>CM065295.1:35410000-36610000 GCA_032871835.1 Dipteronia dyeriana | reverse complement strand
GAAGAGAAAGGAGATTTGAATTTAAAGAAAATGTGTGAGAAAATTGCCTTGGATGGAAGACATGCAACATTAACTTTCAAAACATGGTAGTAGAGCAAATATCAAAAGAGTTTTCAAAAGAAGTCAAACCAATTTGTTCCCTTTTGTCAAAAATGAACGAGATATATCATTGAAAATTTTCAACACACACATGAGCAACTTTTTCAATCCTTAATGACCAACCAAGACATGGATATAAAATCTTGATCGGTTGTTGTCTTGTTCAACAATTAAGAAGAGAGACAAAACAAAATTTGGATGAGACATCCTTATTTATAGAATGGACACAAGGTCCTTATTGAGTTTAGCCTTGTCAAAAGAGGTCACACACAATTTCACATACATAAACCATGCATAATGTTTAAGCATGTCAACATCAAGTTCTCATAACATGGAGATAAATTATAGGTCAATCAAATGTACTCCCAAATCAATTTTCCTAGTCCAAAACTGTATGTTTGAACATAAGTGAAACATAGATTGCAAACAAGGCAAATACACACTTATTGAATAAACAGCCATATAAATATATGTATATATATATATGTATAAATGTTAACAACCATTTTTGGCAAGGGGTCAAAGGAAAATTTTCAACCTAAGTAGCACCTGACAGAAGGCATATCCGCACACCGGATAGGTACTAGACGCAATGGTTTACCTCGACGTACCAGGGATAGCAAAACCTAGGTACCTCGACATCGTTGTAGGAGCAAAAGGAAGCTCTTGCTTCCTCCCATGCTACCCAACTAGTACCCAAGTACCTCGACAGTGACCTGCTGCCCTGTCGAGGTACGAGTCCTACCTTTCCAGTAGAAAGGAGGATGTATATAAAGTTCCTAGAAGATCACAAAGCTCTAACAAAATCAACCAAGTACCTCACCACAAGAATGGTACCCTGAGGTACCTCACCATCGCGATTGATTAAGCGTCATGCTATCAGGATGGTACCTCAGGGTATCTCGCCATCAAATTAGTACTATGTGGTACCTTGCCACATCACCAGGTCGATACTTTTAGGTATCACACCACTAACAGATGGAATCAAAATTATGCACCCAACTGTAAACAGGTCAACGTATGCACATCTATAATGATAGAGTTGAAAAAGGAAACAAACAAGTTTCCCACCAAGATATCCTCCACCAGCCGATTATTCAGGGTCAACCACGTTAAACAGCAAATCCCTTCAAATAGGGAAATAAGATCAATATAGTGATCCTCGACTTGTACGCCAAGGAAAAACCCTTGTAACTTTGTGTATAAATACAAGGATAATATCGACTGGAAATGGGGGGAAAGTGAGAGAGAAAAAAGACCAAGTCCTAAAACCTTAAGAGCTATTATTGGATTCTGCAGTTAGTATTGAAACAAATATTATGGTGTGTATAGAATTAATCTAGAGGGGGGGGGGGGGGGGGGGGGGGGGGAGGGGAGTGAATAGATTTTAAACAATTTTACCCAATTTTCGTTAAAGGTCAAGTTTACGAAAATGCCCCTAGCTAGTTACAATAAAATCTCAAGTGTAAAAATACGAAAATATAAATGACACTCTAGATATACGTGGAAACCCTCCAAATGGGAAAAACCACGGGCTGATGAGTGCGCCACAAACCTCGAATCCACTAATGGCAAAGGAATTACAACCTAATCCTGGTTTAATCCACCACCACTACCTAATCCCGATATAAGTGAACCTAGTTCATCTTGCTTGTGATTTAAGATACCTACTCCCGGAAGCAACACAAGTCTTACTTCTCAATGAAGAGATAAAATGTCCTAAGTGAATATATGATGATATACAATGAACAAACAAGGCTAGGAAACCCTATATGCTTATCTAGGATAATGAGATGACAATTAATGCAATCCTAGATATCAAAAGCTAAATGACATGTTCAAGAAGCTTAGCTAAACATAGATCAACCAATCTTATGAAGCTATCACAATACAACACTCAATCATGGCATCACAACAATCTCTAATTTGTATCTAGAAAATGTTCTAAGAGCATACAAATAATTAAATAGAAGGTTTAGCAAGTAAAACACTTAACTTGTAAGAAGATAGTGAAGAACTTACCAAACAAGATGTGATGAAGCAACCCTATCCATTGATGCACTCTAAATGAACTTAGATGATGCAAGATAAAGTTTTGATGCACATGGGAATGCTTTGAGTGATTAAAAATGAGTTCTTGGAAGAGTTTTTCCTTTGAAATGTGTTCTAAGAAAAATATGTGATATTCTGAACTCATACACGACCTTAAAGCCCTGAGTTATATATATATAAGATCTAAACAAAGTGAGGTCGTTTTGGAAAAAAAGTTCCAGCTTCCTCTGTGTGCGCTGATGACGTGCGTTTGTCGAGTAGCGCACCACCAACATATAACCTAATTTTTACAATAGGCACTAGACGAGTGGCGCATCCCAGTGGCGCAACACATGAACAAATCCTCTGGAATGTTTACACTGGTGAGGCTGCGATAGTCGAGTAGCGCATCACCAGCGCACGCCCACTTTTTTCAACTGTGTATGGGTGCAACAGCCAGTGGCATATGACTAGCGACGTTCCACTGGAATGTTGCGCTGGTCGGGTAGCGCACCACCAGCGCACAACCTGATTTTTCAACACTTAACACACATTTTCAACAAGGTCAAGAGTGATGAAAGTGCATCCTATTCTAATGCCTAGCATGACATAAAACTCTAATTACAAGATGCAAATAAATTAACAAGAGTCATTTAAATCAAAATGCACACAAGTATAAACACTCAACATATATGAATAAGAGTTATGCATGAATATGTGAGTGTGTGCAACTATCTCTTCAAAGCAAGTAAGCATAAGAATTTTACCTTCGGTGCTTCTCCTCTTGAGGTCTTGAGAGCCTAAGCTACCCTTACATAATACCCCAAAAATGTGATTTGTTCACAAAATAAGCCAATCAACAAATGAGGACTTTACAATCTCCCCCTTTGGCTATTTCGTGAAAAAACCACCACTCACATTGATCCTCACAAAACAAAATAAAACACCGGGAAGATATTCTACATTACAAAGAGATAAACATAAAAAACTTCCAGTCTTCAATCTCTTGTAGAACTATCAACCCTACAAACAAAGCAAGCACAAATACACTATCCAACCAAGTGCATGTGAGATGATCAAGTGAATATAAAACAAAAGCAATTGCATTCAATAATATGAGTATGACATCGTGAAATGCTCATGCAATGCTCCCCTTCAATGGGTTACTCCCCCTACATGTAATCTTCCCCTCAAACAAGTACTACTCCTTTTAAAGCCAACACATGCTACTCCCTTAACACCACAATGTTAGGTCAATGCTACTCCCCCTTTTTGTCATGATATAGACAAAGGAGAAGTCCCCAACCAGGTCACTCAAGGCAAAGAAAGCTAGGAGCATACAAGATTGGTGCATAATTATATAAGCCACATTTATGCAACTCTATTAATAGGAGAGAAACAAGGAGATTTATTTGAAAGAAAATGTGTGAATCAAAAATGCTTTGCATACAAGACATGTTGCATTCAATTCCAAAAACAATGGTATTTGGCAAAGCAAATGACAAAGGTTTCCAATATAATTCAAACCAATTTCACCATTTATCATGAGAGAAGCAAGGATATAGAGATTTTATAGATATCAAACTTTAATGACTTTATATCCAACTTTATAAGATAAACATGGCATGAGCAACTTTGCACCCTATTTGATTTTTCCGGGAGGATACCCGTATGATAGTAGCCATGTTCAACTAATAAAGAAAGAGAGACAAAGATGCAACATTTTAGTCTCACTAGCGTTTTCACACAATATTTTGCATTCAACAATTGCAATCATCAATTCATGCTTTATCATTTTTCATTAGCATGTCATTAAATAATCATCATGTCATGGAGATAATTATAGATCATTCAATATGTACTTCCTATGTAGATCTCCTAGTCCAAAAATGCATTTTGAACATAAATAGGACATGGATTGTAATCAAAGCAAAGTTCACACTTATTGAAGAAAATACAATATACTATAATAAGTGCAACCAAGCTACTCAAGCAATCAATAAAGAAGTATAAACATTTAAAAAAAATGAGATTCAACAAGTATACAATAGATCTTTTAGCTTGAGTTCCCCTTATGGCGTCAAAAACCATACACATCACTCCATTAAAAAAATCCCAATAGATCTACTAAGAGTCTTGAATCGAGTAGCATCTAAGGGTTTAGTAAATAGATTCGCTAGTTGATCATTAGTACCTACATGCTCAAGTACAATGCATTTGCTCTCAACTAGTTCTCTAATGAAATGATGATGGATGTCAATATGCTTAGTTCTAGAATGCTGAACAAATTCTTGGAAATATTAATTGCACTCATGTTATCACAAAAGTGAGTAAGAGTACCTTGATTGAATCCATAGTCGACTAGCATTTGCTTCATCCAAAGGAGTTGTGTGCATCCACTCCTAGCAACTATGTATTCGGCCTCAGCCGTGGACAAGGAAATTGAATTGTGCTTCTTGCAAAACCAAGAGATAAGGTTGTTCCCAAGGAAAAAGCAACCGCCCGATGTACTTTTCCTTTCATCACAATTTCCTGCCCAATCTGCATCACTAAAGCCTACAAGACTAGCATTAGTGTCAAAAGAGTACCAAATTCCATAGTTGGATGTCCCATTCACATATCGAATGATTCTCTTAACAGAAGAGAGATGGGACTCTTTAGGATCCGATTGGTACCTAGCACATACACCCACACTAAAGGAGATATCGTGCCTACTTGCGGTCAAATAGAGCAAGCTACCAATCATGCCACGATATAAAGTTTGGTCCACACTTTTACCACTAGCATCCTTGCTTAGCTTCAAAGTGGTACTCATGGGTGTATCACAATGTTTGGCACTTTCAAGACCAAATTTCTTCACT
Source organism: Dipteronia dyeriana (assembly GCA_032871835.1). NCBI lineage: Eukaryota > Viridiplantae > Streptophyta > Magnoliopsida > Sapindales > Sapindaceae > Dipteronia > Dipteronia dyeriana. The sequence goes on along the minus strand of CM065295.1, from coordinate 36,605,009 downwards.
AGGATTTTAGCATACTTAGCTTGGGATATGAAAATCCCATCATCTATTTGCTTAATTTGTAAACCTAGAAAGTAACTTAGCTCACCGATAAGACTCATCTCAAACTCATGAGACATGACATCAACAAATTGTTGGACTTTGGTGTCATTTGTGGAACCAAAGACTATATCATTAACATAGATTCGAGCTATAAAGAGCTCATCTTTGTTTTTCTTGATGAATAAAGTCTTGTCAACACTACCTCTAGTATAGCCATTGTTTATGAGATATTGGGTGAGACGCTCATACCAAGCCCTTGGTGCTTGTTTCAACCCATATAAAGCTTTCTTGAGTGAGGATCTACAAACCCTTTGGGTTGCTCAACAAATACTTCCTCTTGCAAGAAACCATTGAGGAAGGCACTCTTAACATCCATTTGATATAATTTGAACTTGTGCAAACAATAAATGGATAAAAGAAGCCTAATGGACTCAATCCTAGCAACAGGAGCAAATGTCTCCTCAAAGTCAATACCCTCAATTTGAGAGTATCCTTGTGCTACAAGCCTAGCCTTGTTTCACACAATGTTGCCATCCTCATCGGATTTGTTCCTATATACCCACTTGGTGTCTATCACATTGGTGTTCTTAGGCCTAGGAACTAGAGTTTAAACCTCATTCCTTTCAAATTGGTTAAGCTCTTCTTGTATGGCAAGAACCCAAAATTCATCTTTTAAAGCTTCATCAATTTTCTTGGGTTCTATTTGAGAGGTTTAACATATGTAGCTAATTAGATTAGCCATTTGATGCCTAGTCCTAACACTCTCATTAACCTCTCCAATAATGTCATCTTTGTCATGGAGTTTCCTAGCCCATGAAGCAGGTTCTTTTGAGTTCAAGAGAGGAATCCTATCAATAGGTTCTGTTATGTCATCATCAGGATTAGTCTTTTCAACACTAGAGATATCAACAACCTTCTCCAAATGGGAGTCATCAACTAGATCTACCTCCTCCTCCTCATGGTAATTAAATTTGAGCCTAGTATCATCAATGACAACATTAGATGATTCCATTACGGTCCTAGTCCTTAGATTGAAAACTCTATAGGCTCTACTATTCAAGGCATAGCCAATGAAGATACCCTCATCACTCTTAGCATCAAATTTGCCAAGTTGATCACGGTTATTCAAAATGTAGCATTTGCTTCCAAAGGTGTAGAAGTAGCTAACATTTGGCTTTCTACCTTTCCATAACTCATAGGAGGTTTGCCTAGTGTTGGGCCTAAGAAAGACTCTACCTTTCCATAAACCATAGGAGGTTTGCCTAGTGTTGGGCCTAAGAAAGACTCTATTTTCTATGTAGCATGCCGTATTGACGGCTTCGGACCAAAGATTCCTAGGCACATTGTTGCTAAGCAACATCACACGGGCCATTTCTTGGAGAGCCCTATTTTTCCTCTCAACAACTCTATTTTGTTGAGGTGTCCTAGGAGCCAAAAACTCATGAGAGATGTCTAGACTATTTCAAAAGTTTTCAAAATGGGCATTCTCAAATTCCTTCCCATGGTCACTTCTAATTCTCTTAATGTTTTTAATCTTGGAGTTCATTTCATTTTGAATTTTAGAACAAAACATTTTAAACTTATCAAAAGTTTTAGATTTTTCTCTAAGGAAATAAGTCCAAGTGTACCTAGAGAAGTCACCTACACACACAAAGATGTATCTCTTTCCACCTAAGATCCATGTGCATAAGCTCTAGAGGTTCTTTGGTGGTTACATACTTGCCCTTTTTGTGCATACTTTTGGTTTGCTTCCGTTGTTGGCAAGGTCCACAAACACCATTAACCTTTTTCTCAAGCTTGGGAAGGCCTCACACAACATTGAACTTATCTAAGATTCTTAAATCCCTAAAGTTCATGTGACCAAGTCTTTTGTGCCACAACTCAAATTTGTTCATCCTTGGACACATTGCAACAGATACCTCTAGCCTCAAGACAATAACAATTGTCACTAGATCTCATACCTTTTAACAACGTTTGTCTATTTGGTAATAGGATAGAACAATCATCCTTCATAAACAAGACGGAAAGTCCTTCATCACTAAGATGTGAAATGCTTATCAAGTTGGCTTTTAAACTATCAACATATAAAGCATTGGACAAGGAGGGTAATCCGGGAATGGAAATGGTTCCTTTTCCCTTAACCTTCTTTTTGGATCCATCACCAAATGTGACATTTCCTCCCTCCTCCATCACAAGAGTCTCAAAGAAACTCTTATTTCCAGTCATGTGCCTAGAGCACCCACTATCCAAATACCAAAAATCACAAGAATGAGCATTCAAGGCAATTTGTGCAACATGGCAAAAGTGTTCATCCTTTCTAATCCACCTAGGTGCAGTATTTTTCTTCCTAGTTGTCAATGGTACATGGGCTCTAAGTGTCATAGGATCATGCCAAGTTGTTCCATTTTTCCTAGTGACATGCATCATGGCTTAGTCTTTTTCTTCTCTATCATGCTTTCAATTCTACACAATTTAATATATCTAAAGCAATTTGGTCTAATGTGACAATAAATACCATAAAAATGACATGTAGGAATGAAGTTAGGAATCATACCATAACCTTGAGGATGCATTGGAGCCTTCCCATGTCTTTGTGATTGTCTTGATTGTTGTTGAGGAGCTTTCCTTCTTTGTTATTGAGCAAGAATTGATTGCTTACTTTGTTGAGCTTGCATGATAGGTCTCTTCCCTTGATTGATTTTCGGTTGAGGGAAGTTAGCTTGAGGAGCCCTTGTGAGATGGGCTTAAGGTAGGCTTCTTGGTGCCACCTTCACTTGAGCACTACTTGAACACTCTTTTAGGTCAAGTTTCTTCCTAGGTGATTGATGAGAAGAGGACCCATTGAAGTTCATGCTTCTTACAAAAATGGTCTTGCTTGGAGTGGAGGACACCTTGTCATCTTCAAACCCAAGCCCCTTCTTGTCACTTGGCCTCTTTCCAACATCTAGCATATGGTTAAGTTTTTTGGTGCTAGAGTTCATCTTGGCCAACAACTCTCTAGCATCTTCAAGCTCTTTCTTCAACCCTTCTTCACTCTTCTTAGATCTCACCAACTCTTCATTCAGTTGGTCAACTTGAGTTGAGAGGTCTAGATTTTCTTCTTTTAATCTTTTGATCTCATTTTTGTTCTTAAACCTTGAGCTCTCAAACTTAGACATGTAGTCCTTGAGATCCATCCTATCCACACTTCTATTTGTGGATTGTGATGAAGGTCCATCATCCCTTGAGTAGTCTTCCTCTTGACTTTCATTCTCTTCTTCACTAGCATCTTTGCTCCTAAGAGAGAATGTAAATGCTATGAAGTTAGCCATAAGTTCTTCATCATCCGAAGACTCATCTCCTTCATTGGAGTTATCACTTTCACTCCATGTGGCAGCCATCACTTTTCCCTTTCTCTTGACCTTGTGATTTGCACATTCCAGGGCAAAGTGACCTATCCCACCACATTCAAAGCATTGAACTCCTTTCTTCTCGGTCTTTTCTTGCCTAGACTCAAACTTTTTGAAGGGAGCCTTTTTCTTGAAGTCTTGACCCTTGGATCTAATACATTTCCTCTCGGACTTGTAGAATTTCTTAAACTTCCTCATTAGCAAGGCCATCTCTTTATCTGAGTCATTACTTTCCTCCTTCTCAACTTTATAGGCCTTCAAAGCAATATCTTTTTGCTTTTTTGATGGTGTGAGGTTAGGTCATTTCCTAGATTCATAAGCTAGATGCCTCCCAATCACTTCACTCGGCTTCATGTCCTTGTAACCACTATTCTCTTCCAAAGCCATCACCTTAGATTCAAATCTATCGGGTAGAGATCTCATAATCTTCTGCTTGATCTTCCTATCTGAATAAGAATCACCAAGTTGATGACTTTAGTTCACAATGTCCATCAACCTAACTTCAAAGTCATTGAAGCACTCGTTCTCATCCATCTTGAGCAATTCAAATTGCGTTTGGAGAACTTGAAGCTTCGACTCCTTAACTACATTGGTTCCCTCATGTGTGACTTCTAGGATATCCCATGCTTCCTTAGCTATCCGAGTATTTTGAACCAACTTGTACTGGTTATCATCCATCGCACATAGGATGGCATGCATTGCCCATCCTATTCCACTTTAAAACCTCAAACTCTTGTGCATTCCACTGTGCCTTTGATTTGAGTACATCATCTCCTCCATCTGTAAGAGTCATCATGGGTGGAGTGTAGTCATCTTTAACTGCCATCCATGCCCTGTCATTAATTTGGCAAATGTACGACTCCATCTTACCTTTCCAAGAGGCATAATTCACTCCGGTGAGAAGTGGAAGTCTAGTGCTAGAAGCTCTCTCGTTGCCACCATTTCCACTCATTATGTTTAATGAATGAATGGTATGAATGCAAATGTATGAAAGATCAATACACACACAAAATGCAACACACACCAAAATGAGCAAGGATCACCTATATATGTCTAGGAACCTGCTCTGATACCAATTGAAACAAATATTATAGTCTGTATAGAATTAATCTAGAGGGCGGAGGGGGGAGGGGGCGGAGGGGGGTGAATAGATTTTAAACAATTTTACCCAATTTTCTTTAAAGGCCAAGTTTACAAAAATGCCCCTAGCTAGTTACAATAAAATCTCAAGTGTAAAAATGCGGAAATATAAACGACACTCGAGATATACTTGGAAACCCTACAAATGGGAAAAACCACGGGCCGATGAGTGCGCCACACTAGAACCTCGAATCCACTAATGGAAAAGGAATTACAACCTAATCCCGGTTTAATCCACCACCACTACCTAATCCCGGTATAAGTGAACCTAGTTTATCTTGCTTGTGATTTAAGCTACCTACTCACGGAAGCAACATAAGTCTTACTTCTCAATGAAGATATACAACGTCCTAAGTGAATATATGATGATATTCAATGAACAAACAAGGCTAGGAAACCCTATATGCTTATCTAGGATAATGAGATGACAATTAATGCAATCCTAGATATCAAAAGCTAAATGAAATGTTCAAGAAGCTTAGCTAAACATAGATCAACCAATCTTATGAAGCTATCACAATACAACACTCAATCATGGCATCACAACAATCTCTAATTTGTATCTAGAAAATGTTCTAAGAGCATACAAATAATTAAAGAGAAGGTTTAGCAAGTAAGACACTTAACTTGTAAGAAGATAATGAAGAACTTACCAAACAAGATGTGATGAAGCAACCCTATCCATTGATGCACTCTAAATGAACTTAGATGATGCAAGACGAAGTTTTGATGCACATGGGAATGCTTTGAGTGATTAAAAATGAGTTCTTGGAAGAGTTTTTCCTTTGAAATGTGTTCTAAGAAAAATATGTGATATTCTGAACTCATACACAACCTTAAAGCACTGAGTTATATATATATATATATAAGATCCAAACAAAGTGAGGTTGTTTTGGAAAAAACGTTCCAGCTTCCTCTGTGTGCCCCGGTGACGTGCGCTGGTTGAGTAGCGCACCACTGGCGCACAACCTAATTTTTACAATAGGCGCTGGATGAGTGGCATATCCTAGTGGCGCAACACATGCACAAATCCTCTGGAATGTTTGCGCTGGTGAGGCTGTGCTAGTAGAGTAGCGCATCACCAACGTACACCCATTTTTTTCAACTGTGTGTGGGTGCAACAGCGTAACTCATTGGTGTATGTCTAGTGGCGTTCCACTAGAATGTTGCGCTGGTGAGGTGCGCTGGTCGAGTAGCGCACCACCAGTGCACAACCTGATTTTTGAACACTCAACACACATTTTCAACAAGTTCAAGAGTGATGAAAGTGCATCATATTCTAATGCCTAGCATGACATAAAACTCTAATTATAAGATGCAAATAAATCAACAAGAGTCATTTAAATCAAAATGCACACAAGTATAAACACTCAACATATATGAATTAGAGTTATGCAAGAATATGTGAGTGTGTGCAACTATCTCTTCAAAGCAAGTAAGCACAAGAATTTTACCTTCGGTGCTTCTCCTCTTGAGGTCTTGAGAGCCTAAGCTACTCTTACATAATACCCCCAAAATGTGATTTGTTCACGAAATAAGCCAATCAACAAATGAGGACTTTACAAGTATCAAGCTAAGCCATTGCCATTGTCTTTTTGGTCCACTTATCGACTTGTATGCATTCATCACCTTCACTTAGATATATAGAGAAAGGGGAGACATAGAGTAACTCCAGTCACTTGTTCACCTTGAATTGTTGAATAAAATAAGCATCATTCAGTTTGCTATCATATCTTCTTGCATTTCATCTATTATTACACTTGTAACTGGTACCGAAGGTACCTACCCCAATCGCGATCTACCTAGGTTACGGTCCTGAGAGTGTTAGCTGAAATTCCTTACCTAGAGCAAATTTTTGATTAACAATAACCATGATTCTCAAGCAATAAATTAAAGAGCATAAAGTTGATCAATTTTCTGCTTTATTTCAATAATGCAAGGTTGCTCTCTTTGCTTGAGCTCTCCACATGTGGCCAATCACAAATCTCATCAAGGCATGTGACAAATCCCAATATACCTATTAAGTGACTTGAACCTAGTTGAGTCTAAGGGCTTTTTGAAGAGATCCGCTAGCTAATCATTTGTGCCTACATGTTCAAGTGCTATGTGTTTGTTTTCAATTAGCTCTTTAATGAAATGATGCCTAGTGTCTATATGCTTAGTCCCAGAATGTTGAAAAAGATTCTTTGAAATATTAATAGCACTCAAGTTATCACAATTAAGGGTAAGAGTACCTTGATCAAAGCCATAATCCACAAGCATTTGCTTCATCCATAGGAGTTGTGTGCAAGCATTCCTCGGCAGTTATGTATTCCGCTTCAGCTATGGATAGGGAGATCGAATTTTGCTTCTTGTAAAACTAGGATACTAAATTGTTTCCTAGAAAGAAGCAACCTCCCAAAGTACTCTTCCTATCATCATAATTACCTACCCAGTTTGTATCACTATAACCAACTAGACTAGAATTAGTATCAAAAGAGTACCATATCCCATAGTTGGAAGTCTCATTCACATACCTAATGATTCTCTTCACATCAGAGAGATTAGGCTCCTTGGGATCTGCCTAGTACCTAGCACAAACACCCACATTAAATTCTATATCGGGCCTACTAGCTGTCAAGTAGAGCAAGCTACCAATCATGTCATGATATAGACTTTGATCCACACTTTTCCCACTAGCATCTTTACTAGGCTTTAAAGTGATACTCATGGGTGTGTCACAATGTTTGGCATTCTCAAGGCCAAACTTCTTCACTAGGTTCTTGGCATACTTGGCTTGGGATATGAAGACCTTATCATACAATTGATTGATTTGCAAACCTAAGAAGTAATTGAGCTCTCCAACAAGACTCATCTCAAAATCATGAGACTTAACATCAACAAATTGTTGGACTTTGACTTTGTTGGTAGAGCCAAAAATAATGTCATCAACATAGTTTTGAGCTATGAAAAGCTCATCTTTGTTGCCCTTGATGAACAAGGTCCTATCAAAACTACCTCTAGAGTAGCCATTGTCAACAAGATAAAGGGTGAGACGCTCATACAAAGCTCTTGGTACTTGTTTCGACCCATATAAGGCCTTCTTGAGGTGATAGACATGGTTGGGGTGGTGTTGATCCACAAACCCAGTGTGTTGTTCAACAAACACTTCCTCATGCAAGAAGCCATTGAGAAAGGCACTCTTAACATCTATTTGATACAATTTGAACTTATGCACACATGAAATGGACAAGAGAAGTTTAATAGACTCAAGACGGGCAATAGAAGCAAAAGTCCCTTCAAAGTCAATACCCTTAATTTAAGTGTATCCTCGCGCTACAAGTCTAGCCTTGTTGCGCACAATGTTGCCATCTTTATCCGACCTGTTCCTAAACACCTACTTGGTGCCTATGACATCAGATTCTTTAGGTCTAGTAACTAGACTCCAAACTTCATTTCTTTCAAATTGGTTGAGTTTTTCTCGCATGGCAAGAACCCAAAATTCATCATTCTAGGCTTTATCAACCTTTTTGGGTTCAATTTAAGAGGTGTAACATGTATAGCTAATTTGATTTACCATTTGTTGCCTAGTCCTAACACTCATTGACATATCAATGATATTACTTTTATCATGAAGTCTCCTAACCCAAGGAGCAGGTTCATTAGAGCCCAATAATGGATCTCAATCAAAAGGTTTATCATCCTCTTCACCATGATTTGACTTCACATCACTTGTGAAACAAATTATGGTGTGTTTAAAGTTAATATAGGGGGTGAATATATTTTAATAAAATATACCCAATTTTCGTTAATGGCCAATTAGACGAAAATACCCCTAACTAGTCACAATAATAAAATAAGTGTAATAAATGCAGAATTAAAATGAACACTTGATCTTTACGTGGAAACCCTCCAAATGGGAAAAACCACGGCCTGTTAAGTGTGCCACACTCGAACCTCGAATACACTAATAGGAAAGGAATTACAACCTAATCTCGGTATATAATCCACCACCTCAAACCTTGAATCCACTAATGGTAAAAGAATTACAACCTAATCTCGGTATATAATCCACCACCAATACCTAATCCCGATATGAGTGAACATAGTCCAACTTGCTTGCGATTTAAGCTACCTAATCCCGGAAGCAATGCAAGTCTTACTTCTCAATGAAGAGATAAAAAAATCTATGTGAATATATGATGATATTCGAAGAACAAACAAGGCTAGGGAACCTTATATGCTTATCTAGGATAATGAGATGACATTTAAACAATTCTAGATATCAATAGCTAAATGACATGTTCATAAAGCTTAACTGAACATAAATCAAACAATCCTATGAAGCTATCACAATACAACACTCAATCATTTCATCATAAACAATCTCTATTTATATCTAGAATATATTCTAAGAGCATACAAATGATAAAAGAGATGGCTTGGTAAGAAAACCACTTAACTTATATGAAGATAGTGAGAAACTTACCAAACAAGATGTGATGATTCTTAACCATGTATAAATGCACTCTATATAGTCATTGATGATGCACTCTATATAGTCATTGATGATGCAAGATGATGTTTTTAAGATCAAAGGAAAAACTTTGAGTGTATAAAGTTGAGTTCTTGGAAGATGTTTTCTCTTGAAAGGTGTTCTAAGAGAAAAGAATGAAAAACAAAACTCTTAAAACGACATGAATATGAAGAGACACATTTATATGGGTCAAAAATGAAGTATTGTTGTTTTGAAAAAACTTGCCAGATCAGCATAGTGACCCGTGCACACCCGCACAAAGGCCTCAACCAGAGAGATGCAAAATATCAACCAGTGAAATGTACGGGACTGCACGGGTTCCAACCAGCGCAAGTGTCCACGTGTTGACCTGACACCGAGAGATTGAAAATCCTCAATCTTTTTATTGCATGGGTAGTGCGTGGGTAGGCACCAGTGTATAGACCCGCGCACTGCTCTGGTATGGATTTTTTAAAGTGAAAAATCCACCACACCAAAACACACAATGAATGCAAGGTCAAACAATGAAGCACACATGCATAACAATTCAAATGCAAGTGAGTGTGTGTGTGAGAGAGCAACACATAATGCATGTCAATTCAAATGCAAAGATGTGATAAAAATAAACATGCAAGAAGAGTTATCAAATCATGAAAGCACACATATAAACACACAACATATACTCACAAGAATTATACATGAGTTGTGAGTGTGCGAAAATATCTCTTCAAAGCAAGTTAGCACTTAGAATTTTACCTTTGGTGCTTCTTCTCTTAAGGTCTTGAGAGTCTAAGCTACCCTGACATAAAAACCCCAACATGTGGTTTGTTCAAGAAATAAGCCAATCAATAAATGAGGACTTTACAATCTCCCCCTTTGGTTATTTCGTGACAAAACTACTACTCACATTGATCCTCACAAAAAAAAAACAAATAAAGCACCGGGAAGATATTCTACATTAAAAAGAGACATAAAAAAAACTTCAAATCTTCAATCTTTAATCTCTTGTAGAACTATCAACCCTACACAACAAAAAAAAAATACACTTTCTAAACCAAGTGTATGTGAGATGATCATGTGAAAAAAAAGCATGTACAATTAAGAAACTAAGAACAACATCATACAATGTATAATAATGCAATGCCCCCCCTCAAAGGGTTACTCCTCTTCAATATGTAATCTCTTCATCATGCCAACTCCTCAACTCCCAACTCCCAACTCCAACTCCCAACTCCCCCTTACCATATACTACTCCCCATTTTTTGTCATGATATAGGCAAATGAGTAGTCTCTAACCGGGTCACTCAAGGCAAAGAGGGAAAGGAGTATACAAGATATTTGCATAATCATATAAGCCATATTTATGCAACTCAATTAATAGGAGATAAACAAGGAGATTTATTTTAAGAAAATGTGTGAATCAAAAATGCTTTGCATACAATACATGTTGCATTCAAGTCCAAAATACAACGGTATTATTATGATATTACATAATCCAATCCGATTGGATATCAGAAAATAAATGGATTCGGGATTTAATCCATTCACGGAGATAAAGACATAATAATAAGAAACAATATAACAATAGAAAGTTAATAGAAAGTTAATTTTTTGAGTACTTAACTCTTTCGTGAATTCGATTGTTCCAAAAATGATTTGCAGAGAACTCTTTTTTTTTCGTAGAATTGTTCTTTTTAGAATACGATTGAAGTGCATAAGAAGGTAGTCGATGATTCTAGACAGGATTATCCTATAGGTAAATCCTTGTCTTTGTTCTTTCTTCAATGCTTGAGGGACTTCTTTCTTTCAATGTCAATGCATCAGGTTCTACTAGACATACAGTGAGATCTGTCTCTTTTTCCAGTTATGGATCAATAGGTTCTCAGTGAACCGGATAAGGGTGATCAACCACCTCAGCCACTTATCCCTCTATCGTCCAGGCTTTTTTCTCTATCTACGTGTGATTGATAAATCAATTCAAAGGTGCTGAAATGAACATATAAAAGAGCTGGGATGACCGATCAGATGATCCACCAGGTTGTCTGCTTGGAAGGGCTAACCTGATTCCTCTCTTTTTGAGCCCATTGGTGGCGAAGAAGCGTGAACAGGCCCATATGGGGGGGGGGGGGGGGGAGGTAGGAACCATCAGACTAAACGTCTCCTGGTCCTCTCCCTCTACATCTGGACTCGAGTCGAGCCGGAACCATAAACAAATTATTTTGCACCTGTCCCACCGAAAACTTCCTCTCCGTATCCAAATGCTTGTTCTACTGGCCCTAACGCGTAAGAGCGCTCGATCAGTGAGCTATTACTCGGAAAGCATGGACGAGCCACATGCAGGGAAACTTGCACGTGTGGTTCTGGCTGGGGACCCCGGTATACTGTACTAATATATGTAGGTCCCTGTAATTCGAGTGAGATTGTCATGGCACAAAAGCAGATATGGTCTGGTTTGGCAAAGCAAATGACAAAAGTTTCCAATAGAATTCATACAAATTTCACCGTTTGTCATGAGAGAAGCAAGGATGTAGAGATTTTATATATTTCAATTTTAAAAGAAACTATATCTAACTTTATAAGTGAAACATGATATGAGAGACTTTGCACCCTATTTGATTTTTCCGGGTAAGATACCCGTATGATAGTAGCCATGTTCAACTAGTAAAGAAAGAGAGACATTGATTAAACATTTGAGTCTCACTAGCATTTTTACACATTGTTTTGCATTTAAAAATTGCAATCATCAATTCATGCTTTTTCATTTTTCATTAGCATGTCATTAAAGAATCATCATGTCGTGGAGATAACTATAGGTCATTCAACATGTACTTCCTATGTAGATATCTTAGTCCAAAAATGCATGTTTGAACATAAATATGACATGGATTGTAATCAAAGCAAAGTTCACACTTATTGAAGAAAATATAATATAATATAAATGCAACCAAGATACTCAAGCAATCAATAAAGGAGCATAAACATTTCTAAATTTTAGCATGCAACAAGTATACAATAGCTCTCTTTGTTTGAGTTCCTCATATGGGTTCAATCCTAAAATCCATCACTCCACAAGGCAAATCCAGTAGATCTACTAAGTGTTCTAACTCGATTAGCATCTAAGGGTTTAGTAAATAAATCCCCTAGTTGATCATTAGTACCTACATCAGGTACTATGCATTTATTCTCAACTAATTCTCTGATAAAATGATTGTGGATGTCAATATGATTAGTTCTAGAATGTTGAACCGGATTCTTGGAAATATTAATAGCACTCATGTTATCACAAAAGAGAGTGAGAGTACCTTGGTTGAATCCGCAGTCCACTAGCATTTGCTTCATCCATAGGAGTTGTGTACATGCACTCCCAAAGGCTATATACTCGGCCTCCACTGTAGATAAGGAAATTGAGTTTTGCTTCTTGCAAAACCAAGAGACTTGATTGTTCCCAAGGAAGAAGCTTCCGCCCGATATTTTTTTCATGTATTTAAAATTTCATAACCAATCTGCATCACTAAAGCCTACAAGACTAACATTAGTGTCAAAATAGTACCAAATCCCATAGTTGGATGTCCCATTCAAATATCTAGTGATTCTCTTAACGGAAGAGAGATGAGACTCCTTAGGATCCGATTGGTACCTAACACACACACACACACAACCAATCTGCATCACTAAAGCCTACAAGACTAACATTAGTGTCAAAATAGTACCAAATCCCATAGTTGGATGTCCCATTCAAATATCTAGTGATTCTCTTAACGGAAGAGAGATGAGACTCCTTAGGATCCGATTGGTACCTAACACACACACACACACACACACCCACACTAAAAGAGATATCGGGCTTACTTATGGTCAAATAAAGTAAGCTACCAATCATGCCCGATATAATGTTTGTTCCACACTTTTACTACTATCATCCTTGCTTAGCTTCAAAGTGGTACTCATGAGTGTATCACAATGTTTGGTATTTTCAAGGCCAAATTTCTTCACTAGGTTTTTGGCATATTTAAATTGGGATATGAAGATCCCATCATCCATTTGCTTAATTTACAATGCTAGGAAGTAACTTAGCTCACCAACAAGAATCATCTAAAATTCATGAGACATGACATCAACAAATTGTTGTACTTTGGTGTTATTGGTAGAGCCAAAAACTATGTCATCAACATAGATTTGAACTATAAATAGCTCATCATTGTCTTTCTTGATGAATAGAGTCTTGTCAACACTACCCCTTGAGTAGTAATTATCAACAAGATATAGAGTAATGCGCTCATACCAAGCCCTTGGTGCTTGTTTCAACCCATATAAAGCCTTTTTGAGGCGATAGACATTATGAGGGTGGTGTGGATCCATAAAGCGTTTGGGTTGCTCAACAAATACTTCCTCTTGTAAGAATCCATTGAGGAAGGCACTCTTAACATCCATTTGATGCAATTTGAACTTGTGCACAGAAGAGATGGAAAAAAGAAGCCTAATGGACTCTAGACGGGCAATAAGAGCAAAAGTCTTTTCAAAGTCGATACCCTCAATTTGAGATTTTCCTTGTGTTACAAGCCTAGCCTTGTTTCGTACAATGTTACCATGTTCATCTGATTTGTTCCTATAAACCCATTTAGTGCCTATCACATTAGTGTTCTTAGGCCTAAAATCTAGTGTCCAAACCTCATTCCTTTTGAATTGGTTTATCTCTTCTTGCATGGCAAGACCCCAAAATTCATCATTTAAGGCTTCATTAACCTTCTTGGGTTTTATTTGAGAGGTGTAACATGTGTAGCTAATTAAATTAGCCATTTCATGCCTAGTTCTAACACCCATATTAACCTCTCCAATGATGTCATCTTTATCATGGAGTTTCCTAACCCATGGATCGGGTTCATTAGAGTTCAAGAGAGTAACTCTATCAATAGGTTGTGTGATATCATCATCAAGATTAGACTTTCCAACATGAGGAGTTTCCACAAACTTTTCCAAGGGAGAGTCATCAACTATAGTTACTTCATTCTCATGGTCATTAGATTTGAGCCTTGTATCATTCATGACAACATTGTATGATTCCATGATGGTTCGAGTCTTCAAATTAAAAACTCTATAGGCTATACTATTCAAGGTATAGCCAATAAAGATACCCTCATCACTATTAGCATCAAATTTGCCAAGTTTATCACGGTCATTTAAAATGTAGCATTTCCTTCCAAAAGTGTGGAAGTAACTAACATTTGGCTTTCTACCTTTCCATAACTCATAGGAGGTTTGCCTAGCGTAGGGCCTTAGAAAGATTCTATTTCCTATATAGCACACCGTATTGATGGCTTCGGCTCATAGCTTCCCAGGGACATTATTGCTAAGCAACATCACACAAGTCATCTCTTGAAGTACCTTATTCTTCCTCTCAACAATTCCATTTTGTTGAGGTGTTCTGGAGCCAAAAAATCATGAGAAATGCCTAGACTATTGCAATAGTTTTCAAAATGGGCATTCTCAAACTCCTTCCAATGGTCACTCCTAATCCGTTTAATGCTTTTATTGTTAGAGTTCATTTCATTTTGAATTTTGGTACAAAGAGATTTATACTTGTCAAAAGTTTCGGATTTTTCTCTAAGAAAATAAGTTCATATGTACCTAGAGAAATCTTCTACACAAACAAAAATGTATCTTTTTCAACCTAAACTCTCGATTTGTATAGGACCCATAAGATCCATATGGAGAAGCTCTAGGGGCTCTTTGGTGGAGAGATGCTTACCCTTTTTGTGCATACTCTTGGTTTGTTTCCTTGTTAGCAAGGTCCACAAACACCATTGGCTTTCTTCCCAAGCTTGGGTAGGCCTCACACAACATTGAACTTATCTAAGATTCATAAATCTCGATAGTTCATGTGGCCAAGTCTTTCATGCCACAACTCAATTTGCTCATCCTTAGACACATTACAAGAGACTATACTAGCTTCAAGACAATAACAATTGTCACTAGATCTCATTTCTTTTAAAAAGGTTTATCCATTGGGCAATAGGATAGAGCAATCATTTTTGGAAAATAAGGCGGAAAGTCCTCACCACTTAAGTGTGAAATGCTTATCAAATTGGCTTTTAGGCAATCAACGAATAAAGTATTAAACGAGGGTAATCCTGGAATGAAAATGGTTTATTTCCCTCTAACTTTCTTCTTGGGTCTATCACCAAAGTTGACATTTCCTTCTTCCTCCATCACAAGAGTCTTAAAGAAATTCTTTTTTCCCATCATGTGCTTAGAGCACCCACTATCCAAATACCGTAAATTAGAAGAATTCGCCTTTAAGGAAATTTGTGCAACATGGAAAAAGTGTTCATCTCTTCTAATCCACCTAGATGAAACATTTTCTTTCCTAATGTTCAATTGTAATTGGGCTCTAGATGTCCTAGGATCATACAAAAATGTTTCATTTTTCCTAGTGACATGCATCTTGGCTTTAGCCTTTTCCTTCTCTATCATGCTTTCAATTATACATAATTTTATATAATGAAAGCAATTTGGTCGAATGTGACCATCAATACCGTAAAAATGACATGTAAGGATAAAGTTAGGAATCATACCATAGCTTTTAGGTGCATTAAAGCCTTCCTATATCTTTACGGTTGTCTTGGTTATTGATAAGGTTCTATCATTCTTTATTATTGACCAAGACTTGAATGCTTCCTCGATTGAACTTGCATGATAGGTCTCTTCTCTTGATGGGGTTTCAGTTGACGAAAGTTAGCTTGAGGAGTTCTTATAGGATGAGCTTGAGGTAGACTTCTTGGTGCCACCTTCACTTGAGCACTTCCTGAACACTCTCCTAGGTCAAGTTTCTTCCTAGGTGATTGATGAGGAGAAGACTCATTGATATTCATGCTCTTGACAAATATGGTCTTGCTTGGAGTGGAGGACATCTTGTCATCTTCAAACCCAAGCAACTTCTTATCACTTGACCTCTTTACAACATCTAACATGTGGTCAAGTTTTTAGTGCTAGAGTTCATCTTGGCCACTAACTCTCTAGCATCTTCACGCTCTTTCTTCAACCCTTCTTCATTCCTCTTCGATAAGTCTAACTCCTTTCTTAGCTTATTTTCACACTCCATGGTTCTCACCAATTCTTCACTTAGTTAGTCAATTTGAGTTGAGAGCTCTAGGATTTCTTCTTTTAATCTACTAATTTCATTCTTGTTCTTTAACCTTGAACTCTCAAATTTTGCATATAATCTTTGAGATCCATCCTATCCACAATTCCATTTGTGGATTGTGATGAAGATCCATAATCACTTGAGTCATTTTCCTGTTGACTCTCATCCTCTTATTCACTAGCAAAGGCTATGAAGTTAGCCATGAGTTATTCATCATCCGAAGACTCATCTATTTCATTAGAGTTATCACTTTCACTCCATGCGGTGGCTATCACTTTTCCCTTTTTCTTGACATTGTGATTGGTACATTCGGGGGCAAAGTGACCTATCCCACCACATTCATTGCATCAAACCCCTTTCTTTTTGGTCTTTTCTTACCTAGGCTCAAGCTTTTTGGAGGGAGTCTTTTTCTTCAAATCTTGGCCCTTGGATCCGAAACCTTTCTTCTTGAACTTGTAGAATTTCTTGAACTTTCTCATCAATAAAACTATTTCTTAGTCCGAGTCATCAATCTCTTCCTTCTTATCTTTGGAGGCTTTCAAAGCAATTCCCTTTTGCTTTTTAGGAGGTGTGGAGGTAAGACCATTTCTAGATTCATAAGGTAGAAGCCTCTCAATCACCTCACTCGGCTTTATATCCTTGTAAGAGCTATTCTTCTCTAAAGCCATCACCTTAGACTCAAATCTATCCGGTAGAGATCTCATAATTTTTTGCTTGATTCTCCTATCCAAACATAGGTCACCAAGTTGATGACTTTGATTCATAATGTCCGTCAACCTTACTTCAAAGTCGCTAAAGCATTCATTCTCATCCATCCTAAGCAACTCGAATTACATTTGGAGAACTTGAAGCTTTGATTCCTTAACAACTTCGATTCCCTCATGTGCAACCTCTAGAATGTCTCACGCCTCCTTAGCTATCCCAGTGTTTTGAACCAACTTATATTGATTCTCATCCATTGCACATATGATGGCATGCATTGCCTTCATATTCCATTTTGATGCTTCAAACTCTTGCTTTCAACTTGAGTACATCCTCTCCTCCATCTGTTGGAGTCATCATCGGTAGTGTGTAGCTGTCTTCAACTGCCATCCATGCCCTATCATGGATTTGACAAATGTAAGACTCCGTCTTGCCTTTCCAAGAGGCATAATTCAACCCGGTGATTAGGGGAGGTCTAGTGCTAGAAGCGCCCTCGTTGCCATCGTTTCTATTCATTGTGTTTATAAATGAATGAAATGAATGCAAGTGTATGAATGATCAACACAAACATAAAAAATGCAAAACACACCAAAATGAGCAAGGATCACCTATGTATATCTAGGAACCCGCTCTAATACCAATTGAAACAAATTATGGTGTGTTTAAAGTTAATCTAGAGGGGGGGGGGGGGGTGAATAGATTTTAATCAAATTTACCCAATTTTAATTAATGGCCAATTAGGCGAAAATACTGTTAACTAGTCACAATAATAAACAAGTGTAATAAATGTAGAAATAAAATGAATACTTGATTTTTAAGTGGAAACCCTCTAAAAGGGAAAACCCACGGGCTGTTAAGTGCGCTACACTCAAACCTCGAATCCACTAATGGTAAAGGAATTACAACCTAATCCTGGTATACAATCCACAACCACTACTTAATCCCGGTATGAGTGAACCTAGTCCATCTTTCTTACGATTTAAGCTACCTAATCCCGGAAGCAACACAAGTCCTACTTCTCAATGAAGAGATAAAATGACCTATGTGAATATATGATGATATTCAAAGAACAAACAAGGCTAGGGAACCTTATACGTTTATCTAGAATAATGAGATGACATTTAAAACAATCCTAGTTATCAAGAGCTAAATGACATGTTCATAAAGCTTAGTTGAACATAGATCAAACAATCTTATGAAGCTGTCACAATACAACACTCAATCATTTCATTACAAACAATCTCTATTTGTATCTAGAATATATTCTAAGAGCATACAAATGATAAAAGAGATGACTTGGTAAGAAAACCACTTAACTTATATGAAGATAGTGAGAAACTTACCGAACAAGATGTGATGATGCTTAACCATGTATGGATGAAGAAATTCCCTTAAAACGTGTATGTCTAAATACCTAGAGGGGGGTGAATAGGTTTTTAATCGAATCAACTACCAATTTTGGGAATTAATCAATATAAACAAACAGCCCAATCTAGTCAAAACAACAATCAAGTGTAAAATGCATAAAATAAATAACACTTGATTTTTATGTGGAAACCTTCAACAAGGAAAAACCACGGGCTGATATGTGCACCATACAGCCGATCCTCGAATCCATTATTGAATGAAAGTTTACAACCTAGGTTGACCTCCCGTCACACCCTCTAGTTACTAACCCTTTTACTCTACCCAGAAGGCCTTAATAGTGATTCTTGATCAACATGCTTGTACACTAACAAATTAGTCACAAGACTTAACCTTAATGAAAAGTCAAAATAACCTAAGTGAATATGATGAAATACTCAAACATACAAGTAGTGCTAGGCTACACTAAATGCTTATCTAGGAGTTCAATGATTTCAATAAATGCAATTCCTAGATATCAATGTCTAAAAGCATGAGCAAGAATACCTAACTTGTTATAGCTACGAGAGTCTAATATCTAGTTATCAAACAAAAGCTAGTTAACAAAAGTTGTCATGAAACATGGAAAAGAATAATCAATGCTATCAATTAAACCTAAAAAATATCTAAATGCAAAGCATAGAGATTTAGCTAGAAGGGTAAAAAGTCCTAAATGCTACTATCACTAATCAATGTTCTCAACCAATAACCAATATCACAAGCATGTTATAAAAGCTGTTTTAACACAAGAACATGTATTTAATTTGCCATAAAAACTAAACCCTAGACATACATGTCATAGTAATGAAACAATGGAATCTAAGACATGTAAAGTTGACCTAGTCAAAGAAAACACGAAGACTCATGCTTGGATGATGCAAATATTTTGCTATATGGCCATGGATTGAAGGTTGGTTGAGTGGTTGAGTCAAGAAGTGTTCTTGGGAGCTCTCTTTCTCTTGGAGTTAATTTCTCTCTAGAGGGAATAAATTTAGGAGCTCTTAGTCTAAATGGGGAAGAAAATAACACACACACACACACACACACACACACACACACACACACACACACACACACACACATATATATATATATATATATATATATATATATGTACGGACAAAACAGTGTGTACACGAGAAGGTGGACTGTCGCCTCGAATGATGTCACGGTTGACAACCGCGACAAAGAACACGAAAGAGATTTTCACGTACAAAGTGTCATTCGGACACACAAGACAAATCACGCGACAACGAGTGTCATGTATAAGGACACACATGACAAAACGAACGACACAACGAGCAATAGAAAACATGCAATTCTAAGACTAAATTGTTGGGGTTTATGCCCTAAAGATGTAATTTGTAAATGGATTTATGAAATAAATAAAAGGAGAAGTTCAATTCATTCTTGTTGTGTTGTTTATTTTATAACTTCTGCATATATATTTAACATCCAAGATTGCCAGATGTAATTTCGAACTGTATATATGAGTGTCATATACAGATGGATACAGTAAAAGATGTGCAATCTATCCTGAATCATTCATATAAGATATGGGAATGAAGTCACATTGTATGATGTGATCATATAGGACTGTGTCATGATCTATATGAATCTCTCACCAAGATCCGTTTACCGATGAGATTCACATATGTCAACTAATGATGACTATTGGGTGATCTTAATCCTGAGTGTCTTATCGACTCATGCAGGTTATATCGTGGTCTTTGATATACCATGAGTGAGATCAGATGTATTTCCTGATCAATATACTTCGTATGTTGGGATTGCGATTTGGCTTGTGACTGGGAAGGTTTGTACACAATAGTGGAATCCACTCCTTCTTGTGAGAAGTAGATGGTAGTTCCCTTAAGAGTTGATTCAGGGCTTGGACAATATGAGCGCTCTCATAATTTCATGAGGAAATATGATTTATTGTCCATTAGAAAATCAATGGCACTTAAAGGATATATGTAATTAGAGGGTATGAGGACATTATGACCCTGCTCTAATTCTGAACTACTGTGGAGGATCACACCATGTGTAATAGCTATATCGATGGTCACCGAGTTGTATCGGTCAGTGTAAAAGCATACACAGTTGAGAGAATGCAGCTTTAGGTTTGTAGTGGAATAATACCGGAGTTAATAATCATTGAATATTAATTAAATAGTTTAATTAATGATTCTGAGGGTTATTAGAGCTCAAAATACTGTGGGTCCATTAGGTCCCCTTGCTATCCCGATCGATTTAGGTAACAAGGGTCACGGTTAACTAATTGGATTGTCCAATTAATATTTATTCGGGAATTAATTAAATAATGAGATTATTTAATTATATTATTAATAACTAAATGGAGGGTGTATGTTGAAATTTGTTTTTGAATAAAATAAGATAATGTGATTATATTATTTTATTAAATTAAATATTTTATTTTTGTATTTAAATAGTTTGAATTCAAAATAAAATCAAATAAAAGATATAAGATATTTTTTTTATTTGAAAGTTTTTAAAAGTTTTGCTCATATTTTTTAAAGTTATATATATAATTATTTGAAAATTGAATTAGAGATGGTACGGTTAAAACCGAATAAAAGAAGTTGATATCGTTGACATCAAATTTTCTCTTATTTTTTATATATATACATATTTAAAAACTTATCACTTTTAATTTGATTTTTATGCATGCAACAGGGCATGTGCATGAGACACTAGAATGCTAGTTTGTGCATGAGTCATTTTATGCAAGTGTGTTAGTGTGCAAGTGTGTGCACATGAGATAACACCAAAAGAGAGAAAAGTGTTGCGCACTGTGTGTTCGTGTACAGTTTATCAAACAAAAAATGTTAATATTTTTACTAGAATTGTTCTAGTTTTGTTTGATTTAGAAGAAAGAGTTTCTTCTTATTTCCCTCTTCAACATCCTCCTAAGTTCCCGAGTACATGACTGGCCCACACGTAGTTACCAGTCCAGGGAATAGCTGTGAAGATCATTGGTACAGACCAAGAGCATATCGTAAAGTGAAGGAGCCTCCAAACATTGGTATGGTTCTATTTTCTTCTTCTTTATATTGATCTCAATTTCCTGTATATACATATATTTTATTTTGTAATATTTTTATATGTATTAGTTCCGAAAATAATTCCGATCCCAAGTTCACTAGTTCCAAATCAATTACGATATGTATAAAAATTTTAAAACCCATTTCTGCTGTGTGACTGGTGAACGGGGTTTCAACAATTGGTATCAGAGACTGGTTTTATTTTCGGAACATGATTTTTTTTTTCGATGCTCCTGTATGTATGATTATGTAGGCACAATTTAAATTGACTGTATGACTTTTTTGTATCTATATTAAATTTTTAATTTACAAAAACATGATTGCTCTTTAATTTTTATGGTACTGTGGATTTAGGGTTTATGGGTTGTATAATTTTTATTTTATTTAATTTATTTTTACTACTATTGTACTGTAAAAAAAAAAATGTAACCTATATTGAAGACCTGGAAAAATCGCGAAGAAGGATTTATGAGATGAATCGGAGTGACCTGAATAGACTGGGAGACTCGAAAATTACAAGAAGACCAATGAATGCCTTGGGGGTATTTTTGTAATTTTAGATTCTATTTTTTTTAGGTTAAATAATCCACAGTGACAAGACTCACCCCGACTCCTCTCTCTTGAGTACGAGGGAAACCCTATAGGCTCTACATTTACTAACATGATAAAAGGACTTTCTGCTGAAATTTTCATAGGAAATACTTGCTATTAATCAAAATAAATGTAAGGAGAATATTGGAGAGTACAAAATGTACATAATTGCAATTCCTTTACATATTTTCGTTCGTTACAAAAAGTTTATCAAAAATGACTGTTCGGACCAAAAACCGACCACTATAAAAACTAAGTAACCAGTCCATCCCGAGTGGGAAACCGAATAGGCCGAGTAAGAAACCGAGTAGGATGAGTAGACCGAATAGGCCATGTGGGCCGAGTAGGTCAGGTGGGCCGAGTAGGTCAAATGGGCCGAGTAGAAATCCGACCATGTTTCAACTATGCCTACCATCCCGACTATACCTACCGTCCCGACCATATCGACCTCATATTTTTAAATATGTACATGAAAATTTAAAATGCATGACTTTTATGTTTCATTATGTCATTGAGTGGCCCACCTCAAAACTTCTGAGTCTGCACAACCGAGCAGCTACCTGGATAAATATTTAAGAGTGAAAGGATGAGCGCTAACGCCCAGTGAGTGAATGAAAACTTTTTCTAAACCACTTTACAATAAGCATTCAGTAATACATGGTATAAGATAATATATCTTCTTTCGTGCTGAATAGACTAAATAAACTGAATGCTTCTTTTTGCTGAACAAGAATAAATACTTTATAAAATCTTAATCTTCACCAAATTCGTACCGGGGATATCCTCCATACGTAAGCAGAAATACTTTGGGAAAACACAGGCATGAATAACTTCTGGTCATACCCGAACAGAGCGACTCAATTACTCTTTCTCTGGTCATGCTCGGGCTGAGCGACTCTCTGGTCATACAAGTGTAGAGTGACTATATTACTCTTTCTCTGGTCATGCATATGCAGAGCGACTCATGACATACACTTGTGTAGAACGGCCCCAAAAGCCAACCATAATCATAACTGGGGAAGGGTACATAGTGCTTTTATAGAAATCATAATCTCTTCTTGATAATTCATAAAAATAATATACTGTTTCTAAATGCTAATATAAGCATAAATATATATTTTTGGTTCTCTGTATACTTACCATCAATCATAAAAAGCAATAAAAAGCTTAAAATGATTTGCAACAATTAAAGCATAAAACTGTAAACTTGAGTTAAAAACAAAACTGAAACTTAATTCACTCACAACTTAGATGTCAAGCTTATCTCAGACAGCGTATGCTAGGTTCCCTTCGTGTTCTTTCCTTATCAATCACGAGATCCAATTAGAAACTGGATATCAAAGAAGAATCAACTTAAATATGTAATCACGAGAGCTTCATTGACTTTTCTCTTTTCTTTTCTTTCCTTTCTTCCGCTTGATTCTACTGCTTTCTAGCTCTCACAACGTTTATCTTCTAATATATATATACTTATGGAAGGACACAGCTGAAGTTGTGAGCTAATTAACCAAGCTCACAGCTGCCTGTCAGCCATACAATCCACTTAGGCTTACTCACCTGATGCCTTTCTGTTTCACGCTTATCCCATTTTATTTTCAAATTGGGCCTAAGACATTGGGTGTTACACACAGTACTCGGTCAATTCATGTATGCTTTATATTATATGATGATAAAAGCATTGTCATACATACGTATGTCATTTAGATTAGATGTGCCTACACAAATATATTTGATATGTCATACATGCATCATAGCCTGATATTTTATGTATTTTTTTAATGTGATTAAAATGAGTAAATACATAATTGGCTATAAAAATGAGATTAGTTAAACTTGGTAATTCTCATTAAATATTAATCTAGTTATTAAAGTGTTTAATAAGTTAGATTAATAGGCTCATTTATTAGGATTAATTTGATTAATAACTTATTAATAAATGAACCGAATAAAGTGTTAGAGTTTTAATAGTTAAAACTTGGTAAATAATTTCATAATAATCTGACCTTAGTAAATAGCTTACTAAAGCTTAGATTATTGACTAATAGATTAGATTTTTAATAGTTAAAAATCATTAATAATTTATTAGTTAATTAGAACTTGTTTCTAATAATGAATTAGTTAATGCACTAGATAACTTGATTAAAGTTAGCCGTTTGATCTTGTAGAGTATAGGTGCGTTAACGGATAATAGAAAATTCTAGTTTTAAAATAGTGAGTGGAAGAGGGATATATGACATATATATCCCGCAGTCTCTATCATTAGTTCAACACCGTGAGATTTGAGTGGGGTCTTGTGACGGTTTTCCTTTTGTCCTCCCTAAGGTGGGTTCCACAAAGGTCAATACCAAGGTTGACTTCCTAACGAATAGGATTTCTGAGGGAATTTCAGGATTGACCGACCTTAAGGCGGCAATTCTCGAGTTAAGCTCATGAGATATGAAATGGTGGGTTACACTCACGGAGGTTTTGATTAAGTTTGTTAATTAAAAACCTGACTGAATAAACGATGGTTGAATGATATGTAATAAGAGTTATTCTAGAATATCATTTGATTGAGAATGTCTCGGTCCAACATGCAAAGATTTGACCAACCCTAAGGCGGTACTTCTTTATGGTATATTAGATTGTCGTGGTATAGTAACTATTTTTAGGGTAGTTCTAGTTCATTAAACATGTTCATGCATCATGTTTAAATTTATACCAAAGCACTCAAACTTGTTTAAATAAATGACTGAATGAATGTTTTATTTATTTCAGCAATAATGTCTTCTGTATTACTTTAAATTCTCGCAAATGGCAAATTAACC
The DNA here is from genome assembly GCA_032871835.1 of Dipteronia dyeriana. NCBI lineage: Eukaryota > Viridiplantae > Streptophyta > Magnoliopsida > Sapindales > Sapindaceae > Dipteronia > Dipteronia dyeriana. The sequence continues at coordinate 36,580,236 of CM065295.1, read as the reverse complement.
GGTGATAACTACACTAAGTGGAAACTAAACATTAATGCAATATTGGTCACCAAAGACCTCAAGTTTGTGCTTACGGAGGAATGTCCTTCAGCATCTGCCTCACAAACTGTTCATGAGGCATACCAGCGATGTGTCTTATCTGATGAGAAGGCCCAAACATATATGTTGACTTCAATGATAGACGTGCTTGTCACAAAGCATGAAGCAATGACTTCAGCATTCGAAATCATGGAGTCATTACAAGCTATGCTCGGACAGTCCTCCGAGCAAAAGTGACACGAGGTTGTTCGTTCCACTATGCTCGCTCGTATGAAGAAAGGTACGCCAGTTCGGGAACATGTCCCGAGCATGATATCCTACTTTTACGGCAGAAGTCAATGGCGAGGCCATTGACGAACCCATTCAAGTGAGCATCATACTGACGACTCTTTCGAAGAGTTGCGATCAGTTTAAAAGCAACTATGGGATGAACAAGTTAAAGTTCAGTCTTACACAGTTGCTCAATGAGCTCGCAACCTTTGAGTCATTGATTAAGGACAATAAAGGCAAGACCGGTGAGGCAAATGTTGTCGAACCATCTTCCTCTAATAATAAGAAGAGGAAGAGGTCTGCTGGGAAGGCAAGGGGTAACCCCAAACCCAAGAAATCCCATAGCAAAAAGAAGGGTGTCTCCACTGACCAAGGCAAGGGAAAATGTTTCCATTGCAACAAGGTCAGACACTGAAAGAGGAACTGTACTCAATATCTGGAGGAGATTGCCAAGAAGAAGAAAACGAAAGGTAAATATGATTTACTTGTTCTTGAATCTTGTGTAGTTGAAGATGATTCTTTACCCTGGATAGTTGATTCGGGGGCAACTAATCATGTTTGTTCTTCTTTGTAGTGGACTGATTCTTGGACACCGCTAGAGGAGGGAGCTTTCTCAGTACGTGTGGGGTCAGGGGATGTCGTGTCGACATTAGCAGTAGTCGTAATTAGATTACGTTTTTGTAATAATTATATATTGTTGGATAATGTATTTTATATTCCTGGATTTATACGGAATTTGATTTCCATTTCTAAGTTGTTAGAAAAAATATATTCTGTTTCTTTTAATAATAAGTCTGTTATTATTGGAAAGAATGGTCTGAATATTTGTTCAGGAATTAATGAAAATAATTTGTATGTGTTAAGACCGTTAATACATACTACACAGCTCAACACCGAAATGTTTAAGGTTGAAAAACCAAAAACTAAACGACATAAGATTTCTCTAGATAATGACACGTATCTTTGGCATCTAAGGCTTGGTCATATTAACCTTGACCGGATAGACAGCCTAGTAAAAAGTGGACCTTTAAGTGAGTTAAAGGTTGACACCTTACTTGTTTGCGAATCTTGTCTTGAAGGTAAGATGACTAAGAGATATTTTACTAAAAAAAGGCTTAGAGCTAAAGAACCGATAGAGCTTATACATACAGACGTCTGCAGACCGATGAATGTTAAAGCTAGGGGTGGTTATAAGTATTATGTCACCTTTATAGATGACTACTCAAGATACAGATACGTCTACCTGATGCAATAAAAGTCCGAAACATTTGAAAAGTTTAAAGAATTTCAAGCTGAAGTTGGGAATCAGTTAGGTAGGACTATCAAGTTACTACGATCAGATCGTGGATGTGAGTACCTTGACCAAGAGTTTAAAGACTTCATAGTCGAGCATGGGATAGTTTCCCAACTCACAGCTCCCGGTACACCTCAATAAAATTGTGTAGGGGAGAGGAGAAATAGAACCCTGATGGAAATGGTGAGATCTATGATTAGTTTCTCATCATTACCAAATTCCTTTTGGGGATATACGTTATAAATAGCAGTATACGTTTTGAATGTAGTGCCATCCAAATCTATTCCTAAGACTCCCCTTGAGTTGTAGAATGATCATAAAGCTAGTTTATGACATTTCTAAATATGGGGATGTCCAGCACACGTGCTGAAGAATAGAATTGGAAAGCTAGACTCTAAGTTTGTGGTTTGCCTATTTGTAGGATACTCCAAGGAGACCAGAGGTGAACACTTCTATAGTCCCGAAGATAACAAAGTATTTGTGTCAACAAATGCATCGTTTCTTGAGGACAATTATATTAGTGACCATAAACCTCGTTCTAAGATTTATTAAATGATTTGAAGCTTGGTGAGACTAGTGCTTCATCAACAAGAGTTGTTGATCCACAAACATCTAAGAGTCAGATGGTTCCTGATCATTATATACTACCACTTAGACATAGTGAGAAAGTTATGAGACAACCTAAATGCTATTTAGGTATAGGTGAGGGACAAGGTGTTGTCTCTGCTCATAGTGTGGATGATCCGTTTGTAGAGAAAATCCGTATAACGGAAGCGTGAAAAATCAAAATTAGGGTTTCAGTATAAATAAAAATTTTCCCTTTATAATAACAAGAACTTTAACCCTAGATTAATTGATGTATATAAAAAGTGTCGTACCTCTTTCTCGTGACGATTGAACTAGCACCGAATTGAATCCGCGTGATCTTTCAATCCAATTACGAACGTGAATCACCTATGAGTGTGAGCTCCCTTTCTTTAAATTGTATACCTGAGGATGGAAACAAACAAAATCTTTCTCTTTGTTAGTTACAATAATCCTCTAAGAAGAAAACAAAGAATGATAGGTCACTTGTGAATTATCAATCAATTTGATTGAAACTCGCATGAACCTTGATTTGATGTTGTACACAAAACCTTTCAATGTAAAGGCTACTAGTGTACTGTCGAAAACTAAACGTTCTTTCTTCCTTTTCTTCTTTGCCGAATCTCACACTATTTCTTTGAGTTGATCGAATTTTTCTAGAGCAAAAACAAAATTTTCTCCCAAAATTCTTATGATGGTCGAATTCTCTCCAAGTAGAATTACTAGGTTGGCCGAAATTCTCTCTCTAAAAAAATATAGGGCTGGCCGAAACTCTTACTTGCAATTTTTTATGACTGGCTGAAATTCTCAAGAGATATATACATGATCACAAATCCTTTCCTAAGAAGGATTTACTTGATGGGCAAGAATCCTATCCTTAGGTGGATTTACTTGGTGACCAAGAATCCTTTTCCAAAAAGAATTCTTTCCTACAATAAGACTCTTTATCAAACTCAAATAGTGTATTTGTAACCATACTAAAGATTTTCTAATTTGACTAGATAAATAATTCTTTTTATTTATCTACTTATCAAATATAATCTTTAATATTAATTGTACTACAAACAATAGTATAATATTAGGAGACCTTTTCATACTAGAAAAAGATTTTGACTTTTAATTAAATAATTAATTAATTACCAAATTAATTAATTTCCATTTAATTAATATAATAAAATAAAAATAATATAATTAAGCTAAATGATATAGCTTTGCTGGCCAACACCATATATGGGCCATTATATTTTTTTTTCTATTTTATTAAATCCATTGGACCTTAATTAAAAGTTCACATGTGAACTATACCCATTCTTACAAAAAGAAACAAGTTCACATCCCTCAATACAATTCTAGAAGGACCCCTAAATTGGTCCGGTAGAATATATCATGTGATTCATGCAAGTTCGTGTGGATTGGGGATCTTGACGAGCTATCTAAATTTAAGCTCCAATAGACACAACCCAATCACAATCAACAAATGATTCATTTAGGTCCGATCTATTAATTTTTGTTCATTCCACTAAAGAACTAAAATTGCTCTCTTAAATAAAGATAAAATAAGTTAATATTTCTTACTCATACCCTAGACATCCCTATTGGATAAAGTTTATCCTCGTGAAGAATATCAGTAATCGCCAAGAGCTCATAGACCGCCTATAACTCTCCAAGTTACCGTATTTACTCATATGACCACATTTTGAACTTGGATATTTTGACATGTCCAGAGGCCATGTTTCAATAGACACTACTGAAAACTTAACATTAAGATTTAATATCCAATACCTCAAAACATCCATATGATGATATTATACTCTTATTTCATAAATGGAGCCACGATGTCCATATCTATAAATGAAGTCCTCTGTCGTTTAAAAAAATGAATACCACCAAACAATAAAGGATAGACTATGCTATATAATCGTACTCATTGATAGCTCAAATGATAACACTGGAAACCATAAGTCCACCATTTATCTCAGGATTGGGATAGACTCTCCGACTGTCTTCAAATGAAAACTTTTATCCATTGACGGTTCTTGATAAAGTATTTCACTGTGATCCAATTCAATACACCCAGTGCACTAGATTCTTTTGCACAAAGACACCATACTTTGATGATTTCAGATTCATCATAACATATTTGATCCCATTCAAATGCTAGCAAAACAATCTACAACTTTGATAAGATAAAAGTGCCTAACCTTTATCTTAAGTTGTAAATATTATTCAAGACTAACTAAAGAATTGTGTCTACCTTATACATATCTAGATGTATGAAAAATTCTTCTTTTCTCATAGCCTTTTGACCTTATGATTATTTACTTTTGACAATTATAATAATTAAACTATAAATGCTATAAGATTTGTTAAACTAGAAATCACTTTATTAATATGAAAAAATTGTCAAATACATTATTATACACTTGCTATCGAGCATAATCCCAACAATCTCCCACTTACTCTATAGCAAATGTGTCATATCTCTCATCTCCATGTTCTCTAGATGCCCATCAAACTCTTTTATGGAAGAGGCTTTGTAAAGGGATCCGTTAGATTCTCTGCTGACGCGATCTTGGTAATCGTCATGTCACCCTTATGCATAATTTCCCTCAGAAGGTGATACTTTTTTTCAATGTGTTTCCCTATCTTAAGACTTCTTGTTTTTCTCGAATTGGTCACTGCTCCACTATTTTCACAATAGATAGTGATCTGCTTATTCGCATTAGGAAACACTTCCAAGTCAATCAAGAATTGGTAGAGCTAGACAGCCTCTTTAGCAGCCTCGCATGCGGCAACATACTCGGCTTCCATGGTGGAATTAACAATACAAGATTGCTTGATACACCTCCATATGACTACCCCTCCTCCAATAGTAAACACAGATCCTAATGTTGATCTCTTGGAGTCAAAGTCTGATTGAAAATCAAAATATGTATACCCAACGGGAATTCAATCCCCTTCAGAGTATACAAGCATATAATCTCTCGTTCTCCTAAAATACTTGAAAATATGCTTGACTGTCGTCCAGTGATCAAGACCAGGCATGTGGACTTGTTTTTTTTAGTAAGAAAGAGTCTAGTTCACATGTGGACTTCTTATCAATGATCAATTAATTTAATAAAATAGAAAAAAAATAATATAATGGCCCATGTATAGGCTTGGGTGGTTAGGGCTTGTAAAATAGCCTATTATATTGTTTTTATTTTATTATTTAATTAAATAGAAATTAATTAATTATTTAATTAAAAGTCAAAATCGTTTTCCTAATAGCAGAAGGTCTCCTAATATTATACTATTATTGGTATTATAATTAATATTAAAGACTATATTTGATAAATATATAAATAAAAGAAATTATTTATCTAGTCAAATTAGAAAGTCTTTAATATGGTCACATATACACTATTTAAGTTGGATAAGAAGTCTTGGTGTAGGAAAGAATTCTTTTTGGAAAAGGATTCTTTTTGGAAAAGGATTCTTGGTCACTAAGTAAATCTACCTAAGGATAGGATTTTTGCCTACCAAGTAAATCCTTCTTAGGAGAGGATTTGGTCTCCTAAATTAAAAAGAATTTTTTTTAAGAGGATTGAGTCCAAATTTTAATAGAAGTCTTGGTGAAGTAGAAATCCTCTTTCTAGGAGGATTTTCGGCCATCTATATATACTCCTATATAGAATTTCGACCAATCCTTAATTTTTGGTGTGAGAAGTCATTTTTTATTTGTTTTTTATTGTTAAAAAAAATCTTCGTCTAACTCATTGTGTGAAGAATTCGGCCAAGCATAGAGAAAATAGGGAACATTTTTTTTTTCGATAGTACACTAGTATCCTTTGCATCAAAAGGGTTTTGTATACAACATCGAATCAAGGTTCATGCGAGTTTCAATCAAATTGATTGATAATTCATAAGTGACCGGACGTTCTTGGTTTTTCTCTTGGAGGATTATTGTGACTAACAAAGAAGGAGATTTTGTTTGTTTCCAACCTCAGGTATAGAATTTAAAGAAAGGGAGCCCACTGTAAGAACCTCAATTTTATGATTGGCTTATTTCATGACAAATCACATTGGGGATTCAATGTGTAATGGGTAGCTTAGGCTTTTGATGGCAATCGTCCAAGATCCCGGTGTGCTTCAAGAGGTAGTTCACTTGTGCCTAATTCTTAGTGAAGAGATTTAGTTGCACACACTCACATTTCATATATATGCATTTATATTGACATACATTTGTTATTGCACACACACACACACTTCATGTTTTTGAGTTGTTGCATGTGTTATCATGCATTTCATTCTTAGTCTTAAGTGTGGTGATTGTTGTGTGCTTGATTCTTATTCCGTTGCTTGACCGGATATGTCCGCGCTTGTATGATGGTGTGCTTGTTTTAGCGCATTGAGTGACCATTTGAGAAGGTCCACTCTTCTCTTAGTTTGGTCTTTGGTCACATGGTTTTATTCCATGAGTTTGGGCATTCTTATTAAAGTCCAAATCTGATGTTTGGTCACTCAATTAACCATAACTATTTCTATAGACATCCAAATCATGTTTTGTAAATTGACGTAGAAATTATACTTCCATACCTTTCCAACGGTATATTATACGAAAGGTTTGGATGTCGTTTGGTCATGTTTTGGGTTGCTTGAAGATCAAGCTGTTGCGCTGTCTCGTTTTTCCCGAGAGCATAGCGACCTCAAGGCGACCTCACTTCCAGGTCGCCCTAAGGTCGCTACTGACGCCCGAAAATCAGTTTTTTCTCTCCTAAAACATCGTAGTTTGATATGGATCATATATATACTTCATCCTCTTCCTCATTTTGACCTAGAACTCCAAATTTCTAGATCTTAGTAAGAGAAAGAGTTCCCCTAGTGAGAGAAAGCTCCAAGTTTGCTTCTTTAACTCTCCAAACCCAAAATCTATCTCCATCTTGCATCATTCTTCATCGTATGAGCATGGGTGTTCTTGGTTTCATGACTAGGTAAGTAAGAACTTTATTGAACATCTTTTATTGTTCTTTTTACTCTATATTAGGTGTTTATTGCATGATTAAATACCTAGACTCTAGTTTATTGCATATTTATGAGTCTTAATAACATGATTGGGTTTGTTTGTTGATAGCTTGAATTTAGGACATATTTCCCTTCTTGCTAAGTCTCTATGCATTGCATTTAGACATTATTAATTAGGACTCATTGATTGCATTTTGTGATTGCATTATAGTCCTTGCCATGCCCTAATGACAACTTGTGTTGATATGGCTATTGTGATAGCTAGCATACAGGTCATATTTGCCTCTAGCTAATTAGGTCATATTGATTGCATTTTGATGATTGCATTTATTGACCATGCCATGCTTAATGACAACATGTGTTGAAATGACTTTGTTTGATAACTAGATTGTAATATTGCATATCCATATCTAGTTAAGTCTTTATGAGCATTCATTTAGACATTGATATCTAGGAATTGCACTTAGTGACATTCTTTAATTCCTAGATAAACATTTAGTGTTGCCTAGTAGTATTTGCACTTAGAATATTTTTACATATTCACAGAGGTTGTTGACTCTTCATTGAGAATTCAGTCTTGTGGCTACCGGTGTGTACTGCACAAGCAATTCAAGTTTTGCAACCAAAGGAAGGGTTGGCAAGCAATTGGTCGGGTGCCATTGTAAAAGGCCCAAGAGGGTAGAGTAGGAGGCGTTCACGCCAAGAGTATTGTATCAAGGGATATCACTAGGGACTGAACCAAAAGTGGTGAGTGGCAGTGTCCATATACTGAGGTTGTCGAGAGTGAGAGTCCGAGAATCACTTGAGCGTTTAACCTTTGCTCATATAGTAGATTTCAGCGATCGAGTGTGGTACACTTAACAGTCGATGGTTTTTCCCATTTGTAGGGTTTCCACGTATACATCTTGTGTTATTTATATTTCTGTACCTCACACTTGATGTTGTATGTTTGTTTTGTTGGATGAATTTTGAATATTGACTAATCAAGAAAAATTGGCAATTGACTTGATTAAAACCTATGCACCTCCCTCTAGGTTTATAGACACACACTTTCTAGGGTTATTTTCACCCACACTTCTTGGTGATTCACATTCGTGATTGGATTGGAAGATCTTGCGGATTCAATTCGACGCTAGTTCAATCGTCACGAAAAAAAACAGGTACGACACTTTTAATATACATCAATTAATCTAGGGTTAAGGTTCTTGTTATTAAAAAAGGAAAATTTTTATTTATACCAAACCCTAATTTTCACGCTATCTACTGCAGTATTTTTTATTATTTAAAATTCTCTTGTAATACATTCAAGTATCGAAGACTCAAAAGTTTGAAGAATTGGAAGCAACTGGAACAAGTTTGGGACCGTGCGAGTCATAACAACAAACGTGCATGCGAAGAAGAGCACACGGCCACGATTGTTGTGGCATGGGCAGCGCACGACAGCCCTATGGAGACCATGGGCTGTGCATGGCAGCCCCTTATGGGGTTGTGAGCTGCGTACACCCATGGGAGGGAGCCAAGGGTGCGACGCCAATGGGAGGCAGTAGAGGGAGTCCAAAAGACGAAGATCGCATGAAGACTTGTTCGCTAAGAAAGGAGTTTTTTTTTATATTGCAAGACATATGTAATTTATTTACTTTTCTAGGATGGACCAAAATTATAGCTATTTATATTTTTGTAAATATTGCAATGTTTGATATTGTTTGATAACATGTCATATAGAATAAGAGTGTCACTCATATATCTCTTTTGGTATGAACATGCATTGAATGGTTTAGATATCTAATTGGCATATAGATAACGTGATAAATCATTCTTTGGAATTCGATCACACGCCTTAAATAATTAAATGGGAGAAGGTGTTTCGAAATACCTACAACCTCCAAATTTAGTTGAGCTTTATGTTTCGTGTAATAACCCCCCCAAGGGGTATTCATGAATGGAATTTAGCAAGATACTTTCTTACAATGATAGACTAGACAATTAACATAAACAATATCTACTCTCAAATGAGGGATATTCGTAAGAGCAAATATTGAAGTCTATAACTTGGTAACACACTCATTGTGAGTTTATTAATATCCTCCCAAGAGTTCTTGTTAATAAAATCACAAGGCTAAAATTGAAAACGCTGGTTGTTATGGCTCCTTGATTGAAGGTGACATTCCGGTCAAGAATGAAGCTATCCATCATTTTCAGAATATTCTTGGTTGCTCTATGCATGTTAGACATGGTATTGGTACTTTGAGCAATATTATTGATAATGTCATCTCCAATGATCACGTTGATTCAATGGATAGAGATGTCACTAATGATGAGATTCGAGAGGTTTGCTTCTCGCTCCACCCTAACAAGGCACCTGGTCCGGATGGCTTCAACGTTCGTTTTTTCAAGAAAACTTGGGACATTGTTGGTGAAGATGTGATTAATGCTATCCAAGAATTCTTTAGGTCTGGTCATCTTCTCAAATAGCTAAATACTACGATTCTAGTGGTGGTCCTTAAAGTCCCAAACCCTTCTACGATGAAAGACTTTATACCTATATCTTGTTGCAACACTCTCTATAAGATCATTGCCAAGATCATTGGCAATAGGATCAAACCTTATCTCTCAGAAATTATCAGCCCTTTCCAATTGGCTTTTGTGCCTGGTAGGAGTATAGGGGACAACATCCTTCTTATGCAAGAGCTTATGAGGAATTATCATAAGGATATTGGCTGCCCTAGGTTGGCTCTAAGGTAGATTTGATTAAGGTTATTGACATGGTGGATTGGGGCTTCTTGCTTGAAACCCTCGCTGCTTTTCACTTTCCTCCTAAGATTATTACATACATCAAAGCTTGCCTTACTACCCCCAACTTCTCTATCTCCATCAATGGTGAACTAGCTGGTTTTTTCTCTGAAAAAAGAGGTCTTCAGTAAGGGGATCCTATGTCCCCATACCTCTTTGTAATAGCTATAGAAGTTCTATCTAAAATTATGACCAAGTGAATTGCGGACTCTCAGAGCTTCAAGTATCATTGGAAGTGTGACAAGATAAAGCTCTCCCACCTCTGTTTTATTGATGATCTTATCATGCTTTGCCATGGATCCCTTTCTTCAGCTCTAGTCCTTAAGGCTTCCCTTGATGAGTTCTCTTTACTTTCAGGCCTCCTTGCTAATCAAGCCAAGAGCAATATTTTTACTTCGGGTTTATCCTCTAAAACTAACCAGCAACTCATTAATCTCTTTGGTTACACGGTCGGTTCTCTCTCTATTCACTATCTAGGTATCCCTATCATCTCTACTAAACTTTGTCTTCGGGACTGCTCCCCTCTTGTGGACAAAGTTTTGGGAAGACTTACCTCTTGGATGAACCGCGACTTTTCTTATGATGGTCGCTTACAGCTCATTATATCGGTTTTGTCGAGTTTACAAGTCTTTTGGGCTAGTTATCTCTGCCTTCCTATCAAGATTTTGAAGATTATAGAACAGAAATTCCGTAGTTTCTTGTGGAAAGGGGTTGAAGGTGATAGTAAGGGTGCAAAAAATTCTTGGTCTGATATTTGTCTCCCTAAGAAAGAGGGTGGTCTTGGAATCAAGGATCTCTCTTCTTGGAATAAGGCCCTGATGATTAGGCATCTTTGGATTCTGATTTATGGTACGAATAATCTCTGGTCTTCTTGGATCAAAGCCTATCACCTCAAAGGCTCAAACTTTTGGGAGGCTAAAACTCCTTCTACATGCTCTTGGAATTGGAGGAAACTCCTCTATCTTCGGCCAATTGCTCGATCTTTAATTCAGCACTATATTGGTAATGGTTCTAGTACTTCCTTATAGTTTGATAATTGGCATCTGGATGGTCCTCTCCTTTCAAAATGGAGCTCCCGTGTGGTTTATGATTCTAACCTCCCCCTAAACGCAATGGTTAATGCCATTGTTCTTGTTGATTCTTGGAATTGGCTTGCTACTATGTCCATTGATCTTGTTGAAATTAGAAGTCGGATGCCTTCTTACAATCCTAACTATAATATAGAGGATAGTATTCGATGGCTCCCTTCTTCCAATGGTATTTACTCAGCCTCTTCTGCATTGGCTTCTCTTAGAGCCCCTCACCTTCTTGTTCTTTGGTTCAAGCTGGTTTGGTTCCCTTAAAACATTCCGAGAATGAGTTTCATACTTTGGATGGCTGTTAGAGGTAGGCTCCTCACCAGGGACCGCATTCATAAGTATGACTCTGGGGCTGATACTACTTGTGTTCTTTGCAACTCCCATCTCGAGTCTCATGCCACCTGTTCTTTGAGTGTTTATTCAGTAGAGCCATTTGGACTCAACTTCTGAACTATTATAGGACTCATTGGATTTGTCTTTGCTGGAATGATTTTATTGCTTGGGCGTCCACCCATTGGAGAGGAAGCACTCCTGTTATCGTGGCTAAGAAGCTTTGCCTTGGGGCTGCTGTTTATCACATTTGGAGAGAGCATAAATGTCGTATTTTTGAAGGGACCAAACAGACTAGCTCGGTTGTTACGCGCTCCATTATTTAAACCATTCGCTGTCGGCTATCATCTATCAATCTCAAAGACCACCCTCTTATAGCTTTGAATTGGAATGTCAATGCTGATTGATTTTAGGCTTTGCTCTTGTTGTTCTTGTTTTGAGCCCTTGTCCAGCTCTTGCTTTTTGTTTACTCGTGTGTTGAGCTTTTTTTGAGCCTTTGTTTAGCTCTTTCTTTGCTACTTGGGGTATGCCCCTTGTATTTGTTCATTCTTTCTCTTTTTATGATACTATTTACTTACCAAAAAAATAAATTAGATGAGACCTAGTCTAACTTGTAGATGGTGCGAACTCCCAAAGGAGATGTGACATTTATGGGTGTTGGATCACTGTTGAATTTTATGATTGAATTATTTTATTTAATTCAAGATAAATATTCGAAAGTGCTTTATCATGATTGTTTACTTATATAATTTTTATTATTAAAAAGAAATCATGACCCCATCCCTAATCAATAACCTAAAAGTTAATACTTTAACTGATGATAATTATGTCACATGGAAAAGAAAAATTGGGTTATTGTTGCAAGTTGAAAAACATAAGTTCGTTCTGTGCACTCCTAAACCATCTACTTCTACTAATGAATCTACTGAGGAGCAAAGAGACGAGTATCAATGATGTCTATAGAAGAGATGTTTGCCATAAAGTCCAAGATGACTAAGAGAGAGGCAGTGACCGCTTTCGTGAATCTTAGGATGAAACCTGGACAGGCAGTTAAAGATCACATGATGAAAGTCATAGCATATCTTAACATTGTTGAACTGAATGGTGCTAAGATATATGTTGAGACCAAAATTGACATGATTGTCAACTTACTGTCGGATTCCTTTGATTAGTTCAAGTTGGACTACACCTTGAACAATAAGGAATACTCCTTGCAAGGCCTAATGCAAGATGTTCAAAGCACCGAAAAGATTCCTGTGAAAGGCAAGGGTCAAGAGATTCATATGGTTGGTAAAGTTACTACTAGTAAGACTCGTCAGAAGGTCAAGAAACAACAGAAGAAAAAACAATTTGGGCCTACCTAGAAGGAGACCAAGATAGTAACCAAGATCAAAGGAAAGAGTTTCCTTTGTGGTGAAAAGGGACAAAGGAATAGAATGAATGTAAATGAATTCAACTTGCGTTTAGGCAACAGAGTGTTGGTGTCTACTAGTGTAGTGGGAGATATTAGAATCAATTTAGATTCTTATAGGCATTTAGATTTAATAGATGTTTATTATGTACCTCAACGCAAAAGGAATTTAATTTCAGTTTCTTGTTTAAATAAATTTGGTTATTCGGTTACTTTTAATAAAGCTTTTATTATTAATAAGAATGACAAAATTATTTGCAAAGGTACATTGGAAAATGGTTTATTCATTTGCATAGAAATATCTCTCACTTGTTAGATACAGAATCAATGAAACCTAATCATAAAAGAGTAAAATTATCAAAAGATAAACCTACATATGGCATTTGCACCTAGGTCATATTAACCTTAATAAGATTAAAAGAATGGTTAGTGACGGACCTCTAGTGAATTAAAGGTTGATGATCTACCAACTTGTGAATCTTGTTTGGAAGGTAAAATGACCAAAAGGTCGTTCACAACCAAAGGCGCAAGAGCCATCGAATGTTTAAGATTGATACACACTGATGTGTGTGGTCATATGAGCATTCAAGCTAGAGGTGGATATGAGTCCTTCATCACTTTCACGAATGATTACTCAAGATTTGGCTATGTGTATCTCATAAGACATAAGTTGGAGGCTTTTGACATGTTCAAAGAATTTAAAGCTGAAGTAGAAAATCAACTTGAGAAACGTATAAAAATCTTGAGGTCTGATCGTGGAGGAGAATACCTATCTGGTGAGTTTCAACAATATCTTATTGATAATGGGATAATTTCTTAATTTTCTGAACCAAGTACACCTCAACAAAATGAGGTGGTAGAAATGAGAAATAGAAATCTTTTGTACATGGTTATGTCTATGTTGAGTTATTCAACGCTTCCTAATTCCTTTTGGGGATATGCTTTACAAACTGCCATGTACATTCTAAACGATGTACCATCTAAGTCGGTTCCTAATACACCGTATGAGTTGTGGACCAGGGCGAAAGCCTAGTTTACAACACTTTAGGATATTAGGATATCCTGCCCACGTTTTAAAAGGAAAGACAGAAAAGATGGAGTCCCATTCAGAAACATGCATATTTGTAGGGTATCTAAAATGAACAAAAGGATATTATTTCTATAGTCCTTCAGATCTTAAATTATTTTGTTTGACAAATGCTAAATTTCTAGAAGAGGACTATATAAATAATTTTGTGCCTAAAAGTAGAATTGTCTTGAATGAGCTTTCAGGAGATACAATTCCAACAAGGTTTCACAACCTGGTCCAATTAAAAGTTCCACACCAACACAAGATCAACAATCTACCATACCTTATTGTAGTGGGAGGGTTAGTATACAACCCGAGAGATCATCAGTCTAGGAGAATCTGTAGAGAATCTCCCGGACGATGAGGATCCCTATATATACAAGGAAGCAATTGAAGATGTTGATTGTCGCCATTGGTAAAAGGCAATGCAATTAGAAATTGAATCTATATTCAAAAACAAAGTTTGGTCTCTTGTAGACTTGCCTAAAGGGATAAAACCCATATAGTGCAAATGGGTATACAAGAGGAAAAGAGGAATGGATTGAAAGATGGAAACCTTTAGAGCTAGATTGGTAGCTAAAGGTTATACACAGAAGGAAGGTATTGATTTTGAAGAAACCTTATCTCATGTGGCCATGCTTAAATCCATTAGGATACTCGTATCCATTAGGATACTCTTATCCATTGCGGCATCTCTAGACCTAGAGATTTGGCAAATGGACATCAAGACAACTTTCCTTAATGGAAGTCTTGACGAAAGCATATATATGATGCAACCAGAAAGATTCATAAGAGGAAAGGGTATGCAAGTTGCAAAGATCCATATATTGATTGAAGCAAGCATTCAGATCCTGGAACTTAAGGTTCGATCAAGCCATGAAAAGTTTTGGATTTATTCTAAACCTTGACAAACCCTATGTATATAAAAGGATTAAAAGTGACAAGTTGGTTTTCCTAGCTCTCTACATTGATGATATACTACTCATCGAAAATGATGTAGATGTATTGACATCAGTAAAAGAATGGTTAGTAAAATAATTTGATATGAAGGACTTAGGAGAAGCAAGTTAAATTCTTGGTATCCAATTCATAAGAGATGGAAAGAATAAAACGATTGCATTATCTCAAGATTCATACATAGATAAAATCTTGTCTAGGTTTTCCATGCAAGATTCCAAGAAAGATATGTTACATTTCATACATGCAATCAAACTTTCTAAGGAACAAGTTCCTAAAACTGAGAATAAAGAGCAATTCATAAGTAGGGTTCCATATGCCTTGGCAGTTAGAAGTCTCATGTATGCAATGCTCTTCACTAGACCAGATATTTGTTTTTTTATGGGCATAGTTAGCAGGTTTCAATAGAAACCTAATCCTGATCACTGAACGACAGTCAAGCATATTTTCAAGTATCTTAGAAGAACAAGAGATTATATGCTTGTATACTGTAGAGGGGATTTAATTCCCGTTGGGTATACAGATTCTGATTTCCAGTCAGATTCTGACTCTAGAAGATCAACATCAAGATCTATGTTTACACTTGGAGGAGGGGCAATCATATGGAGGAGTATTAAGCAATCTTGTATTGCTGACTCCATCTTGGAAGTTGAGTATGTTGCCGCATACGAGGCTGTTAAAGAGGTTGTCTGGCTACGCCAATTCTTGATTAACTTGGAAATAGTTCCTGATGCAAATAAGCAGATCACTATCTATTGTGACAATAGTGGAATAGTGGCTAATTCGAGATAACCAAGAAGTCATAAAAGAGGGAAACACATTGAAAGAAAGTATCACCTTCTAAGGGAAATTGTGCATAGGGGTGACGTGACGATTACTAAGATCGCGTCAGCAAAGAATCTAGCGGATCCCTTTACAAAGACTTTTCCATAAAAGAGTTTTGATGGGCATCTAGAGAACATGGGGTGAGAGATATAACACATTTGCTATAGCGAAAGTGGGAGATTGTTGGGATTATGCTCAATAGCAAGAGTATAATAATGTCTTTGACAATCTTCTCATATTAATAAAGTGATTTCTAGTTTAACATATATTATAGTATTTATAGTTTAATTATTATAATTGTCAAAAGTAAATAATCATAAGGTCAAAAGACTATGAGAAAAGAAGAATTGTTCATACATCTAGATATATATGAGGTAGACACAATTCGTTAGTTAGTCTTGAATATATTCACAAATTAAGATAAAGGTTGGACGCCTTTATCTTGTCAAAGTTGTAGATTCTTTTGCTAGCATTTGAGTGGGATCAAATGTGTTATGATAAGTCTAAAATCATCAAAGTGTGGTGTCATTGGGCTAAATGCACTAGGTGCATTGATTAGGATCACAATGAATTACTTTATCCAAAACCGTCAATGGATAAAAGTTTTCACTAGAAGACAATCGGAGAGTCTGCTAGGTTTTAGATTGTGTTGGCGTTAATTCCATATCAAAATGATGTTTACTTGTAATGATATAGTTGTTTAGATTCATGATGATTCAAGCTTTAAATAAAAAGGAACAACTAGTCAAAGCAAGTTTAAAGTCTTCAAAGAGAAAGGATGCCATATGGTTCTACAAAGGTATATAAAGACCTTATCTTTTTCTTACAAGGCTTAGGCACACACACACAACTCATACATTTGTGTCCCTGCATCGTTGAGCACCATTATAGGCATACACACACAATTTATACATTGTGTCCCTGCATCGTTGTGCCCCATTATAGGCATAAACATACAATTCATTCATATGTGCCCCTGCATCGTTGTGCACCTTTTATAACACATTCACACACTTGAAGATGAATGCTCATGCATTGGTATGAAAAATAACATGCTTTGGAAAAATGCATGATTGGAGACTATCTCTATGAAATTTTCATTCTAGTGTGAATTGTGTTTGTATGTGTATATGTTTGCATAATATGGATATTGAACTTGATTTTAGTCTTAAATCATTCTTGAATGAGTTCTGGTCATTTCAGTTACTCAAACTATTGATTTCAAGTTCTAAGTCAAAAGATACTACACTTTCAACTCATGTTGCATACATTATCTTCGTCTTCATATATAGAGTCGAATTATTATTTTCTGGGTTGAGTATCTTATATGTCCATATCCGTGAGAGAGTTATGGTTTTTAATCCACAACCAGATTCGAATTCCGAGATCGAAAGCTGAATAACAGTCGAAGAACTCGAGGGGAGCGCGCGAGGAAAAGATGTGCAACCAAGCACTCTTTCCCGAGATGGCATGTGACCATCTCGGGCTAGAATGCTTGCCGCCCTGAGATGCCCATGCACCATCTCAGGCAACAAGCATGCTTGGTGCACTTAAGGCCCTTTTGGTCATTTGTCTGGTATTCTTCCCCACTCATTTATATATCCCTTCCCTCTCACATTTCATTCTAAGCAGAAATTCAAAATTTGAGTGCAGAATTTTCTCCCAAATTTTCTCACCTTCCAAAAATCATAACTTCTTCATTTGAATTCTTTTTTGAGTGAATCAAAGTTGAGAGTGTTTGTCTATTCATCCACCATCTTTCCTCTGAAGGTTTGAGTTAGTTTTATTGCCATTTTTGGAGTCTAATCTCACAAAAACAGGACTGCACCAAATCAACTAAGGTATTGATTTTCTCTCAAAGTTTTCTTTTAAAACTTGGTCAATTGCCTTGGGTTTTCTTCTTCAACATATATAAGTGTCTTGTGATTGTTTTGATTTTAGTTTTGAACTTATTTAAAGCTAGATTGAGTTTCAGTTGAAATCTTACATTTTGAGTTAGGTTTTGATTTTGCCTATGTTTTTACATGTTTGGGATTGTATTGTGTTATCTTTGATTCTAGGACTATTTGATGATTTTTAATTGATTGATTTTGTGAAAAATAGTTCCTCACATGTATTAGGCTCTCTTTGGTCGAAATCTTACTATAATACATGTGCTTGTGTTCTTTTGAGCAATTTATATGCTTTGATGAATCTATGAATAGGAAATATGCTCTAGAACTATTGCTTTAATCTAAATGACTTTGTCACATGATTTTAGCATGTTTTTGGTATATGAGATTTAAACTTGATTATATATTAACTAAACATATCTTGTGACTCAAGTTTTAGATCTATGTATGTATCTAGGTTGTAATTAATGTTGAACATATCTTACATGATCTAGATGGATTAAACATACATGATTGACTGGACTACATTTGTTTTGTGCATTCATGCTCAAGTCTAGTATTTTCCATAGGATGTGTTGATCATAGCATTCTATGTTGCATGCTTGTTTGTGTTTTGCATCCATGATCACCTAGATGCCTTATGAGAAGGAAGTCTTGACAATAGGTGTGAGACCTATGTTGTTGAGCATGAAAGTATTGGCAAGAGGTGGGAGAAATCAGATTGTCAAGCAAGAAAGTTCTACCTAGGGTCGTGAGGATCCGAAATGGTGAGCAAGAAAGTCTTGCCTAGGATCGTGAGGATCCAGAAGGGTGAGCAAGGAAGTCTTGCCCAGGGTCGGTAGAATCCGGAAGGGTGAGCAAGGAAGTCTTCCCTAGGGTCGTGAGGATCCGGAAGGGTGAGCAAGAAAGTCTTGACAAGAGGTGTGAGGCCTCGAGATGTTGAGCAAGAGGGTGACATCTTCATGAGTAGGATATGAGGGTAGTTTCTAGGTGAATGGGTCACTTGAGAGATTGTACTTGTCTTATCTAATAGTGGATTTTGTTTGCCGGTGGTTGCTAACCCGTGGATGATTCCTCTTTGGAGGTTTACCACGTTATATCTTATGTCAACTTTTCTCTATCCCTATCTCTCTTATATTTGTATTTGTTATTTGAATACTATGGATAGAACTTTATATGTAAGTTGACTTCCTTACTATAATATCAATTGCGTATATGTGATGGTTGCTTGTTTTTATCATACTTTACATGTTTTATATATTGATTAAGTATCTTTAATTGATATATATATATATATATATATATATTGTGATACAAGTAATCTAGAGGGACAAACTTTTGTTCGTTTCTAAGGGAGTCAAAAAAGGTGTCTAACCTATTCACCCCCCTCTAGGTTAGCCTTGAGCATTTAACCGTGTTTGTATTTTCAATTGTCATCAGAGCAGGACACTAGATTGCACTTAGTGAGAGTCTAGGTGATATATTCACGGTTTTTGCAAAGCTTTTGAAGTCATGGGTTTACAAGATGATGTAATGGCGGAAGAAGCCTCAAATACTAGGCCACCATTACTTTGAGACACTAACTATGGGTATTGAAAGTTGATGATGAAAGCCTACATCCGCTCTATTGATGAAAAGGTATTGATGGTAGTGGAAGAAGGTTATAGTCCTCCTACCAAGGTTCATGAGGATGGAGCCATGCTACTCAAACCAATGAGTGAATGGACAATGAATGAGTTTGAGGTTGCTAAATGGCACCATCATGCTATGAAATCCATCTTTGGAGGAGTTGATGGGCATCAATTCTCCTACATTCAAAATCTTGAATCCGTAAATAAGGCTTAGGATACTCTCCAAGTTACTAATGAAGGAACCTTAGCGGTGAAGAAATCAATGCTTCAAATGTTGGCATCACAATTTGAAAGTTTAAGTATGGGTGAAGAAGAAAAGTTCGAAGACTTCCAATTTCAGCTTCTTAATATCGCTAACCAATGTCAAGCACTTGGAGTACCTATCTCAAAAGAGCATTTAAATTGGAAAATCCTTAGGTCTCTTCCTAATAGATTTAAATCAAAGGTGACGGTCATTGAGGAAAGCAAGGATGTGGATAGCATGAACATCGATGAGTTGCTTAGGTCTCTTCAAACTTATGAGTTGTGCTTGAAGCCAAAGATTACGAGTAAGGGAATCACTCTTAATGCTATTGAGAAGGAGAGTGATGATGAAAATGAAGAGATGAATCTTTTGGTTAGAAAGTTTAAGATGTTTCTAAAGAAGAATGCCAAGCCTAGAGGCAAGTCTTCTAAGGAAAAATGAGTTAAGAAAACATCATCTCCAAGGAATGAAAAGAATAGTCAAGCCATGAACAAGAAAGATGTTCAATGCTACAATTGTCATGGTTTTGGTCACTTTGCTATTGAGTGCACCAAGAAGCCATATAAGAAAGACAAGAAAGGTAAAGTGTTGGTAGCTACTTGGAGTGATGATAACTCTAGTGATGATGAGAGTTTTAGTAGTGAGTCTTCAGGTGATGAAGAGTTGGTGAGCAACTTTGTAGCTCTAACGACTTCTCATTCTCCACTAGATGTTGATGGTACAATATCTTTGAACAAGAACTTTGATGCAAATCATCATGGAAGCTTTAGTTCCATTCCTACTAATCTTGAGTTGTTGGCCAAGATAGAAAAGCTTGAAGAAGCTAGAGATAATGCTCTAAGAGAGGTAGTTGAGATGGATGATTTGATAGAGAAACAACTAGATGAGTTTGTGATTGTCACTCGTAGACTTCTTGGTGAGAAAGGTGATATTATAAAGAAGTTTAGAAAACATAAAAAGATAAACCTTGAGAAGGATAATGTGATATCTTCTTTGAAGAAGAGAGAACAAGAATTAATGGAAGAGATAGACACGGCTAAGGAGGCCATCATGGGCTTAGTGAATGATTCAGTAAGTGTGTCTAGTGTTAGGAATCTTGTTAACTCTCATAGTGGTGAAGACGACTTGGTAGTTGAAGATCAGCCTTTGGAAGCACCACTTCCTACTCACTTGGATGAAGTCGTGATTGATAAGAAGCCACACAAGAAGAGAAGATCAAAAGCTAAGAAGAAGTTGGCAAACAATATATCTTTGCAAACTCCTAGTGAAGCTAGTTCAACTCTAAAAGGTACAATCTCATCTTTTATTCCAATTTGCCTTTATTGCAACACAATAGGTCACATTAAGCCTAGGTGTTATAAATTGAAATGAATCTAGAGATATGGAGATTAAACTTCAACTTGAACATGCTAAGGATTTGAAAATTGAGAAACATGATAATATTGCTAAGCATGAAAAGAAGTTATGGAGTAGAAAGAAATCTAAACTTGTTCAACTTGACAAAGCTTGTGTTAAAAATGTTAATGAGGAGTGTATTAATGATATTCTTGTTAATCAAGTCATTGAAGGACTTTACTCTAGATTTAACATTATAGTTAAGGATGATATTGGAAATGTTTATGTAGGTACACCCAAGAACAAGTGGTTCAAGGGTGAGTGCTCTTATCACTAATGTAAGAAGCACATGTGAGGTAGCTTTGAGGCAATATATTAGTTGTGTTGAGAATTCTTGCTTGCTAGCTTTGAATACTCAATGTTTTGATATGAACTTGATTATCTCACGTCATGTTGTTATTGAAGAGAACAAGGCAGCTGTATCAAATGATCCATTGCATGTTCCGGTTGGGCCAATAACAAGGGCAAGAGCTAAGAGATTCAAAGAAGCACTAAATGGCCTAATTCAAGACACTTGGACTGATTTTGAATTGTTGAAGTCTAAGATAAGCCCACATGAAGACCAAGGCATAATTAATGTCATCAAGGCAATTGATTGGGCCTTAATAAGGAAGACTTGAGCGTGTGGCACAAGCTAGGAGAAGAGTCAACTTTGGCTGATTTATTCCTTTTAATTTCTAAAGAATAATAGTTGATTTGTTTCCCAAATAAAGGGGCATATTTTTTTCCAGATTTAGCTTTCCAATTAGGAAGCAAGTCAATAGTTTCTCGAATTAGTTTTCTTCTGATTATAAGGCCTTAATGGCCGAATTATCTTGTTTTCTTTTAGGATGGCTTATGGCCTTTCTTTTCATTTAGTATTTTAGTATATAAAGAAACGAATTGGATGTAATTCGGCAGACTTGAATGAATAAAGAAATAGCGAGAGTTCATCTATTTTGGTTCCAAAATCTAGACTTATCACTCACATCTCCATCTTGTTCTTGAGTGTGGCGTCTTCAACTTCTTGATACTGTTGGTTCTTACCTCCTTATAGGTAACGGGTCGCGATCCGATAACGTTCTTGTTTGTAAACTTGGTTAGAAAACGATTATTTGTTACCATATATTGGTTCCGGGTCTTACTGCTTTTGGTGAGGTTCATAGCAGTTGGTATCATAGCCAGGTTTCTAAAATCAGGTTTAATCTATCCTTGTTTTTTTTCGTCTAATTTTTTATGCTTGATCTTAAAAAAAAAATCAATCACATCTGTTACAAAAAAAAAAGTTTCATCAGATTCGTTATAAAAAAAATCCAAAAAAAAATTCCAAAAAAAAATACATTTTTTTAGGTTGTGTAGTTGAACTTATATCAACTATTTCTATTTCTTTTTTTGATTTCGTGCATTGATATTCAAAAAACAAAATCTGCCAGTAGAATCTCGTTTTTGTTATTCTTGTCCTATTTTATTATTATTATTATTATTTTTTGTTACATCTTATTTCTTGAACTTCTTGTGAGTGTACGTCTAAGTCAAAAAAAAGAGGGAACTGAAAGAGTGAACAAAGAGTGAGAAAAGGCAAGACAGTGTGAGATTATCAGAGGGTTAAAGCCAAAAGATTGAGTGAAACACGAGTGTGAGTGCCACCATCTTTGAGAGTCAAACACGTGAGGGAGTGTTTTGAGAGGCTTACTTACTTTCTTTGTTTTGCAAGATTAAAATATGTCCCATGATAAGAGTAGAGACTTATCCGACGATGCACCAAAAATGGTAGATCTAAAATTTTTATATAAAGTCATACAAAAAAGCATGGAGCGAATGGGGATTAAGTTTGGTGATGTGCATGATAGGATAGACAAAGTGGAGTCTAGTTTGCAAAGGAAGCAACCATTTAGGGCTCCTAAGGTGGAACGAAGAGAAATAAACCCACCTAGGAATGACTATGAAGATGATTATGGGATTGACCTAGAGGAGGATGATCGCATGTCTAATGTGGGTGCGGACATATTTCAACTTGGAATGGGAGGTAAAGAAGTTAGGAATGGGAATAGAGGAGATAGGTATGGAGAGCTTTGGGTGGCAAGAAGAACTCTTAGTGCTCAAGCCAAAGAAGATGATGAGGTACAACGTGACAATATTTTTCACACCCGTTTTCATGTTAATGATAATGTATGTAGCATGATCATTGATGGGGGGAGTTGTACTAATGTGGCTAGCACTAGTTTTGTGGAGAAACTGATTTTGGCCACTTTGAAGCACCCAAGACCTTATAAGCTACAATATGATAGTATGGAAATCAAGGTGACTAAACAAGTGTTGGTGTCGTTTTCAATTCGAAAATACAAAGATGAAGTTCTTTGTGACATGGTACCAATGAATGCTAGCCATATCCTTTTGGGGAGACCGTGGCAGTTTGATGGGCATGTGACGCATGATGGGTATACCGATAGATACTTCTTTGTACTCAATAAAAAGTCAATCACTCTTATACCTTTAACCCCAAGACAAGTATATGCAGATCAAGTGAGGTTTAAAAAAGAGAGAGGTGTAAAAAAGGAGTGTGAGAGTTCAAAAGAAAGAGAGTTCGAAACGGCAAAAAAAGAAACAAAAGGTGAAAAAAAAGAGGCTGATGAGAAAAAATGAGAGAGGAAACAAGTGAGTTTTTAAGCAAGAGAGAGTGAGATAAAATATGCTTTATTTTCAAATCAGCCAATGATTGTACTTTTGTACAAAGAGGCATGTTTTAATACTAATGGAATTAACCCTTCCTTGCCTAGTGTTGTTGTTTCTCATTTGCAAGGCTTTGATGAAGTGTCACAGGCTATCAACAACATTATGGTGAAGATTCGAGGACGAATCCTTTTGAAGAGAGGGGGAATGATGAGAATCAAGAAGCATCACTAAAGAATCCATTGCATATTCCAATTGGGCCAATTACAAGGAGGCAAGAGGATTAAAGAAGCATTTAATGATGGGTTGATTATGAGTTGCTGAAATCCAAGTTCGGCCCACTGGAAGACCAAA
The DNA here is from genome assembly GCA_032871835.1 of Dipteronia dyeriana. Taxonomy (NCBI): domain Eukaryota; kingdom Viridiplantae; phylum Streptophyta; class Magnoliopsida; order Sapindales; family Sapindaceae; genus Dipteronia; species Dipteronia dyeriana. Next base: position 36,556,418 of record CM065295.1, on the reverse strand, counting down.
TTCCAGGTTAAACTTCTAGGGCCTCTATAGAGAGCATCTGAGGTCAGATCGTCTCTTATAATGTGTTTTCGGAAAGCCCAATACAAGCCTTATAGATGCTATGAAGACTCTGTTCTCCAAAAAAGATCATAATAGGTCCAAATTCGGCCATCTATATTGTTGCATGAAAACTTGAATTGAGGAGTCCAAATTTCAACATATTTCCCCTATTTTGGGGGACGTATGGTTGGAGGAGAATTCAATTTCAACATATTGTCTAATTCAGTATATTCCCAATGTTGCAGAAGTCCCCGACTTGGGTTGCCTAGTCAGTGACTTGTCGCTAGTCGGAGCCCAACTGCCGTGATTTCAGTGGAGTCGGCCACCTTAGGCGAAAAGGGTACAATCGCCGCCTAGTCGGAGCAAGTCACCAGTCGGAGCAAGGCGCCGCCTGGTCGGTCAAACAAAAGTTGACCAACTTATGCCTAAAACTCCACCGTTTAGTGTAGTTTCGTTAAAAAAATTCCAATATATCAAAACGTAAAACACAACAGAGAAGAAGCTTGCAACAATTTCAACTCCAAAATCCAAACTCCGGTGGCAGCTCCGACTTGTAACCATTTGTTTGGGGAGTTATGTCAGGCGAGTGTAATTTAGGGATTTGAAGATTAGGGATTTTGAAGACTTGCAACCATGTATTTTGTGTTTAATTTTAATGGAGTATGTCTATGGAAAAGATGAAGAATCGAGAAGAGAATTGAGAAGAGAATTGAGCGAGAGAGAGAGAAAGAGAGAGAAAGAGAGATTCTGTAAAATAAAGAAGCAGTAGTGAGAAGATAAAAATGGAGAAGACAATTGAGAGGGAGAGAGAAAGAGAGAGAATAGGTGGAAAAATTGGTGGCTTGGGAAATAATCTCATGTGTTGAGCTTACCACAACAATATTAATAACTGAATTGATTTTGACTTGACTTGATTCTCAATAGTCAATATTGAAATTGTTGGAATTTGATTTTCTCTTTTAGGCTTAATATATGAAAATATATGAAATATTTTGATATTTATTCAATTACAGGAAAAAATATATGAAAAACGAAAATTCCGATAGACCTCCGGTTTACCGTCCGTCGGCCGATGACCGACTTCCTACCATATGTCTAGTCCCCAACTAGTCCCCGATTATTCCCTCTAGGTGCTAGGTGGTAGGTCACCGCCTGACTAGCGCCTAGCGACTTTTACAACACTGTATATTCCTTATTTTATTTATTTACCCAAATAAAGAGTTGATTTATTTTCCAAATAAAAGGCTGATTTGTTTCCCAAATTCAATTTTCCAAATAAGGAACAAATCAACTAGTTGCTAGTTTAGTATTTATTTATTTTCTAAATTTGTTTACATTTATTTTCCTGATTGTAAGGCATTAATTGCCTAATATTTATTCCCTTTTAGGTCTTAGATATTTTTAGTATAAAAGGGGCCAATTGATGTAATTTGAGAGAAGACTTGAATTAAAATAAAATTGGGAGACTTTTTCTCTTTGGTTCTTCATAGAACTATGAACTTATCAAGGTTCTACCATGTGGAGTTCAAACCTTGTCTTATCACTCACCTTCTTTCTCTATTGCAAGACTTTGTTGAAGTGTTTCCCGAAGAGATGCCTATTGGTTTACCACCAATAAGGGGGATTGAGCACCAAATTGACTTTGTACCTGGAGCACCCATCCCAAATAGACCAGCATATAGAAGTAATCCCGAGGAGACAAAGGAACTTCAAAGGCTGGTTAGTGAGCTCATGGAAAAGGGTTATGTACGTGAGAGCATGAGTCATTGTGTGGTTCCCGTGTTGCTGGTGCCAAAGAAGGATTGTCGTGCCATCAACAATATCACTGTAAAGTATCGACATCCTATTCCTAGATTAGATGACATGCTTGATGAATTACATGGTTCTATTGTTTTTACTAAAATTGATCTTAAAAGTGGATATCATCAAATTAGAATGAAGGAAGGTGATGAGTGGAAAACTGCTTTCAAAATAAAATATGGATTATATGAGTGGTAAGTTATGCCTTTTGGATTAACTAATGCACCAAGTACTTTCATGAGATTAATTAACCATGTTTTGCGTGCTTTTATTGGAAAGTTTGTGGTTGTTTATTTTGATGACATTCTGATTTATATAAAAAATGTGGATGAACATGTTGAACATTTAAAACTTGTTTTAGGTGTTTTAAGAACATAAAAGTTGTTTGCTAATCTCAAAAAGTGTACCTTTGACACCGATAAGCTTGTATTTTTGGGTTTTGTTGTTAGTGCTAAGGGAATTGGGTTGATAATGCAAAGGTTAAGGCAATTAAGGAGTGGCCGAAACCTACCAATGTGGGACAAGTGAGAAGTTTTCATGGGTTGGCTAGTTTTTATAGGAGGTTTGTGAAAGATTTTAGTAGTGTAGCTGCACCTTTAATCGAAGTTATCAAAAAGAATGTGGGTTTTAAGTGGGGTAATGAACAAGAAAATGCATTTAACTTGATTAAGGAAAAATTAACTAATGCACCTTTGCTTGACTTTGCTAAAACTTTTGAGATTGAGTGTGATGCTTTAGGAATAGGTATTGGAGCTTTTATAATGCAAGAAGGTCGTCCCATTGCATATTTTAGTTAGAAGATAAGTGGAGCAGCCTTGAATTATCCTACCTATGATAAGGAGATGTACGCTTTGATTAGGGCATTGGAAACTTGGCAACACTACCTTTGGCCAAAAGAATTTTTGATTCACACGGATCATGAGTCCTTAAAGCATATAAAGGGGCAACACAAGCTAAATAAGCGGCATGCCAAGTGGGTGGAGTTCATTGAAACATTTCCATATGTGATCAAGTACAAAAAGGGTAAGGAAAACGTGGTCGTTGATGCTCTGTCAAGAAGGTACGTCCTACTTTCTACTTTGGATGCTAGATTGTTTGGTTTTGAATACATTAAACAATTGTATGTTGAAGATTCTGATTTTGGCAATGTGTTCAATGCATGTGAAAATGCTGCATTTGGTAAATTTTATAAGCATTATGGATTTTTGTTTAGAGAAACTAAATTATGTGTGCCTAAGAGTTCTTTGCATGAATTGCTTGTTAGAAAAGCTCATGGGGGAGGTTTGATGGGGCATTTTGGTGTAGCTAAGACGCTAGATACTTTGCATGAACATTTTTTTGGCCTTATAGGAAACGTGATGTAGAAAGAATCTGTGAGAAATACATTACATGTAGACAAGCCAAGTATAGGATTAAGCCTCATGGATTGTATACTCTTTTGCCTATACCTATTGGACCTTGGATTGATATTTCTATGGATTTTGTGTTGGGTTTGCCTAGGTCAAAAAGGGGTAGGGACTCTATATATGTGGTTGTTGATAGGTTTCCTAAAATGGCACATTTCATTCCTTGTCATAAAACCGATGATGCATCACATATTGCTGGTTTGTTTTTCAAAGAAATTGTGAGATTGCATGGCATGCCTAAGACCATTGTTTCGGATAGAGATGCTAAGTTCTTAAGCTACTTTTGGAAGACTTTGTGGGGTAAGTTAGGCACTAAAATTTTATTTTCTACTACTTGTCATCCATAAACTGATGGTTAAACTGAAGTAGTTAATAGGACTTCATCTACTTTGTTGCGTGCTATAATACAAAAGAACTTGAAAACATGGGAGGACTGTCTGCCACATGTAGAGTTTGCTTATAATAAGAGAGTGCATTCTGTAACTCATTTTTCGCCTTTTGAAAGTGTGTATGGTTTTAACCCATTGAATCCTTTGGAGACCTGTGAATGAGCATGTTAACTTGGATGGAAAGAAAAAGGCAGATTTTGTTAAGCAAATCCATGAAAAGACTCGGCGAAATGTAGAGAGACGAACTGAGCAATACACCAACCAAGCAAATAAAGGGCGTAAGAAAGTTGTGTTTGAGCCCGGTGATTGGGTGTGGTTGCATATGAGGAAGGAACGATTCCCAGTCCAGCGGAGTTCTAAACTATTTCCAAGGGGAGATGGCCCATTTCAAGTGATTGAAAGGATCAATGACGACGAATACAAGTTAGATCTTCCAGGTGAGTATAATGTTAGTGCAAGCTTCAATGTTTCTGATTTGTCTCCTTTTGATGTAGATGACGATTTGATGACAAATCCTTTTCAAGAGGGAGGGAATGATGAGAACAAGGCAGATGCATCAAATGATCCATTGCATGTCCCGGTTGGGCCAATAACAAGGGCAAGAGCTAAGAGATTCAAAGAAGAACTAAATGGTCTAATTCAATACACTTGGACTGATTTTGAATTGTTAAAGTCCAAGATAAGCCCACATGAAGACCAAGTCAATAATTTCTCGAATTAGTTTTCTTCTGATTATAAGGCCTTAATGGCCGAATTATCTTGTTTCTTTTCAGGATGTCTTATGGCCTTTCTTTTCGTTTAGGGTTTTAGTATATAAAGGAATGAATTGGATGTAATTCGGCAGACTTGAATGAATAAAAAAATAATAGCGAGAGTTCATCTCTTTTGGTTCCAAAATCTAGACTTATCACTCACATCTCCTTCTTGTTCTTGAGTGTGGCGTCTTCAGCTTCTTGATACCGTTGGTTCTTACCTCCTTATAGGTAACGGGTCACGATCCGATAACGTTCTTGTTTGTAAACTTGGTTAGAAAACGATCCTCTGTTGCCATATATTGGTTCTGGGTCTCACTACTCTTGGTGAGGTTCATATCAGTTATGATGGTCAAAATTTGTTGGTTAATTTTAGTGAAGTTCTTTTGATATATGTGTTGATTGAGTTGAGATATTATGCTTTTTATACTCTTGTTGTGAAACATGGTCAACTTGGTGTCATGAGAACATTCAAGGCAAGAGTGCTCATAAAAAGGGCGGAAGTATGATATTTGGTGAATATAATGTGCAAAAGGTATCTCTATACTCTAATGGGTGTTCTCTTAGATATTCATATTTTGACTCAATTTTTGATATACATCTCATAGTATGTCATACTAGAGAATTTTGTATAGCATATATATGGTTCTCATTGACATTTGCTATTTTAGGATCTAATAGTGATATTGTTCACATTGATCTTATCTTTGATGATTGTTTGTGTATATTATATTGAGTGGCATTGCTTTTGAAAATATGAGTTTCATATTCTTTGAAAGCTACTCATTAGAGAAGTAATGATCTTGGATAGGTCTCTACTTATTGCTTTTAGATCATGTGCTTATGAGCCATAAAATCTTGGTTTTCTAAAATTGCACCTTGCTTCTCTTATATGTTTTGCTAGTAGGTTGAGTTTACTAATATGTAAACTTTGGATACACCTTGAATTTTTTATGCTTAAGTACATTTAAAATGACCTATGGTTAGTATCCATTTTGCTTTGGCAAATACATAGAACTCAACGAGAACCTTCATGGAAAGGGCTACACACATTGGTTATGAAAGCTACCCAATGTTGGAAAGAGCTACACCATTGTGATGAGTGAAAGCCGCCATGAAGTGAATTTTGTTTATGTTTAAAAATAAAGGAAAAATCAAAGAATGTTGAAATGGATTCATGAAAAGAAAAAAAATTACTTGATTCAAAGCCTAAAAAGAAAAGGAGGAAAGCTTAAAAAGGAGTATAGTTGAAAAATCAAATGAGCTCGGGTTGAAAAACATAAATGGGATGATGAGCCACATGCACACACACACTCATATGTTGAAATCTATTCTCTTAAAAGCAAAAAAAAACCGGATGATAATCGGTTTGACTTTTTATGGAAAAAACTTAAGATGAATAGTTGTTGGAAATTGTTTGCATGTTGATTATCAAACTACTTCTTGATATATATTTGAAGCATATCTCTCACACCCACACTTTGTTTATGAGTATGTTGATATTTTAGCAATTGTTGAAGAATTATGAGAGAACTTGAAAATATTTGTGTATCTCTCTTAGCATTGAAGCTTATTTTGTTGATATTTCTTCAAATTGCTTGAATGTGTGATTGTGTGAACATCTTTGTGAACTTTATGCTATCATTGATTTTAGTTATAGCATTTATCAATGGGGAGTATTGTATGTTAGACATTGTTCTCTTTTATGATATGTTCACATGCTTCATTTTGTTACATGTTGGCATATTTTGACTTAATGACACTTGTAAGATATTACTCATTATCTTTGTCTTGCATGATGATTCATTTTTAAGTCATATGTCTTTGTTTTTATATCTTTGTGACTAATATACTTGTTTTGTCTTTCACTCACTTTTGTTGTATGTATATAGCATCTTATAACACAAGAAAAATGGGAAGAACTAAGATTACCGGAAGTGGATATCAATAGAATCTTGTTATGAAAGCCAAGTCTACCTCAAAAGGATCTAAAGCTTCAAGGACAAAAGATTTAGGGATCTTTGGAACAAAGAAGATATTTCAAGAGAGAGGCATTGACTTTGGTAAGTGTAAAGATTCTTATGTTCTTAAGTGCTTAAAGGATAGAAAATGGGAATCTTGGGTGAGCATGTTAGGAGTTGTAAATGATACTCTTGTTAGAGAGTTTTATCTTGAATATAAGGAAAGTGCCACCTCGTTAGGTACTTTGATGGAAATTAGGGGTGTTGTGTTTAGAGTTAACCCGAAAAACATTAACAAGTTTCTTGGGCTATCTAATGATATAGATTTTAATTTCTAGATGTGGATGTCATTGAGAATCTAAATATCATGGGTAGAACTCTTTGTGACAATGCTTATTTTGAGTGGAAAAATAGAGCATACATTAGTTAACATGAGTTAACTAAGGCTAGTGCATTTTGGCATCTATTCATTTGCACTAACATTATTGGATCTTCGAATTCAACCGAGTTGAATAAGGACAAGATCAAAATAGTGTATGCCTTGGTAACTAATCAACCTATAAACCTTGGAGATCTTCTCATGTATTACATTGATAGTGCGGCTTTCTCTACTAAAGGTGATAAAATGCTTGCATTAGAGGGGTTTATTACTTTATTGTGTTTAGCTCATGGGATTAAGAGTAGAGAAGATGATGTGTTAGTTCAACCCTTGGAAAAGTATTGTGATAAACGTCTGTCATACATGTCCTATAAGAATAAGGGTAAGACTTGTGATACTTTTGGACTATTTAGTAGTTCTCAAGTTGATTGTCATATGATTAGCACAAATATTCTTCCGGATTGGGCTATACAATTGAAGGAGAAGGTTGATGAACTTAGTGCTATAGTTGTTCAACAAGATGCTAGGATAAAAGAGTTGGAGGAGTGCATTGTTTCAAGCTCAAGACCACCTCTCAAGCATTATGTTAGATCAATTACTCGCACGACTTTCTTTGGTGGAACAAGTAGCTAGTATTTGAGTCTTGAGGTTTATTTATTAACTTTTTGGTGTCATTTCATGTCAAAAAAGCCAAAAAGGGGAGAAATAGATGTTAGTTGCTTAGTTTCTTTTTATGTTGTTTTGTGAACTTTCGAATTCCAATGGCATGTAATAATTAGTCTTAAGATTTGGTTAAGAATTCTTGTATTTTGGCATGTATTGAGGGGGAGATACATGTATTTGTGAACTTTATTATATATTCTTATCCATATTATATGTTGCCATTTGTTGTTTTTTCTCTTGTATATGCATTGTGCTTTGAGATGATTTGTAGGTTGCTTCAAGAGAAGATCAAGATGAAGTTCAAGAGTTGATGAAGATTAGTTCTAGGAATCTTACTCATTGTAATGTGAGGGAGTGATTTTGTGACCTATCTTCATTTTTATATTTGTAGTAAATGTATAGGTGTTTTGATATGGAATTTGTCAAAGAGGGAGATTGTTAGGTTTTAGATTGTGTTGGCATTAATTCCATATCATAATGATGTTTACTTGTAATGATTTAGTTGTTTAGATTCATGATGATTCAAGCTTCAAAGAAGAAGGAACAACTAGTCAAAGCAAGTTCAAAGTCTTCAAAGAGAAAGGATGACATATGGTTCTACAAAGGTATACTAAGACCTTATCTTTCTCTTACAAGGCTTAGGCACACACACACACACACACAATTCATACATTTGTGTCCCTGCATTGTTGTGCACCATTATAGGAACACACAATTCATACATTTGTGTCCTTGCATCATTGTTCACCATTATAGGCACACACATACAATTCATTCATATGTGTCCATGCATCGTTGTGCACCTTTTATAACACATTCACACACTTGAAGATGAATGCTCATGCATTGGTATGAAAAATAACATGCTTTGGAAAAATGCATGATTGGAGACTATCTCTATGTAATTTGCATTCTAGTATGAATTGTTTTTGTATGTGTATATGTTTGTACAACATGGATATTGAACTTGATTTTAGTCTTAAATCATTCTTGATTGAGTTCCGGTCATTTTGGTTACTCATACTATTGAATTCAAGTTCTAAGTCAAAAGATACTACACTTTCAACTCGTGTTGCATACATTGTCTTCGTCTTCGTATATCGAGTCGAATTATTATTTTTTAGGTAGAGTATCTTATATGTCCATGCCCGTGAGAGAGTTAAGGTTTGTAATCCGTAAACGGATTCAAATTCTGAGTTCGGAGGCTGGAGAAAGGTCGAAGAACTCGAGGGGAGCACGCGAGGAAAGATGTGCAACCAAACACTCTTGCCCGAGATGGCACGTGACCATCTTGGGCAAGAATGCTTGCTACCCCGAGATACCCACTCGCCATCCCGGGCAGTAAGCATGCTTAGTGCACTTAAGGCCCTTTTGGGCATTTGTCTTGTATTCTTTTCCCTCTCCTTTATATATCCTTTCCCTCTCACATTTCATTCTAAGAAGAGCTTCAAAATTTGAGTGCAGAATTTTCTCCCAAATTTTCTCACCTTCCAAAAATCATAACTTCTTCATTTGAATTCTTGTTTGAGTGAATCAAAGTTGAAAGTGTTTGTCTAATCATCCACCATCTTTTCTCTGAAGGGTTGAGTTAGTTTTATTGCTATTTTTGGAGTCTAACCTCACAAAAATGGGATTGCACCAAATCAACTAAGGTATTGATTTTCTCTTAAAGTTTTTTTTTTAAAAACTTAGTCAATTGCCTTGGGTTTTCTTCTTCAACATATATATGTGTCTTGTGATTGTTTTGATTTGAGTTTTGAACTCATTTAAGGCTAGATTGAGTTTCAATTGAAATCTTATATGTTGAGTTAGATTTTGATTTTGCCTATGTTTTCAAATATTTGGGATTGTATTGTGCTAGCTTTGATTCTAGGACTATTTGATGATCTTTAATATTGATTTTGTGAAAAATAGTTCCTCACATGTATTAGGCTCTCTTTGGCCGAAATCTTACTATAAAATATGTGCTTGTGTTCTTTTGAGCTATTCATGTGCTTTGATGAATCTATGAATAGGAAATATGCTCTAGAACTCTTGCTTTAATCTAAATGACTTTGTCACATGATTTTAGCATGTTTTTGGTATATGAGATTTAAACTTGATTATATATTAATTGAACATATCTTGTGGCTCAAGTTTTAGATCTATGCATGTATCTAGGTTGTAATTAATGTTGAACATATCTTACATTATCTAGATGGATTAAACATGCATGATTGACTAGACTACATTTGTTTTGTTCATTCATGCTCAAGTCTAGTATTTTCCATAGGATGTGTTTATCATAACATTCTATGTTGCGTGCTTGTTTGCGTTTTGCATTTATGATCACCTAGATGCCTTGTGAGAAGGAAGTCTTGACGATTGGTGTGAGACCTATGTTGTTGAGCATGGAAGTCTTGGCAAGAGGTGGGAGACCTCGGATTGTCAAGCAAGAAAGTATGCCTAGGGTCGTGAGAATCCAAAAGGGTGAGCAAGGAAGTCTTACCTAGGGTCGTGAGGATCCGGAAGGGTGAGCAAGGAAGTCTTGCCTAGGATCGTTAGGGTCCGGAAGGGTGAGCAAGAAAGTCTTGACAAGAGGTGTGAGGCCTCAAAATGTCAAGAGGGCGACATCTTCATGAGTAGGATATGAGGGTAGTTTCAAGGTGAAGGGATCACTTGAGAGATTGTACTTGTCTTATCTACTAGTGGATTTGTTTTGCCGGTGGTTGCTAACCCGTGGATGTTTCCTCTTCGGAGGTTTACCACGTTATATCTTGTGTCAAATTTTCTCTGTCCCTATCTCTCTTATATTTGTATTTGTTATTTGAATACTATGGATAGAACTTTATATGTAAGTTGACTTCCTTACTATAATATCAATTGCGTATATGTGATGGTTGCTTGTTTTTATCATACTTTACATGTTTTATATATTGATTAAGTATCTTTAATTGATATATATATATATATATATATATATATATATATATTGTGATACAAGTAATCTAGAGAGACAAACTTTTGTTCGTTTCTAACGGAGTCAAAAAAGGTGTCTAACCTATTCACCCCCCTCTAGGTTAGCCTTGAGCATTTAACCGTGTTTGTATTTTCAGAGTCTATCTCAATCCTTAGATAAATGATAGACTTATGGTTACAAGTGTTATCATTTGAGCTATCAATGAATATGATTATATAACATAATCTATCATTGATAGTTTGGTGGTATTCGTTTGTTAATCGATAGAGGACTTCATTTATAGATATGGATAACGAGGCTCCATTTATTACATGATAGTAGAATATCGTCATATGGATGTGTTGAGGTATTGAATATTAAATCTTAACGTTAAGTTTTCAATAGTGTCTATTGAAACATGGCTTCTGGACAAGTCAAAATATCCAAGTTAAAAATATGGTCATATGAGTAAATATGGTAACTTGGAGAGCTGTAGGCGGTCTTTGAGCTCTTGGCGATTACTGATATCCTTCATGAGGATACACTTTCTTCAATAAGGTTTTCTAGGGTATGAGTAAGAAATATTAACTTATTCTATCTTTATTTAAGAGTTCAATTTTATTTCTTTAATGGAATAAACTAAAACTAATAGATCGGATATAAGTGAGTCATTTGTTGATTGTGATTGAGTTGTGTCTATTGGAGCTTAAATTCAGATAGCCTGCCAAGATCTCCATTCCACACGAACTTGCATGGATCACTTGATATATTCTACCAGACCAATTTAGGGGTCCATCTAGAATTGTATTGAGGCATGTGGACTTGTTTCTTTTAGTAAGAAAGGGTCTAGTTCTTATGTGGACTTCTTATTAAGGTCCAATGGATTTAATAAACTAGAAAAAATAATATAATGGCCCATGTATAGGCTTGGGCGGTTAGGGCTTGTAAAATAGCCTATTATATTGTTTTTATTTTATTATTTAATTAAATAGAAATTAATTAATTTGTTAATTATTTAAATATTTAATTAAAAGTCAAAATATTTTTCATAATATATATCAATTAATCTAGGGTTAAGGTTATTTCTTTCAAAGGGAAAAATTTTAAAATATTTCAAACCCTATTTTCATGCTTCCGTTGTGCGATTTTCCCTACAGTTAGTGCAATACTAAAACAGCCAAACACATTTCATCAGGTTTTCCCTGATAGCGTACCCGAGTGTTTTTTCCCGATAAAACTGGCAGCTCGTGGTGGCCGGATTGCTGATAGAACTTTAAATACACCCAGTCAGTTCGGCAGGTGCGCCGGATCTTTAAGAACCGACTTCTTAGCCTCCTGGACACCTTCACCCACCATGGCAGGTGTCGGCGCTGCGAGTTTATCTTTGATAACAAATATGATTATTAAAATTTTGAACATCATTCTTGGCTTCTTTATTTATTAATCTGAAAATTAACAACATCAAAATATCCAAAAATAATTAAGTAAAAACTAGAAATCTAAAGCAAACTGAAAATATTTTAAACAAAAAATTAAAGCAACTAGGCCATCTCTCTCAGGAGAAGGTTTTATTTTTTAAGACTAAGCTATCTCTCTCATGAGTTTGTGTAGGGTTCTCAAAAGATAATGTTGACTATCCCTTAGCCACTGTCTTGGCTAGGGCTTCACTTCTTCTTTTGATTTCCCATTGGCTGATAGCCCGAGTGGGCATCCTTCTGCTAATCGTCAGCCCTTTTAAGAATTAAATCTTTGAGGTGACCCTCCTTGATGAGTGTCTCGATATGGTCTCTTAGTTGGTAACACTTTGATATGTCATGACCAATTTCCTTATGGAATCTGCAATATTCTGTCGTATCTCTTCAGGTGTAGGTTGGCTGTCTAGGAGGACATTTGATGATCACCCTTCTGGTTCTTTACATAGCCATCACTTGTATAAGAGTTCTCCCCGGGGCGATCCCTGTGTAAATAACTACCCCTTGAGCTAGCTCATCTTCTTCAGCCATTGCATAACTGCCTGCCACATCCATCATGTCGGCGTACGTATTTGGCCACTGCCTTCTCAAATTGAAAGAAAGCGACCCTTCTGTAGGTTGTTAGTGAAGGCGACCACCATATCCTCATCATTGGGGTTATGGATCCCTGACACTTCTTGAGCGAACCTTTTCAGGTAATCTTTTATGGACTCATTTTTTCCCTGTTTGAGGGTGGTGAGGTTAGCTATTGACTTCCTCCTTTTTATATTTCCTACTAGTTGTCATGAAGAAGCCTAGGACAATTCTAAAAAATACTTGATTGTTCCCTGAGGGAGTATTCCAAACCACATAAACCCTAAGTCCCCGAGCGTTTGTGAGAATGTCAAATACAACAACGGGTCATTATAAGCGTATTGTGCTATTGCACTTCGAAAATGTCTAATGTGCTCTTTTGGATATGTGTTTGCTTTAAATTGCCCAACCTGAGGCATTCTAAATCTTTTCGGGAATTGAGTTTGGAGGATGCTATTCATGAAGGGGCTTTCAAAATCATCGTCCAATAAATCTTTAAGCCCCTTGCGACATTCTAATGATTCCACCTTCTGGTTTAACTTTTGTATCAGGATATCTCACTTATCTACGTGTTCGTTATCCATTCCCGATCGCTGATGGTCGATGTGCCCACGTTGGAATCTTAGCGGGGACTTGCCCATTCGACGTGTTCTGCGGGGTGGTCGATCGCTGTCATCTGATGAGCTAGATCGATCCCGTCAATTAACACCTCTATGGATTTATCTTACTCAAAGTACACTAGATACCTATCTTGCCTACCTTGTCCGCTAATTCCTTCATCTTCTTTTTTGGGGCGTCCCCACTTTCTATGGTGATCCGTTTTTTCTTTACTTGTCTTACGGGGTGCGCCTAGGGCGACACCTACTATTTCGGAATGCATCTTGGGGTCTCGGGCCACCATAGGTGTAGACAATTGATATGGCAAGGTCAGATTAGTAGTTGCTAATATATTTATTGCCTGGCTAGCGGAGTCTTCAATGACTCTCTGCAGGGACTCTTGGACTTGGTAGAATACGTCTGGGGAAATCTTTGGGGAAGTGTTTGTGGAGGTTATTACAGCTTGATCAGTTGAAGTTGGTGTCACGGAGGGCAGATTTTCTCTAACGGTGTTGGCATTTATTGGATCATAATTGTTACCAATACGTAGAGTGTCAAGATCATTAGGAGACTGGCTTCCATCTCTGTTGTTTGCCATGTTGCTGTTTCACGAGTTCTCATTTTTTTTATAACTCTGTTCACGAATTTGCTCGCTTGCGTATATTCTGATGCTGATAAAACAGATAATCCACCCCATAGCACATTTTTTTTTTTGGCTTGCAAGAGTTTCTCCGTATTTCGTCTGTTTATGTTGGTTCCTCAAAGTTGGGTTTTGTCACCGCCCTTCTTCTAGCACCAGTTGTTGATGGTGATTTTTGGATCGTATAGGATTGATCACGTGTCGGTTTTTACAAATTGTTAAAGATGTTATGAGAAAGATAGAAAAAAGAAGAAAACATGCACCTATAAGTTTACGTGATCCCCCAAAGCGGAGAAACGTCCATGGTTGCTGGCGACAACGAGAAGAAATTCACTATAATTTAATGATCATACACTCAATCTCTCCTTTTTTTTGACATCTCTCTCTCTTTCTTTCTATGTATATTTTTTTATGTGTTGTTGTATATATTTCTACAATGAGATTATAGGTTTATTTATATATGCATAGAACCCTAATCCTTGTTACACAAATAAGGAAAGGTGGTAGTATTTAAACAGGACTTGTTACCTGTTGAAGTTATCTTTGTCTTCTTTCTTGTTTCGGACATCTTGTGCATTGAATTAGAATCTTTGTAGGACTTTAGTTGAGTAGTCCGTTTAGGACTTATCTCCCGATTGGTGTGCGATCATCTAGAATAGCGGATTTATTGCTTGAATTGAAATTTCTAATATGTAGGAGGAAATAGTAATATTTTCTTATTGGAATGTTGTTCTAGATTCCTTGTTTGAGTAAGATCAGTTTTCTTCGTATTTGAGTCGTAGTAACCTTTAATATCTCTCACGCATTATCCAGCTGACCAATTGATATGAACCTCACCAAGAACAGTGAGACCCCGAACCAATATATGGTAGAAAGGATCGTTTTCTAATTTCAGATTTATATAAAAATAAAACAAATTAAAAAGGACAGCGACCCCGTTATCTATATGGAGATAAGAACCAACGGTATCAAGAAGGTTGTAGACGCCACACTCAAGAAAAAGAAAGAAGGTGAGTGATAAGTCAAGGTTTGAACGCCATAAGGTAGAACCTTGATAAGTTCACAAGTTCTACGAAGAACCAAAGAGAAAAATTCTCTCACTTTTATTTCAATTCAAGTCTTCTTCAAATTACATCAATTGGTCCATTTTATACTAAAAATATCTAAGACCTAAAAGGGAATAAATATTAGGCAATTAATGCCTTACAATCAGGAAAATAAATGCAAACAAATTTAGGAAACAACTAAAGACTAAAACTAGCAACTAGTTGATTTGTTTCTTATTTGGAAAGTTGAATTCGGGAAACAAATCAACTCTTTATTTGGGGAAAATAAATAAAATAGGGAATATGCTAAGAAATATGCTAAAGTAGGAAATATGCTGAAATTGGATTCTCTTCCAACCATACGTCGCCCAAAAAAATAGGAATTATGCTGAAATTCGGACTGCTTAGCTCAAGTCTTCGCTCAATAAGATAGATGGCCGAATTTGGACTTGTTGTGATCTGTTTCGGAGGATAGGGTCTTCAAAGCATCTGTAGAGCTTGTCTTGGGCTTTCCAAAAACATATTATAGTAGATGATCCAACTTCATATGCTCTCTATAGAGGTCCACAAAGTTCAGCCCGGATTTGGTCTTCATGTGGGCCGAATTTGGACTTTAGCAACTCGGAATCAACCCATCAATTAATGCTTCTTTGATCCTCTTGCCTCCTTTTATTTTGCCCAATTGGAATATGCAATGGTTCCTTTGGTGATGCTTCTTAATTCTCATCATTCCACCTCTCTTCAAAAGAATTCGTCCTCGAATCTTAACCATAATATTTTTGATAGCCTACGACACTTCATCAAAGCCTTGCAAATGAGAAACAACAACACTAGGCAAGAAAGGGTTAATTCCATTAGTTCTAAAACATGCCTCTTTGTACAAAAGTACAATCATTGACTGATTTGAAAACAAAGCCTTTTTGATCTCACTCTCTCTTGTATAAAAACTCACTTCTTTGCTCTCTTTTTTTTCTCATCAGCCTCTTTTTCTTTTTCACCTTTTTTCTCTTTTTTTCCCATTTCAAACTCTCTTTCTTTTTTCTCTCTTTCTTTTGAACTCTCACACTCCGCTTTTACATCTCTTTCTTTTTTTAACCTCACTTGATCTTCATACACTTGTCTTGGGGTTAAAGGTACAAGAGTGATTGACTTTTTATTTAGTACAAAGGAGTATCTATGAAAGTGATGAAGTACTCATATCCACCTCAGCAATGTTGAGATATGCTATGACTTTCATCATGTGATCTTTCACAGCCTGTATAGGTTTCATCCTAAGATTTATAAAAATAGTCAATGCCTCTCTCTTAGTCGTCCTAGACCTTATAGCAAACATCTCTTCTAGAGACATTATTATATCGCCAGCAGTCTCCATTTCTTCATGTTGCTGTTGCAACATGTCGGATGGTGGCAATAATGTAACATTTAGTCATCTCATCAGAAGACTCCCACTACTAATACTCTTAGGTCCAATCTATTTAATTTTAGTTCATTCCACTAAAGAACTAAAATTGAACTCTTAAATAAAGATAGAATAAGTTGATGTTACTCATTCGTACCCTAGACAACCTTATTGGAGAAAATGTATCCTCGTGAAGAATACCAGTAATTGCCAAGAGCTCATAGACCGCCTATAGCTCTCCAAGTTACCATATTTACTCATATGACCACATTTTGAACTTGGATATTTTGACTTGTCCAGAAGCCATGTTTCAATAGACACTATTGAAAACTTAACGTTAAGATATAATATCCAATACCTCAAAACATCCATATGATGGTATTCTACTCTCATTCAATAAATGGAGCCACAATGTCCATATCTATAAATGAAGTCCTCTATCGATTAACAAATGAATACCACCAAACTATTGAGGAAAGACTATGCTATATAATCGTACTCATTGATAGCTCAAATGATAACATTTGCAACCATAAGTCCATCATTTTTCTCAGGATTAAGATAGACTCTCCGATTGTCATCAAATGAAAACTTTTATCCATTGACGGTTCTAGATAAAGTATTTCATTTTAATCCTATTCAATGCACTCAGTGCACTAGATTCTTTTCCCCAAAGACACCACACTTTGATGATTTTAGACCCATCATAACACATTTGATCCCACTCAAATGCTAGCAAAAGAATCTACAACTTTGACAAGATAAAGGCGCCCAACCTTCTATCTTAAGTTGTGAATACTATTCAAGACTAACTAAAGAATTGTGGCTACCTCATACATATCTAGATGTATGAACAATTCTTATTTTCTCATAGTCTTTTGACCTTATAATTATTTACTTTTTGACAATTATAATAATTAAACTATAAATGCTATAAGATTTGTTAAACTAGAAATCACTTTATTCATAAGAAAAGATTGGTAATTACAATATTACACTCTTGCTATCGAGCATAATCCTAACAATCTCCCACTTGCTCTATAGCGTCTCTCATCCCCATATTCTCTAGATGCCCATCAAAACTCTTTTGAGGAAGAGCCTTTGTAAAGGGATCCACTAGATTTTCTACTGACGCGATCTTGGTAATCGTCACGTTACCCCTATGCACAATTTCCCTTAGAAGGTGATACTTTCTTTCAATGTGTTTCCCTCTCATATGACTTCTTGGTTCTCTCGAATTAGCCACTGCTTCACTATTGTCACAGTAGATAGTGATCTGCTTATTCGCATCAGGAACCACTTCCAAGTCAATCAAGAATTGGCGGAGCCAGACAGCCTATTTAGCAGCCACACAGCGGCAACATACTCTGCTTCCATGGTGGAATCAGCAATATAAGATTGCTTGATACTCCTCTTCCAATAGTAAACACAGATCCTGATGTTGATCTCCTGGAGTCAGAATCTGACTAAAAATCAGAATCTGTATACCCAACGGGAATTAAATCCTCTCCAGAGTATACAAGCATATAATCTCTCGTTCTCCTAAGATACTTGAAAATATATTTGACTGCCGTCCAGTGATCAGGTCCAGGATTCGATTGAAACCTGCTAACTATACCCACAGCAAAACAAATATCTGGTCTAGTGCAGAGCATTGCATACATGAGATTTCCAACTGCCGAAGCATACGGAATCCTTCTCATGAATTGCTCTTCATGCCTATTCTTAGGAACTTGTTTCTTCGAAAGTTTGATTCCATGCCTGAAAGGTAACATACCTTTCTTAGAATCTTGCATGGAAAACCTAGACAAGATTTTATCTATGTATGAAGCTTGGGATAATGCAATCGTTCTATTCTTTCTATCCCTTATGACTTGGATACCAAGAATATAACTTGCTTCTCCTAAGTCCTTCATATCAAATTGTTTTACTAACCAATCTTTTATTGATGTCAATACACCTACATCGTTTCCGATGAGTAGTATATCATCAACGTAAAGAACCAGGAAAACCAACTTGTCGCCTTTAATCCTTTTGTATACACAAGGTTCATCAAGGTTTTGAATAAATCCGAAACCTTTAACGGCTTGATCGAACCATATGTTTCAGGATCTGGATGCTTGCTTCAATCCATATATGGATCTTTGCAACTTGCATACCCTTTCCTCTTGGCCTTTTTCAATGAATCCTTCTCGTAGCATCATATAGATGCTTTCGTCAAGACTTCCATCAAGGAAAGATGTCTTGACGTCCATTTGCTAAATCTCTATGTCTAGAGATGCCGCAATGGATAAGAGTATCCTAATGGATTTAAGCATGGCCACATGAGAGAAGGTTTCTTCATGATCGATACCTTCCTTCTGTGCATAACCTTTAGCTACCAATCTAGCTTAATAGGTTTCCACATTTCCATCCATTCCTCTTTTCCTCTTGTATACCCACTTGCACCCGATGGATTTTATCCCTTTAGGCAAGTCTACAACAGACCAGACTTTATTTTTGAACATAGATTCAATTTCGGATTGCATTGCCTTTTGCCAATGGCGACAAACAACATCTTCCATTGCTTCCTTGTGCGTATAGGGATCATCGTCGTCCGAAAGATTCTCTATAGATTCTCCTAGACCGATGTATCTTTCAGGTTATCTAACAACCCTCCCACTACGATGAGGTATGGTGGATTGTTGACCTTATGTTGGTACGGAATTTACAATTGGGCTTGGTTGCGAAACCTCTTGTGGAATTGTATCTCTTAAAAGCTCATTTAGGACAATTCTACTTTTAGGCACAAAATTATTCATATAGTCCTCTTCTAGA
The DNA here is from genome assembly GCA_032871835.1 of Dipteronia dyeriana. NCBI lineage: Eukaryota > Viridiplantae > Streptophyta > Magnoliopsida > Sapindales > Sapindaceae > Dipteronia > Dipteronia dyeriana. The sequence continues at coordinate 36,537,547 of CM065295.1, read as the reverse complement.
AATTTAGCATTTGTCAAAATAAATACTTTAAGATCTGAAGGACTATAAAAATAATATCCTTTTTTTTCTTTTGGATACCCTACAAATATGCATGTTTCTGAACGGGACTCTATCTTCTCTGTCTTTTCTTTTAACATGTGCGCAGGACATCCAAATATCCTTAAGTGTTGTAACCTAGGCTTTCGCCCAGTCCACAACTCATGCGGTGTTTTAGGAACCGACTTAGATGGTACATCGTTTAGAATATACATGGCAGTTTGTAAAGCATATCCTCAAAAAGAACTAGGGAGCGTTGAATAACTCAACATAGACTTAACCATATCCAAAAGAGTTCTATTTCTCCTTTCTACCACACCATTTTGTTGAGGTGTGCCTGATGCAGAAAATTGAGAAATTATTCCATTATCAATAAGATATTGTTGAAACTCACTAGATAGATATTCTCCACCACGATCAGACCTCAAGATTTTTATACGTTTCTCAAGCTGAATTTCCACTTCAGCTTTAAATGCTTTGAACATATCAAAAGCATCCGACTTATGTCTCATGAGATACAAATAGCCAAATCTTGAGTGATCATCCGTGAAAGTGATGAAGTACTTATATCCACCTCTAGCTTTAATGCTCATAGGTCCACACACATCAGTGTGTATCAATCCTAAACATTCAATGGCTCTTGTGCCTTTGGTCGTAAACGACCTTTTGGTCATTTTACCTTCCAAACAAGATTCACAAGTTGGTAGATCATCAACCTTTAAGTCACTTAGAGGTTCATCACATACCAATCTTTTAATCCTATTAAGGTTAATATGACCTAGGCGCAAATGCCATAGGTAGGTTTCATCTTTTGATAATTTTACTCTTTTATAATTGGGTTCCGTTGATTCCGTGTCTAACAAGTGAGAGATATTTCCATGCAAATAAACCGTTTTTCAATATACCTTTGTAAACAAATTTGTTATTCTTACTAATAATAAAACCTTTATTAAAAGTAACCGAATATCCAAATTTATTTAGACAGTAGACCGAAATTAAATTCCTCTTGAATATTGGTACATAATACACGTTTATTAATACTAAATGCCTATAAGAATCAAAATTGATTCTAATATCTCCCACTACACTAGTAGACACCAACGCTCCATTGCCTAAATGCAAGTTGAATTTATTCTTATCCAGTTTATTCCTTTGACCCTTTTCACCACAAAAGAAACACTTTCCTTTGATCTTGGTTACTTTCTTGGTCTTCTTCTAAGAAGGCTCAAGTTGCTTTTTCTTTTGTTATCTCTTGACCTTCTAACGGGTTTTAACAGTAGCAACTTTACCAACCATATGAATCCTTGTCTAGAGACATCATAATATCGGCAGCAGTCTCAATTCCTTCATGTTGCTGTTACAACACGTTGGAGATGATGGCCATAATGTAACATACATTTAGCCATCTCTTCTAAAGACTTCCACTACTGATACTCATCTCTTTGCTCCTGAGTAGATTCATTAGTTTGGTGGTTAAGGAATATACAGAATGAACTTATACTTTTCAGCTTGCAACAACAACCAATATTCCTTTTCCATGTGACATAATTATCACCAGTTAAAGTATTATCTTTTAGGATATTGATTAGGGATGGGGTCATGATTCCTTTTTACTAACAAGAATTATATAAGTAAACAATCACGATATAGCACTTTTGAATATTTATCTTGAATTAAATAAAACAATTAAATCATAAAAATTCAACGGTGATCCAACACCCATAAAAGTCACGCCTCCTTTGGGAGTTCGTAATATTTACTAGTTGGACAAGGTCCCACCTAATTGTTAATATAACAACCAACGTTTTATTTTTAGCCTTGTGATTTTATTAACAAGAACTCTTGGGAGGATATTAATAAACTCACATTGAGTGTGTTACCAAGTTATCGACCTTTAATATAATCCCTCACGAATATCCCTCCTTTGGGAGTAGATATCGTTTAGGCTAATTGTCTAATCTATCATTGTAAGGAAGTATCTAGCTAAATTCCATTCATGAATACCTCTTGGGAGGTTATTCATGAAACATAAAGCTCAACTAAACTTGGAGGCCGTAGGTGTTCCAAAACACCTTCTCCCACTCAATTGTTTAAGGCGTGTGATCGAATTCCAAAGAATGATTTACCAAGTTATCTAGATGCCAATTTAGATACTTAAACCATTCAATGCATGTTCATACCAAAAGAGATATATGAGTGGCACTCCTATTCTATATGACATGTTATCAAACAATGACAAACATTGCAATATTTACAAAAATATAAATAGCTACAATTTTGGTCCATCCTAGAAAAACAAGTAAATTACATATATCTTGGAATACAAGAACTTCTTTCTTGGCGAACAAGTCTTCACGCGACCTTCGTCGTTCGGACTCCATCGTCTACCTCCCACGGGCGTGCGCATCCCTTGCCCTTACCCATGGGTGTGCGCATGTCACAAACCCATAAAGGGCTGCCATGCGCAGCCCATGACTACAACAAGGGCTGCCGTGCGCAGCCCATGCCACAACAAACGTGGCTGCGTGCGCTTCGCACGCACGTTCGTTGTTACGGCTCGCACGGTCCCAAACTTGTTCCGGTTACTCCTAATTCTTCAAACCTTTGAGTCTTCGAAACTTGAATGTATTATAGAAGAATTTACATAACAAAATACTGCAGTTTTTTTTTATTACAACAACAAAATAAAATAAATTTAGCAACTACCAAGAAGGAAATTATGGCGATAATAGACCACCCTTCTTGTTACAATCCCAAAACAAAATTACATTGAAATTCTAGGACCAAAATTGAGCAATAACAATCCACATATAAAACATACATATATCCATACATTCCAATGTAAATATATATGCGAATACCTAGAGTGCCATCTCTTTCTAAAACATGCATATATACAATAAAAGAAAAAGATTCACGAACACATACATCAATTAATCAAGGGTACAACCAGGCTCTGATACCAATTGTAGGGAAAAAACGGTTTAGAAACGTAACGGAAGCGTGTTAAAAAATGAAAAAAACAACGAATTTAGGGTTTGCGTATAAATAAAATTTTTCCCTTTTATGCAACGAGAACCTTAACCCTAGATTAATTGATGTATATATATGTATCGTACCTTTTTCGCGTGATGATTGAACAAGCGCCGAATCGATTCCACAAGATCTTCCAATCCAATCACGAACGTGAATCACCTAGGATTGTGGGCTCCCTTTCTTTAAATTGTATACCTGAGGATGGAAACAAACAAAATCTGTCTCTTTGTTAGTTACAATAATCCCCCAAGAAGAAAACAAATAACGTTAGGTCACTTGTGAATTATCAATTAATTTGATTGAAACTCGTGTGAACCTTGATTCGAAGTTGTTCACGAAACCTTTTAATGTAAAGGCTACTAGTGTACTATCAAAAACTAAACGTTCTTTCCTCCTTTTCTTCTTTGCCGAATCTCACACTATTTCTTAGAGTTGATAGAATTTGTCTAGAGCAAAAACAATTTTTTCTCCCTCAAAATTCTATGGTGGCCGAATTCTTCTCTTGGAAAAACTAGGGCTAGCCGAAATTCTTAAGAGATATATATAGGATCATAAATCCTCTCCTAAGAATGATTCACTTGGTTGGCAAGAATCCTTTCCTTATATGGATTTATTTGGTAGTCAAGAATCATTTTCTAAAAGGAATTCTATCCTCTTATATATATATATAGGGCTGTCCAAATTATTCATAAATATATTAGGAGTTTAAATCATTTCCTTAGGTGGATTTACTTGGTGTTTAAGAATCATTTTCTAAAAGAAATTCTATTATATTCCAAGACTCTTAATCCAGCTCAATAGTGTGTTTGTAACCATATTAAAGACTTCCTAATTTGATTAGATAAAAAATTACTTTTATTTATCTACTTATCAAATATAGTCTTTAATATTAATTATACTACCAACAATAGTATAATTTTAGGAGACCATCTCCTTCTAGGAAAAAGATTTTGACTTTTAATTAAATAATTAATTAATCAATAAATTAATTAATTTCTATTTAATTAAATAATTAAATAAAAATAATATAATTAAGCTATTTTAAATAGCCTTGCCGTCCAACACATATATATGGGCCAATATATTACTTTTCTTATTTTTTAAATCCATTGGACCTTAATAAAAAGTCCACATGTGAACTAGACCCATTTTTGCAAAAAGAAACAAGTTCACATGCCTCAATACAATTCTAGATGGACCCATAAATTGGTCCGGTAGAATATATCAAGTGATCCATGCAAGTGCGTGTGGATTAGGGATCTTGGCGGGCTATCTAAATTTAAGCTCTAATAGACACAACCCAATCACAATCAATAAATGATTCACTAAGGCCCGATCTATTAATTTTAGTTCATTCCACTAAATAACTAAAATTGAACTCTTAAATAAAGATAGAATAAGTTGATGTTACTTATTCATACCCTAGACAACCTTATTGGAGAAAGTGTATCCTCGTAAAGAATATCAGTAATCGCCAATAGCTCATAGACCGCCTATAGCTCTCCAAGTTACCATATTTACTCATATGACCATATTTTGAACTTGGATATTTTGATTTGTCTAGAAGCCATGTTTCAATAGACACTATTGAAAACTTAACTTTAAGATTTAATATCCAATACCTCAAAACATCTATATGATGATATTCTACTCTTATTTAATAAATGGAGCCACGATGTTCATATCTATAAATGAAGTCCTCTATCGATTAACAAATGAATACCACCTAACTATCAAGGATAGACTATGCTATATAATCGTACTCATTGATAACTCAAATGATAACACTTGCAACCATAAGTCCATCATTTATCTCAGGATTGAGATACACACTCCGATTGTCTTCAAATGAAAACTTGTATTCGTTGACGGTTCTAGATAAAGTATTTCAATGTGATCCAATTCAATGCACCCAGTGCACTAGATTCTTTTGCTCAAAGACACCACACTTTGATGATTTTAGATTCATCATAACACATTTGATCCCACTCAAATACTGGCAAAATAATCTACAACTTTAACAAGATAAAGGTGCCCAACCTTTATCTTAAGTTATGAATATTATTCAAGACTAGCTAAAGAATTGTGTCTACCTCATATATATCTAAATGTATGAACAATTCTTCTTTTCTCATAGTCTTTTGACCTTATAATTATTTACTTTTGACAATTATAGTAATTAAACTATAAATGTTATAAGGTTTGATAAACTAGAAATCATTTTATTAATATGAAAAGATTGTCAAATACATTATTATACTCTTGCTATCGAGCATAATCCCAACACAATAATGATAAATAAGTGTTAAGTATGAATTCATACCATGACCTTATGCAAACATGTGAGACTTTCTTCTCTTTTGATTTGTCTTTTGATGTTGAGCCACTTCTCTTCTTTGTGGTTTAGCCAAGATTGCATCCCTTCTTGATTGGGCCTGAAAATTCCTTTGTTAAGATTGAGGGATCCTTAGAGGTTGAGGCCTTGTTTGATGTACTCTACCTTGTTATGGTTGAGCTTTGGCTTGAACTTTTGTTAGATCCTTTACTTGAGGTTGTTTTGAAGATTCTTCAAATTGAACCCTTTGTTGATTCTTTAACCTCTCTAAGCTCCTCCTTCAAGCTTTCTTCACTCTTCTTGATAATATCAAGCTTCAACTCCAAGCAATCTTCCAACTCTCTTTACTTTCTCACTCAAGTGAGTCACTTTGGAAGTCAACTCGAGTTCTCATTTTTAACTTTTGAATCTCATCATTCTTATCCAATCTAGAAATTTCAAAGAACCTCATGAAGTCTACATAGTCAATCTCCTCATCAATTTCATACTTGGACTTAGATGAAGTGCTTTCATCACTTAAGTCACTTTCTTCTTCCTTTTCACTCTCAACTTTCTTTCCTTTATGAGATGATATGAAGGCAATGAAATTTGCAACTCTATCTTCATCATTCAAAGACTTTTCTTCTTATTCTAGGTCTTCATTATCACTCCAAGTGGCTGCCATGGCAATTTCTTTCTTCTTCTTCTTCTTTAAATTTCAACATTCTGGAGCAATGTGTCAAAAGCCATTACATTAATAGCATTGAATGTCCTTCTTGGTGTCATTCTCTTGTGATTTCTGCATCTTCTTGAAGGGAGTTTTCTTATTCACTTCCTTTTCCTTGGACCTAAAACCTTTCTTCTCAAATTTCATGAACTTCTTAAACCTTTTTACCATAAGGGCTATCTTCTCGTCTAAGTCATCATCCTCTTTCTCTTTAACCTTGGAGGTCTTCAATGCAATGCTCTTTTGCCTCTTTGGAGGTTTTGGTGTAGAAGTACACCTAGACTCATAAGCTAGAAGTCTTTCAATGACCTCACCAGGCTTCATATTCTTGTAGTCATTGTTCTCCTCAAGTGCCATCACATTTGACTCAAATCTTGATGGAAGCGACCTCATAATCTTCTACTTGATTCTTTTATCCGAATAGGGGTCACCAAGTTGATGGCTTTGATTGACTATGCCCATTAACTTTACTTGTAAGTTATTGAAGCATTCATGCTCCTCCATCTTAATAGTTTCAAATTGCATTTGAAGGACTTGGAGCTTAGAGTCCTTAACTACTTCGGTGCCTTCATGAGCCGTTTGTAGAATACCCCAAGCCTCTTTTACATTTCAAGTGGTTTGGATCAACTTGTATTCATTTTCATCCATGGCATAAAGAATGGCATGCATGGCCTTGTTATTCCACTTGGATGCCTCAAATTCTTGTGTACTCCATTGAGATTTGGGCTTAAGAATTTCATCTTCCTCTTTGATGGTCATTGTTCGAGGAGTGTACCTGTCTTCACTAGCCATCAAGCACAGTCATCGATTTGGCAGAGATAGGACTCTATTTTGCCTTTCCAAGAGGCATAGTTCACTCCTGTGAGTAAGGGAGGTCTTGTGTTTAAAGCTCTCTCAGTTCCTCCATCGTTCCCACTCATTGTGTATGAGGATTATGAATAAGATGAGTGCAAACGTAATGCACAAAAAAAATGCAAGAAAGTAAGCAAACAAAATGAAAAATGCAAGACACACTTAAAATACAGATCACCTAAGTATGTCTAGGAACCACCTCTTATACCAAATGAAATTCCCTTGAAGTGTGTGTCTATTAAACCTAGAGGGGAGGGGGGGGGGGGGGGGCTGAATAGGTTTTAATCGAATCTGTTACCAATTTTTTGATTAATCAATGTTAATGAAACTACCTAATATTATCAAGCATTCACTTAAACACAATTAAGCATAAACAATAAAAACACAATAATTTGATTTACGTGAGAAACCCTTCAACTGGGCAAAACTCACGTGCTAATCCATTTAGCCACGCATGGTCAATAAAATCCACTATTTGAATGAAAGTTTACAACCTCAGTTGACCTCTTGTCATACCCTCCGGTTACTAACCTTTCACTCTACCCAACGGGCTTATAATAGTGATCTTGAACCAACTAGCTTGTGCACTAAACTCTTAGTCACAAAGCTTAACAACTATGAAGAGAATATACAACCTATGTGAATATATGGATATATTCAATATGCAATAATGTTGGGTTAACACATTTAAGCTTATCTAAGGATTTAAAGATTGCAATGAATGCAAAATCCTAGATATCAATTATCTAAATGCAAATGCAAATAGATTTAGCTAGAAGGGCAAAATGGTCACAAATCCCTAGCTATCAAAAACTCTAATCTCAACCAACAGACAACAACCTAAGCATATTATAAATGCAGTTAAACATAAAAGTATGCATTCAATCAACAATAAATGTTATTCCTAGGTAAACAAGGCATAAGAATCAAACTTGAAATTTTAGGGCATGTAGAAATTACCTAGTCAAATAAAAATGAAATCTCATGCTTGGAAGATGAAAAATGATGCTTAAATAATCATGCAATGGTGTTGGGTTGAGTAAAGGTGAGAGTTTGGGAGTCTTTCTCTCTCTAGGAAGGCTTGGTCTATCAAAAATGGCTTTTAGACTCCTTCAATCATAATAAAGAAGAAGAGAACATATATATATATATGGTGCCCTAAACAAAGAGACGTCGTTTTAGGAGATGCCAACCAAAACCCGTCAGTGCCGCTGCTGGACCACGACACAGGTCAGGTGTATAGACGACGATACATGTAATGGTGCATTTCCTAGACAACACCATTACAGGGACAGGTGTGCATGCAAGTGCACATGTAGGGGTATGGACAATAGTCAACACCTGGACAGCACCACTGCACGGGATCGCTGTGCATGCATGTGCACATGCTGCGATGTGGACAACATGCAACGCTCGATCAACACCGCTGTGAAGACCGCGGTGGTGACATGTGCATAGAAAACAGTCTGAACCGTGACCAAGAGGAAAAACCTCTTATCTCAGCAAACACAACATACAATCCAAGCAAGCAAGAGATGGAAAGAGATAAGGCACAGAAAAGAGCAAATAGACGCTAATACAAGATGATAAAAACATGCATGAGAGTGAGTGTGTGCCTAAATCTAGTCAAAGGAAAAGTAATGTAATATGCCTTTTGAGCTTGAGCTTGGTCACGAACAAAAATGACCTAAACTACCCTTACATATATAACCCAAAATGTGGTTTGTCAATTAAATAAGCCAATCAACAAACAAGGAACTTACTTAGTTCATTCTAAGTCAGGAGATATAGCTTTCCGAAATTGGGAGGTCTACACGAGCCTTTACAAACTCAGCCCATAAAACCTCCAAAACTCTTCAATTAAGCTCAAATATCTTATTTATAGCTTATTACCTACACAAAGCTCACAAAACATATTAAATATCTGAATATGCTCGAAACAAAGAACAAAAGATAAGAAATGAGAACCTCATATAGGTATATAAATCATTTCGATCAGTGTACTTGTAAATATGGATGTGATTATCATATTTATGGGTGACAATATCCACACCCTTATCGAAATGGTTTATTCTATGTCATATCTTTCTTTATAACTTATAAGTAATGATTAGTCTTTGTTAGTTTTATATTAGGTACACCCAAGGTTGGGTCCAAACCTAATCTCATGGCCTTGACCCATGAAGCCCAACCCAACTATGAGTTTGTAACTGCAGTCGTAGTTATCTATAAACAACTGCCAGAGCAGTTTACAAGCATATAAATATATGCAGTTAACTCTGAGAAGTATACTGATGCAAGTTTCTGTGTGGTTATATTACGTAATATACATATATGGGTTTACTAATCAAGCATTTCATCCATGGAAAGGGAATTAAGTTCCTGATTTTGAATTCTAGTGTTTACTAATGTTTTGAGGAATTAAGTTCCATGGAACCTATATACAAATCAAGAATTAAATTCCTAAAATAAAGGGAACTTGATTCCCCTCATTCACCCTAGGAATCAAGTTCTCTTTCCTGATTACAAGAGGAATTCACAATTTTTTACTAAAATATCCCCACAAAATATTAATAAAAAACAATTGTGTATATATTTTTTGATTAATGTCTCATATGAAATGAAATTATTCTGTATATATATATATATATATATATATATATATATATATATATATATATATATACACACACACAGAATATACATATATAAAATAAAAATGAACTGCACTAAAGTTATTGAAATTACAACTAAGTGTTGTGTCCAAACAATCTAAGGGGGTGAATAGGTTACCAATTTTAGACTTAATCAATGTTAACAAAAAATACCCCATATTAGCTAGCAATCAAATAACAATAAAATACAGAAAACAATAAAAACACACAGGTTGTTTTACATGAGAAACCCTCCTATTAGGCAAAATTCATGAGCTATCCTTATAAGGGCATACGGTCCTCAAAATCCACTATTTGAACAAAAGTTTACAACCTAGGTTGACCTTAAGTCACACTATTCTTGGTCACTAACCCTTTCACTCTACCCAACAGGCTTTTAATAGTGATCAAGACTAGCTACCTTGTGCACTAAACCACTTAGTCACAACGTTTAACAATCAATGAAGAGATATAACAACCTATGTGAATATGTAAAAATATTCTAACATGAAATTAATGATAGGCTACACTAGTGAAAAGATAAAATTACCCTTAATTTACCATTCAACGGTCAGGTTTGACTGTTAGAAAGACCACCGTTCCAACCATCGTATGATCACAGCGCATCAGGTGTGATTCGGCGGTCACATTTGGTGGTTAGGCTGACCGTAGAATGAGGACAAAATCACCATATATGATTCGGCAGTCAGAACGACGGTTAGTCAGGCAGCCGATTCAACCGCATAATGAAGACAAAATCTCTCATTAAACGGCGGTCCCATTCGGGGTGCAGATCGCCGAATTAGCGGTCGATTCCTAACAGGGGGCAATCCTGATCAATTGATCAACCCGCTAAAAACAAAGCACTCCATCGTGCATGCACGAACATTTTCTATAAACAAATGGAAAATGAAATGCATAGAACACAATCACACTAAGAACTAACACCAAGGTGCATGTGTGAGAAGTGTAAAGAAGAATACACATATAAAATATTGAAACACAAATGCAAGATGTGTAAGGCATGCATGAGAGTGTGTGCATGCAACTAGTCTCTTCAAAAGAGGTTATGCAAGTGTTATACCTTTGAAATGCTCTTGAGGTCACAGAGATGTTTGGAAGCTTGCCATCGAAAGCCTAAGCTACCCATTAAAAAAATATCCCTAAATGTGGTTTGTCATGAAATAAGCCAATCATAAAAATGAGGTTCTTACATTAGTTAAAGAAAACAAGAAGACACATAATTAGATGATGCTTGAATGATGCTAAATGCTCTTAGGAATGTGTTTGGTTGAGCAAATGTAGGTTCCTGGGAGTTTCACTCTCTTAAAGGAAGCTTGGATTATTAAAAATGGCTTATTAAACTCACACACTCAAAATGGGAGAGAAAAGAAGATATATATATATAAGAGGATAAAATGAAACGGCAACGTTTTGGACATAACAGGGCAAACCGGTGTGAGTACTGCTGAGGGAGACACAACAGTCACACAGATCAAAAAACAAACAGCCCAAGACTATTGTTTGTACCGTTATGGCTCTCACAACCGTCTTGACAACAGTGACCTACTGGAAGCACACCACTATGATAATTCACAGTGTACCATAAATCATAGCAACAACGGTTTCTACTTGAGAGTTAACCGCTGTAAAAACTAACAGCGGTTTTCACAACGGTAACAATGTAACGACCCCTAAACCTCAAACTGTTAACCAAGATGCATACAATAGTTACAAGAAATCATGAGAGAAGATATAACATGAAGATGATCACTCATGAAACCCACCACAAATATAAGAGATATGACAATGCATGAGTTGTGAGTGTATACACCTAAATCTCTTCAATGAGTTAAGCATAAGTGATATACCTTTGTGAGAGTGTCATTAATGCTTGATAATAACAAATAGGCCTAATCTACCCTTACAAGTAAATCCCCAATGTTGTTTGTCAATGAAATAAGACAATCAAAAAATGAGGAACTTACAATCTCCAACTTTGGCTATTTCGTGATAAAACCACCACTCACAATTCATCCTCGCAAAACCAACAGAAACTAAAGGTCAACAAAAGTTAGTCTACATTACAAAGAGATTCCTAAAAACTAGATCTTCAAATCTCCAATCTTTTGCAGAATAAACATCCCTGCAAAACAAGATAACTACACTTTCCAAGATAAGTGTATGTGAGATGATCAAGTGAAATAAAAGATAAAGGCAATTTTCATAAAAGAAAACAAACAATCATGCAACATGCAATGAAGTTGTAAGGACCTCGATTTTATAATTGGCTTATTTCATGACAAACCACACCACATTGGGGATGATTGTGCAATGGGTAGCTTAGGTCCTCGTTGGCAAACTTCCAAGCATCTCCATGACTTCAAGAGCAAAAGGTATATTCACTTGACTTTGCCTCTTAAAGAGTTTAGGCGCACACACACACACTTCATGCATGATTTGTATCAACATGCATTTGTGTCCTATTGCTTATGTATGCATCCTTACTCACAATCACACTTGCACTTCATTCTCAGTCTTAAGTGTGGTTGTTGTGTGTTTTATTCGTTTTCATTGTTTGATCGGAAATGTCCATGCTTGTACGATGGTGTGTCTGTCCTAGCGTGTTGAGTGACCATTTGAGAAGGTTTTATTCTTTTCTTGGTTTAGTTATATTGAGTAAGGTGTCTAGCTTTAAAAGAGTTGATTTCAATGATTAAAATGTTTTTCAAAACTGATCTTTGTATGGTCTTATGACCATATCTTTTTATGTAATGCTTCAAAATGAGTTTTGAAAGTTTATGTACAAACTATACATCCATACCTTTCCAACGGTATATTATTTGTAATATTTCATGATCGTTTGTATTGGTTTTGAAATCTCTAAAGTGACCGTAAAAATAGGGCATGTCTGTTATTGTCCGTTTCTGACATTTGGTCACTCATTTGACCATAACTTTTTCTACAGTCATCCAAATCACATTTTGTTAATTGGAGTAGAAAGTAGACTTCTCTACCTTTCCAACAGTATATACGAAAGTTTTTGAAGTTGTTTGGTCACGTTTTGATATGCTTGAATTTCAAGGTGGAGTGCTGAGAGCGGATTTCGCTCCATAACTTTTCGCGACCTCCTAGTGCGAAACATGTAGCGAAAATTTTGACAATGATTTTTGCTTCATAACTTTTCGCCCCCTCCAAGTGCGAAACATGTAGCAAAAAATCTGATTTGGGCTAAATTGTCTTTTGTTGTGCAACTCGTTTTTACACCTTATATATATCATCTTCTTCCCAAATCAGACTAAGTGGAGCCGAACACAATTTCATCAACATAGATTTGAACTATAAATAGCTCATATTTACTCTCTTGATGAATAAAGTCTTGCCAACACTACATCTAGAGTAGTCATTTTCGACAAGAAATTGAGCAAAGTGCTTATACCAAGCTCTTTTATGCTTGTTTGAACCCATATAGAACCTTTTTATGGCAATAGACATGATTGGGGTGGTGTGGATCCACAAACCCCTTGGGTTGCTCAACAAACACTTCCTCTCGTAAGAAGCCATTGAGGAAGACACTTTTAACGTCTATTTTGTGCAATTTGTACTTGTACACACAAGATATGGACAAGAGAAGCCTTACGGACTCAAGGTGAGCAATCAGAGCAAAATTTTCCTCAAAATCAATACCTTTAATTTGAAAGTATCCTTGTGCTACAATTCAATCCTTGATACACACAATGTTTTCATCCTCATCCGACTCGTTCTTATACACCCATTTGGTGCCTATGACATTGGTGTTCTTTGGTTTAGGAACTAGAGTCAAAACCTCAATTCTTTCAAACTGGTTTAGCTCTTCTTGCATGGTAAAACCCAAAATTCGCCATTTAAGGTTTTATCAACCTTTTTAGGCTCAATTTGAGAGGTGTTAACAGCCTTTTTTGACAGGTGTCCAAAAAAGAATTTTCCATCGAGTCGACGCTTGGTAGGACCAGGACCGTGATCACCTCGGTTTCCTGGCACCAGGTAAACATCGATACCATGAGCCAAAAATGATGGATGCCATAGTACACATTTCCCTTGATACCAAAAAGAACCGGTATCGTGGTACCAGGTACCTGGTATCTAAATACCGTGAGACCTATCCTGGACTAATCCAATGAGTATATCCCATCCGTCTAGTAAGGAGAATGACATCGAGAAGGTGTCAGTGCGCTAAGAAAGAAACCGCGCCAGTAAGAATGGATCTGTATACCTAGGACCCAGGAACAGTACCATATCAAAAGGAATGAAGCCAGATTTGTCTCTAATAAGGCAGAAGAGAGAGTTGACTTGTTCACCACTTAAAGCACTGTAAATGAGATCAAATGGTCAACAAAAAAAGAGTTTAAATACAATGGTAATTAAAGGGAATAAATCCTGCATTTAAAGCCTAAATCAATGTCATTCAATGCCTAAAAAAGGATTCCAATAATTGCACATCAATGGACCATATTTTCAGGGATCAACCAAATAACTTTGAGTCTATAAATACGACAACGAGGGTCAAAGAAAAGGATTCGAAAATCAAAAGAAAGAGTGATAATTCAAAAAGCATGAAGAATGATGAGTGAAACAATAATGGAAGCCAAATCTCCGAAGGGATACATAAATCACCACCCTAAGGAAACTTAACGAAAAGTAGATAAAGCTCACCACCAAAGTTAAATCACAAAAGGGACACAAAATATCGTAATCCTAAATTATTCAACAAAGGATACGAAACTAAAAGAACTCACCACTCAATGGAAATCCACCAAAGAGATAAAGAGTTGCAGGAAAAAACCTTAAAGAGAGAATATGCTGATATTTGATATCGATTAACTACATTTGACAAGGATAGATGCTCATTATATAGCCTACTCATGGAACAATCCTCTATACATAGGAAATGGATTAAAATAAAAGATAACAACATAATTCAAAACATTGGAAACTTGAGAAATTAATGACATTAAAGCTGAACTCTTCAAATCCCGCAATTGTTGACTGTTGAACCTCGAAAGTAAAAACGGTGATAACTCCTTCTAGTAAACCTCAAATGATGCAATTCAAATGTTGAAGTTATAGTTTAGAGGTTGATCATTCCAATGGCATAAGGCATGTCAGCTAATTCTTCCGAAACCAAAAGTTATGAAGTCTCAAAATTGCCCCTCAAACATGACCTGATGTTTAACATATTAAAGTGAGAATTTGGATCCTTTTTGTACCTTGATCAGAACTCATGCCATGAGACACTCCTATGTCAATCTCCCCTGGTTGAAAAAGTATCATCCTCGAGTCTATTGATACCAAGATAACAGAAAATATCAGAAACGATGAATGTAGAGGAAACAATGTATGTTTCATGCAATTCGATCTTGCACGCATTCTCCCCAATACGTTTGAGCACTTTGAATGGAATGTCAGCTCTATGTTTCAGCTTATTGTACTTTCCAGGTGGGAAACGTTCTTTGTGAAGATGAATCCAAACTAAATCTTTTTCTTTGAACCCAACATGCTTGCAATGTTCGTTTGCTGCATTCTTGTATTTCACATTTTGCTTTAAAATTCTGTCACAAACTTGTTCATGCAACTTCTTAATACTCTTAGCTCTTTCTTCAGCATCTCTACTAAAATATTTTTCAATTGGATGTGGAACTAATTCCAAAGGGCTAATAGGATTCTTACCATAAACAACTTGAAATGGACTACAATCAGTACTTTGACTAGTAAAACGATTGTATGCAAATTCAATCTGAGGCAAGATAAGATCCCATTGTTGAATGTTTTTCCCTATATTACACCTCAACAAATATCTCAAGCTACGATTAACAACTTCAGTTTGTCCATCTGTTTACGGATAGTGGGATGAACTGAAATTTAGACTTGTGCCAAGCTTTTTCCAAAGCGTGGGCCAAAAGTGACTTTAAAACTTCGGATTTCGATCAGAAACAAGGCTCTTAGGAATGCCATGTAACTTTACAATCTCCTTAAAATACAAGTCTGTCACACTAGAAATAGACATGACAACGGTTAGGTTCAAACCGTGGAACCGAACCGTAACCGTGTGCAATGAACCGTAACCATAACCGAAACCATAACCGAAACCGAAATCGAAACCGAAACCGAAACCGAAACGGTGGAACCGGTTTCGGAACCCTAACCGGAACCGTGGGGTCAGCGCTTCGATTCTGATTCCTTCTCTTAAAAAACCGGCCAGAAACCGACGGTTCAGTCCCTGTTCAGAAACCGCCGGTTCCTGGCCTTTATTTTTAAAAAAAATTGATTTTTTTTTTAAAAAAAAAAAACTTAAAAGAGCCATTGGTCTCCAACGGTCTGCTGACCGTTGGGCCCAACGGCTCAATTTTTTTTTTCTTTTCCCCTTTAATTTTTTATTTCCTATAAATACCCCCCTAATTCATTTCTTATCATACAATTGCTCTCTCAAGTCTCAACTCTCTCAAATATCAATTCTCCTAATTTTCTTCAATTATCTCCCAATTAGTCAATTATTTATTTGTTTATATTTAGTGTATTGCAATTATTAATTTTTAAAATCCTTGTCAACAATTTTTATCTTACTTTTTTTGAAGAATTTATTTACAAATTATTTTTTTCGATGGCAAGTGGAAGTGGAAGTGGAAGTGGAAGTGGAGTAAGAGATATTCCACCAAGGCATTCCGTTTCCAGGACCGGTAAGGGTCGTATGTCGGAGCCAGATCCGGTCCAACCGGATAATATCGGTTTTGATGACACCACTTACCATGAGTTCCTGCAACGACATGCCTATCTTGAATCTCTAAACTATCCAATCAATCCAAATCCCCTTTTAATAATTTCTGAACCCAATTCTAGTCAGCCTAGCGCCCTTAGCCCTAGCCCTAGTAATACGACAAACCAATCAGAAAATATACCCGATTTTGCTGTAGATCCAAATTTTGAAGAGGCGGTAGAGAAGGATAAGAAGCATCTCAAATCTGATCTATTCATTCTCCACATGAAGAAAGTAACGAAACCGAATGGAACATATTGGGCAGTGTGCAATTACTGCCCTAAAGAATACAAGTGGACTAAATCTGGAGGATACGGCACATATAGGAAGCATATTACGACCCGTCATCCAGTAGAACTTGCCAAGGGGAATGCACAATCTCAAATTTCTAGGTTTTCTACCCCTGACACTCAATTATTTAAATATAGTGATCAAGCTAATAGAGAAGAATTAGCTAGGATGGTAGCTGTAGAACATTTACCTTTTAGTTATGGTGAAAAAGTTGGTTTAATTAAATATTGTCATAAAGCATTAAATCCTGCTGCATATCGTGTCCCTAGGACCACTCTCACGCGTACAATGTATGATATTTATAAAAAGGAAAAAAATATTTTAAAAAAATATTTTGCGAACTATATAGGTCGTGTTTCCGTATGTGCTGATATATGGACTGACCATTGGCGATTGCATTCATACTTAGGTGTAACTTGTCATTATATGGACAAAGCATGGACAATACAAAAAAGAATTCTTGCATTTAGAGTTTTTGATGATGCACATACTGCTGATAATATTTATAAAAATATGAAAATCATTTTTGAAGAGTATAAAATTGAAAGCAAAATTTTTTCAATTGGTTTTGATAATGCTTCTAATAATACAGCAGCTATTCCTGCTTTAATTGAATTATGCAAGCCTTATTTTAATAGTAAATTTTTTCATCAAAGATGTGATTGCCATGCTTTAAATTTATGCGTTCAAAAAGGTTTGGAAATTCTTCAAGCTTTTATTAAACCCATTAAAGAGGCCCTCTCATATTTGTGAAAACATCCTAATGTTATGAAAGCATGGGTAAGATTTTGTAAACAGGCAGGTAGACATCCCATTAGATTTTCTCGTGATGTTTCAACACGTTGGAACTCTACTTATAAATTGCTTTGTGAAAGTTATGAATATAGGGATTTATTAGTTTCTTTTATGCAATATAATGTTAGTCAAATCAATCTTTATGCACACCATTAGGATGTTTGTACAAAAAATTGTAATTTGTTAAAAGTTTTTAATAGTGCTACCAACAATTTATCAGATATTTATTATCCTACTACTCAATTATTTATTATTGAGGGTTGTAATATTGCTGGTGCATTTGCTGACTGTTCATATGATATACAATTACAGGCATGCATTGAAGCTATGAAAAAAAATGGTTAGACTATTATAGGGAGTTTCCAACTATTTACCTGCTTGCGTTGTGTTTTGACCCACGTTGTAAACTAGATGCATTGACAAATTATTTAACTCTTTATTATAAATGTTTAGGTATACAATTAGAAATTAATACTTATTGTGCTGCAATTAAGATATTATTTTATCAGTTATATGATGAATATCGTAGAATTTATGGTCCATCATTAAACATTAGTGTTCCACAAAATGAAAATGTCTCCCAAACTCGATCTTTTGGAGTGTTGGGGGCAGGGTCTGCACTTTTATCCCAAAAGATCAAAAGTTTGCGAGGTTCTTCTTCTTCTTCATCAAGTCAGATCTCATATGATGAGATAGAAACTTATCATAGTACCAATTTTGAGTTTATAGGAGACGATGATATGGATAAATTTGATATTCTACATTGGTGGAGAGAACATAAAAAGCACTTCCCAATCTTGTCTATAAGAGCCAAACAGATTCTTGCAACACCGGTTTCTACAGTGGCTGTGGAACAAGAGTTCAGCACGGGTGGAAATATTTTGGACGCAAGACGGTCGCTTTTGAGTCCAGAATCAATTCAAGTTCAAGTGTGTGTTGATGATTGGACAAAGGCTGGATACAAGATTATCAGTAGATATCACAATTGCATGTAATAAAAAAATCGTCTCTACATTGATAACAAAGAAAAATTGCAATAGTAATTGCAAGCATCAGATGCTACAAGTTTATCAAAAAAGAGGAAAATTGATTTTTATTGGTTAATGCACAAAAAGATAAAGTGTTGTTTTTGCTATGTGAATTAAAATTGCAAGCAATGTAGTGCATGAGAAATAGTAGGTTTTCTCTCTCGAGAAGAAAGAGTTTCTTCAAAGTTCCTCTTTACATCATCCATTCAAGTTTCTGAGATGATGACGCGCCTATATGCAGTTACCAGTCCCGGGATATAGCGAGGAAGATCGAGTGGTTCAGATAAGAGCATATCGTAAAGTGAAGAAGCCTCCAAACATTGGTAAGATTTTCTCCTTCTAACTATATTGATTACAATTTCCTGTGTTTACATATTGTATATATTAGTTCCGAAAAATAATTACGATCCCAAATTTACTGGTCCTAGATACAGATTAAGATCTCTATTAAAATTTTTAAAACCTTACTTCCACTGCGTGACTAGTGAACGGGGTTCCAGCAATAATTTGATTGGATGGTTAGAATTAACTATCTATCTATACATTTTTTTTCTTTTGGTATGTGCCCATGTGTCATAGGAATATCTTCCTAGGATCGTAATTATGTAAAATAGCCTTCTTGTTTTTTTTTTCCTTTTCAAGAGGAATATATAATGTTCCATTTTATCGATGTCCAATCTTTGTAAATGCATGCCAACCTTACTCACGTTATGGACAACAGCAAAGTCATCACCTTTCATTTGTCAGGCAACTGATGAGTTCAGGATTCCATGGCAGTCTTTTGTGACTCTTAATTGGTACCCAACAACGTTTCCACTTAGAAAATCTTTCTACTTTACACCAATATGTCTGCCAGCATTCCCACCTTGCTCAATTGCATTTGCATCCCTTCTGCCCTTTGCCAAATCCATGTTATTTGCAAAATTGCTTGTGGGAGGAGATAGATTCTTTACGGTGTAGAGTTCATTTCTTAACATCTTTATGGGCCTCAGTCTCAAAGGACCATATTCTTTACTATGAAAAATGGATGCTGTCTTGTTTTAGTTCGTGTAAGTTTTATATAGTAGCTAGGCTATTCATGTGTTAGTTCTGAAAATTTTATTGGTGAATCCTGGTTCATTTTTATCATAGTCTTCCTTTTCACCATTTTAGTTTCCATTGTTTCTGATCTAAAAACATTGGGTTTTTCTGATTCATGCTTCCTTCTGATATATTGTTTAACATGGTGAGGTGATTAACAACACAATGATGAGAAGTACAAATTAAATGTACAGATATCGAGGTTTCCGCTGTCCAAAAAGCAAAACAAGGTGACAAATATAGAGAAGCTTGCTCATAAGCACATCCGCCAAACGGTGCATTTAGGATCCGTTTCATACGGAGATGAGACAGAACAAGGTAAGACTGGACTGGACTGGACAAGACTGGACATAACATGTTGTTCTATATTATGTTTGGAATGTCTGGACAGAACTGTAAACTGTCCTATTATGTGTTTGGTATGACTCGAACCGAATGGAACAAGTAGTTCAAATGACCAGAGTACCCCTCTTATATATAAAACAACATAGACTATAAAATCATATATTAATATATATATATATAATTATTATATATATAATTTTATTTAATAATATATATATATATATATATATAATATAATATAATATATAATTTATTGAACATGATTGTAATTATTCAAAAATTTAAAGGATAAATTGATATTTTTGACATTTGTTCCATATCATGGGACAAGTTGTCCTAAGAATTAGGATCTTGGGTGATACAATTTTTTATAATTTTTATCTCACCTTATTCTGTCATATCTCATGCTTCTTAGGATCTTGGGTGATACAATTTTTTATAATTTTTATCTCACCTTATTCTGTCATGTCTTATGCTAAAGACATATCAAACGTCCTATATTATCCTATCCTCGTGTTCCTCCGCATACCAAACCAACCTTTAGAGATAATGATTACAATGCAGGGGCATTTCTACATACGAACTGGCAGATGCAAGGACACTTAATGGAGCAATCTGATGCCAATGAAAAGTAGTTGTACTTTTGACTTGTCTATCTTTGTCGTTTATTTGTCAAATGTAGTTATTATTTTATTATTCCCAATTTATTATTATTGTTTTTATGTGTTAAGTAAATGCTTTTGAAATTATTATGAGGCAGCTCCAAAAACTGGCTCCTTAAGTACACCGTGTAAGTTAACATGCATATCTGTGTTCGTGGAGCAGTTTTTGGTTGCATTCGATGCATCATATATCTAACATTCAGATATTACAACATAAGTAACTTTGCCCACGTAGTAATATTTGGGTGAGTGATGCATGGTACATCCTGATACACCAAGTTTTTGTCGTGTTTTTTGAATTCATAATTTAATTTTATTCTATTACTCTGTCTGAACTAGGTGACCAATATTATTTCAACTTTAAAATAGCTTTTTCACTCTTTTTTCTTCTCTTTGTCTGCTGTGTTCAAAACAGGTTCATTTCTTGCGTTACTTGAATAGCCTGTATAATGATGATTATTTTGCTGCGCTGGAGAACCTTCATCGCTATTTTGACTACAGGTAAATAAAAATTTAGCTTTGACATGCTACTGTTGCATTTCTGGTGTCGTTTCTTACAACAGGTAACATTCGTTTCCAAGAGTACTTGGCATTGCTCCAATTGAAAATGCCTGTGGGACAAGGGAGTCTCCATCTTGGTTTTGTTCCACTCTTGAACGGTTATTATTTGTTTCTTTTTTCCAGTTAGCTGCTCAACTTTTCCGATTTTATCAGCTTTATTCGTTTAAAAAAATAATTTATCCTGAACTTATAGGACATGACTCGAGAGTAATTTCAATCAGTTACATTTCAAGGAATAAAAAAAGAGAATGATCAAAATTACATCCTACTTCGGTGGTTTATTTTGGTATTTCAAATTATGCTAGAACTTAGGTTTTAAAGTTGGCCTTTGTTTGCAGAAATAAGACTATATTTCTAGAAAGAAGAAAAAAGAAAGAGTACATTAATATTGTTATTGTAAAATGGGACAACCCAATTGAGAAATGCCTTTTGGGATTTGTTTACAATATGTAATCTGGGTTATGATGTTGTAGCATTAAGATATGGATCTAGGAATGCAATCTGCTTATATGGGGAAAGTTTGCAGGTTCTGTGTAAGCTAACTCTATGTGGACTTGTTTCTGTTATTGAATTTTTTTCTCTTTTCCTATTATGAAAGATAAAGGAAGATCTTATTATGACAAAAGTCAAAAGAACAGATAATTGTTAACACAAAGGTGCAGGGACCGAGGGATTTGATTTTGCTCAATCTTCAATGGCTTGTAATAGTTGTGGGCGATATGAAATTGCCTTGTTATGTTTGGGGATGATTCATTTTCACTTTGGACATCCAAAGCAAGCTTTAGAGGTAAGCATGAGGAAAGGGTTACCTTCCGCTTAGAAAATCTAGTTAACCTCTTTTGAGAACATCTGAGTTTTGCTTGTTCATGTCCAGGTTTTAACTGAAGCTGTTGGTCTTTCTCAACAGGTAATCTTCCTAGTTTTTTAAACTTTTGTGGAGTTATAATTTTTTATGCTCCTCCCCTTTCATTTTCTTTTGTGAGCCAATCTTTTGTAATATAAAAAACTATCTATGCTAGGATTGCTAAGGTTTGAGTTTTTTGGTTTTTAACAGACAGAGAGAAAGTAGGAGTCATAGCTGTTAAAGAATTTTTCAAAATTCTACTGTCAACTCACAGCATCTACTTAAACTCTTTCAAACTGAATCCTTTTATTAATTTGTCTATTATAAGTACAACTAAGCCACCAACAGTGAAACAAGATGAAACCCTTACAGTAAAATCCAGTAAAGCTAAATGTATACTGGACTACAATAAGCTAGCAAAATACATTTAACATATAGTTTATAGGACTGAATTAAATAATCCTGAACGACGTGATCCTGTTAAATATCCATTTGCCTGAGAAGTGCCTGGTAGGGAGCTACTCTCCCAGCATGTCAGCAAGTAATCATCTTGACCCGTCGAAAGTACCCATACTCGCTTTAATGCAGGAAGGAGAATAGGCTGGTAGTGATAACTGCTGCAATCTTGGATTCCTAAATAATAGGCTCCTGGTTAGGTCAAGTCTCTAGTTTTTAACTTACAACTGTCAATTATCTCGATAGAAAACACAAAAGATTGATACAATAACGGTGTTGCTAAAATAAATTATAAGTTATTTAAACTAAATTGTGATACTGTTGGGACACATGTAAATATATGCTACCCAACTCTATTTGTTAAACTATTACTAAAATAAAATGTAGAAAAAGAAAAAAGTAAAGAAATGATCAGGCCATTAATAAACATCACATTTATTTTATTTGTTTTTTGAAATTACTCATCAACAGAAGAAAATAATAGGAAATAAAGCTCTAATTGTAATACCAGATATCATTTTGACATGACTTACAATTCAACGAGAGATGATTTTTTTCTTTCTCTAGAGTTATTAATACATGAACTACACATTGTTAGTTATTCTGTGAAAGACAACCTAACAACTCAAAATTGGGTTCCCTTTTGCATTCTTGGGATGGTCTTTCCATCTCTTTTATGAAGAGGGGATCGAATTCGTTTATTGATGGATTGGCGAAATTGGGTTCCAGTAGGGCTGGTGATAGGGAGGTGTGAGATATTTCGTGAGGCTTGGGGGTGTTGTTTTCCTTCGGTAGTCAGAACTGTTTGGTTTAATTGTTGGCGATTTTGTCGGTTGGACTGTTTGTTGTTGCGTTTGTTTTCCTTTGTTGTTGTTGGTTCTAGTGTTGTGTCTGAGTTAGGCTGGTGTGCTGTACCCTTTTGGTTTGCTAAATTTTTGTTTTGTGCACTCTTCTTGCCTTTATTGGCCTAATAAAATTACCGTTTATCAAAAAAAAAATCCCGTATCTTATCAAACACATTCAGTGGGCAAGTCTACATGGTATTATGTTTTTGAGAGGTTCATAATTCATGAGTTGAATACCTCATTTTTTTTGGCGTACACCCTACACACCCTACACCAAGTTTTTCTTTACATATATGGTAACTTTCTAATGTAGTATACTGTACGAATTTTTTGTGGTGTTTAATTAATTTCAACCGGTTGAAATTAGTTATTCTGTACGACTACTTGATAATTTCTAAATACTATTGTTATTGTTATTATTTTATTGTGATTTTCGTTAATAATTAGAATGATGTGCATACTATCTTTTAATGAAGTCTGCTGTTGTCATTTTCAGTTTATGATAAACTTTTTAACTACAATATTGCTTACGTTTTTGGTTTCCATTATTTCTGTTAACAAGGCCAGATGGTTTTCAATTTATGCAGCGCAGTAATGATAATTGTCTTGCATACACTTTATCAGCTATTTGCAACTTCTTGTCTGAAATTGGCATTTCAACTGCAACGGGGATACTTGGATCATCATATTCACCTATAACCAGCATTGCTAACTCATTGTCTGTCCTGCAACAATTGTTTGTTCTGTTGAAGGAATCTTCTAGGAGAGCAGAGAGTTTGAAGTTAAAACGATTGGTGGCTTCCAATCATCTTGCGATGGCTAAATTTGATTTAATGGTAATGATGAAATCAATATCTGCATTAATTTTTCTTTTTCTTTTTCTTTTTTAATTTTTTTTTTCCATTTTCTGTCCCTAAATCTTTGATGAAAGTTTATTGGTGAGTATGCCTTCTGCCGTAACTGGGAATAGATCTATCTTTTATGCTGTAAAACTTGTTACAATGACAGCAGTGTTGATACATTTAACTACTTGTTCACTGAGGCTCACTTAGCACATCATTCGGTACATGATATTTCCATATATTAATGAACTAGTTCTAGGACACCATTACCGGGGGATATAATAAATGGGACACACATACTCATGCGAGGTACACATATTGTTGAGTTAATTTATCTTCCAGTATTCAGAATGTTATGTAAATATTAACTATTTGATATTTTTTGTTATTAAGGAATTCATAAATTCCCATTATTAATGAAAGTTCTCGAGCACCATATCAACAGTAGGAATCAGGATTTTGAAGTGGGAACTTCACCATTTGCTTTTTTTTTTTTTTTTGCAATTTAGGGTAGAACGTAAAAGTAATATAGAATTTGTTAAATTTATATGGAAATGGTGAGAAATGTCACCTTTTTTTTGTGAGTTACAGTGGTGTCACCAGTTTAATAAGTTAAGTTTAAAAGGCAACTATTATGGTAAACTACCGAAATTGTCTTTGAATAATCGATTTTTTAATCTTTAAAAGACACCTCCTTCCTCTCTCTCCAAAAAAGTTGTCTGAAAATCGATCTACTACTCTTCCCTCTCTCTAAAAAATGAGTCTCTTTCCAGATATTGCACAAGAAGGTAACAAATATTTCTGATCTTCATTTTTATTTTTTCATACATTTCTATATAGTTTAACAATGTATGAACATGTATGAACATTTTGTCTCCAGTTTTTTTGATATGTTTACGAGTTGTAAATGTGTTCGAGATTTTGTTACATTGGTCCGAGCATTTTTTTTAATGTTTACGACCAGTTTTGTAAATTGTTCGAGTATTTTTTTTAATATTTCGGAGCGTGTTTTACATTTATCCAAGCTGTTTTGAAATGATGCAAACAAGTTTAAAATCATGGGCAAAAAAGCTGGAATGCATTTTAAAAAAGCTCGATCCCTCACAAAAAAAAAACTTGATCATGTACAAAAAAGCTCGGGGAATTAAAAAAAAACTCAAGTCATTTTACAAAAAGCTTGATCATGTACAAAAAAAGCTCGATCCCGTACAAAAAAAACTCGATCATGATAAAAAATCTCGATCCGTTACAAAAAAGCTCAATCATATACAAAAAATCTTGATCCCTAACAAAAAAAGCTCGATCGTTTACACTTAATATTTTGTTTAATCCTTTATAATTGTAAATTTAATATTAAATATTTTTTTCTTAATAATGGTTTCTGATGATAATTTTGATAAGACAATGGATATGGTGAGAATAGTCATATCTTACAACAGTCGATGGGAGCAATTACCCGACGGAAGTCAGAGGTATTTAGGTTCTAATAACCAATGTTTGTATATGTCAAAGAATATGACTTATGACGAACTGGTGTCGATCGTGTAAACCGTTGTGAAGTATGATGAGAAGAAATACATTGATCTACAGTCTATATCAATCGTTCATGGGACTACATGTCGTACATTTATAAGAAACGATGATGATGTTCAGTTTATGCTAGGGGAAGATAGGGTGATCCCTCAAGTATGTGTTAGTCTAATTGAAAGGGCAACCAGGAGATGTAATAGGGGAAGATATCCCTCCTCGTGAAAACACCTAACAATTTTGATCGTTAAGCGAAAGCAACCGATTGTTGACAAAAAGAAGTGGGATCGAAGTTAGTGAAAACATGTGTGGTGTCCCACCAGAAGCAGCTGACCATGCTAATATAGTGGGACCTCAATTCGACAATGTCTTTGGTTGTGAAATTGAGGTTAATGGTAGGTAGTACAACCACCAATACAATGAGATCTACAATGATATCAACAATTAGCAGAATACAACACCGAATGTTGGGCTAATTCATGAGGTAGATAATCAAATTATAATCAGGTAGATAATGTAGAGAACAATGAGGATGATGAAGAACATACCCAAACAGAAAGACGTACAAGACGTGTATACAGATTTAGTTCTAGTGGACCAGATATAGCTGGGACCTCCGAGGTCCGGGCTAATGTAACTCAAGATGATTCTGATAATGCCACAACGTGAGTTATTCCAGGAGCAGAATCATACTCGTTTGGTATGGGTGGAAGCAGGAACTTGGTTGAAGATGAACCTACAAACATGATATATAAAGGATAATTTTTTCCTACGAAAAAGGATTTGAAGAGACTAGTAGGTCATTTTGCAATGTAGCGGAACTTTGAGTAGAAAGTGAAAAGGTCCAATAAAACAACACTACATCTGGTTTATTTGATGGAAAATTGTACGTGAAAGTTAAGAGCGATAATGAGAGATGAAGAGACATACTTCTAAGTAAGAAGTTTTATCAATGAACACACTTATTCATTGAAGAAGATTCACCGTCGTCACCGACAAGCTACTGCAGTAATAATTGGAGAAGTTGTTGCATCTAGACTTTAACAATAAGATGGTCGACTAATGCGTTTGAAGAACATAATCACCGGTATGAAACAATGTATGGAATCCAAATCATATACAGTAAGGCACACCAAACCCTCGATTATGCGTTGTCACTGACCTATGGAACACATGAGGAAACCTTCCAACTACTGCCATCATTCGGTTACGTTTTATAACAAACAAATCTCGGCACAATCACTGACTTACAAAACTATGAAGAGGGCAAATTCTTTTACTTTTTCATGTTGATTGGTGCATCATATGGAGGATTCCGAACGTGTATGCGTCCAATTATTGCCGTTGATGGTACCCATTTGAAGGGACGATTCGAGGGTACAATGTTTGTTGCAACAACACAAGATGTGAATGAACATGTGTATCCAATTGCTTTTAGGTACGACGAATCAGAAAACAACATTTCATGGGAGTGGTTTTTGAATTGGTTGATGAGTGCCCTAGGTTATATTGATGATCTTGTTTTCATTTTCGATCAACATGTAAGCATTGAAGTAAGGATTTCTAAAGTTCCCTTATATCACCCATACTATATGTTGTTGGCACTTTTCAAAAAATATTAAGAAGCGATATCACAGAAAGGATGTTGCCGCAATAATGGACAAAGTAGCTCGAGCGTACATCGAGTTGAAATATAACCGGCACATGGAAGAGTTATGAAACTTGTACCCGAATGTATATAATTATGTAATTGATACCAGTCCACACAAATGGTCCAGTGTATACTACCCCGCCAGAGGGTACAGGGTG
Source organism: Dipteronia dyeriana (assembly GCA_032871835.1). NCBI lineage: Eukaryota > Viridiplantae > Streptophyta > Magnoliopsida > Sapindales > Sapindaceae > Dipteronia > Dipteronia dyeriana. Next base: position 36,510,053 of record CM065295.1, on the reverse strand, counting down.
ATGCAAATGCTGCAGAATGCATAAACTCATGCCTAAAATTTGCAAGGCAACTGCCTATGTTGACTATGGTTGAGTTCATTAGGAATATGCTACAACAGTGGTTTCACGATCGCTATCGAGCTGCACAGTCCATGCGTCATTAGTTGATCGACACAACACATCTTGCTATCTTAAAACGTGCGGAGAAGTATGATTTTATGACCGTAAATCCAGTCGACTATAACATATTCTCGGTGAAGTGGTTTGGAAAATAGTGGACTATTGACTTAGCCCGGAAGACGTGTACTTGCAAAAAATTCCAAATTTACCATTTTCCATGTTCTCATGCACTTGCTGCCATAAGGTACATTACAAGTTTTAGTGTACGATTACTATTACTGAAACGTCAACCTCATCGTTTTCATTGTTTTTTACAGAGAGCGAAACTTGAATTTCACATCGTTGTGTTCAGACTACTACAAGAGGCAAACACTTATTGGTGCGTACTCGGTTCATGTTATTCAGGTTGGACATCCTTCCACTAGGGTTATGCCAACTGACATTGCTGAGAGTGTGATTTTGAATCCAATCTCTAGGAGACAAGCAGGACGCCCGAGGGCAGGTCGACATGTCTCGTCTTCGGAGAGGACAATTACACAATAGTGTAGAAGATGTGGACAACCAGGGTATAATTTCAGGAGATGTTCTAACCCACATTTGATTAATGAAGGTTCAAGCAGAGGTGTTCCCGATGAATATTGTCGTAAGTGTAGCATCTGTCATTCAATTGGACACAACAAACAGACGTGCCCTAACAGAGACTCTATTAGCGAATGAATGGCAACGTTTCTATTGATCACATTGTAAACGTTTGGAATTGTATCATATTGTAATAATTTGGAATTGTATGACTTGTTCGTTAACTTATTTTGTACTAAAAAAAATGACAATGTCAATTGTAATATTTTTCAAGGTTTGCAATGTGTTTCATACATTTGATAACAGATACTTGAAACTGAAACATTAAAAAAAATTGAAATAATATTACTGGATTAGAATGTCTTTGTACATAAAAAAGTGTACAAAATATAAAAATTATACAATAATAAATATACCCATCTCTAGGTGGGCTTGGAGTTACAAAAAATCTCCACAGTCATTTTGTTATGAATGATCCCCATGTCATCCTCCGAAAAATCGAAAGGGCGTCGACCCTCCATTATGTACTCGATAAGTCTCAAGGTATGGTGACCACAGTTACCCCTGCAATTGGACACATTTAAACGCGTTACAATTCGTTTTAAAAAAAAATAATCTCTAAGCACGTTAATGAAATTGAATGTCTTAAGATTTTTGTTATTGGGGGACCATAGAATTGGAGAGCACACTGATGGAGAAATGCTTATTTTCCCTAGGGAATGGCCGATGACCACCTCATCGCGTAATGTGGAACCCCACATCATTCAGCATTGATGGTAAAAACCACCATAATGGGTGGACTTGCTGCTTCCTGATATGCACGGGAACATCCTGTCTCCAGGGGTCAAATATCTCCAGCTTCCTGAGAATAAGGTCGACGGTCACCAGGAGCAAATGTTGGCCCTAACGTTGCATGGTATCAAGACCTGTAATAGTATGCAAAAGGTGCTAGGATATATGAACAGTTTGTAATTTAAATCATTTACACCGTGTAACACTTACTAAGTCAACCTCGTGCCATGAGCGGTTTCCACTCGTGGTAGCTCCACAGACCGTCCTGGAGGTCTTCTTCCAACGATCAGGATTGCAACACATTCTACCTTATCGTGGTCATAGTTCCATGAGAATCACGAGGCATCATTCTCTCCCACTATAACATCATAAGTGGTCGTACATACAATCATCGACAGGAAGTTTTCAACAATACAAAATCTAAAAACGAGATGCGATACCAATAATTTATAACTACTTACATATAATTGTGTATGCAATACGTTGATTCTCTGGCTGTACACAGTGGAGAATCCTTGCTGAGCTTCCGAAGAATATAGACGTATGCGTCCATATGTTGACACGTAAGTAATGAATTGTTACCAATACAACATTATTTAAACAAACGTTATTTTGAAAATCACATAACTACGTACCGTGTCCTCTAAGTCCATGAAGTTGGACTGCATCCGCATGAACCATTTGACATCGACTGGTGCTAGCACGTCCACATCACGTCTGTTTAATTATTGGATTAGCTCTATAAAAAATTGATTAAACATAAAAACATTGTCAAATTCATAGATGAAGTTGCACTCACAGTACCCGTTGATGTTCTTCTTGAAGGCTTTGTATGCCGCTAGCTGGTCAGTGTCCACAAGTCTGTGGGGGTCAAATATGTGTTCTGCGGACTTGGGTCGTGTCCTCAACCTCTTTGGGTGGTATGGATTTGTGTAAGGGCTCAACAACAGCCACCAGCGCTTCAGTATACACTTCTTGGGCAGTATTCCAACCTCTGAGGAGCTCTTAAGCTCGGTTGATGTGTTAGGTCGGGGAGGGGACCGCTGCAGCTGGATCAATGTGCTGGATAGGGGAGGAGACCTATGTGCATGGGTCGATGTGTTGGGTGGGGGAGGAGACCGCTGCATGTGGATCGATGTGCTGGGTGGGGGAAGGGACCACTACGGTTGGATCGATGTGCTGGGTAGGAGGGGACCGTTGTACATGGATAGATGTGCTGGGTGGGGAAGGGGACCGCTGCGGCTGGATCGATGTACTGGGTGGTGAAGGGGACCGTTGTGGCTGGATTGATGTACGGGGTGGGGGGAGCTCTATAGTTGGGTCGTTGTGCTGGGTGGAGCTCGGGCTGGGTCGACCTAGATAGGACAGTTGGGAGGTCCGATCGGACTGTTGTATGTGTAGCATGCCTACTATCATCGGTACGTGACTAAGCTTGGCTCTCAGGACTTTCCCCTCTCTATAGGTGGGTCCTCGCTACGTCCACCTGTCTTATCTGTCCCCCCCGTATACCTATATGTCCTGTCTCCGAGACTAAAGTCTAGATCAGGAGGTGGTGGGCCATCCCTGTGTGTATGCGTGGTCAACTCTTAAAACCCCCGGATCAAATCGAGTAACATTCGGTGTTGCTGCTGCCGATCCTTGTCACTCTTTCGGATCATATCCACCAAATCCTGGTGTTGATGTTGTCAATTCTCCTCACTATTCTGGAGGGATTCACGCACATCGTTCGACAGATCTTTCCATGTGGCCTAAAATCATATCTACATTGTTAGTACAAAACTATCAACATGCCGCGTTAATAAAAAAAAAAACTTTCTTTTCAACTTACCTCTCTATCACGTCCAACTCCCCCACGGGAATCACCTGTATATGTAGCAGGTACAGGGGTTATAAACCGAACCCGCTTATGCCTAGGCCTTTCTCGCTGAGGGTTAGTCTGATATCCCTCACCGTCACCGGCCGTTAAATCCCTAACCTCGGGTCAGATCCCTTATTGTCACTGGTCCTGCCCATAAAATCCTTACCCTCTATCCCATTGTTCCCGCCAAAAGTAAAGGGATCAAGGACTAGAGGTGGAATTTGATGCTTGTCCTCCTCTAAATATAGGCTTCCCCCCCCCCCCCCCCCCCCCCCCCCCCGTTTAGCCCTGTAAAGTATGGTGCCTCTCTCTCAACTGGTGTGGGCATTAGTTCCTACACTTATTAACTAATATAAACATTAACAAATTAAATACATACCCTGGCTTTGAAAATCTTGGCCAGCTTCTTCTCTTTCGGTTGTTTGGTCAACTCCCACTTTAAAATACGGGGAGACAGATCCGTAACTCTTCTGGTGCTGAACCGTTGGCCCAAATCAGGGATCACCTTGAATGCAAATATATGCATCAAAGATAAGTACGATAAGTATCCGTAACATTTAGGACACCGACAATAAAGTACAGCTTGTAATTCGAAGTTCTTACCAATAAGGCGTGAGATATACCGTAAATGTTATAGGTCTCCACCGTATATACGTGAGCGCCATTTTCTTGTTGACGTAGATCGAACCCATCTCGTCGCCCGTCAAATGCACCCTTGAATGAGTAAATTGAATGTACCACACGGGAACACTTTGAACGCATCAAGGTCATCTACCAGTCGAAACTGCCAAACTAGAATCTTGAATCTTGAATCTTGAATCTTTTGTCCACCCCCATGAGTTTCCAGTTCAGCATATATATGAGGCAGAGCTTCACAACATCATACGCCTCTTAAAACTCTTCGACGGTGACAACAGTCCTCATCTCCTCCAAAGAAACCTCATCGGCTCAAGGAAAGAACCGCTGGTGTATGCCATTCTCCACTTCTGCATATACGCTTGTGTACAGTACTACTCCAAACCGTAATCCGGTGATCAGACAAAATTCCACCTTCAAAAACCTCACCGAATGGTTCCCTAACATGAACTGCATCTCCCTCAAAAGCAACTCGACATGTTGACGTGACGTGATAAGAAAGTTATCCATCGGTTGCATCATAAAAAAGCTCGATCCAATGTGAAAAAACCTCGACCCTTTAAAAAAAACTCGATCTCATGAAAAAAAAACTCGATCCCATAACATAATATAATAAAAAGCTCGATCCAATATAAAAAAAAGCTCGATCCTATTAAAAAAAAACTCAACCCTTTCAAAAAAAAAACCCGGTCCCTTATAAAATAAGCTTGAATGACCAAAACCTAATTTTCACCCAAAAAAAGTTCGACTCAACTAAAAAAAAGCTCGGTTCTCTTGCAAAAAGTCTCGGTAATCCAGAATTTAATCTTCCTCAGTAGATATTCAACCACATTTCAAACACTAACCTAAACCACAACCATTCTCATATATCTATTTTAACCCTAATCTACAATTTCAATCAACAAAACACAAGTTTAACATGCAATGTAAGTTATCAACAACAAAAATGAGAAAAAAAACTTAACTTACCTCTATCGATCGTAAAAAATCCGGTGTACTCTCGTTCCGGTTCGCCGTGGATTAGCTATCCGTCGGTCTCACTCTTGCTCTTCTTTGACTTTGAAAACGACAAATTTCTCTTTGTTTCAATAATTCGGGGTATTTTCGTTAATCACGTTAAATGATGTCTTTTAGCCCCCCCCCCCCTCGAGCCCTTAAATCATTTGCTCCATTTACATCTACATCACTCATTTCCTTTTTTAATTTTTAATTTTTTAATTTTTTTTTTTCTAAGAAACAGAAATATTATAAATGGAAAATAACATCACTCATATCATAACAAATAAATAAAACCAAGCTTGGAAGGGCTAACCATGGGCAAGGTAGCTTATATACATGTTCTGATACAAGCTAAATAGTTATTAAATTAATGTGGCTGTTCCTTTTTGAGCTAGTGCAAAAGAGAAAAAAGTTTTATAATTATCATTCATCAGGTTTCTTGTATAACTAGAATGGTAATCTTTAGTACTACATGTTGACTTTCTTACTTTGTGTGGTGGTGAGCACGTGGGTGTTAATATACAACTATGCGTATGAATACATTCTTTACCTTTCTCTCTCAAGCACATTCATACACATGCTTGCCGATGGATGTGTTCATAAACTAGAAATGGGCATTCTTAAGCATTCATACCATGTCTTTTGAATTTTGACAAATTTGCAATATACGTTTAACCTGCCTAAATTGTATGTCATGGTATTTAGTGATTTTGTGTTCTATACCCAAAATCATCAGGGTCAATGTTTCTGCATGGAGATCTTTCATGTGAAAGACCATCTCAAATTAGTGTGACGCAGTGAAAACAAAAAGGAAAATAGACTAACGTCTAAATTCTATAAAAACTGGAATTCACCAGAAAATAAAGAGAATACTCTGAAATTTAATTCAATCAAAAGTTGCCGAGCCTTTCAGCTTACAAGAATATTTAAAGAGATTAAACCCTAACTCGAATCCTTGTTGGACAAGAAACGGGGTTACATTGCAAAAGTTACCAAAAATAGCAAAAGTTGTAAAAAATAGCAAAATTACAAAAGTTACGGAAATAAAAGATACTAACGACCCTAAACAAGCCGGAATTGTCGGTAGACGATTCTGACTTATCAAAATCAACTTATGACTAAAAAAGAAAGTTGACTAAAAAAGAAAGTTTCCTAAAATGAAAAAACTGCAATTTTGGAACCTAAACGACGGAATTTGGTCGAAAAACGACGTACCTCACTGCCAAAGGCTGTGATTTGAAAAGACTTCGTCGATTCGCATCACGTGAAGTCACTTAGCCTAAATCTTAGCTTTGAATTTAGAATGGTCCCTCAAAGTCCTATAGGAGTTAGATACATGTTCTACATCATAATGTCTTTCAATTCTAGCTTGGAACAATCTATTTTTGAATGGAAAATGTTTTTTGTAAGAACTTTTGTGGTAGTCCTAAATCCATGCCTGTTTAATTTCTAAATTGGAAGATCTGTGAGAAAAACAAAAAAAAAAAAACGGAAAAAAAAAAAATCTTGATTCTTGTTTAAAACTTTTGTGGATGTTATTTATTCTCTGTTAAGATATGGATGAAACATTGTGACAATATAAATTTTTCAAGGTTGATAAGGACGTACAAAAATAAAAAAGGGGAAAAAAGAATCTTTGATTCTTGTTCGAAACTTTTGTGGATGTTATTTATTCTCTGTTAGGATATGGATGAAACATTGTGACTATAATTTTTTTAAAGTTAATAAAGACATTAAATAAAGTAAAATGATAAGAGTACTTTTTAATGTTTTAATTTTTTTCATTACTGCGAGTAAATATTAATTGTTGCATTATTCTTTACAGCACGTGCAAAAACCTCTGCTATCATTTGGTCCCAAAAATTCTATGAATCTTAAAACATGTCCAACTAATGTATGCAAGGTAACGCTGGCCTTTGTTATACCTGTGCTGTTCAGATGGTAATAACATCCTTATTTCTTTATTTATATTTTTATTTCTTAATTCTAGTGTATTATGTTTCATGTTATATGTATAATTGTTACATGAACTAAGATTAGATTATCACTTGATTAGCGAATTCAGCTCTGAAAGCTCTAAAATGTCAATTGATGGTGCTTTTAGTGCTGCATGGCTTAAGAATTTGCTAAAGCCAATGGGATCACCAGTGTTGTCTCGAGAGAATGTCTCTACAGGTTCTAATGCTTTCCAATTTTGTGTTCAACCAAGTTCAATCCCTAGATCTGTATTGCAATTATTAGCTTCTTCGTACTTGCTCCGTTCAACAGCATGGGAGAGATATGGCAGGTGAATTTTAATGATGACCTTGTAGTTTCATGTTTTCTTTGTTTTGTCGTGAATTTAGTAACTCTAGACAAAATTATAATGTTAAATAACTCTAATACTTTAGAGTGATTGTAATTGTTCAAAATGTTGGAACTTGCTTAACTTGGAAATAGAGTTATGTAAGTCCCAATTGTAAGGTTATTATAAAATTATGAGCAAAATATGACATTATATTTTGAGTTTGTGAAAACCGAATTGATTGGAATGTTTAAGTAAGTGAGAGTTGACCGGATAAAGCTCGTTATTAATGTGATCAATATTTGTTGGGCTCAGTGCATCTTAGCTACATTAAATATATGTAGGATATGGTATGAGCTATTATACATGTGTGGGCCTAGTATTCTTTTTAGGACTAGCCATCCTATTAGGGTTTTGAGAATCCTTTACGGGTTAAGATTCTAGGAAGTTATACCATATATAGGAGGTCCCTATTCTCACTCACAATGAATATATAACCGAATTGTCTCCGCATTAGGTAATCTAAGGAAGGTGAGAAGAGAGTAGAAGACTCTCTATTGTTTTAATTACTTTCCTTGTTTTATTTTTAGGTTATTGCATTATTATGGATTCGGGATTAAGTCTCTACGAATTGAATGTTTTCCGCTGCGCTTCCAGGTACGCATCTATTCATACTTATGCATACAATACAAGATCTATTTAATTATATATTTATATAATTTTTACAGTGGTATCAGAGTCAATCGTGTTGTTGCAAAAGTTGAATGGTTTTAATTTCGTATCTGTATTTTGTTTTATAGATACCGAATGAATTGAATTAAATTATTTATCATTAGTTGTGATAAATATATGTTTGCATGCTATGTTGTGTATTGCATGTTATTATTTTAACAAATTAGTCTCATATATGTTAAATAACAAAATTAAAACCATATTTGTCTGGAGATGGACGTGTATTGGATTGTTTCTGGTGTGGGTAGAATTTGGTGTGGATTGAATTGTTGTTGGATCAGATCGATCTAGATTGAACCAATGTTACCTGTGCCCATGTGCAGAACTCACAAGATCTGGGTCACTAATCACTTGGGTCATTGGGTTTCATACTCAGACCCGTAGTTCTTCTCGGGTCAAAGTCACCATCGTAGACCTGGTTTTTGCCTAGGTCGGTGAGTTTTGGTCGATTTTTGCACAAGGCTTATGCGTTTTATGGTGAGGAGATCGACCGTCGGTCGTCGTCCACGATCTGGCCCAGATTGGGCGATCCAAGCTCACCTCCAGCATCCGGTCACTTGATCTGTTTTGGGCGATTCTTCGGCTTCGCTATATTGCGGGTCGTGGGAAGCTTGGCCGTCGTTTGTTGCCTTCCAATGACATTCTGGTGGTTATGGCGACGGCACATGAAAGAAACCTAGGGTTTTTAGGTTGATTTTTGTTTGGGCCACTTGTTGAGAATTAGATATAGTTTTGGGCTATTATGAAATTTTCCTAGGCTCTTTTGGAATTAGATATAATTATGGGTTGTTTTACAATTTTTCAGTGGTCTGTTTGAATTAATTAAAACATTAAGGTGTCTATATGTAATTGGGTATGTGTTGGGGCAGATTTATAATTTCAAAAGATATTTGGGGCCAATTTAATATTTTGATAAATATAGGGGTCAATTTGAAATTTACCAAATTCTGAGGCAATTTTAAAATTTTCCAAAATTTTTATGAAAATAATTGCAGTTCATAAATGATTATTATGATTTCAAATGATTATGTTTTACGTAGTGACTAATCATTTAGTTTTCATAATAATTATTAATTTGTTTAAAATTAATAAATGATAGAATTTTCTCATGAATCGGATGATTATGTTTCACATAGTGACTAATCATTTAGTTTTCATAATAATTATTAGTTTGTTTAAAATTAATAAATGATAAAATTTTCTCATGAATCGGATGATTATGTTTCACGTAGTGACTAATCATTACGATTTTGAGAAATTCGTCGGTTATCAATTATTGATGAGGTTAAAATTAATAATTTGTTTTTAATATTCTCATGAATCGAGTGATTATGTTTCACATAGTGACTATTTTTTTTTGAGAATATAGTTGGCTAACGATTATTAATTTGGTAAGTTTTAATAATTTATATAATATTTTCGTGAATTGGATGATTATCTTTGACGTAGTGACTAATCGTTAAGATTTTAAGATATTCGTTGGTTATCAATTATTAAATTTGAATGCAAAGATGGAAATGCATGTTTTAATCATCTTCATATGAGGGTTATCACATGTGATAGGTGATGTTTATCCCGTAGGAGGTTCATCATCTTGAGGTATTCATCTATAGAACTGCAATGATGGAATTTTATGCATGTGATGAGTGATGTTCTTCTCCGTAGGAGGTTCATCATCTCGAGTTATTCACTTATATAATATGTTGTGAATGTTAGACACATGTGATGGGTGATGTTCTTCTCCGTAGGAGGTTCATCATCTTGAGGTATTTATTTATATAATGTGATATAAATATTAGAAATTTTGGAAGTTGTCTCTAATATATTTTCATTTAATTGAATGAAAGTGCCCAACACTTAATGATACCTACATATTCTATATGCTCATAAATAATATCTACTCAACATAAATTTAAGAAGGTTATGTACTTCTCATTATTTTGCATAATTTTAATGTAAAAATTATGTGTGACCGTGTCAGATTGATTAAGAGAAATATATAAATTTATGTTAAGTGTAATGATATTGAATTTGTAGTTCATGTTTTACAAATATATAACCTATGAAATTATTATGAAATTGTATGGTTACATTTCTACGTAGTAGACTAACTATTAATATTTCATTATGATTTGTTTATTTCATTGAGGACATTAATTAATTATATTCGAAATTATTATAAAGTTGGATGGTTATGTTTCTATGTAGTGGACTGACAATTAGGACTTTATAATTATATAATCAATTGCGTTTGAAATATTTATGGGGTTGGATGGCTATGTATTCACGTAGTGAACTAGTTGTTAAGATTCCATAATATTCGTTGGATTATCAATGATTGAGGTTTTAAACTGCATTGAGGTAAAACTATACATGTGTTAATCATCTGCCTAAGGGAGTCATCACTTGTGTAAGTTTTGTGAGCATTGAAGAATAAAGAGTGATACTCATCTCCCAAAGAAGTTAATCACTTGTAGAAAAGTTTTAACACCTGCGTTGTGGTCTTTGTCCAAAAGACAGATCATGATGTTGTGTTGGATTTCTATGAATGTTAAATCATTATTTATAATGATTATGGAAATCGGTGTGAGCATGAATATACTGTGATTTAATTCATTTTAAACACCTCTACTATTTTTAAATACATGTCATTAAGATATTGGCTGATGGACCTTTTTGATGGATTAGATGAGACACTCTAATTGGTTTTTACCTTAACGAGGATTAAAGGATAAATGAAGTTTAGTGAACCCACTGTCAAAAGTTTATTAAGGTCTAGTGCCTTATAAATAGATGGAGAATAATCTATTATATGAAGTTATTTCTTTTGTTTGTTATTTTGATAAAGGTGATAGGATACAAATACCATAGGAAGTAGTCCGAAAATTTTGACAATTCAACATAGCAAGTAAAAAAAATAAAAAATACAGAGGAAATAAAATAATTTGTTATCGTAAGAAAAAGGTACCCCTTAATTTATGTTGTGAATTTTTTGATTAATTTTCAATTAAGCTTTTAGTGGATTATTTCTTGTGATACATTTTATATTATAAATTCTTCCAATGAACTCAGTATTTAATAGGGGCCAATTGGTTAAGAGGTTTTATTTAAATTCATATGAATTCATGATAATATTTAGATTATCTTTAACCTCTAAAAGTTTTATTGTATGATATTTTCGATTTTGGTCCTGTATAACAAAGTACAATTTTCATAATAGGACTGAGAATTTAAATTAATATCTTGAAGCTTATTCGAGATAATAGATTCTTGCTTATGATTTCACCTAGCGAGTTATATGGTGATTTCTGTAAATAATAATCTTTATGGGTCTTCGAACTCTTCTTGTATTCTTAATTCTACTTTTAGGTTTTAGAATTAGATTGATGATTGTTCTTGTAGTTTAGATATAATCATTTAATCCTATAACCGATGTAGAATGAAGATAATTGATTCGTAGGATATTTTGATTATTTTAAATTCTCAGTTTTAAGTCTTTTGATTAAATGAATTAAAATTAATCTCATAAAATATATAAGGATATGACTGCAAAGATTAGAAACTATTGGGAATAGTTCATAGAACTTGTCTTGTTTTATTTATACGAATTATTGTATCTAGACATTATACATTCTTAGGGGGAGAGAGTGATGTTGTTACGAATGTATAATTTTAAAGACTTGCGTTTAAGGAAGAAAGCTTGTAATTGGGATATTTATGTTGAATGAATGTCAAGTTTGTTGAATTGTAATTTTTGATGTCATTGGAGTTAGGGTTTTGACTTAGTTGTCAAATAGTTGCAAACTAATTGGTTGAATATCATATGGTCAGATTTATGGCTTAAAGGTTTTACTTGAAAAACGAGTATTAAGTTAATATACTTTAAAACTTCGTTGACATAGTTAATCAAGTTTTCAAAGTTTTCAGATAATGGTGTTTAGTTTAATAATGTTGTAGCAATTTAAGACTTTGTTAAAAGTTTTATTTTGCCATTAGACATAACTGAGGGTCAGTGGGAGTAAGTTTATTTTATATGTGCTCTATTTTATCAATTGTGTGACATTAAGAATTTTATCTCTAGTATTTCGAGGTGAAAAATCTCGAACAAACTTATTTTGATAATGCTATTGAGAAAATATATTAATAGAGCACTTAAAGGGTTTGTATGATTACAAGTTTACTTGTTTGAGGTACCTCTTGGTAAAAGTGATAAACTTACATAAGTTTTTAATTCCTCAAGTAATTTGGAGCGTTTTCATAAGAAAAAGATCATCTATGTATCTGCAAATGATAGTTTGATGTAAGCTTAATATATATGTTTTGATTCTATTATTACATTAGTAAACTTTACGGATTTCAAACCAATTTGGCATGTATTATTGAATAAATAAATAAAAAATGGGAGGTTTCATAGTATTTGTAGAGGTTTATTGTTTCATGCTCACATGTATGCATGGATAAATAAATATGTGGTTTTATATATTGCAACTCTAAAGAATTTTGATTGTGAAATCATATTTTGAGGTAGATTGTGATAATTTCACTGTTTTTATCTTCTCTAAATATGATAAGAGATCTCGGAGGTTTAACCATATGGATATTGTGGTGAGAGTAGATTTAAGAGTTGTGAGTTTCTAATAGCTATAAGTAAAATGATTCTTGATACACTAACCAGGATATATGACTCCGGAGATTTTGTGGAGCATGTTATATCATATATTGGATGATTGATATTTTTGATGTGTTTGGTTAGTGAGAGTTGTCTTTAATTAGATTAACTGCATTTATACTATGTATGTTTGTTACATATTATCGAGAATATATTGTATATGCATATTAAAATGTTTGCCATATTTGTTGTTGTGTGCATACGGATAGTTGGTTATTGTAAGAAATCTCAAGCTTTTAGCTTTGAGGAGACAATTCACTCATAAGGTATATTGTTTTCACTTATGAGTGAACATTACTTAAGACAGAAGGATTTGCCCGTCTTAAGGGAGGTTTAACTCATGGTCAAATTGTTTGGCCAATGAGTGTAAGATGCTTAAGACATTAAGTTGCTCGTCTTAAGCTGCTTCTTATAATGCGAAGTTGGACCTATATGAAAATAGACATGATGATCACATCTACATGTAATTTTCATACCACATATACATACCATTTTACCCGGGTAGGTGGAGTTAAGGGTAGTTTGATTACATATGGTCTTATGTTGACTAAAGATGTAATGATCTATGCAGTTGGATACTTAAGGTTCTATTGGACTAAGGGGAAGGAATATGTTACTCTCTTAAACACTCTTTGTGGCCACATATAAGTGTTTGTCAATTCGGAGAGTCATTTTCTAAAATGAATTTTAAAATCTAAAATAATAATGTCTATATAGCTCAAGTGGGAGAATGTAAGATTATTATAAAATTGTGAGCAACATATGACATTATATTTTGAGTTTGTGAAAACCGAATTGATTGGAATGTTTAAGTAAGTGAGAGTTGACCGAATAAAGCTCGTTATTAATGTGATCGATATTTGTTGGGCTCGGTGCACCTTAGCTACATTAAATATATGTAGGACATGGTATGAGCTATTATATATGTGTGAGCCTAGTATTCCTTTTAGGACTAGCCATCCTATTAGGGTTTTGAGAATCCTTTATGGGTTAGGATTCTAGGAAATTATATTATATATAGGGGGTCCCTATTCTCACTCACAATGAACATATAACATAATTGTCTCCCCATTAAGCAATCTAAGGAAGGTGAGAAGAGAGTAGAAGACTCTTTATTGTTTAATTACTTTCCTTGTTTTATCTTCAGGTTATTGCGTTATTATGGATTCGGGATTAAGTTTCTACGAATTAAATGTTTTCCGCTGCGCTTCCAGGTACGCGTCTATTCATACTTATGCATACAATACGAGATCTATTTAATTATATCTTTATATAATTTTTACACCAATATGGAAAAGGGTTCCCATTTATAGATGACATTTTGGTATTACATGTTTTAGTATTAGAATGTTAGTTTGAAAGCACACTCTACTTCATAAACACATTCGGGTGCAACTATCCTGTTTTGCATCATTTTTTAAAAACACATTTGGATTGAAAAAAAAGGCTCTTGACCACTTAAATCTTTGAAGGGTTGTTTTTCCTTATCTTCTTCTGAGACATATAATGGATAAAGATTGGCCTAATAAAAAATTTAAGTGGTGTTTCTTATCAGGCAGTGTTTTCAAGTTTAGTGGTGTAAAACATTGTCCTGTATATGGTTTAGTGTTAAGGCATGTTATGTTTGAGGGACAATATATTGCATAGCAGAGTTCAATGCTGTGCACATGGTGATAATATATGCTCAAGATACTATTTTGATACTTTGGACTTTGTATTGTTATATTCTTAATTTTTATTGTTACAACAATGTGGTGAATGCATTTCACTTGAATGCTTTTACGCTGAGCATCTCATCTTTAGGTAAAACTATAGTGGGCTATCAGAACTATTTTTGGTATGTAGAAAGGCAAGATGAATATTAAAGTTATACTTGCAACATCTTAAAAGGTGGTTTTGGCATCTCTAATTGCTTTAGTTTCTTTGAGAATCCAGGAATACTGATTGTACTCATGATACTAGTATTTTATCTAACTTCTGCCTAATGTTAAGATTTGTCTTGTTTGACTGATCTTTTTTGCTTTTCTTTTTTTGGTTAGTGCCCCTTTTACTTGAATAAATACACTGATTTATGCATCCTGTTTCGCTGATGGTTCAAGGTACTTTTCAATAGAAAATGCCCTAAAATATACTTGTCCTAGTGCTATATTTCACATTCAACACTTCTTATATTTATGGTTCTCTGACTTCTCTCTGTCTTTTTTAAACCCTATTAACATGAGGTTGACTTTTCTTGGGCATCCCCAGTTTATCCGATTCAGCATTAGCTCACGTGAAGCTCATGTAAGTGTTATATAAAGAAATAATTAGATCTCGTATTGTATGTGTAAGTATGAATAAACATGTATCTGGAAGGGCAACGGAAAACATCCAATTCGTAGAGTCTTAATCCAAAATCCAAAATAACGTAATAACCTAAAAAGAAAGCAAAGAAAACAGTAAAGAGTCTTCTACTCTCTTCTCACCTTCCTCAGATTGCCTAATGGGGAGACAATTTTGTATCGCGTTATATGAGTGAAAGTAGAGACCCCTTATATATAGTATAACTTCCTAGAATCCTAACCTATAAAAGATTCTCAAAACCCTAATAGGATGACTAGTCTTTAAAGGAATATTAGGTCCACACGTATACAATAGCCCATACCATATCCTACATATATTTAATGTAGCTAGGGTGCATTGAGACCAACAATATTGATCACATTAATAACGGGTTTTATCCGGTCAACTCTCACTTACTTAAACTTTCCAATCAATTCGGTTTTTACAAACTCAAAATATAATGTAATATGTTGCTCACAATTTTATAAAAATCTTTTATTCTCCCACTTGAGCTTCATAGACATTATTATTTTAGATTTTAAAATTCATTTTAGAAAACGACTCTCCGAATTGACAAACAATTATATGTGGCCACAAAGAATGAATAACAGAGTAACACCTTCCTTCCCCTTAGTCCAATAGAACCTCAAGTATCCAACTACAAAGATCATTACATCTTTAATCGATATAAGACCATATGTAATCAAAATACCCTTAACTTTACCTACTTGGGTAAAATGGTATGTATGTGTGGTATGGAAATTACATTCAAATGTAATCATCTTGCCTATTTCCATATAGGTCTTACTTCGCATTATTCGAAGTAGCTTAAGACGTGTAAACTTAATGTCTTAAGCATCTTACACTCTCTGGCCAAACATTTTGACCATGAGTTAAACCTTCCTTCAAATCTTTATGTCTTAAGTAATGTTCACTCATCGGTGAGATTCCTTACCATAACCAACAATCCGTGTGCACACAATAATAAATATGGCAAACATCTTAACATGCATATACAACATATTCTCGAGAATATGAAATAAACATGCATAGAATAAATTCAGTAAATCTAATTAAAGACAAGTGGAAATTGTGAGGAATGTCACCTTTTTTTTGTCGTGTTGTAATGATGTTACCAGTTTAATAACTTTTGTTTAAAAGGCACCTATTACGGTGAACTACCCAAATTGACCTTAAAATTTGTCTTTGTGCTTCCATCTACACTTTAAAAAAGAAAAATTATCTTCTCTTTCTAAAAACGTTATCTGAAAATCATTCTCCTTATTTTCTTTCATGCATTTGTGACTGGTTTAACAATGTATCAATCCGTATATGAACATGTAGTTTCCAGAATTTGTATGATTTTTTTTATTCTTTTCCGACAATGTTTTTCGCTTTTTTCCCAGCTTTTTTTCTATTGGTTCAAGCTTTTTTTTTATTATTCCGAGCTTTTATTTTTTTGATTATTTGCGAGCATTTTTGGAAAGAATTCGAGTTTTTTTTTGTATTGGTTCGAGCTTTTATTCTATTAGTTCGAGTTTTTTTTATTGGTCCGAGCTTTTATTTTTTTGATTATTTTCGACCTTTTTCTGAAAGAATTCGAGCTTTTTTATATTAGTCCAAGCCTTTTTTGTATTGGTCCGAGCTTTTTTCCATTAGTTCGAGTTTTTTTTGTATTGATCCGATCTTTTTTCCATTAGTTCGAGCTTTTTTTGTATTGGTCCGAGCTCTTTTCCAATAGTTCGAGTTTTTTTTTTGTATTGGCTCGAGCTTTAATTTTTTTGACTATTTTCGAGCTTTTTTGGAAAGATTTCGAGCTTTTTTTGAATTGGTCCGAGCTTTTTTTGTATTGGTCCGAGCTTTTTTGTATTGGTCCGAGCTTTTTTTCCATTAGTTCGAGCTTTTTTTGTATTGGTCCGAGTTTTTTTGTATTTGTCCGAGTTTTTTTTCCATTAGTTCGAGTTTTTTTTGTATTGATTCGAGCTTTTTTTTTTTGACTATTTCCGAGTTTTTTTGGAAAGATTTCGAGAATTTTTTGTATTGGTCCGAGCTTTTTTCTATTAGTTCGAGATTTTTTTGTATTTATCCGAGTTTTTTTGTATTGGTCCAACCTTTTTTCCATTAGTTCAAGCTTTTTTGGTATTGGTTCAAGTTTTTTTTCAATTGGTTCGAGCTTTTTTGTATTGGTTCGAGCTTTTATTTTTTTGACTATTTCCGAGTTTTTTTTGAAAGATTTCGATTTTTTTTTGTATTGATCCGAGTTTTTTTTCTATTAGTTCGAGCTTTTTTTCTATTGGTTCGAGCTTTTATTTTTTTGACTATTTCCCAGCTTTTTTGGAAAGAATTCGAGCTTTTATCAACACACAACAGATCAAAAATTGGTTTAGTTAAATTGAGTAAGTTTTTTAAGTACTGACAAGAAAGAAAAAACTCTGGGGGCGCTGCTCTCTACCCCCCAACGAGCTGACCAGACAGCTCGATCACCAGGAGCTCGGCGGGGAGCTCGACCCCCGAATGCGCTTGTGTAACGCCTGAGTTTCAATGGAACTTTCTCTCTCTATTTCACAACTTTTACTGTAAAAAAATAAATTAAAGAAATCTGATGGAACAACTATTGAGGGCATTTGTGTCCGTTCACCATAATATGTGTCTTTTAAACATAAGTTATTAAAGCAGTGACAATGTTGAAATACCACCTCCAAAAAGTGCTATTAAATTTTTGACCCCTTAAAGACAACTCCCACTAACCAAACACATCAAAAATATCAATCATCCAATACATGATATAACATGCTCCACAAAACCTCCAGAGTCAAATACCTTGATTAGTGTATCAAGAGTTATTTTATGTGTGGCTGTTAGAAACTCTCAACTCTTAAATCTTTCTCTCACCACAATATCTATATTATTAAACCTCTGAGATCTCTTATCATATTCAGAGAAAATAAATACAATGAAATTATCACAATCTACCTCAAACAATGATTTTACAATTAAAATTCTTTAGAGCTGCAATATAAAAAGTCATATATTTCTTTATCCATACATACATGTGAGCATAAAACAATTAATCTCTACAAATACTATGTAACCTCCCTTTTTTTTATGACGATCTATCGATACATGCCAAATTGGTTTGAAATCCGTAAAATCTACTAATGTAATAATAGAATTTATATATATATATATGACCTTTTCTTATGAGAATGCTCCAATTTACTTGAGGAATTAAAAACTTATGTAAGTTTATCATTTTTACCAATAGGTACCTCAAACAAGTAAACTTGTAATCATACTAACCCTTTAAGTGCTCTATTAATATATTTTCTCAATAGCATTATCAAAATAAGCTTGTTCAAGATTTTTCACCTCAAAATACTAGAGATAAAATTCTTAATGTCACATAATTGACAAAATAGAGCACATAGAAAATAAACTTACTATCACTGACTCTCAGTTATGTCTAAAAGCATAATAAAACTTTGAACAAAGTCATAAAATACCAATACTTTATTAAACTAAACAACATTGTCTGGAAACTTGATTTAACTATGCCAATGAAGTTTTCAAGTATGCAAACTTAATACTAATTTTCAAGTAAAATCTTTTAACCATAATTCTGACCACGTGACTTTCAACCAATTAGTTTGCAACTATTTGACAACTAGGTCAAAACTCAAACACCAATGACATCCAAAATTACAATTTAACAAACATGACATTTATTCAATATAAATATCTCAAACACAAGCTTTCTTCCTTAAACGCAAGTCTTTGAAATTATATATTCTTAACAATATCACTCTCTCCCCCCTTAAGAATGTATAATGCATTGATACATCTATTCTCATAAATAAAACAGAACAAGTTCTATGAATTATTCTCAATAGTTTCTAATCTTTATAGTCTTATCCATATATTTTATGAGAAAACTTTTAATACAATTAATCAAAAGACTTAAAACTGAGAACTTAAAAGTAATCAAAATGCCCAATGAATCAATTATCTTCATTCTACCTTTGGTCATGTGATTTAAAAAGATTATATCTAAACTACAAGAACAATCATCAATATAATTCTAAAACCTAAAAGTAGAACTTAGAATATGAGAAGAGTTCAAAGATCCATAAAGATTATTATTTATAAAAATCACCATATAACTCACTAGGTGAAAATCATAAGCAAGAATCTATTATCATGAATAAGCTTCAGGATATTAATTTAAATTCTCAGTCCTATTATTAAAATTGTACTATGCATTTCAGATCCAAAATCGAAAATATCATCCGATAAAACGTTTAGAGATTAAAGATAATTTAAATATTACCATGAATTCAAATGAATTCAAATAAAACCTCTTAACCAGTTTGTCCATATTAAATACGGAGTTCATTAGAAGAATTTATAATATATATAAAATGTACCACAAGAAACAACTCACTAAGAGCTTAATTGATAATTAATTAAATAATTCAAAAGGTAAATCAAGGGGTACATTTTCTTGCGATAACAAATTATTTTATTTCCTTAGTGTTTTCTTTGACTTGCTATGTTGAATTGTCAAAATTTTAACACTATTTCCTATGATGTTTGTACCCTATCATTTTTATCAACATGACAAACAAAAGACCCAACTTCATATAATAGATTATTCTCCATCTATTTATAAGGCAGTAGACCTTAACAAACTTTCGACAGTGGGTTCATTAAACTTTAGTTATCCTTTAATTCTTACTAAGGTAAAAACCAATTAGAGCTTCTCATCAAATCCATAAAAATGGTCCATCAACCAATATCTTAATGACATGTATTTAAAAATAGTGTAGGTGTTTAAAATGAATTAAATCATAGTATATTCATGCTCACACCGATTTCTATAATCATTATAAATAATTATTTAACTTTCATGAAAATCCAGCACAACATCATGATCTGTCTTTTGGACAAAGACCACAACACACGTGTTAAAACTTTCCTATAAGTGATTAACCTATTTGGAATACGAACATCACTTTTTATTCTTCATTGATCACAAAATTTACACAAGTGATGACTCTCTTAGACAGATGATCAACACATGTATAGTTTTACCTCAATCCAGTTCAAAACCTTAATCATTGATAATCCAACGAATATTATGGAATCTTAACAACTAGTTCACTACGTGAATACATAGCCATCCAACTCCGTAAATATCCCAAATACAATTGATTATATAATGTTAACAAACGATCATTATAAAATCGTAATGGTCAATCCACTACGTAGAAACACAACCGTCCAAAATTAGATGGTGGCTTAGTGCACCAATCTGGTACAAAGAGATGGTTGCATGTTGGTTTGTTGTCCCCAATGTTATAACTTCAAATTTTACGTTATCTTTATTTGTAGTTAATTAATGAGCCATTTGCATTTTAAATTTTGTGGTTAAAATTGAATAATGGAATTCAAAATTGTGAATTTATGGTTATTTTCAAATATTCGATCTGCTTTATTTGTCTGTATATGTTGCTCATTCAGAAAACTTATATATATATATATATATATATATATATATATATATATATATATATATATTATTTGAGAAGCTACTGAACTCTTCTACGGTATAACCGCTTAGCACTCTCTCACTAACACACCCAAACGTACCTCATTCTTTCTTGATCGCTCTGTGTTTTACTGTTTGTTGTTTCATTACTTGTAGATGCCTTTTCAGCTCTTAAAATAGTAGAGGAGAAGTTTTTATCTCACTTAAAATCAAGGATATGCTGGAAAATTCCAACATGTGGGGCCACATATGTAAATATTAAATGTGTTATGCTATCTTTTGGTTAATCCTAAATTAAAGTGGTCTGATTAAGATTTAAATTTTTAAAGCTTAAGGGTATAATTGTCCTGGAATTAATGTGTAGATATCAGAGTGTTATTTCTAATTTGATGAGAGACCAAATTAGAAATAGCAAAACATATAATAAGTTGATTATTATTATTATTATTATTATTATTATTATTATTATTATTATTATTATTATATATTTATATATTTATATATATGGTTATGGTCCCCAAACTACACGATACTTTTGTTTTGTTTGTATCCCTATCAACAGAGCAAAATAGAACATTGTAGGGTTCAAAAATGTCATGATAATTTGGAAGATCACAACTCGTCTACCAACCTCTGGTAATGGATTCAGGTACGCTTCCACTCTCGATTTATTTATTTTCTCTTGAATTGACATGGGTTAGTATCATGTATTTAGAGTTTGATTAATCATGATATAGAAACATATTTATGTTACGATTCGAATTAATTATATGCCTATGCATGCTAATTTTTTGTATTAATCAAATTCCTTACAAGTGGTATCAGAGCCACCCATAGTCGATTCTTAAAGATTTCATATTTGGTTTTTCGGTTTAAAAAAATGGATTTTCTTTGCCACCATCTTATACATATGTATGGTCTAATATGTATGTTGAATCCATAAACAATATATTATGTTTGTGTTTGATTTTGTGAGTTCTATGATGGATTTGATTTTGATCTTTTGTATTTGAGCTTTGTTTTTAAGAAATAAAAAAAAAACTGGGTCAAGATCAGACTCACCAGATTTTAGGTTTTTGGTATGCTCTAGGGTCGTTGGGTTTTGACCCAAACACAACTCTTGTCAAGTCACCCAAAACCCATCACCTTTCTCGATCAACGCCACTTGGTGAGTTTTTCCGGTGAGTTTTTGGATCAAAACCGCGTGATTACATTGAAGATCCAGACGGACGGGCGTCGATCTCTCCGCTGGTCCAGATAGGGCCCAGATCAACTGTCGATTCACTCGATCGGTTTAGGCGTCGATCGCCGGTCGTCGCTTGCGATCCGCGGGTAGGGTGGTCTGCAGCATGGTCATCATTTGTCGTTGCCTTGTTGTGACCGCGTGGACGATTCAGACTGCGGCGGTAAGAAACCTAGGGTTTCTAGGCTTTGTTTTGCTTTGGACCACTTTTGGAGAATTTGATATTCTTGAGGGACTGATTTATAAATTTTATGGGTCATTATGTGATTTTTATAAAGTTTTAGGGCCGATTTATAATTATCAAAACTTAATGGGCTCGATTGCAATTACGAAAAGGGTTTGGCATAGTTTATAATTAATGAAAAGTTATGGGGTTACTTTATAATATTTAAAAGTTTTGGGGCCAAATTTTATTTATTAAAAATACTGTGTCAGGTTTATTTTCACAAAATATAGGATTTGATTTGTAATTATCGAAACTTAAGGTACCATTTTGTAATTTTATAAAATCAAGGGTAGTTTCATAATTTTGATAAAATATAATAATTTTTATTTTATTTTATTTTATTTTATTTTAAGTATCAACTCAAATTCAAATATTTTATGGTATACCTTTTATGGTTAAATAAAGTAGTTCATCATTCTAAATAGGCTAATTGAAACAAGATGTCGTCAAATTGACCTCTCTTGAATAGATTGTTCATGAGGGATGTTAGGTGTTCGTGTATATATAAATTCATATAGGTATTTACCGGCCCAAAGGAAGGTTAATACTTGACCGAATTGCACACACACCTGTGGTGGTAAACATGTGACGATTATAAGGCTTTACATGTGAATAATAAGTCGATCCGAAGATAGATTTATTATTTGACATAAATTATTATCAATGTTTGATCACTACAACAAGGGTACCACTTACATTTAATATTACTATCCAAAGACTTGATATTAATGTTGTGCTAGGTATGTTGAGATGAGACTTACCATTATTTGTATTTTTTATTATTGTATTTGGTTATTAATGCGGGCATGTTTGTGTGTTTGTTTTGTTCTCTTTCAAGCTAATGTTTTACTATATCTGCTAATACCAACTCTATACCCATGTTTAATGGGACAAACTTTAAGGATTGAAAGAGAACATACTTATTGTTCTCGGCTTCATGGATCTGGACCTTGCACTTCGGATTGAGCAACCTGTTTCTCTTACGAATGCAAGTTCTCCTGATGAAAGAAAGAACTTTGAAAAGTGGGGTCGCTCCAATCGCATAAGTCTTATGATCATCAAGCACAACATTTCAGAGGCATTTAGGGGAGAGATTTCCGAAAAGATAACAAAAGCCAAAGAGTTTCTAGTCGAAATTGAAAAGCGTTTTGAAAAAAACAATAAGGCAAAAACAAGCACGCATTTGCAAAGCTCGATTTCTATGAAGTACAAAGGTAAAGGGAACATAAGAGAGTACATTATAGAAATGTCTCATATTGATTCTAAGCTTAAGGCACTGAAGCTCGAGCTGTCTGATAACTTGCTCGTGCATTTGGTATTAATATCACTTTCTGCACAATACAGTCAGTTTAAGGTCAGTTACAACTTTCAAAATGAGAAATGGACTCTTAAAGAGCTCATTTCTTACTGTGTGCAAGCGGAAGAGAGATTGAAGTAAGAAGATATTGAATGTGCTCATTTGGCTAGCACCTCTAAGGATAAGAGCATATAGAGGAAGAATATTGAAGTTACAAAACACCTTATGAGCTTTGTATAGGTAGAAAACCTAGTCTAAAGCATTTTCACATCTGGGGAAATCCAACTGAGACAAGGCCTCACAGGCCATATGAACAGAAATTGGACTCCAAAACTATGAGCAACTACTTCATTGGCTACTCTGAGCGATCTAGGGACTATAAGTTTTATGATCCCACACTTAAGTCAATTTTTGAGACGGGAACTGCAACATTTTTTTGATGATGTTGAGTTTGGGGGGAGAAATAAGGTTAGAGACAGTAAAGATATAATTTGTAAATGGATTTATAAAATAAATAAAAGAAAAAATTCAATTCATTCTTATTGTGTTGTTTATTTTATAGCTTTTGCATATTAACATCCTAGATTGCCGGATGTAATCTCGAACTCTGTATATGAGTGTCATATACGGATGGATACAGTAAGAAATGTGCAATCTAATGAGTCCACCGATAGTAAATAAGGCTGGATACTTTATTTGTGGTTAATCTATAGTTACGGTCTATTTCATAACGTATGGTGATTCTGTTTTGAATCATTCATATGAGATATGGGAATGGAGGCACCATGTATGATGTGATCATATAGGACTGGGCCACGATCTATATGAATCTCTCACCAAGATCCGTGGACCGATGAGATTCATATATATCAACTAATGATAGCTATATGTTGGTGATCTTAATCCTGAGTGTCTTATCGACTCCTTCAGGTTAGATCGTGATCTTTAATATACTATAGGCGAGGTCAGATGCATTTCCTGATCAATATACTCCATATGTTGGGATTGCGGTTTAGTTTGTGGTTGGAAAGGTTTGTACAAAATAGTGGAATCCACTCCTTCTTATGAGAAGTAGATGGTAGATCCCTTAAGGGTTGATTCGGGGCTTGGACAGTATGAGCGCTCTCCTAATTCCGTGAGGAAATATGATTTATTGTCCGTTAGAGAATCAACAGTAATTAAAGGATATATGTAATTAGAGAGGTATAACGGACATTATGACCCAGTTCTAATTATGAACTATTGTGGAGGATCACACTATATGTAATAACTATATCGATGGACACCGAGTTGTATCGGTCTGTGTAAAAGCGTCTACAGTTGAAAGAGTGCAGCTTCGGGTTTTTAGTGGAATAACACCGGAGTTAATAATCAAGGAATATTAATTAAAGAGTTTAGTTAATAATTCCAATGATTATTATAGCTCAAAATACTGTGGGTCTATTAGGTCCCCTTGCTAGTCCGACCGATTTAGGTAACAAAGGTCACAGTTAATTAATTGGATTGTCCAATAAATTGTGTTACGAAAGTGACACGTATTTATTCAGAAAATTAATTGAATAATAAGATTATTTAATTAATGAATAATGGTGATTAAATAAATTAAATAATAAGATTATTAATTATGTTATTAATCACTAAATTGAGGATGTTTGTTGATATTTGTTTTTAAATAAAACAAGATAATATGATTATTTTATTTTATTAAATTAAATATTTAATTTTTGAATTTAAATAGTTTAAATTCAAAATAGATGGTATCTTTTAATATAAATAAAATAAAGATTTTGTTTTAAATAAAAAGATATCGTAAGGTTTTTAAAAGAGGAAATATATATCTTATATATATTCTTTGAAAACAGATCAAAATAAAATATCAATTAAAAAAAGAAAAATATATATATTTGATAAATATGTTCTATAAATCCAAAAGGATAGTCAACACACATCATTTTTACAAATTGGGTGTGCATTTGTATTAGACAAGTCAAAAATGGAGTTATATATATATATATATATATATATATATATGTTTTCTTAATAAACACATACAACTGATGCATGCAACATTCTTTGAACAAGAAGGGTTGCAAGTGTGAAACAGTGTGTATCAAAAGAGCGACACACACGTCATTGATTAAAAAAAAAGGGAAATATATCAGTGTTTGTGTGCATGTGTTGAAAAAGAGAGAAAAGTGCAAGTGTTGCACAGAGAACATATTTTGTGTGCAAGTATTGTGCACTGATACGAAAAAAGAGTTTCTTCAAGTATTTTCTCTACATCCTCCATTTAAGTTTTTGAGATTGTGACGCGTCTACACACAGTTAACAATCTCGGGATATAGAGAGGAAGATCGAGTGGTTCAGACAGAAGTATAACGTAAAGTGAAGGAGTCTCTAAACGTTGATATGATTTTCTTCTCTTTATATTGATTTCAATTTCATGTATATACATATATTTTATTATTGTAATAATTTTTATATGTATTAGTTCCGAAAATAATTGATATCCCAAGTTCATTGGTCCTATATACAGATTATGATCTGTATACAAAAAATTAAAACCTTACTTCCGCTGCCCGGTCGGTGAACGGGGTTCCAACATTTGGTATAGGTTTTATTTTCGGAACATGAAATTATTTTCGATGCTCCAGTATGTATGATTGTTTAGGCACGATTTAAATTGACTGTATGATATTTTTGTATGTATATATATTTTTTAATTTACAAAAACATGATTGATCGTTAATTATATAGTACTGTGGATTTAGGGTTTATGGGTTGTATAATTTTTTTTATCTTAATTTTTTATTTTTTTTATTTTTACTGTTATTGTATTGTAACAAAAAATAAATTGTAACTTATATTGAAGACATGGAAAAATCACGAAGAAGGATTCATGAGATGAATTGGAGTGACCTGATGAGACCAGAAGATTCGAAAATTACAAGAAGACCAAGGAATGTCTTGGGGGTATTTTTATAATTTTAGATTCCAACTTTTTAGGATAAATAATCCACAGTACTCGGTCAATTCATGTATGCTTTATATTATGTGATAATAAAAGCATTGGCATGCATACGTATATCATTTAGATTAGATATGCCTACACAAATATATTTGATATGTTATACATGTGTCATAGCCTGATATTTTATGTTTTTTTTAATGTGATTAAAATGGGTAAATACATAATTGGCTATGAAAATGAGATTAGTTTTTTTATGGTTAAAAAAAACTTGGTAATTCTCATTAAATATTAATCTAGTTATTAAAGTGTTTAATAAGTTAGATTAATAGAGTCATTTATTGTAATTAGGGTTTATATGATTAATTACCTAATAATAAATTAACTGAATAAAGTGTTAGAGTTTTAATAGTTAAAACTTGGTAAACACTAACATACTAATCTGGCCTTAGTAAATAGTTTACAAAGGCTTAGATTATTCACTAATAGATTAGATTTTTAATTGTTAAAAATCATAAATAATTTATTAATGTATTGGAACTTGTTTCTAATAATGAATTAGTTAATGCGCTGGATAACTTGATAAAATTTAGCCGTTTAATCATGTAGAGTCTATATGCATTAGCGAATAATAGAAAACCCCAATTTTAAAATAGTGAGTGGGAGAGGGATATATGACACATATCCCGCAGTCTCCATCATTAGTTCAACACCGTGAGATCTGAGTGGGGCCTCATGACGGCTTTGCTTTCGTCCTCCCTGAGGAGGATTTCCACAAAGGTCAATATCAAGGTTGACTTCCTAACGGATAGGATTTCTAAGGGTATTTCGGATTTGACCAACCTTAAGGCGGTAATTCTAAATTTAAGCTCGTGAGATCCGAAATGGGGGTTACACACACAAAGGTTTTGATTAAGTTTCTTAATTAAAAACCTGACTGCATAAACGATGGTTGAATAATATGGAATAAGAGTTATTCTAGAATTTCATTTGATTGAGAATGTCTCGGTCCAATATGGAAAGACTTGACTAACCCTAAGGCGGCACTTCTTTATGGTATGTTGGATTGTCGTGGTATAGAAACTAGTTTTAGGGTAGTTCTAATTCGTTAAACATGTTCGTGCATCATGTTTAAATTTATACCAAATCACTTGCACTTATTTTAAATAAATGATTAAATGAATGTTTTATTTATTTCAGCAATAATGTCTTCTGCATTACTTCAAATTCTCGCAAACGACAAATTAACTAGTGATAGCTACACTAAGTGGAAACTTAACATTAATGCAATATTGGTCACCAAAGACCTCAAGTTTGTGCTTATGAAGGAATGTCCTCCAACGTCTGCTGCCAATGCTGCACGAACTGTTCGTGAGGCAAATGAGCGATGAGTCTCATCTGATGAGAAGGCACGAATATATCTGTTGGCTTCTATGATAGACATGCTTGTCACAAAGCACGAAGCAATGACTTCATCATTCGAAATCATGGAGTCATTGCAAGCTATGTTCAGGCCGCCCTCCTAGCAAAGGCGACATGAAACTGTTCGTTCCATTATGCTCGCTCGTATGAAGGAATGTACGTCAGTTCGGAACATGTTCTAAGCATGACGTCCTACTTCAACACGTCAGAAGTCAATAGCGGGGCCATTGACAAACCCAGTCAAGTGAGCATCATACTGACGACTCTTCCGAAAATTTTTGATCAGTTTAAAAGCAACTACGGGGTGAACAAGTTAAAGTTCAGTCTTACACAGTTGCTCAATGAGCTTGCCACCATTGAGTCCTTGATTAAGGAAAACAGTAGTAAGATCGGTGAGGCAAATATTTCCGAACCATCTTCCTTCTCAAATAATAAAAAAGGGAAGAGGTCTGCTGGGAAGGGGAAAGGTAAGCCCAAAGCAAAAAGAAGGGCGCCTCCATCGACCAAGGAAAAGGAAAATATTTCCATTGCGACAAGGTCGGGCATTGAAAGAGGAACTGTCCTCAATATCTAGAGGATGCAGCCAAGAAGAATAAAATGAAAGGTAAATATGATTTACTTGTTTTTGAATCTTGTTTAGTGGAAGATGATTCTTCACCCCGAATAGTTAATTCGAGGGCCACTAACCATGTTTGTTCTTCTTTGCAGTGGACTGATTGTTGGACACATCTAGAGAAGGGAACCTTCTCAATGCGTGTGGGGTAGTGGGATGTCGTATTGGCTAAAGCAATAGGAGCAATAAGATTGCAATTTTGTAATAATAACAATTTTTTTATAATTGAACAATGTTTTTTATATTCCTGGATTTACACGGAATTTGATTTCCATTTCTAAATTGTTAGAGCAATCATGTTCTGTTTCTTTTAATAATAAGTCTATTTTTATTGGAAAGAATGGTCTGAATATCTGTTCAGGAATTAATGAAAACAATTTGTATATGTTAAGACCGTTAATATATAATATACTGCTCAACACCGAAATGTTTAAGGTTGAAAAAACAAAAACTAAACGGTATAAAATTCTCCAGATAATGACACGTATCTCTGGCATCTTAGCCTTCGCCATATAAACCTTGACCAGATAGACAGACTAGTAAAAATAGACCATTAAGTGAGTTAAAGGTTGGCACCATACCTGTCTGCGAATCTTGTTTGGAAGGTAAGATAACTAAGAGACCTTTTATTGGAAAATGACTTAGAGTTAAAGAACCTCTAAAGCTTATACATACAGACGTTTGCAGACCAATGAATGTTAAAGCTAGAGGTGGTTATGAGTATTATGTCACCTTTATATATGACTACTAAAGATATAGATACGTCTCTCTAATGCAATGAAAGTCGAAAACATTTGAAAAGTTCAAAGAATTCCGAGCTGAAGTTGAGAATCATTTCGGTAGGACTATCAAGTCACTATAATCAGATCGTGGAGGTGAATACCTTGACCAAGAATTTGAAGACTTCATGGTCGAGCATGGGATAGTTTCCCAACACATAGCTCCCAGTACAACTCAGCAAAATGGTGTAGCGGAGCGAAAAAATAGAACCCTGATGGAAATTGTGAGATCTATGATAGGATTCTCATCATTACCAAATTCTTTATAGGGATATGCATTACAAACAGCGGCATACATTTTGAATGTAGTGCCATCCAAATCTGTTCCTAAGACTTTTATAGAGTTGTGGAATAGTCATAAAGCTAGTTTTCGATATTTCCGCATATGGGGGTGTCCAGCACACGTGCTGAGGAACAGAAGTGGAAAGCTAGACTCCAAGTTTGTTGTCAGCCTAATTGTAGGATATTCTAAGGAGACCAGAGGTGGACACTTCTATAGTCCCAAAGATAACAAAGTATTTGTATCGACAAATGCAACGTTTCTTAAGGACAATTATATTAGTGACCATAAACCTCGTTCTAAGATTGTATTGAATGAGTTGGAGCCTAGTGAGACTAGTGCTTCATCAACAAGAGTTGTTGATCCATAAACATTTAAGAGCCAGATGATTCCTGATCAGGGTACATTACCACCTAGACGTAGTGGGAACCTGAAGGCTATTTAGGTATAGGTAAGGGACAAAGTGTTGTCTTTACTGATAGTGTGGATGATCCATTGACATTTAAGAATGCAATGGAAGATCATAATAAAAAGGAATGTCTTAAAGCCATGAATCTCGAGATGTAGTCCATGTACTATAACTCAGTCCGGGATCTTGCAGACTTACTGGATGAACCCATAGGGAATAAGTGGATCTACAAGAGAAAGAAAGGAGTAGACGGGAAGATAGAGACCTTTAAGGTAAGGCTAGTGGCCAAGGGTTATACCCAAAAAGAGGGGGTCGATTATGAAGAGACTTTCTCGCCAGTAGCCATGTTTAAGTCTACTATGATTCTCTTATCCATCAGTGCCTATTTTGATTACAAAATTTGGCAAATGGACGTCAAGACTGCATTCTTGAATGACAATCTTGACGAGAGCATCTATATGATGCAACTAGAGGGATTCGTGTCTCCAGATTAAGAACAAAGGGTTTCCAAGCTGCAAAGGTCTATCTATAGACTTAAGCAACCATCTAGATCTTGGAACATTAGGTTTGATGAAGTGATCAAAACTTATGGCTTCGAGCAGAACGTCGATGAGCTTTGTGTCTACAAGCGCATCATTGACAAGAAAGTAGTTTTCTTAGTCCTATATGATATCCTACTAATTGGGAATGATGTAGGAGTGTTGTCTGATGTAAAGGGCTGGTCGGCTAGCCAACTATAAGTGAAAGATTTGGGAGAGGGGAGTTATGTTCTAGGGATCCAACTTATAAGGGATCGTAAGAACAAACTCATAGCAATGTCTTAGGCATCATATATCGATAAGATTCTTGTACGATTTTCGATGCAAAAATCCAAGAATGGTAATTTACTTACCAGGCACGGAGTTCACTTATCTAAGGAACTGTAGGGAAAAAACGGGTTCAAAACGCAACTGAAGCGTGAGAAAATTAGAAAATTACGGTTTGCATATAAATAAAACATTTTCCCTGTATGCAACGAGAACCTTAACCCTAGATTAATTGATGTATATAAAAGTATCGTACATTTTTCTCGTGATGATTGAACAAGCATCGAATTGATTACGCAAGATCTTCCAATCCAATCACGAACATGAATCACCATGGAGTGTGGGCTCCCTTACTTTAAATTGTATACCTAAAGATTGAGACAAAGCAAAATATTTTATTTGTTAGTTACAAATATTCTCCAAGAGAAAAATCCAAGAATGTCCTGTCACTAGTGAATTGTCAATCAATTTGATTGAAACTCGCGTGAACCTTGGTGTACTATCGAAAACAAAAACGTTCTCTTTTTCTCTTTTCTCCTTGGCCGAATTCCATACCCTTTTTCTATGAGTTGATTGAATTTTGTCTATAGCAAAAACTAATTTTTCTCCCTCAAAATTCTCTCTTGCTATGCCAAATTCTCTCTTTGAAAATTACCTAGGAATTCTTTTGGGCTGGCCGAAAATCACACACACACACACACACATACATATATATATATATATATATATATAGGATCATAAATCCTTTCCTAAGAAGGATTTACTTAGTTGGCTAGAATCCTTTCCTTAGGTGGATTTATTTGGTAGTTAAGAATCTTTATCTTAAAGGAATTCTATCATTTTGTATATATATATGAGTTGGCCAAATTTTATATGATATAGATTAGGATCACAAATCCTTTCCTAAGAAGGATTCACTTGGTAGTTAAGAATCCTTTCCTTAGGTAGATTTACTTGGTGGTTAAGAATCCTTTTCAAAAAAGAATTCTATCCTCAACCAAGACTCCTAAACCAACTCAATAATGTATTTGTAACCATATTAAAGAATTCCTAATTTGATTAGATAAATAATTCCATTTATTTATCTACTTATCAAATATAGTCTTTAACATTAACTATACTACCAACAATAGTATAGTTTTAGGAGATCATCTCCTACTAAGAAAAAGATTTTGACTATTAATTAAATAATTAATTAATCAACAAATTAATTAATTTCCATTTAATTAAATAATAAAATAAAATAATATATTTAAGCTATTCTCAATAGCCTTGCCGCCCATACCATATATAAGGGCTATATATTATTTTTCTTATTTTATTAAATCCATTGGACCTTAATAAAAAAGTCCACATGTGAACTAGAACTATTCTTACAAAAAGAAATAAGTTCACATGTCTTAATACAATTCTAGATGGACCCCTAAATTTGTCCGATAGAATTTATCAAGTGATCCATGCAAGTTCGTGTGGATTGGAGATCTTGGCGGGCTATCTAAATTTAAGCTCCAATAGACACAACCCAATCACAATCAACAAATGATTCACTTAGGTCCAATCTATTTAATTTTACTTCATTCTACTAAAGAACTAAAATTGAACTCTTAAATAAAGATAGAATAAGTTGATGTTACTCATTCATACCCTAGACAACCTTATTGAAGAAAATGTATCCTCGTGAAGAATACCAGTAATCGCCAAGAGCTCATAGACCGCCTATAGCTCTTCAAGTTACCATATTTACTCATATGACCACATTTTAAACTTGGATATTTTGACTTGTCCAGAAGTCATGTTTCAATAAACACTATTGAAAACTTAACGTTAAGATTTAATATCCAATACCTAAAAACATCCATATGATGGTATTCTACTCTCATTTCATAAATGGAGCTACGATGTCCATATCTATAAATGAAGTCCTCTATCGATTAACAAATGAATACCACCAAACTATTGAGGATAGACTATGCTATATAATCGTACTCATTGATAGCTCAAATGATAACACTTGCAACCATAAGTCCATCATTTATCTCAGGATTTAGATAGACTCTCCGATTGGCTTCAAATGAAAACTTTTATCCATTTACGGTTCTAGATAAAGTATTTCATTTTGATCCTATTCAATGCACTCAGTGCACTAGATTCTTTTGCCCAAAGACACCACACTTTGATGATTTTAGACTCATCATAACACATTTGATCCCGCTCAAATGCTAGCAAAAGAATCTACAACTTTGACAAGATAAAGGTGCCCAACCTTCTATCTTAAGTTATGAATATTATTCAACACTAACTAAAGAATTGTGTCTACCTCATACATATCTAGATGTATGAACAATTTTTATTTTCTCATAGTCTTTTGACCTTATGATTATTTACTTTTGACAATTATAATAATTAAACTATAAATGCTATAAGATTTGTTAAACTAGAAATCACTTTATTCATATGAAAAATATTGTTCATTACAATATTACACTCTTGCTATCGAGCATAATCCTAACAATCTCCCACTTGCTCTATTGCAAATGTGTCATATCTCTCATCTCCATGTTTTCTAGATACCTATCAAAACTTTTTTGTGGAAGAGCCTTTGTACAGGGATCCACTAGATTTTCTGCAGACGCGATCTTGGTAATCGTCACGTCACCCCTATGCACAATTTCCCTCAAAATGTGATACTTTCTTTCAATGTGTTTCCCTCTCTTATGACTTCTTGGTTCTCTTTTATTAGGCACTTCTCCACTATTGTCACAATAGATAGTGATCAGTTTATTCGCATCGGGAACCACTTCCAAGTCAATCAGGAATTGGCAGAGCCAGACAGCCTCTTTAGCAGCCTTGCATGTGGCAACATACTCGGCTTCCATGGTGGAATCGGCAATACAAGATTGCTTGATACTCCTCCATATGACTGTCTCTCCTCCAATAGTAAACACAGATCCTGATATTGATTCCCTGGAGTCAGAATCTGACTGAAAATCAGAATCTGTATACCCAATGGGAATTAAATCCCCTCTAGAGTATTCAAGCATATAATCTCTCGTTCTTCTAAGATACTTGAAAATATGCTTGACTGTCGTCCAGTAATCAGGACCAGGCTTCGATTGAAACCTGCTAACTATGCCCACAGCAAAATAAATATCTGGTCTAGTACAAAGCATTGCATACATGAGACTTTCAACGGCCGATGCATATGGAACCCTAATCATAAATTACTCATCATGCTCATTCTTAGGAACTTGTTCCTTATAAAGTTTGATTCCATGTCTGAAAGGTAACATACCTTTCTTGGAATCTTGCATGGAAAACCTAGACAAGATTTTATCTATGTATGAAGCTTGTGATGATGCAATCGTTATATTCTTTCTATCCCTTATGACTTAGATGCCATGAATATAACTTGCTTCTCCTAAGTCCTTCATATCAAATTATTTTGCTAACCATTCTTTTATTGATGTCAATACACCAATATCGTTTCTGATGAGTAGTTTATCATCAACGTAAAGAACTAAGAAAACCAACTTGTCACCTTTAATCCTTTTGTATACACAAGGTTCATCAAGGTTTTGAATAAATCCAAAACTTTTCACGGCTTTATCGAACCTTATGTTCCAGGATCTGGATGCTTACTTCAATCCATATACGGATCTTTGCAACTTGCATACCCTTTCCTCTTGGCCCTTTTCAATGAATCCTTCTGGTTACATCATGTAGATGCTTTCGTCAAGACTTCTATTAAGGAAAGCTGTCTTGACATTCATTTTCCAAATCTCTTGGTCTAGAGATGCCGCAATGGATAAGAGTATCCTAATGGATTTAAGCATGGTCACAGGAGAGAAGGTTTTTTCATAATCGATACCTTCCTTCTGTGTATAACCTTTAGCTACCAATATAGCTTTAAAGGTTTCCACCTTA
The DNA here is from genome assembly GCA_032871835.1 of Dipteronia dyeriana. Taxonomy (NCBI): domain Eukaryota; kingdom Viridiplantae; phylum Streptophyta; class Magnoliopsida; order Sapindales; family Sapindaceae; genus Dipteronia; species Dipteronia dyeriana. The sequence continues at coordinate 36,475,568 of CM065295.1, read as the reverse complement.
CCATCCATTCCTCTTTTCCTCTTGTATACCCATTTACACCCGATGGGATTTATCCCTTTAGGCAAGTCTACAAGAGACCAAACTTTGTTTTTGAACATAGATTCAATTTCAGATTGCATTGTCTTTTGCCAATGGCGACAATCAACATCTTTCATTGCTTCCTTGTATGTATAGGGATCATCGTCATCCGAAAGATTTTCTACCGATTCTCCTAGACCGATGTATCTCTCGGGTTGTCTAACAACCCTCCCACTACGACGAGGTATGGTAGATTGTTGATCTTGCGTTGGTACGGAACTTACAATTAGGTTTGGTTGCGAAACCTCTTGTGGAATTGTATCTTGTAAAAGCTCATTTAGGACAATTCTACTTTAGGCACAAAATTATTCATATAGTCCTTTTCTAGAAATTTGGCATTTGTCGAAACAAATACTTTAAGATCTGAATGACTATAAAAATAATATTCTTTTGTTCCTTTTTGATACCCTACAAATCTGTATGTTTCTGAACGGGACTCCATCTTTTCTGTCTTTCCTTTTAACACGAGCGCAAGACATCCAAATATCCTTAAGTGTTGTAAACTTGGCTTTCGCCCGGTCCACAACTCATGCGGTGTTTTTAGGAACCGACTTAGTTGGTATATCGTTTAGAATATACATGGCAGTTTGTAAAGCATATCCCTAAAAAGAACTACGGAGAGTTGAATAACTCAACATAGACCTAACCATATCCAAAAGAGTTATATTTCTCTTTTCTGCCACCCCATTTTGTTGAGGTGTGCCTGGTGTAGAAAACTAAGAAATTATTCCATTATCAATAAGATATTGCTGAAACTCACCAGATAGATATTCTTCACCACGATCGGACCTCAAGATTTTTATGCGTTTCTCATGCTGATTTTCTACTTCAACTTTAAATGCTTTGAACATATCAAAAGCATCTGACTTATGTCCCATGAGATACACATAGCCAAATCTTGAGTGATCATCCGTGAAAATGATGAAGTACTCATATCCACCTCTAGCTTGAATGCTCATAGGTCCACACACATCAGTGTGTATCAATCCTAAACATTCGATGGCTCTTGCGCATTTGGTCGTAAACGAAATTTGGTCATTTTACCTTCCAAACAAGATTCACAAGTTGGTATTTCATCAACCTTTAAGTCACTTAGAGGTCCGTCACATACCAATATTTTAATCCTATTAAGGTTGATATGACCTAAGCGCAAATGCCATAGGCAGATTTAATCTTTTGATATTTTTACTCTTTTATGATTAGATTCAGTTGATTTCGTGTCTAACAAGTGAGAGATATTTTCGTGCAAATAGAATAAACCATTTTCCAATGTACCTTTGCAAACAAATTTGTTATTCTTACTAATAATAAAACCTTTATTAAAAGTAACCGGATATCCAAATTTATTTAGACAAGAGACCGAAATTAAATTCCTCTTGAATTGTGGTACATAATAAACGTTTATTAAAACTAAATGCCTATAAGAATCAAAATTGACTCTAATATCTCCCACTGCACTAGTAGACACCAACGCTTCATTGCCTAAATGCAAGTTGAATTCATTCTTATTCAATCTATTCCTTTGACCCTTTTCACCACAAAAGAAACACTTTCCTTTGATCTTGGTTACTTTCTTGGTCTCCTTCTAAGAAGGCTCAAGTTGTTTTTTCTTCTGTTGACTCTTAACCTTCTTACGGGTCTTTAACGGTAGCAACTTACCAAGCATATGAATCTCTTGACCCTGGCCCTTCACAAGGATTTTTTTCTAGCTATAAACATCTTGCATCAGGCCTTGTAAGGTGTATTCCTTATTATTCAATGTGTAGTCCAACTTGAATTGATCATGGGAATCAGATAGTGAGTTGACAATCATGTTAATTTTGGTCTCACCATATATCTTAGCACCATTCAATTCAGCAATGTTGAGATGTGCTATGACTTTTATAATGTGATCTTTCACACTCTGTCAAGGTTTCATCCTAAGATTCATAATAGCAATCACTGCCTCTCTCTCTTAGTCATCCTAGACCTCATAGCAAACATCTCCTCTAGAGACATCATAATATCTGCAGCAGTCTCCATTCCTTCACGTTGTTGTTGCAACATGTCGGAGATGATGGCCATAATGTAACGTACATTTAGCCATCTCATCTGAAGACTTCCACTACTGATACTCATCTCTTTACTTCTTGAGTTAGATTCATTAGTTTGGTGGTTAAGGAATATACAGAATGAACTTATACTTTTCAGCTTGCAACAACAACCCAATATTCCTTTTCCATGTGACATAATTATCATCAGTTAAAGTATTATCTTTTAGGACATTGATTAGGGATGGGGTCATGATTTCTTTTTAATAACAAAAATTATATAAGTAAACAATCATGATGTAACACTTTTGAATATTTATCTTGAATAAAATAAAATAATTCAATCTAAAAATTCAACGGTGATCCAACACCCATAAATGTCACACCTCCTTTGGGAGTATGCATCATTTACTAGTTAGACTAGGTCCCACCTAATTGTTAACATAACAACCAACGTTTTCTATTTTAGCCTTGCAAATTTATTAACAAGAACTCTTGGGAGGATATTAATAAACTCACATCGAGTGTGCTACCAAGTTATCAACTTTCAATATAATCCCTCACGAATATCCCTCCTTTGGGATTAGATATCGTTTGGGCTAATTGTCTAGTCTATCTTTGTAAGGAAGTATCTTGCTAAATTCCATTCATTAATACCTCTTGGGAGGTTATTCACGAAACATAAAACTCAACTAAATTTTGAGGCCGTATGTGTTCCAAAACACCTTCTCCCACTCAATTGTTTAATGTGTGTGATCGAATTCCAAAGAATGATTTACCAAGTTATCTAGATACCAATTTAGATACTTAAACCATTCAATGCATGTTCATACCAAATGAGATATATGAGTGGCACTTCTATTCTATATGACATGTTATCAAACAATGACAAACATTGCAATATTTAAAAAATATAAATAGCTACAATTTTGGTCCATCCTAGAAAAACAAGTAAATTACATATATCTTGGAATACAAGAACTCCTTTCTTGGCGAATAAGTCTTCAAGCGACCTTTGTCGTTCTGACTCCCTCGGCTACCTCCCATGGGTGTGCGCACCTTTCGTCCTTACCCATGGGTGTGCACATGCCACAAACCCATAAAGGGCTGCCATGCGCAGCCCATGGCTACCAAAGGGCTGCCATGCGCAGCCCATGCCACAACAAAACGTGGTTACGACCTCTTCACACGCACGTTCGTTGTTATGGCTCGCACGGTCCCAAATTTGTTCCGGTTGCTCCTAATTCTTCAAATCTTTGAGTCTTTGACACTTGAATGTATTACAGAAGAATTTAAATATATAAAAAAAATACTGCAGTTTTTTTTTATTACAATATTGCAGTTTTTTTTTATTACAACAACAAAAATAAAAAATAAAACTTAGCAACTACCAAAAAGAAAATTATGGTGATGATAGACCACTCTTCCTGTTACAATCGTAAAACAAAATACATTGAAATTCTAGGACCAAAATTGAGCAATAACAAACCACGTATAAAACATATATATATATATCCATACATTCCAATGTAAATATAAATGTGAATACCTAGAGTGCCATCTCTTTCTAAAACATGCATATATACAATAAAAAGAAAAAGATTCACGTACATACATCAATTAATCAAGGGTACAACTAGGCTCTGATACCAATTGTAGGGAAAAAACGGGTTCAAAACACAACAGAAGCGTGAGAAAATTAGAAAATTACGGTTTGCGTATAAATAAAAAAATTTCCCTCTATGCAACGAGAACCTTAACCCTAGATTAATTGACGTATATAAAAGTATCGTACCTTTTTCTCGTGACAATTGAACAAGCGTCGAATTGATTCCGCAAGATCTTCCAATCCAATCACGAACGTGAATCACCATGGAGTGTGAGCTCCCTTACTTTAAATTGTATACCTGAGGATGGAGACAAAGCAAAATCTTTTCTTTGTTAGTTACAAATATCCTCTATGAGAAAAATCCAATAATGTCCGGCCACTTGTGGATTATCAATCAATTTGATTGAAACTCGCATGAACCTTGATTCGATATTGTACACAAAACCCTTTTGATGTAAAAGATACTAGTGTACTATCGAAACAAAAACGTTCTCTTTTTCTCTTTTCTCCTTGACCGAATTCGACACCCTTTTTTTATGAGTTGATTGAATTTTGTCTAGAGCGAAAACTAATTTTTCTCCCTTAAAATTCTCTCTTGCTTGCCAAATTCTATCTTTGAAAATTACCTAGCATGGCCGAAATTTTCATCATGGAATTCTTTTGGGCTGGCCGAAAATCACACACACACACACACACAAGAAGAATTTACTTGGTTGGCAAGAATCCTTTCCTTAGGTGGATTTATTTGGTAGTTAAGAATCCTTATCTTAAAGGAATTCTATCCATTTGTATATATATATATATATATATATATATATATATATATATATATATATATGGGCTGGCCAAATTTTATGTGATATAGTTAGGATCACAAATCCTTTCCTAAGAAGGATTTACTTGGTAGTTAAGAATCATTTCCTTAGGTAGATTTACTTGGTGGTTAAGAATCCTTTTCAAAAAAGAATTCTATCCTCAACAAAAACTCCTAATCCAACTCAATAATGTATTTGTAACTATATTAAAGACTTCCTAATTTGATTAGATAAATAATTCATTTCATTTATCTACTTATCAAATATAGTCTTTAACATTAACTATACTACCAACAATAGTATAGTTTTAGGAGACCATCTCCTACTAAGAAAAAGATTTTGACTTTTAATTAAATAATTAATTAATCAACAAATTAATTAATTTCTATTTAATTAAAATAATATATTTAAGCTATTCTCAATAGCCTTGCCGCCCACACCATATATAAGGGCTATATATTATTTTTCTTATTTTATTAAATCCATTGGACCTTAATAAAAAAGTCCACATGTGAACTAGACCTATTCTTACAAAAAGAAATAAGTTCACAAGCCTTAATACAATTCTAGATGGACCCCTAAATTGGTCTGCTAGAATATATCAAGTGATCCATGAAAGTTCGTGTGGATTGGGAATCTTGGCGGGCTATCTAAATTTAAGCTCCAATAGACACAACCTAATCACAATCAATAAATGATTCACTTAGGTCCAATCTATTTAATTTTACTTCATTCCACTAAAGAACTAAAATTGAACTCTTAAATAACGATAGAATAAGTTGAAGTTACTCATTCATACCCTTGACAACCTTATTGGAGAAAGTGTATCCTCGTGAAGAATATAAGTAATCGCCAAGAGCTCATAGACCGCCTATAGCTCTCCAAGTTACCATATTTACTCATATGACCACATTTTGAACTTGGATATTTTAACTTGTCCAGAAGCCATGTTTCAATAAACACTATTGAAAACTTAATGTTAAGATTTAATATCCAGTATCTCAAAATATCCATATGATGGTATTCTACTCTCATTTCATAAATGGAGCCACGATGTCCATATCTATAAATGAAGTCCTCTATCAATTAACAAATGAATACCACCAAACTATCGAGGATAGACTATGCTATATAATCGTACTCATTGATAGCTCAAATGATAACACTTGCAACCAAAAGTCCATCATTTATCTCATGATTTAGATTGACTCTCCGATTGTCTTCAAATGAAAACTTTTATCCATTGACGGTTCTAGATAAAGTATTTTATTTTGATCCTATTCAATGCACCCAGTGCACTAGATCCTTTTGCTCAAAGACACCACACTTTGATGATTTTAGACTCATCATAACACATTTGATCCCGCTCAAATGCTAGCAAAAGAATCTATAACTTTGACAAGATAAAGACCCCCAACCTTCTATCTTAAGTTGTGAATATTATTCAAGACTAACTAAAGAATTGTGTCTACCTCATACATATCTAGATGTATGAACAATTCTTATTTTCTCATAGTCTTTTGACCTTATGATTATTTTCTTTTGACAATTATAATAATTAAACTATAAATGCTATAAGATTTGTAAAACTAGAAATCACTTTATTCATATGAAAAAGATTGTTAATTACAATATTACACTCTTGCTATCAAGCATAATCCTAACTGGAATAGTGTCCTAAAACACCTTAAGAAGTTGAGGATATGAGACGTGTACCCTATGCATCGACAGTAGGTAGTCTCATGTAGGCTATGCTATGCACGAGACCGGACATCTGCTATGCAGTGGGAGTAGTTAGCAGATACCAGTCCAACCTAGGTTTGGATCATTGGGTTGCAGTCAAGACTATTCTCTAGTATCTTCAGAGAACGAGAAACTATATGCTAGTGTATTCCGGACAGGATTTGATCCTATAAGGATATACAGATTCTGATTTTCATTCAGATAGGGATTCTAGAAAATCCATGTCTGGATCAGTATTCACCCTAGGTGGTGGAGCCATTGTATGGAGAAGTATCAAGTTATCTTGCATTGCTGACTCCACCATGGAAGCTGAATATGTAGCCGCTTGTGAAGCAACTAAATATGTTGTTTGGCTCCGTAAATTCTTGAGTGATCTGGAAGTTGTTCCAGATATGGATAAGCCCGTCACAATTTATTGTGATAACAGTGGTGTTGTGGCTAATTCCAAAGAACTTAGAAGCCATAAAAGAGGGAAGCATATAGAGAGATAGTGTAGAGAGAAGATGTGGTCGTCACCAAAATAGTGAGAAAGTATCATCTCATTAGAGAGATAGTGCACAGAGAAGATGTGATCGTCACCAAAATAGCCTCACAAGACAATCATGCTAATCCATTTACGAAGACCTTATCGGCTAAAAAGTTTTCAGGTCACCTAGATGGTCTAGGGTTACGAGACATGCCTCACATGCTTTAGTGCAAGGGGAAGATTGTTGGGTTTTATGCCCTAAAGATGTAATTTGTAAATGGATTTATGAAATAAATAAAAGAAAAAGTTCAATTTATTCTTGTTGTGTTGCTTATTTTATAACTTGTGCATATTAACATCCTAGATTGCCGGATGTAATCTCGAACTGTGTATATGAGTGTCATATATTGATGGATACAGTAAGAGACGTGCAATCTAAAGAGTCTATTGATAGCAAATAAAGATGGACACTTTATTTGTGGTTAATCTATAGTTGTGGTTCATTTCATAATGTACGGTAATTCTGTCCTGATAAAAACATTCATTTGAGATATGAGAATGGAGGCACTTTGTATGATGTGATCATATAGGACCGGGCCATGATCTATATGAATCTCTCACCAAGATCCGTTTATCGATGAGATTCATATATATAATTAATGATGGCTATATGTGGGTTATCTTAATCCTGAGTGTCTTATTGACTCCTTCAGGTTAGATCGTGGTCTTTGATATACCATGGGTGAGGTCATATGCATTTCTTGATCAATATACTCCATATGTTGGGATTACGGTTTGGCTAGTGGCTGGAAATGTTTGTACATAAAAGTGGAATTCACTCCTTCTTGTGAGAAGTAGACGGTAGTTCCTTTAAGGGTTGATTCGGGGCTTGGACAATATGAGCGCTCTCTTAATTCTTTAAGGAAATAAGATTTATTGTCCAATAGAGAATCAACGGTACTTAAATGATATATGTAATTAGAGGGATATAAGGGAAATTATGTTATGAACTACTGTGGAGGATCACACTATATGTAATAGTTATATCGATGGACACCAAGTTGTATCAGTCTGTGTAAAAGCGTCTGCAGTTGAGAGAGTGCAGCTTCGGGTTTTTAGTGGAATAACACCAGAGTTAATAATCAAGGAATATTAATTAAAGAGTTTAATTAATGATTCGATTATTAGAGCTCAAAATATTGTGGATCCATTAGGTCTCCTTGCTAGCTCGATCGATTTAGGTAACAAGGGTCTCGGTTAATTAATTGAATTGTCCAATTAATTGTGTTACGAAAGTGATACGTATTGAATAATAAGATTATTTAATTAATGAATAACGGTGATTAAACAAATTAAATAATGAGATTATTTAATCATGTTATTAATCACTAAATGGAAGATGTTTATTGATATTTGTTTTTGAATAAAATTAGATAATGTGATTATTTTATTTTATTAAATTAAATATTTAATTTTTGAATTTGAATAGTTTAAATTTAAAATAGATGGTATCTTTTAATAAAAGTAAAATAAGGATTTTGTTTTAAATAGAAATATATCATAAGGTTTTTAAAAGAGGAAATATATATCTGATATATATTCTATGGAAACCAATCAAAACAAGATATCAATAAAAAATGGAAAAATATTCCATAAAACAAAAAGTAAAGTCAACAAGCATCAATTTTCACAATTTGGGTGTGTGTTTGTGTCAGAGAAGTCAAAAAAGGAGTTTTGATATATATATATATATATATATATATATTTATATGTTTTCTTAACAAACACATTTAACTGACGCATCCAACATTCTTTGAACAAGAAGGGTTGCAAGCGTGAAACAGTGTGTATCAAAAAGAGAGACACATGCAGCATTGATTTAAAAAAAAAGGGAAATATATCAGTGCTTGTGTGTGTGTGTTGAAAAAGAGAGAAAAGTGCAAGTGTTGCACAGAGAACATATTTTGTGTGCAAGTGTTATGTACTGATATCGAAGAAAGAGTTTCTTCAAGTATTTTCTCTAAATCCTCCATTCAAGTTCTTTAGATTGTGATGTGCTCACACACAGTTGCCAGTCCCGGGATATAGCGAGAAAGATCGAGCGGTTCAGACAGGAGCATAACGTAAAGTGAATGAGCCTCCAAACGTTGGTATGATTTTCTTCTCTTTATATTGATTTCAATTTCCTGTATATACATATATTTTAATATTGTAATAATTTTTATATATATTAGTTCAGAAAATAATTACGATCCCAAGTTACTGGTCCTAGATATAGATTTTGATATGTATAAAAATATTTTAAAACCTTACTTCCGTTGCGTGACCGGTGAACGGGGTTCCAACAGGAATCGGTTTCAATTCCCACTATTGTTTTTGTCTATGTGCTGGTTTGTGTACCTGTCATTGATCTGGATACTCAACCAGACAATATTGAACAAGATGAGGCAATTGTTTCTGAGGAACAAAATTAACAACCTCAAGAACCAGTGTTATTAAGGCGATCAACTAGAAAAAGGAGAAATGCTATTCCGAATGATTTTTACGTATTTCTCTAGGAACATGAGGAAGACAATGGAATGATGGAAAATGATTCAATCAACTTCCATCAAGCCATGTAGGGTTTCCAACTCTCAAAAGTGGATTGATACCATGAATGAGGAGAATAAGTCTATGCAAAACAATAAGGTTTGGGAACTTGTCCCATTACCAAAAGGTGCGAAGCCTATTGGTTATAAATGGATATTTAAAACAAAAAAGGATTTAAGAGGTAATGTGGAGAGGTATAAGGCTCGACTTGTTGCTAAAGTCTTTACCTAAAAGGAAGGAATTGACTATAAAAAGACTTTCTCTCCGGTTTCAACGAAAACTCTTTTAGGACAATCTTGACACTTGTAGCACATTTTGACATTGAGCTTCATCAGATGGATGTCAAGACGACGTTTCTCAATGGTGACAATAACGAAACAATTTATATGTTGTAACCAAAAAACTTTAAGTTGGGAGACCCTAAGAATATGGTTTGAAAATTAACAAAGTCCATCTATGAGCTAAAGCAAGCTTCTCATCAGTGGTACCACAAGTTTCATCAAGTGATTATCTCGTTTGGTTTTAAGATAAACGTTGTTAATAATTGTGTGTATCAAAAATTCAGTGGGAGTAAGCACATATTCCTGGTTTTATATGTCAATGACATACTGCTTGCCACAAATGATATAGGCATGTTACACAAAACCAAGAGATTTCAATCAAAGAATTTTGAGATGAAAGATCTTGGTGATGCCTTCTTTGTATTAGGGATCCAAATATAAGGAGATCTCTCTCGGGGTATTCTTATATTATCATAAAGGAGCTATATCAATGTAGTGCTCAAAAGGTTTGGCATGCAGGACAGCAAACCAGGTGACACCCCTATAGCTAAGGGAGACAAGTTCAGTCTCAATCAGTGACTTAAAAGTAACCTTGACAGGACCCACCCCGACTCCTCTCTTGAGTACGAAGGAGGCCATGTGGGCTGTACTTTTTACTAACATGATAAAATAATTTCGGTTAAAATTTCATAGAAAATACTTGCTTTTAACATAATAAAAAATGTAAATAAAATGCTAAATGTATGACTGCAGGTCTTTTATTGCCATTTTCGTTCATTACAAAAAGTTGTCAAAAAAAATGACCTATCGGACCAAAAACCAACCACCTTTAAAAACTAACCAGTCAAAATCCCGACCAGACTTAGTAAGAAACTGACCACAGTCGAGCAAGAAACCGACCAAGACCGAGTAGGCCGAGTAAGCCGACCACACCTCAAATTATACTGACCGTGCCGACCACACATCTCCAAATATGTACATAAAAATTAAAATGCATGACTTTTACACTTCATGATGTCATCGAGTGGCCCACCTCAAAACTTCTGAGTCCGCACAACCGAACAACTACCTCGAAAAATATTTTTAAAGTAAAAGAATGAGCGCTAACGCCCAGTGAGTGAATGAAAACTTTTAAAAACATTTCTAAACAACTTTTCAATATGCATCCATTAATATATACTATATCATTTTATCATGTCAAAAGATTTCCATAGTAAAAGATAATATATCTACTTTCGTACTTAATAACTGAATGCATCTCTTTTCTGAACAAGAATAAGATAATTTATCAAATCTTAATCTGTACCAAATTAGTACCCAAGGATATCTTCAATACGTAAGCCGAATTTCTTCATGCAAACGTAGAGTTGGGAATGAATTCTGGTCATACACGTGCAGAGCGACTCAATACTCTTTTACATCTGGTCATACACGTGCAGAGCGACTCATCTGACATACACATGTGTAGAACGGCCCCAAAAGCCAACAATATTCATAACTGGGGAAGGGTACAGACATGGTGCTTTTGTAAAATCATAATCTCTTCTTGATATTTATCAAAGTAATAGCTAGTATTTCTGAGTGCTAATATAAGCATAAAACATACTCAGTTCCCTGTATAATCATCATAAATCATTAAAAGAAATAAAACGCTTAAATGATTTACAACAATTAATCTTAAGCATAAAACTGGAAACTTTTGAGTTAAAAACAAAACCGAAAACTTAATTCACTCACAACTTATCCTTCAAGCTTAATTCGGACCAAGTATGCTAGGTTCCCTTACTTCGTCTTCTTTCCCTAATAATCACACAAAATCCAATTAGAAGTTGTAATTCAAAGAAGAATCAACTGAAAATCTACAATATCACAAGAGACTCTACTGACTTATTTTCTTTTTCTTCCTTCTCTTTCCTTTCTTCCGCTCGATTCTACCACTTTCTAATTGATCAAGTTTATCCTCATTTATATACGTATGGAAAGACAGTCAACTAAACAGACAACCAATGCTTACTCACCAATTCACTTTTCATTTCACGTCTATCCATTTATTTTTTCAAATTGGGCCTTTATTGGGCCTAAATGGTTTGGGTGTTACAAACCTGGAAGTTAAGGAAATGCCGAGGATTCCCTATGCATCAGCTGTAGGGAGTTTAATGTATGCTCATGTGTGTACGAGTCCAGATATTGCATACATTGTTGATATGTTAGACAGATATTTAAGTAACCATAGGATAGATCATTGGAAAGCAGCCAATCGGGTTATAAGGTATTTGAAGAGAACAAAAGATTACATGCTCACGTATAGGAGATCGGACCAGTTTGAGATCATATAGTATTCCAACTCTGATTTTATTGGATGTCAAGACAGTAGGAGATCCATATCAGGCTACATATACTTGTTGATTGGTGAAGCTATTTCTTGGAGGAGTGCCAAATAAACACTCGTAGCTTCTTCCACCATCGCCACAGAGTTTGTAGCATGCTATGTCCAACCATGGAATATGGCTGTGGAATTTTGTCACTAGGTTGCGCATTTTGGAAGGTGTTGAAAGACCACTCAAACTATATTGTGATAATAAGTTAGCAGTGATATATTCTAACAACAACAGGAGCACATTTAGGTTAAAGTATATTGACATTAAGTTCCTAGTTGTGAAATAAAGAGTACAGAGTAGGAAGATATCCATAGAGCACATTGGGATAAACTCCATGATAGCAGATCAACTTACAAATGGATTACCACCCAAGGTCTTTCATGAGCACACTGCTCATATGGGTGTTATTTTGTGTGAGGATATCACATTATAGTGGGAGTTTGTATCATTTTGTATTTTATTGCTTTATGGACATATTTATGCATTTATGTATTTTGATATTTTTCTGATCAGAAATAAAGTATTCTGTTCATTTCACTATGCTACATTGTGTTAAGTATTGATCTCACTAAGGAATAAAATAAGACCAGTTGGAATAGACATGTATAGATCACATTGCATGTAATTTCCATGCTACGCATCCATGATTGATCTATGTCATTTGGTTATTGTAGGGAAAATCGTTTCAAAACTCAACGGAAGCGTGTGAAAATTAGAAAATTAGGGTTTGCGTATAAATAAAAATTTTCCCTTTTAATAACAAGAACCTTAACCTAGATTAATTGATGTATATAAAAAGTATCGTACATTTTTTTTCTTGACAATCGAACTAGCGTCGAATTCAATCTGCAAGATCTTCCAATCCAATCACGAACGTGCATCGCCTAGGAGTGTGGGCTCCATTTCTTTAAATTATATACCTGAGGATAGAAACAAACAAAAGCTTCTTCTTTGTTAGTCCAATAATCCTCCAAGAGAAAAACCAAGAACATTCGGTCACTTTTGAATTATCAATCATTTGATTGAAACTCGCGTGAACCTTGATTTGATGTTGTACACAAAACCCTTTTGATGCAAAGGATACTAATGTACTATCGAAAATAAAAATGTTCCCTCTTTTCTCTGTGCTTGGCCGAATTCTTCACACAATGAGTTGGATGAAGTTTTTTTTATAAAAATAAAAAAAAACAAATAAAAAACAACTTCTCACCCCAAAAACTAAGGCTTGGTCGAAATTTATAGGTAGTATATATAAGAGACCAAATCCTCTCCTAAGAATGATTTACTTGGTAGACAAGAATCCTTTCCTTAGGTGGATTTACTTAGTGACCAAGAATCCTTTTCTAAAAAGAATTTGTTCCTACACCATGACTCATAATCCAACTCATTAGTGTATTTGTGACCATATTAAAGACTTCCTAATTTGACTAGATAAATAATTCTTTTTATTTATCGTCTTATCAAATATAGTCTTTAATATTAATTATACTATCAACAATAGTATAATATTATGAGACCTTCTTCTAATAGAAAAAAGAATTTGACTTTTAATTAAATAATTAATTAATTACCAATTTAATTAATTTCCATTTAATTAAATATAAAAATAAAAATAATATATTTAGGCTTTTATATATTAGTCTTGCCGCCCATGACAATATATAGGCATATATATTATTTTTCTTATTTTATTAAATCCATTGGACTTTTATAAAAAGTCCACATGTGAACTAGACTCATTCTTACAAAAAGAAACAAGTCCACAAGCCTTAATACAATTCTAGATGGACCCCTAAATTGGTCCGGTAGAATATATCAAGTGACCCATGCAAGTTCGTATGGATTGGGGATCTTGGAGGGCTATCTAAATTTAAGATCCAATAAACACAACCCAATCACAATCAACAAAATATTCACTTAGGTCCGATCTATTAATTTTAGTTCATTCCACTAAAGAACTAAAATTGAACTCTTAAATAAAGATAGAATAAGTTGATGTTACTCATTCATACCCTAGACAACCTTATTGGAGAAAGTGTGTCATCGTGAAGAATATCAGTAATCGCCAAGAGCTCATAGACCGCCTATAGCTCTCCAAGTTATCATATTTACTCATATGACCACATTTTGAACTTTGATATTTTGACTTGTCCAGAAGCCATGTTTCAATAGATACTATTGAAAGCTTAACGTTAAGATTTAATATCCAATACCTCAAAACATCCATATGATGATATTCTACTCTCATTTAATAAATAGAGCCACGATGTCCATATCTATAAATGAAGTCCTCGATCGATTAACAAATAAATATCACCAAACTATCGAGGATAGACAATGCTATATAATCGTACTCATTGATAGCTCAAATGATAACACTTGCAACCATAAGTCCATCATTTATCTCAGGATTAAGATAGACACTCCGATTGTCTTCAAATGAAAACTTTTATCCATTGACGGTTCTAGATAAAGTATGTCATTGTGATCCTATTCAATGCACCCAGTGCACTAGATTCTTTTGCCCAAAGACACCACACTTTGATGATTTTAGACTCATCATAACACATTTGATCCCACTCAAATGCTAGCAAAAGAATCTACAACTTTGACAAGATAAAATCGCCCAACCTTTTATCTTAAGTTGTGAATATTATTCAAGACTAATTAAAGAATTATGTCTACCTCATACATATCTAGATGTATGAACAATTCTTCTTTTCTCATAGTCTTTTGACCTTATGATTATTTACTTTTGACAATTATAATAATTTAACTATAAATGTTATAAGATTAGTTAAACTAGAAATCACTTTATTAATATGAAATATTGTCAATTATATTATTACACTCTCACTATCGAGCATAATCTCAACAGTTATGTTGGTATACGTGACCATTGATGGGTTTAGTCACGCTAAATGTGACGAAAACCTCTTTGATCCTATGTCGGCATAATCAATGGACGAGATTGTTCGGATATACCATAAAATTGTGATGGTAAAATTTTGGAGCTCATAAATTTTGCAATGTACTTCAATTATCTTTTATTTGAACATGTGTTATGAACATATATTATGAAGTTAGTCAGTCATATTCTGGTCTGTAACCGCTAGTAATTACATGGCAAGTTCTATGGGATAATAATGGTAAAAATATGGTACGCCTTAGTATATTGTTTACGAAATTTTGACAGAGTTTCATTTGAAATTTCAACAATTCCATATCTTTTGTATGGTCCCTGCAAATATAACGCTTCTAATCGCAACACAACAATCTCTACACCGTTCACACAAATCACAATCACAATCACAAGATATAAGATGCACAAAAGTTGCTTATTAAAATTGCATGTATAATTTTTTTTTTTTTTTGTACCTTGGAAATTTTCACATCAAGTTGCATTATTTACACATAAAAGTTCTTTATTTATATAAGGTACTTCTTTTGAATTTATACATTAGGGGACAAGGAACAAATTAAGGTAATAGCAGAAGAGTTCGGTGTCATATTTCTCAAGAGTATCCACTGCAATGTCTTCAGCCTCAATTGAATGAGAACTATCATTGGACATTGAAAAAGAGCCCCATTAGCACAATAGTCCAATAAAAAAAACACCTAGGTGGAGGCCAACACAAAAATACGACAAGATGATGCTTTCTTAAATAATATGGGAAAGGTAAGTATGCTGGTATAAAGAATTAATATGGATAAAAGAACCAACAGTTAAATGAACATAAACAAATGATATACATAATGAAAATAGACTATCACACATTCAAGCCTATGAATTTTGAGCATCATACCAAACATTTATTCAAAAGTTGTTTAGAATGCAATTATAACATTGAAATAGTAGTATAACTGTAAATAATTTTGCGTATATAGAAATATGAGAGAAGTTGCAGATACTTCCTACTTAAGAATTCCACCATATATAGCCATCAACCACAAATGAATTCCAATTACCAATCTATTGCTATCATAAAAAAAGAATAATAAAAACTTGAAACATCAACAGATAGTCATATGATCAAATAGCCAAAATATACCATCTAAGCCAAGCAAACAACAATTATTTTACAAGAGTACAAGACATAATTTAAATGAGGAAAAACTAAAGATGAACCAACCTCAATGACTGCATTGTACTCTTTTGTTCATTGATGAATTGCTGGTGCTCCCCTATGACAATATTACAATACAACAAACAAAGAAGTGGATAATAGGTCATTAATTATGAATTGTAAACAACTGAATATTGGATTCATTGTGGAAATAGTAAAGGAGTACCTTGCAGTTGAACCCTTATGCTTTTCAACTTCCTGTTCTATCTTGGAGTAGACTGCCTTTTTCTCATCAGCAACTAACTCTTTAACCAATGCATCCAAACTTTCAATTATACCAACCTATAAATAGAAAAAAAAATTAGTATATCAAAGGCAATAGAAAGATGAAGACAGTCATTTACAATGTGAGTTACAAACTTTAGCAGTAAGCTGTCCTTTTCCATCTCGAATGGTACCGCTCTCTTCATTGATGAAAGAGACAAAGTCATCTCCCTGCCGCCGTCATAATCGTCATAATCATTGCTCAATAACAGGCTTAAGAAATATCATCAAACAATTACAGAAAAGGAGGAATTACATTAGTAGTGCAATTATCCTAATAGATTTTAAAACAATAGGCACATGAAGACTAAAGGAGCATACCTTTCCAATCAAGATAGACTTTGCTTTTTTAAAGCTTGCACCAAGCTTCTCATACTCTGGAGCAAGCTTTTTACGGTGCCCACACTTGTCATAGTAAGCAGAAATTTGATTTCAAAACAAGTTAAAACACACAAAAAAAAACCCATAATTATAAAAAAGAAACAGAGCACCATCCAGGAGCACTCATAAGGAATGGGCATTCTATTTCAGGGGATAACTTTAGTAGTAGGTGAATGGTCATTCTGTTTCAGGCTTCGTTTTTCGAATAAAATAACGTTATGAAAATGCTTGAAAATGACTTCATAACTTGCTATTTATTTCAAATTATTATTCCATGCAAACTTTTATATGATTTTGTAGCAATTTAAACCACAGATGTATCACATGAACAACCATTTTTAAGAAGGTAAAATAATTGACATAGCATCATCACGCACACTCATCAAGCAACTTTGTTGGGACAAAACACTCAATCCAAAATCAGAAACTTTGAGGTTGCCACGAGTATCCAAAATCAAAATTGAGAATTAATTTTGCTTTACAAAAATTGATAGGCTGATTGAAAACCCTAAGTTTACTTGAAATTGGATCAAATTATTGAAAACCCTAAAATCATTCCCTAAATCAAACCAATATAACTCAAAAATTGAAAACCCTAAAATAAATTTCAAATTCAAAACATAAACATAAATGTTAGGGTTCAAAACTCCAAATACCTGAAATTGGACCCAAAAGGATGAAATATTACCGCTTCGGAACGAGGAGGCAGATTTGGAATGAGAAGATGGCAAGTTGATGACGTCGGAGTGCTGTTTGGACTGAGAAGACTCGAATACTCAACGTTGTTGTTGTGAGAAGACTCGACGTCGGTGTGAGTTGACGACGTCGGATGTCATCAACATCGGCTGGATATCATCTACGAAGTCGATAGTTGCTGGATAATGTTGGACAATAACGGACGTTGGCGACGATGGCTTGTGTCGACGACGGAATATGGGTTCGATCGGGATTGGTGGTGACGCAGCGGGGTATATCGAAAAATAAGAATGATCACTTTATCGAACCCTGAGGCACACTCAGACGAACCTTGACATAGCGATCGGTAGTTACCCAAGGATGGACCGCCATACAGAGGCCATCCTTCCCTAATCTTCGTTAGAAAATGGTGTTCTCGAATCCTCAAAGAGCATGTCGAATCCACGTCAGATAAATGTTCCAAATGAACGATTTTATTAAAATCAATTAAAGGTTAAAAGTTACAATAATTAAAAATAATAAGACTATTTATAATAAACTAATCCTAATATGACTCGAATACGACATTACTAAAAAGACTAAAATAAGAAAAGATCAAAACTAATCAAAATCTTATAGGATTCATGACTGCTAACATGACTAGAAAACAAAGATCAAATCTTACCAAAAAGGTAAGTTTGATTTGTTTCCAAAACCTAAATTTAATTCCTAATCAAACTAAAATAAATAAAATTTATAAACAAGAAAAGACCCAAATTAACAAAATAAAAATAAAAAATTGTTCGATATGGGCCGTGGTTCAGCCATCTTTGTCCTGCATCAGTCACCCCTTCTTAAAAACAACACGTCCTAGAGTTCGGTTGAAACACGCGGAAAGACAGGTAAACAAAGAAGAACCCATATTTGTCTTGTGAGAGTGGTAAACGCCAACCGAAAAATCTCTCCGTAGTTCATCCCAAATCCACAACGGCACAACAATAATCGTCCAACGGAATGCAGAAAATATCCAAGCTATTTGCCACTGGTGATGCCTATTGGTTGCGGCTTAGACCGCTGGACACCTGTAGAGGTTTGGACAATAGCGATTCCTCGTTGTTAGCTCTTCCCATCCAACATAGTATTCTCCTCCTCTTAAAATAAACTCGTTCTCGAGTTTGGCAATGTTTTGTTTGGGTGGATAATACTTCAAATGTACCATCTTGTCAATCACTGGCTTGAACAAATATACTTCAGATGGCAAGAACAATGTTGGATCTTCAAAATCCAAATCAAGAAAAATAATCTTCAAATTACCCCAATAAAAATTGTGTGGATTTTCAAATAAGTTATCACCCTTGAAAACTTTATCAATGGAAATTGATTTAGCTTACAGTTTTGCTTCAGCCATATCTAAAGTGCAATCAATATCAATGGTTGGATCGCAATCTTCAACTTCTAAGATCAAAGACTCGTCTTCAATGACTTCAACAATTTCAACTTCATACGAAATATCTTTAACTGTATCTTCTACATAACAAAAATCTTCAAAATAATCATTTAGAAGATATTCCTCTTGCATTACTTGTTTCATCATAGGCCATGATTGGATCCTATTAGTTCCAAATCGTTTCCGATCCTTTTGAAAGTTTTCCCACCAAATTAATGCATCGCTTTTCAAATAAATTTCTATAATTAAAACTTTCAGACTTTCTTCAGTTTTATGATATGCAAAATATTCTTCAACTTCTTTCAACCAATTAATAAATTCTTCAGTTTTCATATGACTAGAAAAAATCGAAGTCTTGGTTGATAATCATTATAGCTCAAAAAATAATTATTGGAACCAAGAGAACCATTGAAACCCATTGAGAATCGAAATCAGAGTCTAAAAAAAACATACCAAAATTTGAACCCTGAGAACTGCTTACGAAAAATAAATTCACTCGCGGCTTCACGTGTGTGTGACGAGTGCTACTTTAATGGGTGTGATGGTGGGCTCAATCTGAAATATCTGGAACTCGTGAGGCGAATCTAAAATTTCTGGCACTGTTGAGGCTGATCCACAATTTCTGTTGTCTCTGAGGCTGATTGTAAATTCTCGGAACTATCACACAAACACTCTCACTCTTTTTTTTTCAATTTCGTTTCTCTATTTTTTTTCTTTTTTTTTAATGGGGGATATGGAGGGTGAATATATGGTGTTTCAAAAGGTGGTTGGTTGTGGTCTGTGGACGCTGAGCCTAGCACAGAGGTAGATTCGGTCCCTCTGATACCAATTGACGCAGCGGGGTATAGCGAAAAATAAGAATGATCACTTTATCGAACCCTGAGGCACATTCAGACGAACCTTGACATAGCGATCGGTAATTACCCAAGCATGGACCGCCATGCAGAGGCCATCATTCCCTAATCTTCGTTAGAAAATGGTGCTCTCGAATCCTCAAAGAGCATGTCGAATCCACGACAGATAAATGTTCCAAAGGAACGATTTTATTAAAATCAATCAAAGGTTAAAAGTTACAATAATTAAAAATAATAAGACTATTTATAATAAACCAATCCTAATATGACTCGATTACGACATTACTAAAAGACTAAAATAAGAAAAGATCAAAACTAATCAAAATCTTATAGGATTCATGACTCCTAATATGACTAGAAAACAAAGATCAAATCTTACCAAAAAGGTAAGTTTGATTTATTTCCAAAACCTAAATTTAATTCATAATCAAACTAAAATAAATAAACTTACTAAATAAGAAAAGACCCAAATTAACAAAATCAGAAAATAAAAAAATTGTTCGATATGGACCGCGGTTCCTTCATCTTTGTCCTACATTAGGTGGCAAAACGAATTGAGAATTTAGGGCAAATATAGTGAAATTGAATTGAATTGAATTGTTGAAAAGGGCAGGAAGGCCATTTCAAGGCAATTTTGCAATTAATTTTTGCTTTAGGGTAGATTAGCAATTCAGTCCCTAAAATAGGGCAATTTTGCTAAAAACCCTATAAATAATTGAACATATCTTTTAGATATGATAATCTGAACAACTACCGTTAACATAAAATTATCACCTGGATAACTCGTGATATTTTAAAGGTAATTTCTGGATATTCAATAGCTTAGCTTAAACTAATCTTTTTCTTGTTATAGTTGTGTGTTGCATTATGCTCATTGCACCATCTACAACTACAATCCCTGGAACCTTGGTGTTGCTTTTTGATAAGGTACAGATGATTAATGGGGGTAGAATATCTTTTGCATGAAATATGTATGATTCCATATTAACTACAACTTGACGCTAAGACCATACTATATTTACCCGACATGCCCATGGTATGCTCCAAGGAACCTCCCCCATCTTCTCTATTTTTCTTTTTTTTTTTGTATTAGAAAACCACCACAAGTGTTGATTCTACCACTCTATTGGACGTCTGCCTATGTGGAGTATTCTGAAGGAAATGCAAATGGCAAAAATGAGTTATAAGAAGTTAACTCAAGTTAACCATAACCATTCGCTGGAATTGTCTGTGCTTAGACATTAACAACTTATAACTTAGGAACTTTTATCATACAAAAGGTTTTACTTAATAGCATATATAATAGCATGTGACCGGAGAGGAGTGCTTACTCAATATATCCTTAAGGAAATTCACAACCACCAAAAGGGCCAGGTCCTCCTATTCTTGGATTCTGAAATGTATAACAAGGACATAATGAATTAACCAATTTTATAAATAAACAAAAAAGATTGTGAAATCTATATTGTGAATTGTGAAATCTATGACTAAAAGTCAAATAGATTTTGGCTTATCATATGCACGCAACAAATGAGAATTACGGTGAAATAACAAGATTCATATCCCATCTTAACGATGAATTATAGTCATTTGCACCACATTATACTTTACAAGATCCTTAAAATATGTTGCATCGGGATAAACATCTAGTATTCAATCTAAGAGTTCGATCTAAGAGTTCTTTATGTCTATTCTTTATGGCTAAAAGAAATAGTGTCTTCAGTTTTGAAACCATTTCAACCTTACTATCATCGGAATAAAACTCTTTAAATATGTTGCAAATGAATTCTACTAATATACGTATTTTGTTAAAGTTGATTTTTATCTCTTCTAATTCATTCCTCCACGGACGGTAAAAAGACATGATAACTCTTTTCCATATACTTTTAATATATGTTGGACATCTCGAAGTATTGACTCCTAATGCAATCAAAACATAATGACCATCAAGCTCAACAGTGGTCATTCGAGGTTGCCATTGAATCAATGCCCAAAACAAATCAAATTTATCATATACTATGAGAAGAGTTAATAGGTAAAACATATCCTTGTAATCACGGGGTATCAATTCATCTGGTTTTTTCTTCAAGAATGCAAAACTATCTTTGCATGGCTAAATTTGACGGCTTCTATCAATGTCAATGAGTCATGGAAATTTTATCTAATTAAATGACAATCTCTCGCTTAAAGAATCCTCATCACATAAAGGTTTGCAACCTATGCTGCTATGACAAGTGCATTGTGATCATGAGTATTAACAAGACAAAAAACTTATCGGGCAATTTGTCTACTAAATTATTCAAAAATATAAAATTTTGAGACGATGAAGACATTTACATGTAAAATTGTGTCACCGTTTCCTGTTAATATGTCCGGAGTATCAATGAATGAAAGTTCTGATATTTTATCCCAATTGCCTTCTATCGTTTATTTGTATAACTTTCAGTGATCCGTCCTATGAATCCAACAAATGAGAATTATGGTTAAACAAAAAGTATGATATCCTCAATTGAAGATGAATTACAATCATTTGCACCACAATGCACTTTACAACATCTTTAAAACATGTTGCATCAGGATAAACATCTAGTATTCATTCTAAGGGTTCTTTGTTTTTATTCTTGATGCCTAATAGAAATGATGTCTTCAGTTTTGAAGTCATTTCAATATTACTATCATTGGAATAAAACTCATCAAATATGTTGCAAATGAATTCCACTAATCCTTTCGTTAGAGTTGGTTTTTACCTCTTCTAATTCATTCCTCCATGGACGGTAAAAGGATATGATAACTCTCTTCCATATACTTTTAATATAAGTTGGATATTTTGAAGTTTTGACTCCCAATGCAATCAGAACAGAATGCCCATCAAGCTCAAGAGTGGTCATTTGGGGTTGCCTTTGAATCAAGAGGAAATGGTGAAATATATCACATTTTTAAAGGTATGTTGTGATGATGTCACCCTTTTAATAACTTAAGTTTAAAAGGCACATATTATGGTAAACTGTCCAAATTACCCCTAAACTTTAATTTTTTAAAAAGCCATTTCTGAACTCGTTGGTATCTCCCCAAAAAGGTTGTCTGAAAAACTTGACTCTCTCTCCAGATTCTACAGTAGAAGGTAACAAATATTTATGATCTTCACTTAAATTTCTTTTATACATTTCAGATATTTTGCATTCAATTCTGTGTGGGTTAACAATGTATCCATTCCTCGATATCAATGTATCCATTTCAGATTCTGCAGTAGAATGTTTTTTTTCTTGTGTGACCGAGAATATTTAAAGATGAATCGAGCTTATTTTATATTAGATTGAGCTGTTGTTTAGTTTGAAAAAAGCTCGATTATTTGAAAAAAATGCTCGATCCCTTAGGAAAAGTTCTCGATCCCTTAGGAAAAGTTCTCGATCCCTGGATAAAGGTTCTCGAACCATTATAAAAGTTCTCGATAATTTAACAAATAATCTCGATCCCTTTAAAAAGTTCTCGGTCCCTTAGAAAAAGTTCTCGGTCCCTTAGAAAAAGTTCTCGGTCCCTTCGAAAAAGTTCTCGGTCCCTTTGAAAAGATCTCGATCCCTTGCTAAAAGTTCTCGATCCCTTGAAAAATATTCTCGATCCCTTAAAAAAGTTCTCGAACAGGTTTAAAAAGTTCTCGTTCCGTTGTTAACAGTTCCCGATCCGTTAGAAAAACTTCTCGTTCCATTGTTAAAAGTTCTCGATCCCTTAATAAACGTTCTCGATAATTTGAAAAATATTCTTGATCCCTTTAAAAAGTTCTCGAACCGTTAAAAAAGTTCTCGTTCCGTTGTAAACAGTTCTCGATCCCTTAGAAAAAGTTGTTGTTCCCTTTTTAAAAGTTATCGATCCCTTGATAAAAGTTCTCGATAATTTGACAAATATTCTCGATCCCTTTAAAAAGTAATCGAACCGCTAGAAATGTTCTCTATCCCTTAGAAAAAGTTCTCGTTCCCTTGTTAAAAGTTCTCGAACCGTTATAAAAAGTTTTCGATAATTTGACAAATATTCTCGATAAAAGTTCTCGAATTGAACATTTTTTTAAAGTTCTCGATCCTTTGTAAATTATTCTCGAAACCAGCCTTGAAACAATTCTTGATCCCTTATAAAATGTACTCGATCCATTTGAAATTTTTGTAATTGTTAGTAATTGTAAAATTAATTTTGTTTTATCTGTTAATAATTGATAATGATGATGATTTTCACAGGACAATGGATCGGGTTAGATTAGTAATATCTTACAACGGTTGATGGGAGCAATTAGTTGATGGAAGTCAGAGGTTTCTTGGTTCCGATAACCAAGGAATGTATGTGTCCAGAAATATGACTTACGAAGAACTGGTGTCGATTGTACAAACTGTTGTGAAGTACGATGTGAACAAATACATTGCTGATCTACAATCAATATCAATCGTTCCCGGGACAACATGTCACACATTTATAAGAAATGACGATGATATTTTGCTTATGCTAGGGGAAGATAGGGTAATCCCTCAAGTATGTGTCAGTTTAATTGAGAGGGCTGCCGGAGGTGTCATTGATGAAGAAATCCCTCGTCATGATAACACCCAACAATTTCGATCTTCAGGCGGAAGCAACCTGTTGTTGGTAGAAAGAAGTGGGAATGACGGTAGGAAAAACTTATATGTTGTCCCACCGGAAGTAGCCAACCATGGTGATATAGTTGGAGCTCAACTGGACGATGATTTCGGTTGTCAAATTGAAATAAACGCTGGGCAGTACAACCACCAATACAATGAGATGTACAATGAGCGGAACAATTAACCTCATAACCTACCAATCCATGAGGTGGCTAATGAGGCAAATGTGCATCCGGTACATAATGTACCGAACAATGAGGAAGATGAATAACCATTCAAAATGGGAAGATGTGCAAGACGTGTCCACAGATGTAGTTTCACTACAGTAGATATAGCTGGGACATCTGAGGTCCGACCTGATGTAACTCCAGCTGAGTCTGAGAATGCTAGAACGTGGGTTATTCCAGGAGCAGAATCATACTCGTTTGGTATGGGTGGAAGTAGGAACTTGGTAGAAGATGAACCTACCAGCATGATATATAAAGGTCAATTTTTTCCTACTAAAAAGGATTTGAAGAGATTGGCTGGCCATTTTGCAATGCGGCATAACTTCGAGTGGAAGGTGAAAAGGTTGAATAAGACAACATTACGTATGGTTTGTTTGATATACAACTGTATATGGAAGTTAAGAGCAGTTAGGAGAGATGAAGCAACATACTTTCAAGTACAAAGTTTTATCAACGAACACACTTGTCCGTTGGAGGATATTCACCGTCGACATCGACAAGCTAGTGCAGTCATAATTGGAGAAGTGGTTGCACCTAGATTGCAGCAACATGATGGTCGACTAATGCGTCCGAAGGACATAATCGCCGATATGAAACCAATGTATGGCATCCAAATAATGTACAGTAAGGCACATCAAGCCCTTGATTATGCATTGTCACTTACCTATGGAACGCATAAGGAAAGCTTCAAACTGCTGCCATCATTCGGTTACGTGTTGGAACAACAAAATCCCGGACCGATTACTGACTTACAGTGTGATGAAAATGGTAAATTCCTATACTTTTTCATTTTGTTAGGTGTCTCACTCAGAGGATTCCAGAGGTGTATGCATCCAGTTATTGCCGTTGATGGTACCCATTTAAAGGGTAGATTCGGGGGCACAATGTTTGTTGCAACTGCACAAGATGAGAATGAACATGTTTATCCAATTGCTTTTGGGTACGGTGACTCGGAAAACAACCTATCATGGGAGTAGTTTTTGGATTCCTTGAAAGGTGCCCTTGGCCATATAAATGATTTGGTTTTCATTTCTGATCGACATGCAAGCATTGAAGCAGGAATTTCTAAAGTGTTCCTTTATGCCACTCATACCATATGTTGCTGGCACTTCTATGAAAATATTAAGAATAGATATTATAGAAAGGATGTGGCCGTAATAATAGATAAAGCAGCCCGAGCGTACACCGAGTTGAAATATAACCGGTACATGGAAGAGTTATGCAACTTGCACCCGAATGCATATGAATATGTAATTGATGCCGATCCACATAAGTGGTCCCGTGTTCACTGCCCCGACAGAATGTATAGGGTCATGACAACAAATGCTGAAGAATGCATAAACTCATGCCTTAAATTTGCACGGCAACTGCCTATGTTGACTTTGGTAGAGTTTATTAGGAATATGCTACAACGTTGGTTTCACGATCGTCATAGGGCTACACAATCCATGCGTTATCAGTTGACTGACGTAGCACATCTTTTGATCCTGAAACGTGTTAAAAACTGCAATTTTTTGACTGTTTATCCAGTAGACTAAAATCAGATTTACGGCCCCACATACCTCATTAACAACATCCATGAAGTTGGTCTACAACCGATGGAACCATGCAAAATCAACAAGCTCCAGCAAATCGACATCACGTCTACATTAATGTTCCATCAGCTACACATTTATATAATGCATTACAAGAAAATCGGCCACCTAAATGACAATTAATTTTACTTACATTTTCCCGTTTACGTTCTCCTTGACGGCTCGGTACACCTTCAAATGGGTATCATCCACCAGTTCCTGGGGATTAAATACGTGGGCAGGTTCCTCTAATATTACCCTCGTCCTCTTAGGTCGGCACAGATCTGTGTACGGGCTAACCAACTACCAACCGCGCTTCAGTACACGTCTGGGTCCTCGAACTCCCCCTGACGGGGTGTACTCAGATGAGGGTGAGGGTGAGGGTGAGGGTGAGGGTGAGGGAGTGGGAGCCTGCTGTACGGTCGGAGGTGGAGGGGGTAGGGGAGCCTGCTGCTGGAGGAAAGGTGGAGGGGGAGCCTTCTGCACTGTCGGATGTGGATGGAGAGGGGGAGCCTGCTGAGCGGACGTCGGTGCCGGGGGAGCCTGCTGAGCGGACGTTGGTGCCGGGGGAGCCTGCTCCTCAGTCGGAGGTGGAGGGGGAAGGAAGCCTGCTACTCAAACTTTGGTGGAGGGGGAGCCTGCTCCTCTCTAGAAGGTGGTGGGGGAGCCTGCTGCTCTGACGTCGGTGGAGCCTAGAGCTCGCTATGAGGTGGCGGGGGAGCTTGCGAATCGCTCTGAGAGGGAGAGGGGCCGACTGCTCACTCAAAGGGGGGCAGACTGGTCGCTCAGAGGGGGAGGGGGAGGGGGAGACTGAGCTCTATTATCCAGAAATGCCCCTCTGGTATGTGGATCCTCTGTATTGGTACTGAAGCCCTGAAGACCCCCGATCAATGCAAGCAACTCCCTATGTTGTTGATGTCGATCCTTCTCGCTCTTCCGAAACAAATCGAGCGACTCCCGGTGCTGTTGTTGTCGATCCTCTTCACTCTTTCGGAGGGCTTCACGCAACTCCTTCAAGTTATGTTCTAAACGGGCCTGAAATCATGCAACTTTTTTAATACGAAAACAATCAACAACTCCTGTTACTAAAAAAAAAACTACCATCTCCACTTACCTCCACATCAAGTCGAACGCCTGCAAGGGAATCCCCTGTAGCGGAACCAGTTCCTGGGTGGTAAACCGAACCTGCCTCACTCGCTGGTGAGACGGCTCAGATTCGCCAGTGTCCATGCCTCAGAAATCTGGACCTGTAGGGTCTGAAGCTTCCGTCTCAGTACACCTCACACCCTCACCCTCCTCCTCGGGACGAACTGTAGTTGTAGTCTGCTCAGGGACAGTAGGAAGGTAAACCCTGTTGTCCTGCACATACGCGCTCCCCCCTTGACTTAGGCCTGCAAAGTACTGGGCCACCGCCTCTGCTGCTGTGGGCACGATTTCAGTCATCGCCGACATCTGAAAGCGTATTTAGATGAATGTCATTGTTACTTATCAGAAGTAAAAAAATTACTTAACAAAAAATAAAATTAGCACTAAATATCTTCTCCAACTTCTTCCCTCTAGGTTGTTTGGTCAACTCCCACTTCAACAACCGAGGGGAAAGGTCTGTAACCCTTCGAGTCCAAAAAACGACGCCCAGTTGGGGGATCACCTCAAAAGCAAATATCTGCATCACAGATACGTATAGTTATAATCCAAAAGAATTTTTGAGTCAAAATTAAATGTACATGTTGGAAATTAAATTTCTTACCAAAAGGGAGTGTGATAGACCGTAGATGTTGTACCCCTCTACGGAATGTCCAACATCGCCTTGTGACTGTTGTTGTCTCTCCTCATGATGTCGCGGTAAGGCATGCTTGAATGAAAATATAGAATGCCTATAGACGTGGGCACCTCACGGGAACGCATCGAAGGCATTGAGGTCCTCTACCAACCTAAACTGCCAAACTGGAATCTTCAATCTCTCGTCCACCCCATCAATATCCAGTTCAACATGTAAATGAGGCACAACTTCACAGCATCATACACCTGTTGAAACTCTCCCTGGGTAAGAACAACCCTCAAGTCATCCAACGATACCTCATCATGTGCAGGAAAGTACCGTTGATGTATGTCATTCTCAATTACAACATACATACTCGTGTCCGGTACGACTCTAAAACGTAATCCGGAGATGAGGCTAAATTCCACATTCGAAAACCGTACCACATCGTTCCCTAACAAGAACCGTATCTCATCTGTCAGGCCATCATGGTCCAACTCCCGCAACAGCAGCTGATGAATAACACCACCAGAAAACTTCATCTCCCTGTGCATTGACATAAAATGCCCAAAACAGGAGGCCATGAACCGACGCCGATCCTCAACAATAAACTCTTCAGGGACCGGATTAAGTGCATCGTCTATACGGGCGATGGCTTCAAAATGGTCGTGTCGGGTCAATTTTCCCTCGAACCAATCTCCCTCTGCGGTTTTAAGCAATTCCTTCATACTGCTCGTCATCTACAATGTCACAGACACAGTACATCAGTAAACTGCACAAAAACTAGAAAATATTCTTGATCGTTTGAAACAAATTCTCGATACTTTTAAAAGATTCTCGATCCTTTGAAAAAGTTCTCGATTTGTATAAAAAGTTCTCGATCCTTTGCAAATAGGCTCGATCCTCTGAAATTAGTCTCGATCCTTTGTAAAACCTCTCGATTCATTGAAAAATCTTCTCAATCATTTGAAAAAGTTCTCCACCCTTTGAAAAACATTCTCGATCGTTATGAAAATATTCTCGATCCTTTGAAAATACTCTCGATCCTTTGAAAATGTTCTCGATAAATTTAAAAAATCTCGACCCTTTAAAAATATTCTCGAACCTTTGAAAAACCTCTCGATCCTTTGAAAAACCTCTCGATTCTTTGAAAAATCTTCTCGGTCATTTTATAAAATCTGGACCCTTTGAAAAACATTCTCGATCGTTTGAAAACATTCTCGATCGTTATCAAAATTTTCTCGATCATTTTCAAAAAATCTCGATCCTTTCAAAATAGTCTGGATCCTTTGAAAAACCTCTCGATTCTTTGAAATTTTTTCTCTATCATTTAACAAAAGCTCGATCACTTTGAAAAACATTCTCGATCACTTTCAAAAACCTCTCGAATCTTTCTAAAAAATTTCTTCGATCTCGCTTGAAATATTCTCGATTTATTATTATTTAAAAAAAAAATCCTCGATACCAGAATATTGAACCTCATTTCATACTCAAACCCAAACCAAAACCACAACCACTGTCAACCCTAATCTACAATTTCTTTCAACAGAACAAGTCTGAAATGCAATTATAAGTTATGAACAACAAATCGATAAATAAAACAAACTCAGATTACCTTTGTCAGTCGCTGCGAAATGTACTGTATTCCGATTCCGGTCAATAAGCTGTCGATTTCCTCGCCGTCGATTTTGTTGTTGTCGGTTTCTTTCTCGCTTTCTTTCTCACTGTTGCTTTTCTCAGACTCACAAAACGACAAATTTTCTCTCTTTTTCAATTTTGTAGGGGTATTCTCGTCTGTTTAGTTTAAATGGTGTCTTTTAAAATTTCATTAATAAACTGGTGACATTTGCACAACACTCCTCTCAAATAGTGCCATTTATTTATCGAACCCTTGAATCAATAGAAAATATGATCTCTTTGTAACTCGGGGTATCAATCATGTTTTTTTCTTCAAGAATGCAAAACTATCTTCCCATGGCCAAATTTGATGGTTTCCATCAATGGCAATGAATCATAGAAATTTCGTCTGGCTAACAGATGATCCCACGCTAAAAGAATCCTTACCACATAGAGGTTTCTAACTTGTGTTGCAACGACAATTGTGTATCGTGGACATGAGTATTAACAAGACAAAATAATCATCGGGCAATTTGTGCATCAACTTCTTCAAAAGTATAAAATTTTAAGCCAATGAAGACCTACATGTAAAACAGTGTCATCATTTTCTGTTATTCTATTCGGAATGTCAATAAACGAAAGTTCATATTTTATACCAATTGCCTTCTATAGTTCATTTGTATAATTTTCAGTGATCTGCCATATGAATCAAACTAATGAAAATTATGGTGAAACAACAAGTTTCTGTTGGTTTTATATTGGGTACACCCAAGATGGGTCCAAACCCGATCTCATGGCCATAACCCATGAAATCTAACCCAACTATGAGCTAGTAACTGAAGTAGCAGTTATCTCTGTAAACAACTACCAAAACAGTTTACAGGCATATAAATATATGTAGTTAACTCTGAGAAGGATACTGATGTAAGTGACTGTGTGGTTATATTACGTAATACTCATGGAGAGAAAGAAACAGAAAATAGTAGAGATACTTTATACTGTGATTAGAGTTAGGGTTCCAATTTGGTGACTCTATCCATACCTATGAAACATTCTTGTAATCGATCCGAAAAAAGATATATTTTTTTGGTTGCTTTCTTATCATATTGTATGTTTATTAACATTGGTATCAGGGCACTATTAGAATGTTTTCTGGTTTAAAAGATATGGTGATATCTCTTTTTTAAAATGTATAAATATTTCTACTTGTTTCTCATACGCATGGATCATTGTTTTGGAAAATCTACGTTTTACTGTTTTTGATTAATAACATGTGAAACTTGTTACTGATTTTCTAATTTATTACATAAACCTTGAATATGTTTGTGATGCTATGCAATCTACATTTTTATATTGTAAATATCTTGTAGGTTACCATTTTTTTCCCTATTATTGAATTCTATTATATATATATATGTTTTACAGATTTTTTTTTTTTTAGAAATTGAATATGTTGAACATATTTTTGTTTGTTTTTGAATTCAATATGCATTATTTCATATGAATATGATACTATACAAATTGTTTTACTTGTGTTATATGCCATGAAACTTAAAATTTTAGCATATGAACACTAAGAAACATAGCCCTAAAATCGAGACTTTTAGAGGGTCGTAGAGGGTACAAATGGTCTTTATTTGTTGTCAATTTGGTATCATTAGAAACTAGAGATCCCACGCTTTTCAACGATACCAAAAACATATAATTTGGTTTAGTAACGAGTGAGAGCGAAGTGATTGAAAATAGAGTCGGAACATGATTTTTTCTAGAAAATTGTTCTTGAGGTTGAAGACAATGAATAGTGTAACATGCCATTAGGTCGGTGAGTGCACTTCACCTCAGACCCAATGTTCGGTATAAGGTATAAATGGAGTTAACTTAAAATTTGGAGACGAATGATGGTAGTGAGGGGCATAATAGCACTATGCTCTTGATATGTGGACCTCCTAGAATATGGCACGTGATAGGGATGTGTAAACTATGACACATGGTCCAATCCCATAATGCCACGTGACACAGACGTGTCGTAAAGAGAAACCGCCAACCGTTTCCAGCAATTGTAGCGATTTTTGGTGACAGTTACTGACAACCGGAACAGTTACCGATGTCGGTCCTCTGACAATACCAGTTTTCAGTACTGGTTCATGGCCAAACCGTATTTTGGTGATTTTTCTGGTGTTCCAAAAGCGGCTTTTTAGCCACCAAGAGATGGTTTTTCTACCTCCATAAGGCGGTTTTTTAGCCACAGGTGGAGGTGTTCTAACGGAAAAAAAATCTAATTTTTTTTATTATTTTATTAATTCCAATGATTATTTTTGCTCCAATTGGAGCTGAATATATGCTCTGCTCTATAAATTTTATAAGTTCTCAATTTTACTAACAAATTATTAATGGTGTCTAATTTCATTTCTCTATAGTTAGAGAGAATGAGTAGCGAAAACTCATATGATTCCGTTGACCTCAACAGGAATACTCACCATTGTCAGTGGAGGAATATTCACCGCAATCGGTAGAAGATTATTAACTATTGTCGGATGAAATGTCCATAGAAGAAAATGCTATTGAAGAGTATACACCTAGAACACTTGAGGACGATGAAAGTCAACAATCTCCAAGGATATAGATAGATGAATCGGAGAATCTATGGAATTGGAATTACCAAATACTAAAAGCTAAGTTCATACTAAAGCTAGAAAGTCATAAGAGGGATTATAGTACTAGTATTTATGAACAAATGTTAAGGTTTAGGGACTAATTGTCTATGAATGCCCTTGGAATGATGGTGGGATAGATTTTATATGGAAGGATATTATTCATGCCCACCTTAAGGTTTTACCAGATAAACTATGACAACATAACATTGCGATGCTAACCTTGCTAGAAACAGGTGTGTTTATCACCTTCAATGAAGCACTAAAAGTCATTTTAGATTATTAATAATCGAGTATTCAGAAACCGTAGAAAGCATGTGACTTTCAGCACGTATGCTAATTTGAGAACACAAAGACATTGTAATTCAATTACAGGATGGTATGTAGTAACTGCATATAGCAAGTTTAGGGTAGAAGATAATTACTACCTATTCAAAATAATAAGCAGAGTATTTTTGCACACTTTGAGAGAATTATGTATGAAATCTAAGAGAGTTTTAGAATTACTAATTGAGATTGTAATTCTTAGAATGTATATAATTTTGTAAATACTCTTAGTTTGTTAAAACTCTTTATTATTAATGAAATGAGATATTTGTGCACATGATATTGCAAAGTTTTATATACTTGTATTTATTTAATGTGAGTGTTCTAAATTGTAAGAAGCAATGTTAGAATTGTTTTTACGTAAAAGACACTAATAAATATAAACTAGTGAATGCTATGGATTTGGATGATAACTGAGAGCTTTGACTCATATATCGATTCCCATCATAATGTTCCTCTTGTTATAGTTTTAAGTGTACTTTTGCTTCATAAAATTGTTCTAAGTGTGAAAAGATTAAGAAAATTATGCTAGAATAACTATTTATTAGATTATGCATTACATAAAATTTCAGGAAATGATTTCTGCTACTAAGTCGATTGTTGTTGAGTTGAACAAGGGAGAAAAGCTGAACGGTGACAACTATGAGATGTGACGTGGAAAAATTCAGCTGATCCTTGAAAAGCAAGAGACTCTTGAAACTCTTACAAATACCATAGTTGAACCATCGAATGGTAGCACTGTCCAATATAGACTTAGAATAAGAAGAACAATTTAGCTCGTATAACGATACTGAGCAGCAAGACTGATGCTATCATGTGTGAATATGAAGAGTGTGACACTGCACAAGATATGTGGAATACGTTGAAAGACAAGTTTGGCTGCATGTAAAATGATGTGACCGTTATTTTTGTTAATCTGTCCATAGTATCTACGAACGAAAGTTCTGATATTTTATCCCAATTGTTTTATATCATCCATTTATATAACTTTTAGTGTTCCGTTTGATGAATCGAACAAATGAGAATTATGGTTAAACAACAAGTTCGATATCCTCTCTTGACGATGAATTACAGTCATTTGCACCACAAAGCACTTAACAATATCTTTATAATATGTTGCATCGGGATAAACATCTAGTATTCAATCTAAGAGTTTTTATGTTTATTCTCGATGGCTAACAGAAATTGTCTTCAGTTTTGAAGCCATTTCAACTTTACTATCATCGAAATAAAACTCTTCAAGTATGTTGCAAATGAATTCTACTAATCCACACATTTCGTTAAATTTGATTTTTGTCTCTTCTAATTTATTCCTCAACGAATGGTAAAGAGACATGATAACTCACTTTCATACACTTTTAATATCAGTATGACACATTGAAGTTTTGATTCCCAATGCAATCAAAATAAAATGGCCATCAAACTAAATAGTGGTTATTCGAGATTACCTTTGAATCAATGCTCAAACCAAATCAAATTTATCAGTTTCTATAAGAAGAGTTAATAAAGAAAACATATCCTTGTAATCATAGGGTATCAACTCATCTGGTTTTGTAAAACTATCTCTGTGTGATAAAATTTGACGGCTTACCTCAATGACAATGAATCATAAAAATTTAGTCTAACTGAACGACGATCCCTCGCTAAATGAAACACCACCAAATAGAGATTTCCAACTTATGTTGCAACGACAAGTGCATTGTGGCCATGGGAATTAATAATACAAAAAAAACTCATCGAGCAATTTGTCCACTAACTTCTTTAGAAATATAAATTTTGAGCCGATGAAGACATGACTACATGTAAAACGGTGTCACCGTTTTCTGTTAATGACATGACCCACCCCGACTCCTCTCTCTTGAGTACGAGGGAGGGCCTGTGGCTGCCCCGACTCCTCTTTTGAGTACGAGGAAAACCTTATGGGCTCTACATTTACTAGCATGATAAAAGGACTTTCTGTTGAAATTTTCATAGGAAATACTTGCTATTAAACAAATAAAATGTGAGAGTGCAAAATGTACATAATTGTAATTTCTTTTCATATATATTCGTTCTTTACAAAAAGTGTCAAAATTGACCGATCGGACCAAAAATCGATCACTATAAAAACTAAGTAACCATTCCATCCCGAGTGGGAAATTGAACAGGCCGAGTAGGCCGAGTATACCGAATAGGCCATGTGGGCCGAGTAGGTCAAGTGGGCCGAATAGGCCGAGTGGGCCGAGTAGGCTGAACAGACAGAGTAGAATTCCGACCACGTTCTGACCATGCCTACCCTCCCGACCACTTTACAGTCCCGACCATGCCTACCGTCCCGATCATGCCTACCTCATATTTCTACATATGTACATGAAAATTTAAAATGCATGACTTTTATACTTCATGATGTCATCGAGTGGCCCACCTCAAAACTTCTGAGTCCGCACAACCGAGCAGCTACCTGGATAAATATTTAAGAGTGAAAGGATGAGCGCTAACGCCCAGTGAGTGAATTAAACTTTTAAAAACACTTTTGTAAACCACTTTACAATGAGCATTCAGTAATACATGGTATAAGATAATATATCTACTTTCGTGCTGAATAAACTGAATAAACTGAATGCTTCTCTTTACTGAACAAGTATAAATACTTTATAAAATCTTAATCTACACCAAATTCGTATCGGGGATATCCTCCATACATAAGCCGAAATACTTCGGGCAAACGCAGAGTCATGAATAACTTCTGGTCATATCCGTGCAGAGCGACTCAATTACTCTTTCTCTGGTCAATACTCGGGCAGAGCGACTCTTTGGTCACACACGTGCAGAGCGACTCAATTACTCTTTCTTTGGTCAATACACATGCAGAGCGACTCATGACATATACATGCGTAGAACGGCCCCAAAAGCCAACCATAATCATAACTGGGGAAGGTACATACATGGTGCTTTTATAGAAATTATAATCTCTTCTTGATAATTCATAAAAATAATATACTGATTCTGAATGCTAATATAAGCATAAAATATAAACTTTCGGTTCTCTGTATACTCACCATCAATCATAAAAAGCAATAAAAAGCTTTAAATGATTTGCAGCAATTAAAGCATAAAACTGTAAATTTGAGTTAAAAACAAAACTGAAACTTAATTCACTCACAACTTAGACGTCAAGCTTATTTCAGACTGAGTATGCTAGGTTCCCTTCGTCTTCTTTCCCTAACAATCACAAGATCCAATTAAAAACTGGATATCAAAGAAGAATCAACTGAAATCTGTAATCACGAGAGAGCTTCACCGGCTTCTCTCTTTTCTTATCTTTCCTTTCTTCCGCTGGATTCTACTGCTTTCTAGCTCTCACAACGTTTATCCTCGTATATATATATACTTATGGAAGGACACAGCTGAAGTTGAACCAAGCTCACAGCTGCCTATCAGCCATGCATTTCACTTGGCTTACTCACCTGATGCCTTTTCTGCTTCACGCTTATCCCCTTTTTTTTTTTTATAAATTGGGCCCGAAAGACATTGGGTGTTACAGCTAATCTGCCAGGAGTGTCAGTGAATGAAAGTTTTGATATTTTATCCCTATCGTCCATTTTTATAACTTTCTATGATCCGTTCTATAAATCTAACAAATGAGAATTATGGTGAAACAACAAGTTCCATATCCTCTCTTGACGATGAATTACAATTATTTGCACCACATTGCGTTATGCAATATCTTTCAAATATATTGCATCAGAATAAATATATAGTATTCAATTTAAGTGTTCTTTATATCTATTCTTGATGGTTAATAGAAAGGGTGTCTTCAGTTTTGAAGTCATTTTAGCCTTACTATCATCGAAATAAAACTTTTCAAATATGTTGCAAATAAATTCTACTAATCTATGCATTTCGTTAAATTTTATTTTTATCTCTTCTAATCTATTCCTCCACGAACGGCAAAAAGACATGATACTTCTCTTCTATACACTTTTAATATAAGTTGGACATTTTAAAGTTTTGACTCCTAATGCAATCAAAACAGAATAACCATCAAGCTCAATAGTGGTCATTTTAGGTTGCCTTTGAATCATTGTCCAAACGAAATCAAATTTATCATTTTCTATGAGAAGAGTTAATTGGGGAAAACATATCATTGTGATCATGGGGTATCAACTCATATGGGTTTTCTTAAAAAATGCAAAACTTTCTCTACGTGGTCAAATTTGACGGCTTCCATCAATGGTAACGAGTCATAGAAATTTCATTTAGCTAAATGACAATCTCTTACTAAAAGAATCCCCACCACCTAAATGATTCCTACTTGTGCATTGCGGTCATAAGTAATATGACGAAGATAATTGTCAGACAATTTGTCCACCAACTTCTTTAGAAACATAAAATTTTTAACAGACGAAAACATGGCTACATGTGAAACGGTGTTAACATTTTCTGTTAATCATTCTAGAGTATTAATGAACGCAAGTTTTGATATTTTATCCCAATTGCCTTATATCGTCAATTTGTGATCCGTTATATGAATTCTACACGAAATGGAGGTCATAATCTCTCTACTACAATAATAATAAAATTATTGACATGTGTTTCATCAAAACCTAAGTCAAGGTTTTGGAAGAGATCCATGTTGGGTCAAAAACAAGTTGATGTTGTTTAATAATATGTGAGAATTGTCAAAAGTAACCACAAATATTATGGTAATTTTGTTTTTTTACAACATATGAAATTTAACTGTTAATAACTACATTTCAAAATTTATTTTTATCCCAAAGGCTGATGCCGTCAACCGGCCTTGAACAACAGCAAGTAAGCAATGTTTCAATTGTATTCATGAAAGCAATGCCGTCAACCGACCTTGAAGGCAATGCACCTGGAATTGCTGATCTCCCTAAAAAAAATTAGATCAAAATCATTAGATTTAAAAATATTTAGGTTTCACAAATTATATATATAAAAAAATATTTGAAACCCTCAAACACATCTTCAACTTTCAAATGTTTTTCCACATCTCTAGAAAGTTTCACATCGGTTGAGTCTCATTCGGTTCATATTTGGTTCATTTGAGAATACGAGCCAAAACCTAACAATTCCTCACTTTGACTTGAATTTTCAAGACCTTTGTCCACAACCATGACTCTCATCACCGAGAATCAACATACCTACCAGGTATAAGCACTTAGGAACAAACCATCCTACAATTTCTTTTCTTCCTTTTTTTTTGTTTTGTGTTCGTTGTTTCGACACCACATCGAAAATAACCTGCTGAAATTGTGGTGAAAATCCTCATGTCAGATTACCAGGGAGTTCGTGAGCCATCGACATCCTTGTCCACCATATACCTTGTGCAACTTTCTAACCAATGCCTTGTACACAATTATGGACCACTAGCAGCAATATATCTTCTTCCATGGCCAGTAGGGAAAACTGCCAAAAAGTTAAACATGTTCTTACATCATCCAACCTTGTGAAAGACCTTTTGTCATTGTATCACATACCTGGTGAAAGACTTACTACTAGAACCAGAAGTGCGATGATGGATAAGCCCTACACTACACTAGAGACTTCAAGCGTTTATTTTTTTAAAATATTCAATTAACGCCTTGTGTAATCCAGATTGGATCTCTATGACTTGTATCTGCCACCACAAGCTATTGGGAATTTTTTTAAACAGATGAACGCGGAAGTGTCGTGCCTAATATTCGCTCATAACTCATAGCAATGAATAATGTCTATAGCAGAAAAATAGATGAGAGAAAACAAACCTATTGCAGCACAAGATATAAGTGGAAAGCCCAAATCAGATAAAAAATCACGGGCCGTCAGGACGACAGAGAAAGTTTCATTGTATGATAAATTATTACAACCATATACTTCAGGATTCTCCCTCACCCTCAACCCTAAACCAAAGAGCTATACCAAGTCCCCAAGCTTACAAACCGAGCTTCACATCATGACTCAACTCACAATGTCAAATATATAACGTAAAAGCTTTACTTTTAAAGGTCCCATATTGGAAAAAAAAAAGAGTGCAAAATTTTGTCATTATATATATATAAAAGTTGAAAATTACAACTTAGAATGAGTAAAATATTTTGATTTTATTCTTTATAAATTAATTTTTTTAAATGGAGTTTAAATTTATAATATTTTAATATTATATATTATATAATTTTTATATAACTCGGTTTATAGGTCACCCATGGATTCATTTTCCCAATTCTCACACACACATAAATCTATTAGAATTTCACTTATATGGATTTACGGATTATAAATTTACCACCCACCCAAACCTTCTCCAAAAGAATCAGATTCAAATGGATCCCATAAATTTAAGTTTAATTGTTATCTTAGTAATCAATATTGAATTAAATTATGATGCATAAAATAAGTGGTTGCTACCGTCGGTATATGCAATTGAATGTACATTGAATGAGGTGGGGCCAGCAGAAATAAAGCTGAAATTGCTGCCTAACAGTTGCTGTTTGTAGCACGTGTGTTTGAAATGGTTGTTCACCTTCCAGAATAAATACTTTACAAATAAAACTTTTATTGAGTAGCTTTTTGTTAAAAAATTTGTTTGGAAGTCGTGGTGCTGTTTTTCCCAAGCTATAATACTTTGATGCTACATTTTTAAGTTCCGTTATATAGCTGTTTTTCAATTCGTTTTCGTTTTTATTTTTTTAAAACGATTTTAAATTTCTGTTCATTAATCGTTTTAAATTTATATTTAAAAAACGAAAAATAAAATGAAAAACAAAATAAATATTAATAACAAAAAATTTGAAAAACATAAAATACATATTTTCCATGTTTTTGTTTTTGTTTTTCATTTTTAATTTTTGTTTTTACTTTTTTTTTTCTTCTTCTTTTCCGATCCTCTTCTAGTTCTTCTTCTTCTTCTTCTTCTCCTTTTTCTTTGAACATTCTTCTTCTTCTTCTTCTTCTCCGAACCTTTTTCTTCTCTGATCCTCTTCTTCTCCTTCTCTGATGCTTTTTTTTTCCGATGATTCTCCTTATTCGATCCTCTTCCTCTTTCTCTTCTTCGATCTTCTTCCTTTCTTTTTCTTCTTTTCTTCTTCTTGACCGATCTGGTTACCTTTCTTTTGCTTCTTTTTTATTTTTTTTTATATACTTTATTACTATTATTTATATTTGTTAAAATAATACTTATTTATAATTTAAGAATTTAGTTTTGATTAATTGAATTTTTTTTTAGTAATCTGTGATGTGTTACTTTTGTTTAATGTAAAAATTACAATACAAAAATTATATTGATTAATTATTTAATCAATTTGTCTTCTTCTCCGATCCTCTTTTTCTTCTTCTCTAATATTCTTCTTCTCCTTCTCCGATGATTCTTTTTCTCCGATTATTTCACCTTCTTTGATCCTCTTCCTCCTTTTCTTCTTCGATCTTCTTCCTTTCTTTTTCTTCTTCTTGATCGATCTGGTTACCTTTTTTTTTCTTTTTTCTTTTTTTATATATACTTTATTACTATTATTTATATTTATTAAAATAATACTTTTTTATAATTTAATAGTTTAGTTTTGATTAATTGATTTTTTGATTTTTTTTTTAGTAATTTGTGATATGCTACTTTTGTTTAATGTAAAAATTACAATACAAAAATTAAATTGATTAATTATTTAATCAATTTATTTATAATTGTAAAAATATTAAACAAAATGCAAAAATTGATATTTCATTTTTTGATAGTTTTCAGCTAACCTATTAGACACGTTTTTTCCGTTTTAATTTTTAAAATATAACTTTCAGTATATGTTACCAGACATATTTTTAAAATTCGAAACTAAAATAAAAAACATTGTTTTCATTTTCATTTTCATTTTCATTTTTGAAAAATGGCAACTGAAAAACGGTTATAAGACAGGCCCTTACACTTATCAAGAAAATTCATTTTCTGTTTTCCTTATCCTTCTTTTTCTGTTGATGAGCTCGACCTTTTCTTTAATGATTTTTATGCATCTTTAATTACAATATATATCAAAGAAAAAAAAATATAGTAATGTGGAGGAAGATTTCTCCTTGATCTTTCTAAGAATTCGACAATATCCAGTTTCAGGATACATCACATTGCCTCGAGCTTTTATTACCAAAACAAACTTAAGCTATGTTTAAGATTGCTTTGTTTAAGTTATAATCTACTTACAGCATAACTTAATAAATAATCAACTTAAGAAAAAAATAGGTCGGTGTTTGGTAAACTAGATTTAAAATTGCTTAACTTTTGAAATGATGAAAAATGTATTGAACAAAATGACTGAAAGTTAAAATTCGATATAAACAAAATGAATTCAGATTATCATTCACCATACGAAATCCAAATTTTAGCGAAAACGAGATCAAACATCTAGGATTGTACCACTGGTCGGAGGGCGATCACACGATCGGAAAGTCCCCACTTATCACAATGCATATACTCTGTAGTTATCATATATACTATGGGCTTGGGCTTGGCCCACTTGGGTGTATAAATTGGTTTCCAAACCAAACCCAATTATGCCAACATTTCTCACTCGCACAAGTGGGGCCAATACAGTTAAGTTACCACAAGTCCGCCATGGGTGCAACATTAATCAATATCTACCACTCTCCAAAATGGCATAAGATGTGATACATACAGAGTAATCTTTGAGCCTTCAAGCATTCAAACACAAGTATTATCATCATTATCAAAAGTGTTCATACGGGTAAATGCATCGTGTGTCCCATGAACAATCAATAATATATATATATATATATATATATATATATATATATATATATATAAGGGAGCTAACAATCTCAAATGTAAATTCTCTATTTACAAGAGATAATATTATTCATTATTGTATACTAGATTAATTTATAATTTTTATTAGTCCAAAGCATACTTAATCCCTTAAAAGCTATGCTTGACTTTATCACATTTCATGTATTCACAATTGTAATAAATACAATCGGTCGACCGATGAATACATAAGTCAGATAAAAATTAATTAAATCTTTCCATTTCATCTCTATCTCTCTGTCTCTAGAACAAATGCTACCCTAGACATGCCCCATAGGCTGAATTATCATAGCCATAGAAATAACACGCTAAAGGTGCTAACATTATCCTGTCACTTCAAGATAGAGTGAAAGGTCATAAGGACACTGCTTGAAGTTCATGTAAAACTTCAATGGAACATACACAATGAGAAAGCAGGGATTCATTCTCTTATTTTCCACATGGGTCACAAATATCACACATGGTATGAAACACGTGTTACAGTGAATTTCATTCTAAATAAGAATGCATATATCTTTATATTATTCACTGTACAGATCTTAGTCTAGTCACAACTCTCGTGACTAACCTGAGTTCTTAAAAGCTTGTCTCTCTCTAGCGCCACATTAAGATCTCACATCTAGCTTGAATCAGGTATCAATGATAGTGGGGTCTATCATGATTGGTTCTAAAATATATCAGTATATTTATTGTGAACCTCATCTTGACAAAGTCAAGGCGATATATTCATATATACTAGCTCCGAGAATATACCCTACATATTCTCTAATATATATATAAATATATATAAATATATATATATATATATATATATATATATATATATATATATCATCTCAGCTTGCTATCCCAACAACTGAGGCGACCACACGTGTAAGAATGTTGGTCTCAACCGGATGACATATTTCTATTACATTATGTGTATAATTATGCTAGCATTAATTGTAATTTTCCTTATTATTAAAGTTATATCATAATCCTCTCAATCTAAGATTATATTGATATATATTCACCAATCTTGTGACATAATTTCTATTGGGCCTTGTACATATCACAATGTACACTAATTAGTTAGTCGTACTTTCAAGGTATGTCATAATCCTCTTGACAACATCTCAATATTGTAATCAAGGATTATATTGGTGTCCACTCACCAATCTTACGACATAACTAATGATACACTTTGTACATATCACAATGTACATGAAACTCTGTGTGGTCCTAACATGAGAAACTTGTAATTAATAACTTGATCTTATAGAGTTTCAAGATACACATTGAAGCTAAGAATTTGTAATTTCACAATAGGAGTATTTATGAGCTTATAATTGTTAAATCCAAATCAACTCTCACTCCTAATATATATAAGCCACATTGCTCATACAAAATCTCAAAGAAATTTGAGAATTACCATTTCATTATGGTTTTACAAACTCTTCATTATTTCTGGCCAAGACATATAGTCCACATATATAGACAATATCAAAATTATCATTAACCTATTTATCGTACTTACCATGGCTATCTTTAGTCATCATTAATCTGTAAGACATTACAGCTTGATGAAATAAAAGATACCACTTTCTAGAGGATTGTTTCAAACCATACATTACGTAAGCACACTTATGCGCTATTGGTCCTTTAAAACAAAAATTTACAGGCTATTTCATGTAAATCTCTTCCTCTAATTCTCTATCGAAAAGTACAATCATTACATCCATATGATGTAATTTCAGATTAGTGCTAGAATAAGGCATATAGAAGAAAACTTTACTTCTAGAGAATAAGTTTCTTCATTTGCTATTAATAGTGCCTTATACC
This sequence comes from Dipteronia dyeriana, assembly GCA_032871835.1. Lineage (NCBI taxonomy): Eukaryota > Viridiplantae > Streptophyta > Magnoliopsida > Sapindales > Sapindaceae > Dipteronia > Dipteronia dyeriana. Next base: position 36,432,457 of record CM065295.1, on the reverse strand, counting down.
TCTCATTAGTACTTTTTGCCTTATGTATGACATATATATGGAATTAATATGTTCATAATGGTCTAATGACCAGGCGGTAAGTGAACCAAGTCCCGGACATGATCACTTTTCTAAAATCTATCCCCTATTCCATTGCTTTCATTCATATACTCACTTAGTAGATAATAGTGATAGCTCAATTCTGAAATCTTTGGCTCATCACTGTTAAGCGAAGTAATCATCAAAACTTCCCTTTTAATCTCCGAAAGATGACATGGGATAATTTTTGTTATTATGTCCACGAGTTGGTAAATTATTATAGTGGCTGATTTAACAGCTGTTTCACTCCCACTAGGGATGAAAATCCATGAGGATTTCTAATCCCACTAGGGTGTAGATTTCCACTTCCACTTCCACTCCCACTAGGGATGAAAGATCCATTTAGAATTCTACTCCCACCAGGGATGGAGGATCAAGTTAAATTTTAATTTACCCCCACTCGCATATTAACACAGATCATCTAATTCTAAAAATTAGATATCTATATTAAATTCACTTCTACTAAGAAATTCATTCTCTAATAATGACATATTGTGATTCAAATTCAGTCACACTTCTAACTAACTATACACCACCATTTATTTAATCCTTTGGAATGCACAGAGTATCAAACAAAGATACAACTTCTTTTCTTGAGTCCAATTTCTCATTTCTGTGAGATGGATTATAAACATAATCTACATACCCCCTGGGTTGTAGATTAGTCAAATCAGGCTACCTACCTGTCCAAAATTCACATGGTGTGGAAGTGTTTAATATAATGGAACATGATTAAGTAAGTAGGCAGCAATTGACATATCTTCCTATAAGATACTAAATAATTTACTTGCGCCATCACAGACTTAACTATTTCTAACAATATAATTCATTCTTTCCACTACACTATTTTGTTGTGGAGTCCTATGAATAAATAAATAACTTTTTGTATCTTTCTTACTAAATAATTCCTTGAATCGTTCAAAAAGATATTTACGTACTCGGTTTATTCTTTAAACTCATTTTTTTTATCTAATATGATCCTCAACCAAACCATCTGAATGCAATCCAATGCTTTCGATTTATGAGAGATCAAATAAATATAACCAAGACGTCTGAAAATATTAATGAATGTAACTAGATATGAAATTTCAATCTAGTCTTTACACTCATTCAATCACAAATGTAATAATGAATTAGTTGCAATGGAATTCCTGATCTAGTTCCTTATTAAATGGTTTTTTAGTTATTTTTCTTACTAGATAATTTGCATGACCTTTAAGATGAATGAGTTCAATTAGCCCTCTCTGATTAATATACTCATTCTATCTAGTCAACATTACTTAATCTAGCATGCCAAAATATTAGCACCATTACCATTGTAATGATTGAAAAACAAACCAAATTATAACCGTCTCTACTGACATATAATTCTATAAAACCATTAAACTATCAAGTACCATATGCATATTATTCGCTATAATATTATTCATACAACCATCATGATCATTAATGATAACCCGAATCAATGAGGATAACTAGAATAAATGAGGATAACCACGGACACTATAACCCAGTTAGATCTCAAGTGTATATTAGAACATCATGGAGTCTAAATTTAGGCTACCATGCAAACCTAGTTTGTAGGTACTTAACTCTAAAAATTGTTCTGACACATATACATCTTGTCTCCATTAATCTAGCTTTACTCAAAGAGTGGTTTATAGTTTCTTGTTGGATGGTATATCTTTACTTGTCTATCGTCTACAACGGGCGAGATTCAAAAGGAAAATACATAGTTAGAAACTTAAGCATAAGTTAACAAATTCTTGAGATGGCTTTTTCTCTTTTTGACTCAATGCATTTATGAGTGAAAATAACCCAGCTTGTCACAACGTCAACAAGCTATTTTAGTTTTGTCCTTCCTCAATTCGTTATCCCTAAACTTCTTGTATATTCTTATCTAAGATTAAGTGGCTTTGACTAGATTTTCTTCTCCTTTTGGAAATATATATTTCCACTAATATGCTCAAAACTAAAATTTTGTACAAATTGGAATCTTTTATATAAAATAGGCTAGAAGCCTAAGCCACATTTAAGCGTTCATCTTCTACTACCAAAATGACGCGATCGAAATGTGTCATATTAATTTTATATATTTCAACTATCAGAAGAGATCAGATCGGCTAGTCGGTATCTCATGTTTTATTTATTTATTAGAGGTTGTCACTAAGTTTGACACTTCTTATAAGTGATCAAACCTTGATACTGTACCTACTAAAATTTTAGTACTGAAAATACTACTAAAATTTCCCTTTTAAGCCAAACTCTAAAAGGTAAACCACTTTACTTAAATCCTATTGTACTTATAAAACATACATGTAAGGCTACTATTTTAACTTACTCCGTAACATAATGCGAGTAATTTAACTTCTTGCTTGATAAGCCTTCACATCCTGTATGTCGAGAAAATAAGTACTATGCCGATGTTCAATCATGATTCATGTTATAGTCTCAAGAGCGTATTACTCTTAAAATACACTAAACCTTATTATATCTATATTCCCTATATTACAAGATTTAGTTTATCGCAATCAAATTGGCCACATTATTATAGATATATAATCTATATTTTATGCTAATCTATGTAGAGACATGCAATCTACTATGCAAGCATATTAATTTTAAAATGTACACAAATTTAATTTTGCTGCAAACGCAGACCGAACAAATGATAAAACAATTTAATGAACAAAATCGAAAAAGTCGTCAAAGCATCTAATTGCCATCCGTTTTATAAAATTCAATCATCATAAATTCAGTACTTAGCGTAAAATTTTAATTCTAATATCAACAATTTAGAATTCCCAAAGCAAATGATCATATAAATAACAGAAGAATACAATGAAAAAGTCCTAAAAAATATTTTATGGGTCAAACCGTTTTTACTGCAAAGTAAATAAACCAAAATTATTTACTATAAAACGGTTTATTAAGAAAATAATATTTTCTAAAACATGTGATTTTGCATGCTATTCATTCTATCGTTTCATATTCATATCGATCACCACTGAGAAAGACTCTCTAAGTCTCCACAACTCATCTAAGTGTCATTTTACTCAAAAGTTTGGTCATCTTTCCGTGTGCAATAACTCATGTGCCTAGCACTATCAATATTTATTACGGATGTAGTAGATCGTTTCACATTTCCAAGAATGTAACGCTCCTCTACGATTTCTTGTTCAAACGCTATATGACCAAAATACATCGTGGTACCTTACACTAGCTTTTCCAACCTTATAGTTCTATTAACTCTTCGGAAAATTTCATTAAAAGACTATCCACTGCATCTCTCAACATAAAAGTACGAGTCATTGACCGTGGCTATATGTTATTAATAAGATTCATGAAATCTTCTCCATTAAGACATATAAGATAATGCATAATTATTTTAAAAAAAATTCTATGTCATTTAGAAAAATTTGTCTTTTAATGACCTTGTACATTTCCAATAAACATTCTAATAAATTTTCATTTTCCTGATTGCATAATTAATTAGACGGAGAATTTTTAACAAAGACTTTTCAATATACATAGCTCCCACTGAAGCTAAATTTTGGTGGACCAAATTTGGGTAGAAAAATTCCATGACCGTTAGGAAACAATGCTAAAATTCCTACTGAAAAAGTCCACGGTGGTTGAAAATGCCATTGGAAACCATCATTGAAATCCGTATCGGAAACTGTTACCGGAAACCGCACAGAAGACCGTCATAAAAAACCGTGCCAAAAACCGTAATCAGAAACAGCCATCGAAAATCATACTGGAAACTGTCATTGGAATCCATGAAAAAATCGTTACAGAAATCCGTCTTATTAAAAAAAATCCCATCTATAATTTATAGGGCATTAGCTCAACTCCCATTGGAGCGAAACAAATCAATGGAATTAATAAATTAAAAAAATAAAAAAAGATTGTTTTGAATTTTCTTTACTAGAAAACCGCCGTCGATTGCCGAAAAAACCATTTTTTATGGCCGGAAAACCACGGGCACCGGAAAACTTTACCGGAAAAGTCACCGTGTAAAACCCATAATTTAATTATAGTCTAAATGTTTCCATAGACGTTTAAGTTTTAATAAAAAAAAAACTTATGTTTTATAAATTATACAGTTATTGGGGGTTAAAGTTTTAAAATATAGATAAGAATTAAAAAGGTGTTTTTTGTTTTTAAAATAACTCCTTATTTTTTAAAAAAATATTATTGATAACAATAACAACAGAATATAGGGATTCTGATTTAAATTTAAGAATCCTATTTATTGTTAAACACTTTGATTTAAAATACTATCACTCTCTATATATACAGAAACATAAAAAATTCTTTGAACGTAAAATGAGAGGAAAGAAGGAAAAAAAATCTTTATACTTTTAATAAGAACTTGTTTTCAAAAAAAAAAAAAAAAGACGTCTTCAAGGTGTGTTTTTCTTTTTTTGTTTTATGTGTTTTAGTTATTACTTACACGCTTAGAGGAAACATTTGGGTTTTTATTGTGTTGTAATCATGGAAACCTATTATTGTGATTTCTGAATTCTTATCTTTCGATACCAATGTATTTATGATTGACCCGTGATTTTTACAAAATTTATAGTTAATTTATCTATTATATTTTTGTAATTTTGTTTTTAAATTTTGAACTAGACTACCTAAGGGTTTTAAATAAATTTGTTTTGTTTCAAAATATTAAGTAATGTAATTTCTATGAATTTTTGACTTCGAAAATACATTTTTCTGTGTAAAACTTGTTTAGAAATTCTGGAATTTAGTATAAATGTTTAAAAACATGTTAAAAGGGTTTCAAATTTTATTTCAATATTTTTAGGGTTTTATTTAAATTTGTTATGAATTTTATAAAATCGGATACTACAATCTGCCCAGTAATAGACAGATTCTTGTAACCAAAAGTATAAATACTTTAGAAACATGCATCCGAATTATTTTGCTTTGAAACTTTTATTTTCAAATAATATATGTGTTATTTATGTTTTGGTAAAGATTTTATATCAATTTAAGGTTTTTATAACTTTTAAAAATTCAAATGACGAGTAGTGTTCAGGACTGTCTATCATAAGACAGCCCTGAATACTACGAAACTTAAAGTATTTTAAGGTACTTACGGATATTATTAAATCCCGAAACTTTTTATATCACTAGATATGTTTGTTTAAACTGCTTTTACAAAATTTTAAAAATTTTTAGTGTGTTCATAATAAATTAAAAATCATACATTGTGAAGCGATAAATCAAACCTTTTTCCAGTCCTAGATCTGAATTAGACTCTGATATTTGTTTGATTATATGGTTTTAGGTTAATGATTGGATTATTAGCTTTGTGGGTTATTGCTCTAATTTTATTTGCTAAGAGGTAAGTATACTAGACCCATTTTCAAAACGGAATCACAATGTTATATGAATATGAATGTTTTTGAAATGTATATGAATGTTTTTGAAATGTGTCTGTGAATGATTTGAAATGTGTTCAAAATGCTCTAAAATGTAATAAGTATGCAATTTTAAATGTGAATATATAGTACCATATAATGTGTTTTTGCTAGGCTACTTTGTTTATTATCGCTAGTAGGCAACTATGTGAATTTGTGTAGAGCCATATGTGATATGTGATTTGTTATATGTGTGGTATATGGGAAGTGTCTCTAGAGTACTCTAGGGACTAAAGATTCTTCACATTCGTGTATCGACGTATTAGTCCATGTGGGAGGACTCGTCGATGATCACGACGAGGGTCTGGCTCTTACCTTCGGGCATGATTGTTTTTTTTTTTAAAAAGAAATCCTCACTTGCACTTCCCCTGTACACATTAGTTGCCGACGGGTGACTTTGGTTCCTCTCTGTGATATGTGAAAAGTCCTACTATGCAAAAATGGATAAAAGGAACCTAACAAAATTCGATAAGTATATGATTTGAATGGTTTATGACCCGAGTTTGAAATTTATGACACTTCTTATTTTTGTGTTATTTTCATATAAGTATAAAACATGTTTAGTATACTTACCGAGTTTTCAAACTCACTTAGTTCATTGTGATTCCAGATTCCTAAGGTTGTATTTTGTACGTAGCATGGATTGGCATCTCGGAGGAGTTCAATTCTTGGTTCCCTAGGAGATAGGAGTTTATATAGTTTCATAATAAGAAAAAAAAAATTCTGAACTTTAAGAGATTTCTTTTATTATTTCGATTTTATTTTGAAGGTTTTCTTCGATATTTAATAATAAATAAGATCATGTCTTGGCTTTTGGGTTATGGCGTGACACACCGGTCGCCGTATAAATCATTGGGAAACTGGCCGACCGGAGTACTGGTACCAAAAACCAATCGATCGGCGATCCGGTGGCATGATGATGTGGCAATCGGAAATAGTACCGGTGGTCTGAAACAGTAGACAGAAACTTCTCCGGTGCCAAAAACCGTCAACGGTTTCCTTCTTACCACATCGACGACACATGTCGCATTGCAACCAGGACACGCGTCACAAATGACACACCACTTTACATGTGGCATTTTTTGGGAGTTCCACGTGTCAACAACTGAACCACTCAAGCCTTTTGTGCCCAACGTCCACTCGCGCCGACGGAGAGTGAGATGCACTCGCCTTCTTCCCAGAATTTCCCAATCACGGGATCACCACCATCCGACTCCAAATTTAATTGTAATTCCATTTATGCCCTTAATTACGACGTTCGGGTTAGGGGTGAAGCACACTCTCCGCTCATAGGTGCGTGGAACATGTTCTTCATGTTTTTCACCCACATTCTACCTCAAACTTGTTTCCAGATTTTAATTTCTAACAGAAAGTTTCAAAATTGTTTTTCTCCCTCGTTTCTAATCCGAATTATACAAATGACCTATCATTGGAAAGCTCTCGAAAGGCTCTATCTAATGGTATCATGATGGTAGAAAAATAAAAAAAATGACATTGAGTTTTGAACCCCATAACAGTCACGGGTTTTATTTTTTAATTCTTCAAAATTTTCTCAATTTTGAAGTTATAATATGACAAGAAAATCCAGAACATATAATGACATATATATGTATACATTCAAGCCATTTAAAACGAAATATAATAAGTTTGTGGTGTTATGCCATTATCGAATTATGAAGCATTCAAAACATGAATAACAATTCCTAAACATGAGATTTCTACTAGAATATAGTCCCAATCATGCTCTGATACAAATGGAAGTTAAAATTCGATATAAACAAAACGAATTTGGATTACCGTTCACCATACTACATCCGAATTCCAGCGAAAATGAGATCGAACACCTGGGATTGTACCACCGGTCGGAGGACGATCACGCTACCGGAAAGTCCCACCTGATCACAATGCATATACCCACACTTTGATCTTAGATGGGAGAAAATTGTCTCAAGATTTTTTCCACATCTCTCTTGTGTTTATCTTTGTATTTTGTGTTCTCTGTTGAACACATGTACATATGCATTACATGTAATACTCTCTTGCACACACATGCCTTTACCTTGCACAACACAATTGTTAGACCTCCCATGCACAAAACAACAATTCATGTTATTTCCTTTTTGTTGTGTATATTTGTATAAATCAGTTTTTTCAACTAAGCATGCGTCTTATAAAACTGCTTAGGCTAGGGCTTGGCCCATTTGGGTGTATAAATTGGTTTCCAAACCAAACCCAATTATACCAACAATGACTAAAATAGACATCAATAAATATTATAAATATGAAGCTTTTAAAAAGAAATAAAAAAACAAATTTAAAAAGGAAAAAAAATTATCATTGAATTAACTCAATCACTTCTCATACAACCCGTTGAAAAAATTAAGTCAACTCAGTTTATATATAAACTCAATAAAAGAAATAACCGAGTAAACTTAGACTCTTCCTCCGAGTCAACTCAGTCGCATTCACCAACACACTCAACAGTCGACTGTCGACCTCTGCAAACTCCACAGCCACTCTCCAATTCCTCCTCTATTCCAGCTCCACCGAGATCATCGTCATCCTCCTTCACGTGCCGTCGATATCCTCTCTCACACCAACGATAAACAGGTGTTTGAAATCACAAGATTCTTCACCAATTCATTGCATCATAGAGGAGGCTTCTTGCCATTTCAAGATTCCGTCGAAGTCGCCAGAGCAGAACCGACCTTTGTGACGTAATCTCGATGGAATCGTGACTGGATACGTTTCAAAGTCTTCTCGCATCTGTTTTGACGGACGCCTCCTTCATTCTCACCTCCTCTGCTGCCAGAGGAGCTAGTTTCCTCTGGCAACTTCGTCGCCAGAGAAAGTCAGTCCTCCTCCTCCAACATCGACTTCCGACAGTGGCCACAATTCTTATTTTTAGTTTTTTAATTTTTTTTTTCTTGAGAAGAAATTTTAATTTTTTTTATATATTTTTATTAAATATACGGGTAATAATGTTTTTTAATAAAATAGTGAGGGTATTCTGGACATTACATAACCAATAAGCTAGTTTCTGCTTCAAAAAGCAACCGCTAGTCAACTTCTCAAACGTTACTTATTCGATGAGTAAATTGAAAAATAAGTTTTTAGAAAATTTACTAAACACTCTTTTGCTCAAAACTTGAGAAATAAGTGATTATTTTTCAAGTAAAAACAATCCCAAACATAACATTAGTCTTTTGTATAAAGATATATTTATATATATATATTGTGTAGCACGAATCAACGAAACTCTTTGAAATACATTTGTAAATAATCAGAATTGATCTTGTTTGTTTTCTCTGTGGGATGAATTGAATCCCAAAACACAAATTTGGTTGCATCTGTGCACGTAAATGGGGTATCCAGATTGCATAGAATACCGGCCTCAAATGTGCCTGTGCCACAACACCCGACATCTGCCACCTCAAATCCTGAAAAATCAGAAACAAAACCCATACGCCTCCGTTTGCTTCTTTAATTTACTTACCAAATTTAGATGGGTTCTGATGAGCTCCATTAAAATGGAATATCCATCTGCAAACACAAGTTTGAACCCAGCAAGTTCCCTGTTTAGCTTTGCAACCACTTTCTTCAACTTCCCATTGAACTGCAAAGCCACATTGTTATATTCCTCGTTACTAATATGATTATCCAGGAAATTTGTGGTAAAGAAAAAAAAACATAAACGTTAAACGCAAAGAAAAAAATAAAATATAAACGTTAAACTTCAATATGGACTTATATAATAAAAAGGCATGTAGGCATGTAGGCCCTTATGATATATCAAGTGTCAACTATCACTTATTTTTTTTAAAAAAAATCTCTATAAATTAAAGTTAAAAATGTGATTGCTTTGTTATTAAAAAAAAAAAATACGTGAGCGATTGCTTTACTTATTTAAGGAGACTAGTTTTAAATTAAAAAAAATATTGAGATTACAATATATTAAGGAAAGCTCAATTTACACACCATCTTTTAGTAGAGATAGTTGTGCACCTCCATTCCATATCTAGTGGTTTGGGGTTTGGGTCCCAATATACACATTTTAAAAGCATGTGTGGGTAGCTTTCTCTCGGTTAATGGGAGTAGTGTTCTCTCCGATTGTGAGAGTTATAGTCCATATGTAATAAATAAATAAGGAATGCCCGATTTTATTGAGAAAATATAAACCTCTTAGAATTTGATTTTCTATACATTATGAACTTGTCTAATATATATATTTATTATTTTTATTTCTAGTTTTTCACTTAAACAATTTCATTCCTATTACTGCAATTAAATTCTTCGTATTCTTTGATTCATCTATCAAAATAATTTCAGACATGAGATTACAAATCAATAAATATTTTAGGGTTTTATTACTATAACCACTAAGAGATCGTTTTCAGCTATGCCTATTGTAAAGATTAGGCTTCGCAATAAGATGAAAGATGACTTTCTTACAAACTCTTTGATCATGTATATTGAAAGAGAAATCGTATAGTAACTTAGTATAGATTCAATTATAGAGTTTACAAGAGCGACGAGTTCCATTTTGATTTTAAAGGTGACGTCTATTTGTTTATTAATTTATATATTTTAACATTACATATGAGACTAAACGTTATTATATTTGTTTTTTTTAATAAATTAGTTTTTATATATTAGTAAATTTGTCTAACGTTAATTTGAATTTCTTTTTACCTTGGCCCCCTCAAAGTCAAAATCCTGGCTTCGCCCCTGTACCTTGTACCAGGATTTGAATAATAAAGAGTATTAGAATGTGCTTGGTTTCCATTTCCATGCCACTGACTCTCACTCATAAGAAAATATTAGCATATATGGGTCCGGTTGCTATGCAGTCACATAAAAATTGGCTGTATCATACAACCATGAATAGTAATATATTTGATCCATTGGATCAACAACTTGTTTCAACGGTTTTGCATTAATTAAAAAAGAAAGAAAAAACTAAAAGTCTAAAAACAAGTTAAACCGGTTCCAAGTCATTACTTAATATGTATTCCACGGTTGACTTCCATTGTCTTCATATATGAGAATTTCTCACGCTTTTCTTCTTCTCATCTATTTTTCTCTCTTGGACTTCCAAATCAACTCCGACCATAGTCACCGACTGATCTCCACCTCCGACTGATCGGCACCTAGATTGCAGATCGTCGCCGTCGACTGATTGTCACCTCGCTTGCAGATCGCCACCGTCACTTCTCAGTTCTTAGTTCCAGTTCTCATGCCACCACCATTACTTCCATTTTCTCAGCACCTCAGATGTATCGGCACCTCCACCGTCGCCAACTCCAACGCCACCACCATCACTTTCATTCTTCTTAGTTTTGAGTTGTTAATTTGTTACGAGATTCTAACTTTTTTTTTTGGTTATAATTTAATTTTCATGAATTTTTTGTTTGGTTTAAAATTGAATCTATAGCTTTCGAGTGGTTGAAATTGTGTAGTGGTGTTAGTTTTATAGCTAAAAAATTTGGTTCCTTTTTTTTCTTTTCTTTTTTTCCATTTTATCTGAAATTGATGATGCAGTGTAACAAGTGAGGTTGATTGGTTGTTTGTGTGATATGTTCATTTTAGTTGATTATTTTTAACATTATTTGGTAATGTGGTATGTTTGTAGATATTTTTGTTCATAGATTTAGAGTATTTAGATTATGATATTGCTGCTGTTGATTTTGTATTATGTAATTTAGTTTACTCTTTAACTGATTAGAAGCTAATCTTTAGCATTTGGATTCCTAGAATGAGATCTAGTCATTTTTTATATTTGTTCATTTAATTAAAATTCTTTTGAGAAGAAAAATTAAAAATGGACCTACTAATTATTCATTATCATTAGAGAAAATCTCTGGTCTTTACTAGAATGATGCTTTGAATTTGATCCTTATGGTATGAATTTTGAAAAGGTTTTTGGTATTTTAAGCAATCGTCTCCTGTTAGTAATTTGCAAATTCATATAGCTAAGAAGGATAAGCAGATGTGTTGTTGATTGATAATGAGTTGGATTTCTAAGTGATTGTGTTTGATGAGTGGGTTTGTGTTTTGTTGGTAAATGGGTCAAATTGAAAATAAATTGGAAGGGGCGTTGGATAGTTTTATCTTCTTTCGAGTTCTGCACCAAATTTTTCCTCAGGCAAACTGTTTTCAATGTATGGCGTGCTCTGCTGTTTGCTTAGACGTGTAATTCTTTTAATTTTGTAAGGTTTTGTTGGGTTTTATTTCGGGGATTCTGGCAGCTTCCGTTTTTGTATTAGATTGTCTGGTTTAACTTGGCCTTGTATGGATTTTTTTTATTTAATAAACTGGTAGAAAAAAAGAATTGTAGGCATAAATATGCTAGAGAAACATTTCAATCCCTTACAATGTATAATTTAAGACGAATATTAGCATGTTTATTTGTGGCATAGTTCTTGATTTTTGTTTTTGATGGTTGAAAGAGACCATAATGCCTTTTGTATTAATTCAGAGATATTAGAAAACTATCTAAAGAGAAAGAATCAATGAGTAAATTAAACAAATTTATAAAATTATAATCTTGAGTCACTAGTACATTAGAGAGTTCAATAGAGTCGATCCTGAAGATCTCAAATTCAGAGCATGCATGCACGCACGTATGCACACACGTGCACATGGAAGAATGCACACACCCACGATTGCACACACACACGAATGTATGTACGCACGCATGCACGCACGTACACAATCATGCAATTACTAACACACACACAAAGGCAAGAACGCATGCACGCATGTACTCACGAATGAACGAACGAACGCACATACGCATGCACGTAAGCACGCATGAACTCAAGCATGCACGCACTCAATTATGCAAGCACGCACGCACGCATGCACGCACGCACGCACGCCTGCAGGCACGCACACAAGCACAAGCAAGTACGCATGTATGAACGCACGCATGCACGAACACACGCACGCACGCATGCAAGAACGCATGCACACACGCATGCACGTACGTACACACGTACACACCCATGCATGCATGCACGCAAACACACACCAGTGCACGCACGTACGCACCAGTGCACATACCCAAGCACCCAAGCACGCACCCATGCACTCGCGCACACACACACATATACTCACGCACGTAAGTACGCATGCACACATGCACACACGTAGGCAATCACACATACATGCATGCACTCAAGCACGCACGTACGCACGTACTTACTCACGCATGCACGCATGTAAGTATGCTAGTACACACATACGCAAGTACGCAAGCACGCACGTACGCATGCACGCACGTATGCAAATAGGTATATATGTACGCACACATGCATGCATGTATGCACGCACCAAAGTATGAACGCACGTATGCACGAACGGACGTATGCATTCAAGCACACTCATTTTTACTCAACCCAACTTCATCTCATGATCATCTAGCTTCATTCTAGGATCATCTAAGCATGAAACATCATCTTCTTCTTCCCTAGGTAACTCATACATGCTCTAGACTTTATAGTTTCATTACTAAGATATGTATATCTAGAGTTTTAGTCTATATTGCATATTAAATGCTTACTTGTATGTTTAATTGCTTTTATGACATGCTTGTGTATTGATTGTTGGTTGAGATGCATTAATTTGTGATAGCTAGAATTTATAACTGTTTTACCCTTCTAGCTAGTTTTTCTTGCCTTTGAATTTAGAACATTGATATCTAGGATTTGCTTTAATTGTCATTATTAATACTAGATAAGCATGAATGTCTTGACCTAGCATTTTTTCATATAGAATATTCTTGCATATTCACTTAGGTTGCCATTATCTCTTCATTATTGGTTAAGCTTGTGGCCATGTGATTAGTGCACAAGGTTGGTGATCCAAAATCACTAGTAAGGCCCATTGGATAGAGTGAAAGGGTTAGTAACTGGAGGGTTGGATGGGAGGTCAGTCTAGGTTATAAACTTTCTCTCAATAGTGGATTTTGAGGATCGAGTGTGGAGCACTGAACAACCCGTGGTTTTTCCCATTTGGAGGGTTTACACTTATATATTGGGTGTTGTTACTGTTTGTTGTTTGTTGTCTTTTATTTGAACACTTAGTAGAATGGGGTAGAATCGATAATATTGATTAATTCACAAAATTGGTAATCTATCGAATTAAAACCTATTCACCCCCACTCTAGGTTAAAGACACATTTTTTAGGAAATTTCAATTGGTATCAGAGCTGGTGCCTAGATATACTTAGGTGATCCTTGCTCTGTGTGTGTGTGTCTTGCTTAGTGCATTTAGTTTTATTGTTTTCTCTTTGTGTGACATTCATTTGCATTACGTCCATTACCCTCAAACACTATGAGTGGAAACGGTAATAGCATGAGGGAGCCTCAAGCACACGACCCTCTTTGCTCAATGGGATGAATTATGCTTCTTGGAAGGGCAAGATGGAAGCCTATCTTTGCCAAATAGATGACCGTGCTTGGATGGCTATTGAAAATGGGTATATTCCTCCAACATTGACCAATGACGATGGTGTAGAAGCTCTTAAGCCCAAGTCTACTTGGAGTACTCAAGAGTTTGAAGCATCCAAGTGGAACAACAAGACCATGTGATCGGACGATAATTATACCTAATTGAGGTCCCCATTACCTATCATTTGCTCTCTTGTTTGAGCCTATTTTTGTATATAATGTGTTTGCTGAGCTTTGTGTAGGTACATATTCCCTACACATGATATTTGAGCTTAAATGATAATTCGGAATCTAAATTTTGGGGTCCATATCTCCCTCCTCAAAGTGAATTGGGTTTCGTACAACCTATTTTTAGAAATCCTCAGAAGTCTTCTTTCCGGATGTTTTTACGGATTGCAATTCTAGGTTTTCTAGAGGGAGATATGCGTGTTTCCGTAACAGTACGTAAGGCTGGAAATAAGGCAGAGAGCTTCATGCAGAATACCCAACTTTCGGGGGCCATATCTCTCTCATCAGATTGAATCATGTTCATTATTCATATATTTAGAAATCCCAGAAGTCTTCTTTTCAACAGTTTTTACGGATTACAATTCCGAGTTTTCTAGAGGGAGATATGCTCGTTTTCATAACGGTACGTGAGGCTGGAAACTAGTGTCGCGACTGCGACAGTAAGTCGCGAAAATCATTGTCGCCCCGTGTGTCATCTTGCAAGACTGCTACACACCTGATTCCCGACCGTGACACACCTGATTCCCAACCGTGACATGTCAGTTTTAGGCCATTTTTATAAGGGTAAATGTGTCCTTTTGCACCCCAATTCGTCCCCAAACTTTCCCTAACTATAAATACATCATTTTCTCCTCTTCTTTAGAAAAACAACAACAAAGACAAGAGAGCCATTATTTTCTTCATCTTCTTCACAAATCTAGAGAGAGAGAAGCTTCCAAAGCTCCTATGGAGGTCCTCCTCCATGGAAAGGTCACCACCACCCATTTCTACACATCCTCCACCACTTTTGAGAGTTGATTGCAAGGAGATAGAAGTGGTCTATGACCAATTTTGAGCTAGGGATTCATGAAGCACTTGGAGGGATTTCTTCAAGAGTTGTCTCCTTTAAACTCATTCTCTTTGTATTTCATGTTTTCTTGATTGTGTAATCCCCACTTGGGACTATTTGTAAACCGAATTTGTGCTCAATATATGTTGGTTGATTTTATAATCATATGGGTTTTGATTTGTTCTTGCTATTACTGATTAATCTCTTATCTTGATATGCTTGTGTATGGAGATTGGAAATTGATATGTGTTCATGTATAGGATTAGGAGTAGATTATATAATTGTAGGAGTAGTTGTAATCAAATATCTCATTTGTGTGTGTATATCTTTGGAAGGTCGAAATTAACTTGTATGGATGGGTTTGAGTGTTTGTGGGTTTTTGGTTATGCCTAGGAGGACCAATCCGGGTATAATCTTAACCAATGAGCTCTAAAGAATGAATGAAACTTGTTCTATGCAAGACCTTGCTAGAGTAGGTTTTGGCTTATGTTCATATACTTAATGGTAGGAACTTAAGGCATAATTACTTCACCGAGACCTTGGAGAGTGATTCGTGTCTCGAATCCTTTAGTTGAGATTACAAGCACAATTACTTCACCGAGACCTTGGGGAGTGATTTGAGTTTGTAAATCTCTCAATTGAGAGAACAAGCCCTTAGTTGGAATTGAATGTCCTTAATTGAAGGGGATTATGCATTCGTGAGATTGGAGAACGCCATAGGCGTTCAGTGGTAAGGACATCTCGGATTGACACCCGAGAAGACCCGGTGTTTGATTCCCAGTTACGGATGAGGGGTCTCATTTCTATCCATTTTGTATTCTTTCCTTGTATCTTGAATTGGATGTCCTTAATGCTTAACAACCACTATTTGTGCACTTATGTATGGTGAGCTTTATGAACCTTGTGTGACCATTCTCATGCATCTCTCATATCCACCCTTTTATTATTTCACTTTAATCACCATTCTCACCCCTCCATATTCCTATGTGTTTATTTGCATTCTTTTTAGATTCATTTCCTTTGCACACTCCTGCAATATGCTTACACTTCACATACACCACTCTCACCCTTGCCATGTTCTTATTTACATGCTTTCAATAAACACTAGAACATGAAACGATCGACGGATGACACCTCCCTGTGGACGATACCCTCGCTTGCCGCTTTACTTATTTTTAAACTTTAGAACACATTGCGTAGAACTTTTTATAAATATTCTTTTGATAATCGCAATTTGGTAACGACACAAAAAGTGGGTATCACCATGCATGCCATCCTTTGCGCCATGGACGATAATCAATACAAGTTGGTCCAAAACACTAGGATTGCAAAAGAGGCTTGGGACATTCTTCAAATGGCACATGAGGGAATCGAGGTAGTCAAGGACTCAAAGCTCCAAGTCCTCCAAATGCAATTTGAGATGATTAAGATGAATGAGCAAGAATGCGTCAATGACTTTCAAGTGAAGTTGATGGATATCGTCAACCAAAGCCATCAACTTGGTGACCCCTATTCGGATAGGAGAGTGAAGTAAAAAATTATGAGGTCACTTCCGTCAAGGTTCTAATCAAAGGTGACGGCACTTGAAGAGAATAGTGAGTACAGAAATATGAAGCCAAGTGAAGTCATTTGAAGACTTCTAGCTTATGAGTCAAGATGGAACACCACACCCACACCTTCTAAGAAGCAAAAGAGCATTGCCTTAAAGAACACCAAGGTTGAAGAAAAGGAGGAGGACTCGGATGAAGAAATGCCCTCATTGTTAAAAGATTCAAGAAATTCATGAAGTTTGAGAGGAAATGATTTAGGTCACAGGGAAAGGAAGTGAAAAAGAAAACTCCTTTCAAGAAGAAGGAAAAGTCTCAAGAAAATGACTCCAAGAAGGGCATTCAATGCTATGAATGCAATAGGTTTGGTCACATTGCTCCAGAATGTGCAAATTTGAAGAAAAAGAAGAAGGGGAAGGCGGTGACGGCCACTTGAAGTGATAGTGAAGATTTAGAAGAGAAAGAAAAATCTTCGGATGATGAAGATAGAGTTGCAAACTTCATTGCATTCACAACATCTCATAATGGCAAGGAAGTTATGAGTGATAAGGAAGAAGTAGATGACTCTAGTGATGAGAGCACCTTTTCTAACTCTAGGTTTGAGATTGATGAGGAAATGGACTATGTAGACTTCATGAAGTTTTTTGAAAAGTCTAGATTGAAAAAGAAGAAAGAGATTCAAGAGTTGAAAAAATAGAATCTAGAGTTGACTTTGAAGATAGCTCACTTAAGTGAGAAAGTAAATAGTGGAAAAGAATTAGAAGAGAGCTTGAAATTAGAGCTTATGATCACCAAGAAGAGTGAAGAGAACTTGAAGATTAAGCTTAGGGAAGAGAAAGAATGGGTCAAGATGACATCCGGAACCGAGAAACTTGACAAGATGCTATCATATGGGAAGAGTCCTAGTGATAAAACGGGCTTAGGATATATGGAAGGCAAGGATGCCACTTTCTTGAAAAATACCATCTTTGTCAACAGTCAAGAAGATAAAAAAGTTCAAGGTTCACACCAACAAATAAGATCGAATGAAGTTGGAGAATCATCAAAGCAAGCTCAAATGAAGGCTCAAACAAAGTCTCAAGGTAAAGCTTATCAACCGAAAGCTAGAGCTCATCAAACAAGACCTCAACTTCCAGGGAGCTCTAAAAGTCAAAAAACGATTTTTCACTCACAACCAAGAAGGGAAGCTAATTTGGCTCAACCACAAATGATGTTTCAAAGAAGAGATTCGGCTCAACACCAAAGGACAACTCAAATGAAAGGGAAGTCTTCCATGCTTGCACAAGGATATGGTATGAATTCTTACTTTACTTATATTTGTCATTATTGTGGTGTTGAAGGTCACATAAGACCGAATTGTTTTAAATTTATCAAGTTGTGCCGTTTTGAAAGTATGATTGAGAAGAATATGCTTAGAAGAGCAAAATGCATGCACCTAGGAATTTTAGAGAAAATGAACCCATGGCTCCTAGAAATAGTAATATTTCATCTAGGTGGACTAGAAGGGATGAATATTATTGTCATGTGGCTCAAGTAGCCTAGACATCCAAAGCCATCAATACTTGGTACCTTGATAGTGGGTGTTCTAGGCACATGACAGGAAACAAGAGTTTATTTGAAACTCTTGTGATGGAGGATGGTGGATTTGTCACCTTTGGTGATGGTTCTCGTAAGAAGGTTTTAGGAAAAGGAAACATATCCATCTCCGGTTTGCCCTCCTTATCTAATGCTCTTTTTGTAGATGGGTTGAAAGCCAATCTTATTAGCATATCACATTTAAGTGATGAAGGGCATTCGGTTATGTTTGGAAAAGTTGATTGCTCTATCCTAGGAGAAGATGGACAAGTTCTATTGAATGGAAAGAGATCAAGTGACAATTGTTATTGTCACTTGATTCCAATGACATCTCTTGTAATTTCTCTAGTTGTGATCAAGTTGAATTGTGGCATCAAAGGTTAGGTCATATGAATTTCAAAGACTTAAAAGTTCTTGAGAGGTTGAATGTTGTGAGAGGCCTTCCTAAGTTTGGAAATAGGATTGAGGGACTGTGTGGACCGTGTCAACAACGAAAGCAAACTAAGAGTGTGTATAAAAATGGTAAGCATCTTGCTACCAAGCAGCCACTAGAGCTTCTTCACATGGACCTTATGAGTCCCATGCAAATCGAAAGTCTCAGTGGCAAGAGGTATATCTTTATGGGTGTTGATGATTTTTCTAGATTTACATGGACCTAATTTTTTAGAGAAAAATCTGAAACTTTTGAAATTTTTAAAAAGCTTTGCACTAAAATTCAAAATGAGAAGGATTCTCACATAAAAAGCATTAAGATAATTTGGAGTGACCATGGGAGAGAATTTGAAAATGTTTGCTTTGAAATTTTTTATGATAGTCTTGGAATATCCCATGAGTTCTCTGCTCCTCGAACTCCTCAACAAAAATGGAGTTGTAGAGAGGAAGAATAGGGTCCTCCAAGAGATGGCTCGTGTGATGTTGCTTAGCAACAATGTTCCTAGGAATCTTTGGGCCGAGGTAGTGAATACAACTTGTTATATAGGAAATAGAGTGTTTCTAAGGCCCGGTACTAGGCAAACCTCTTATGAATTGTGGAAGGGAAAGAAGCCAAATGTTCGTTACATTAACTCATTTGGAAGCAAGTGTTACATTCTAAATGACCGTGATCAACTTGGTAAGTTTGATGCTAAAAGTGATGAGGGGATTTTCATTGGCTATGCCCTAAATAGTAAGGCCTATAGAGTTTTTAATTTGAAGACACGATGTGTTATGGAATCATCCAATGTGATCATAGATGATTGTAGGCCTAAGGTTAGTACCCATGATGAAGAGATTGGTATGGTTGATGATTCTCCC
This sequence comes from Dipteronia dyeriana, assembly GCA_032871835.1. NCBI lineage: Eukaryota > Viridiplantae > Streptophyta > Magnoliopsida > Sapindales > Sapindaceae > Dipteronia > Dipteronia dyeriana. The sequence goes on along the minus strand of CM065295.1, from coordinate 36,413,016 downwards.
TTGGAGAAGATTGGTGAGACTTCAAGTGATGAAAAGTCAAATCTTGAGAAAGAGGTCTCTCAATCTCTTGATAAAGATTCTACTTTGGACTCTAAGGAACCTGCTCTTTGGGTTAGACATCTTCACAACAAGAGTGACATCATTGGAGATGTGAATGAAAGTGCTAGGACAAGGTATCAATTAGCAAATCAAATTAGCTATACTTGCTACACCTCTAAAATTGTACCCCTAAAGGTTGATGAAGCTTTAAGTGATGAGTTTTGGATTATTGTTATGCAAGAAGAGCTAAATCAATTTGAAAGAAATGAGATTTGGACTCTAGTTCATAGGCATAAGAATGCTAATGTGATAGCCACCAAGTGGGTTTATAGGAATAAATCTGATGAGAAGGCTAGAGTTGTAGCACAAGGGTTTTCATAACTTGAGGGTATCGATTTTGAGGAGACTTTTGTTCCCCTTACCCGATTAGAGTCCGTTAGGCTTCTCTTATCCATTTCTTGTGTGCACAAGTTTAAATTGCATCAAATGGATGTTAAGAGTGCCTTTCTCAATGGCTTATTGCAAGAGGAAGTGTTTGTTGAGCAACTCAAGGGGTTTGTGGATCCATATCACCCCAATCATGTATATCTTCTCAAAATGGCTCTATATGGGTTGAAACAAGCACCAATGGCTTGGTATGAGTGTCTCACTCTTTATCTTATTGACAATGGCTATTCTAGAGGAAGTGTTGACAACATTGTTCATCAAGTGTACAAAAGATGAGCTATTCATAGCTCAAATTTATGTTGATGGCATAGTTTTTGGTTCCACAAGCAACTTGAAAGTTTAACAATTTGTTGATGTCATGACTCATAAGTTTGAAATGAGCATGGTTGGTGAACTCAATTACTTCCTAGGTTTGCAAATCAAGCAAATGCGTGATGAGATCTTCATATCCCAAGCTAAATATGCCAAGAACCTAGTGAAGAAATTTGGCCTTGAGAATGCCAAGCATTGTGACACCCCTATGAGTACCATATTGAAACTTAGCAAGGATTCTAGTGGAAAAAGTGTGGATCAAAGTCTATATTATGGCATGATAGGGAGCTTGCTATACTTAACTGCTAGTAGGCCCAGTATAGTTTTTAGTGTTGGTATGTGTGCTAGGTATCAATTCAATCCCAAGTAATCCCATCTCTCATCCGTGAATAGAATCATTCGATATGTGAATGGGACATCCAATTATGGGATATGGTACTCTTTTGACACTAATGCTAGTTTAGTTGGCTTTAGTGATGTAGATTGGGCAGGTAATTATGATGATAGGAAGAGTACATCGGGCGGTTGCTTCTTCCTAGGGAACAATCTTGTGTCATGGTTTTGCAAGAAGCAAAATTCCATATTATTATCCACAACCGAGGCCGAGTATATAGCCGCTGGGAGTGCTTGCACACAACTTTTTTGGATGAAGCAAATGCTTGTGGATTATGGTTTTGAGCAAGGTACTCTAGCCCTTTATTGTGATAACATGAGTGCCATTAATATTTCAAAAAATCTTGTCCAACATTCTAGAACTAAGTATATTGACATTAGACATCATTTCATTAGAGAGCTAGTTGAGAGCAAATGCATTGCACTTGAACATGTGAGCACAAATGATCAACTAGAGGACGTGTTTGCAAAACAATTAGATTCAACTAAGTTTAAATCTCTTAGTAGGTCTATTGAGATTTGTCATATGCATTGATGAGTTCTGGTGTTTGACCCATATGGGGAGCTCAAGCAAAGAGAGGGAACTTGCATTCTAATAAGCAAATAATTGTTCAATTTTATGTTCATTAATTAATTGCTTGATTATTTTGGATGCATATATTATTATATGACTTTTTATTCAATAAGTGTGCGTATGCCTTATTTGAAATGCATGTCTCATTTGTATTCAAATATGTATTTTTGGACTAGGAAATTTGATTGGGAAGTACATTTGATTGACCCAAAGTGTATCTCCATACTTTTGAAAACTTGATCTTGACATGCTTATATTGTTATGCATGATAAATTTATTGAATGTTTATAAATGATTGCAAATTTGTGTGAGACTGACGTTTGAGACTTCAATCAATAAGGATAATGTATCCATTTCAAGGATTTCACAATCCAATAGTCCCTCTCACTTTACTTTTTGAACAAGGCTACTATCATACGGGCATTTCACCCGGAAAAAATCTAAAAAGGTGTAAAAGTCGCTCATGCCTTGTTTAACATGTAAAGCTTGTTAGTTGCTCTTCTCTCTTGTTAAAATATATCTTGTTTTCCATTGACAAATTGGTGCAAATTTGTTTGACTTCTCTTGGAACCTCATGTGTTATTTTCCTGTGCCAAATACCATGCTTTTGGAAGTTGATGTTGCATGTATTTCATTCATAGCAATCTTTTCACACATGTTCCAATAAATAAAACTTCCATGAATTTCTCTCTCTTAATTAAATTGTTTAAAGTTGTTGTATATGATTATACATTTACATTGCAAATATCTCTCTTTGCTACGGCGTCCCGGTTGGGGAATACTCATTTGCCTATCTTGTGACAAAAATGGGGAGTAATGTTTGATTTAGGGGGAGTTTGTGTTGCTTTTGCATAAGGGGAGAATGTCGTTTTTAGGGGAGTTGTCTTTGTGTTGTTAGCTTATGTGCATTGTTGATTGCATGTTTACTTGTTTCTAATTCATGCAAATTGCACTTGTTTTTATTTTTCTTGATCCCTTTCATACACTTGTCTTGGAAAATGTAGTTCTTTGTTTTGTAGGGATGATCATCCTACAAGAGATGGAAGATTTGAAGCAGCTTTAGGTATCTCTTGTAATATATAATGCATTTTTTGACCTACTGTTGTTTCTTATGTGTTTTGTTGTGAGGATACTTTGTGAGTGAGTGGTTTTGTCACGAAATAGCCAAAAGGGGAGACTGTAAGTTCCTCGGTGTTTGATTGGCTTATATCGTTGACAACCACATTTGGGGATCAATATGTAAGGGTAGTTTAGAGCTTCATTGTTCATAACTAAGCTCAAATATCAAAGTAAAATCACTTGCTTAACTTACATTGAAGAGGTATTACTGCACACACACAATCATGCATTTTCCTTTAATTATCTTGCATGCATGCCTATTTGCCATCTTGTGTGCCTTGTGTGTCTTAATTCTTGTTTAAGTGTTGAATGTATTTTTTTATGCCTTAAAAAGAGAGGATTTTTTCCTCTGGTCTGCGGTTCAGACCACTCTCTGTGGCAGTCCCTACTCCTCGGTCTACACAACGGTGTTTACCAGAGGCTGCACATTGTGGCTACCACGGCTTGTGCCTGTTGCATGCACCGCAGTCTCCCAATCGGAGTTTCACTGGTGTTGCATGTTGTCCAGACCACGGTCTGTGCACCTGCATGCACAGATGCCTACAGAGCGGTGTTGTCCAGGCGATGCATCGCTCTCTGTGCCTTGGTCTGGACACTTACCTATACCGCGGTACAGCCAGTGGTCCTGACAAGATTTGGTTGCCTTTTATCCAAAACAACGTCACTTTGTGTAGGGAACCATATATATATGTTCTCTTCTCTTCTCTTCTCTTTGGTTCTTAAGAGTCCAAGAAGCCATTTTTATGTGATCTAGCTTTTCTAGAGAGAGAAGGACTCCCAAACACTCATTTTTACTCAACCCAACTTCATCTTATGATCATCTAGCTTCATTCTAGGATCATCTAAGCATGAAACATCGTCTTCTTCTTGACTAGGTAACTCATACATGCTCTAGACTTTATAGTTTCATTACCAAGACATGTATACCTAGAGTTTTAGTCTCTATTGCATATTAAATGCTTGCTTGTATGTTTAATTGCTTTTATGACATGCTTGTGTATTGATTGTTGGTTGAGATGCATTAATTTGTGATATCTATAATTTAGGACGGTTTTACCCTTCATGCTAATTCTTTTTGCCTTTGCATTTAGAACATTGATATCTAGGATTTGCTTTAATTGTCATTATCAATCTTAGATAAGCATGAATGTCTTGACCTAGCATTTTTGCATATAGAATATTCGTGCATATTCACTTAGGTTGCCATTATTTCTTCATTGTTGGTTAAGCTTGTGGCTATGTGATTAGTGCACAAGGTTGGTGATACAAAATCACTATTAAGGCTCGCTGGGTAGAGTGAAAGGGTTGGTAACTGGAGGGTTGGACGGGAGGTCAACCTAGCTTGTAAACTTTCTCTTAATAGTGGATTTTCAGGATCGAGTTTGGCGTACTGAACAACCCGTGGTTTTCCCCATTTGGAGGGTTTCCACATATATATATTGCGTGTTGTTACTGTTTTATGTTTGTTGTCTTTTATTTGAACACTTAGTAGAATGGGGTAGAATCGATAATATTGATTAATTCGTCAAATTGGTAATCTATCGAATTAAAACCTATTCATCCCCCCCCAGGTTATAGACATACATTTTCTAGGGAATTTCACTTTGCACGTTTTTTATGCTTTTCTTTTCTCTTGTTTTTTTTTCACGCAACCATGTGTTTTTATCCAATACAAAAATTGTTATGATCTCTGTGGAAACCATCCTTAGTGAGGATGAAAGCAAAGTCGTCACGAGACCCCACTCGGATATCAAGGTGTTCAAATAATGGTGGAGACCGCGAGATATATATGTCATATCTCCCTCTCACACTCACTATTTTAAAATTAGGATTTTCTATTATCCATTAATGAAGCTAGACTCTACAGGATTAAGCGGTTAACTTTAATCAAATTATCTAGTGCATTAACTAATTATAATCAAATTCTAATTTACTAATAAATTATTAATAATTTTTAACAATTAAAAATCTAATATATTAGTGAATAATCTAAGCCTTTGTAAACTAATTACTAAGGTCAGATTATTATGTTAGTGTTTACCAAGTTTTAACTATTAAAACTCTAACACTTTATTCGGTTAATTTATTATTAGGTAATTAATCATATTAAGCCTAATTATAATAAATGACCCTATTAACCTAACTTACTAAACACTTTAATAACTAGATTAATATTTAATGAGAATTACAATTTTTTTTTAACCATTAAAAAACCAAATCTCATTTTCATAGCCAATTATGTATTTACCAATTTTAATCACATAAAAAAAATGCATAAAATTTGGGCTATGATGCATGTATGACATATCAAATATATTTGTATAGGCATATCCAATCTAAATGACATACATATATGCATGACAATACTTTTATCATCATATAATATAAAGCATACATGAATTGACCGAGTACTGTGGATTATTTAACCTAAAAAAAATTGGAATCTAAAATTACAAAAATACCCCCAAGACATTCCTTGGTTTTCTTGTAATTTTCGAGTCTTCCAGTCTCATCAGGTCACTCTGATTCATCCCATGAATCCTTCTTTGTGATTTTTCCAAGTCTTCAATATAGGTTACAATTTTTTTTTACAATACAATACAACAGTACCATATAATTAACTATCAATCATGTTTTTATAAAATAAAAAAAATTAATGTACATACAAAACATCATACAGTCAATATAAACTTTGCCTACACAATCATACATACAAAAGCATCGAAAACAATTTCATGTTATGAAAAAAAAATTGATCTGATACCAATTGTTGGAACCCCGTTCACCGGCCATGTAGCAGAAGTAGGTTTAATTTTTTTTTATACAGATCGTAAATAATCTGGGACGAGTGAACTTGAGATCGTAATTTTTTTCTTGGAACTAATACAAATTAAATTATTACAATAATAAAATATATGTATATAAAATAAATTGTAATCAATATAAAGAAGAAGAAATTCTTACCAACGTTTGAAGGCTCCTTCACTTTACTATATGCTCCAGTCTAAACCACTCGATCTTTCTCGCTATCTTCCGAGACTGGAAACTGTGTGTGGGCACATCACGGGCTCATGAACTTGAATGGAGGATGTAGAGAAAAACAAATGAAGAAACTCTTTCTTATCGATCACTATGTAACACTTGCATTTAAAAAATCAGAGCATAAAATTTTGCGTTGATACATGCCATCTGTATCACCCACAAATTGAGAGAACTCATTCACTCTTAGTGTGATCTCTTTCATTTCACGTGCACCATGAAATTGTCTATGAAACTAATTCTTCTTTGCACGTTTTTTATGCTTCTCTTTTCTCTTGTTATTGATTCACGCACCTATGAGTTTGTATCATATACAAACAATGATATATGTGCATTGTTTTTTCCTTTTTAATATTTAAAACATATATATATATATCATAAATCCGTTTATAATTACATCTTTAGGGTATAAATCCCAATATGAGGAATCTCACGACCCCCTCTGAGGCATGCTACCATCTCAACTTCCACCAAGAGACCTTTAGAGTATTGAACTTGCTTTACAATACCTTTCCGCTTCACCGAGGTATAATCCCAACCTATTGAAGCAGGAAAAGAGGAAGCTCACAAAGCTCCACTATCAACGAAAAGCACCAACACAATTAGGTCATGCTCTAAAGAAGGCCTAGAGTGGTGGGATCAAACTCCCAGTTATAATATCGATATTGAGGTGTACCTCGCCACTTGAGGTAGCAAGCGCCATATTCGATAACCTCTATGAGGTATCCTGCCAGGTCAACGTACGAGATCAGAATTACAGTCCAACGTGATTAAATCATTACATGCATACAGGTCAAGTCATTGAAACTAAAGAGGAAACAAACTTATCTCCCACCAAGATATCCTTGAATCCGTTGATCAGCTGAAGTCAACGACATTTAAACATACCATCCCGCCTAATAAGGGGGGATTTGATTCGGTAATTTAAGGCGGAAGAATAAACAGCTAAACTAAAAATCCACATTATAAATACGCTTGGACAATCATGGAGAAGGGGAAGACCTAATTTCTTGCAACAAAACATGGCTACCGTCAGTAAATTTGATCCACTTATCGACAGGCACAAGGTCCCCACCATCAACCCTTTTGGGAGAGATTGAGTGATACAAACCCTTTGTAATCAACTAGTATTAGACAATAAAACAATGTCATTTCTATCATATATCTCCTTTGTAGTGTCTCATTGTCATCTCACCTCTTTCTTAACACCTGACCTTGGTACCTAGGATACTAACCTCGACCGCGACCTCCGAGGTAGGGGTCTTGAGTGTGTTAATCGATAATCCTCACCTCGAGAGAATTATCGGTTAACAACTGAGATTCCTCACCTAGAGCAAATTCTCGGTTGACAAGAATAAAAAAACCGCTAGAGGCATTTTCATCACTTTGAAGGTAGTTTTGAATAGTTTTTGGAAGTTTCGATTGAATATTGTTTTGTTTTAAAAACAAGGTTAAAAGTGAATTTTGATTTCAAAAATAGGTTAGACTTGTCTATTTCGTCAATACATAAATTATTTTATCATACAATTGAATTTTAAGACTGATTAAATTTTAACATTCTATTAAATTTTAAAATAAATTTAAATAAAATAAAATATACAATTTTTTTCTCTTTATATCGGAAATTTTAATATACACATAAATACAAACATGAGCTATAGAAAAACAATTTAACATACATTTAAAATTCATATATTGTTATATGTATATTTTATTAAACTTACACGTCACTGACAGATAGGACTGCCCCCCAAGAAGATTGCCAGATAAGCATCCAAGCCAAAATCGAAGGTATCACAAAAACATAAAATCTGAGTAAGGCCGAATACGAATACTTGACACACTTGGCATTACTCTGGATAGCATGAGAAGCCCGAGTGAAGAAGTCAAAAACGTGATCCTTTAAAGTCCTCATTTGTTAACCAACAACATTTATGGGGTTTATGTAAGGGTAACTTAGGCTCTCAAGACCTCAAGAGAAGAAGCAGCAAAGGTAAAATTCTTATACTTACTTGCTTTGAAGAGATAGTTGCACACACTCACATATTCATGCATAACTCTTATTGATATATGTTGAGTGTTTATACTTGTGTGCATTTTGATTTAAATGACTCTTGTTGATTTATTTGCATATTGTAATTAAATGTTTTATGTCATGTTTGACATTAGAATAGGATGCATTTTTCATCACTCTTGAACTTATTGAATTTGTGTGTTTGAGTGTTGAAAATAGGCATTGCGTTAGTGGTGCGATACTCGACCAAAGCAATATTCCAGTGGATTATCGCATGTGTTGTGCCACTGAGTTACGCTGTTGTACCCGTGCAAAGATGCAAAAATGGGCAGTGCGCTGGTGGTGCGCTGGTCGACTAGCACAGCCTCACTAGCGCAACATTCCAGTGGATCATCACATCTGTTGTGCCACTAAGATGCGCCAGTCGACCAGCGCCTATTATAAAAATAGGTTGTGCGTTGGTGGTGCACTACTCGACCAGCGCACACAGAGGAAGCTGGAACATTTTTTCCAAAATGACCTCACTTTGTTTGGATCTCATATATATATAACTCTTTGGTTTAAGAACCTGTAAGAGTTCAGAACATCACATATTTTCCTTAGAACACATTTCAAAGGAAAAACTCTTCCAAGAACTCATCTTTAAACACTCAAAGCATTTCTATGTGCATACAAACTTCATCTTGCATATTCTAAGTTCATTTAGAGTGCATCAATGAATAGGTTTGCTTCATCACATCTTGTTTGGTAAGTTCTTCACTATCTTCTTACAAGTTAAGTGTTTTACTTGCTAAGCCATCTCTTTAATTATTTGTATGCTCTTAGAACATATTCTAGATACAAATTAGAGATTGTTGTGATGACATGATTGAGTGTTGTATTGTGATAGCTTCATAGGATTGTTTGATCTATGTTTAGCTAAGCTTTTTGAACATGTCATTTAGCTTTTGATATCTAGGATTAAATTAATTGTCATCTCATTATCCTAGATAAGCATATAGGGTTTCCTAGCCTTGTTTGTACTTTGAATATCATTATAAATTCACTTAGGACATTTTATCTCTTCATTAAGAAGTAAGACTTGTGTTGCTTCCGGGAGTAGGTAGCTTAAATCACAAGTAAGATGGACTAGGTTCACTTACACCGGGATTAGGTAGTGGTGGTGGATTAAACCGGGATTAGGTTGTAATTCCCTTGCCATTAGTGGATTTGAGGTTCTAGTGTGGCGCACTCATCAGCCCTTGGTTTTTCCCATTTGGAGGGTTTCCACATGTATCTCAAGTGTCTTTTATATTTTCGCAATCTTTAAACTTGTGATTTTGTTGTAACTAGCTAGAGGTATTTTCGTCAATTTGACCTTTAACGAAAATTGGGAAAATTTGTTTAAAATCTATTCAGCCCCCTCTAGATTAATATTATACACACCATATTATTTGTTTCAATTGGTATCAGAGCGGGTTCATAGACATACATAGGTGATCCTGGCTCATTTTGGTGTGTGTTGCATTTTGTGTGTGTATTGATCATTCATACACTTGCATTCATATCATTCATTCATTAAACACAATGAGTGGAAACAATGGCAACGAGGGAGCTTCTAGCACTAGACCTCCACTCCTCACCGGATTGAATTATGCCTCTTGGAAAGGCAAGATGGAGTCGTACATTTGCCAACTTCATGACAGGGCATGGATGACGGTTGAAGATGGATGCACTCCACCCATGATAACTCCTACTGATGGAGAAGATGATGTACTCAAGCCAAAGCCACCGTGGAATGCACAAGAGTTTGAGGCATCAAAGTGGAATATGAAGGCAATGTATGCCATCCTATGTGCAATGGATGAGAACCAGTATAAGTTGGTTCAAAATACTAGGATAGCCAAGGTGGCATGTGATATCCTAGAAGTTGCACATGAAGGAACTGATGTGGTTAAGGAATCGAAGCTACAAGTTCTCCAAACACAATTTGAATTGCTCAAGATGAATAAGAACGAGTGCTTCAATGACTTTGAAGTGAGGTTGATTGACATTGTGAACCAAAGTCATCAGCTTGGTGAACCTTATTCGGATAGAAAGATCAAGCAGAAGATTATGAGATCTCTATCTGATAGATTTGAGTCTAAGGTGACGGCTTTAGAAGAGAATAGTGGTTACAAGGACATGAAGCCAAGTGAGGTGATTGAGAGGCTTCTAGCTTATGAATCTAGGAAATGTCCTAACCCTACACCATCGAAAAAGCAAAAGGATATTGCTTTGAAAGCCTCCAAAGTTGAGAAGGAGGAGAGTGATGACTCGGATGAAGAAATGGCCTTACTAATGAGGAAGTTCAAGAAATTCTACAAGCCCGAGAGGAAAGGTTTTTGATCCAAGGGTCAATACTTAAAGAAAAAGGCTCCCTTCAAAAAATTTGAGCCTAGGCAAGAAAAGACCGAGAAGAAACGAGTCTAATGCTATGAATGTGGTGGGATAGGTCACTTTGCCCCGGAATGTGCAAATCACAAGGTCAAGAGGAAGGGAAAATTTATGGCTGCCACATGGAGTGAAAGTGATAACTCCAATGAAGAAGATGAGTCTTCGGATTATGAAGGACTCATGGCTAACTTCATAGCATTTACATCCTCTCTTAGGAGCAAATATACTAGTGAAAAAGATAATGAAATTCAACATGAAAGCTATTTAAGTGATGATGGATCTTTATCACAATCCAGAAATGGAAGTGTGGATAGGATGGATCTCAAGGACTACATGGCTAAGTTTGAGAGTTCAAGGTTAAAGAACAAGAATGAAATCAAGAGATTAAAAGAAGAAAACCTAGACCTATCAACTCAATTTGACCAACTAAATGAAGAGTTGGTGAGATCTAAGAGGAGTGAAGAAGGGTTGAAGAAAGAGCTTGAAGATGGTAGAGAGTTGTTGGCCAAGATGAACTCTAGCACTAAAAAACTTGACCACATGCTAGATGTTGGAAAGAGGCCAAGTGACAAGAAAGGGCTTGGGTTTGAAGATGACAAGGTGTCCTCCACTCCAAGCAAGACCATTTTTGTAAGAAGCATGAACTTCAATGGGTCCTCTTCTTATCAATCACCTAGGAAGAAACTTGACCTAAGAGAGTGTTCAAGTAGTGCTCAAGTGAAGGTGACACCAAGAAGCCTACCTTAAGCCCATTATACAAGGGCTCTTCAAGCTAACTTCCCTCAATCGAAAACTCATAAAAGGGAAGATACCTATCATGTAAGCTCAACCAAGGATGCAATCAACTCTTGCTCAACAACAAAGAAGGAAAGCTCTTCAACAACAATAAAGACAACCACATAGACATGGGAAGGCTCCAATGCATTCTCAAGGTTAAGGTATGATTCCTAACTTCATTCGTACATGTCACTTTTGTGGTATTGATGGTCACATTAGACCAAATTACTTTAGATATATTAAATTGTGTAGAATTAAAAGCATGATAGAGAAAAAAAAACTAAAGCCATAATGCATGTCACTAGGAAAAATGGAACAACTTTGCATGATCCTAGGACACTTAGAGTCCATGTACCATTGACCATTAGGAAGAAAAATATTGCACCTAGGTGGATTAGAAAGGATGAACACTTTTGCCATGTTGCACAAATTGCCTTGAATGCTCATTCTTGTGATTTTTGGTATTTGGATAGTGGGTGCTCTAGGCACATGACTGAAAATAAGAGTTTCTTTGAGACTCTTGTAATGGAGGAGAGAGGAAATGTCACCTTTGGTGATGGATCCGAAAAGAAGGTTAAAGAAAAGGGAACCATTTCCATTCCCATATTACCCTCATTGTCCAATGCTTTGTATGTTGATGGTTTAAAAGCCAGTTTGTTAAGCATTTCACATCTTAGTGATGAAGGACTTTCCTTCTTGTTTAGGAAAGATGATTGTTCTATCCTATTGCCAAATGGAAAAACCTTGTTAAAAGGTATGAGATCTAGTGACAATTGCTATTGTCTTGAGGCTAGAGGTGTCTCTTGCAATATGTCCAATGATGAACAAATTTAGTTATGCATGAAAGACTTGGTCACATGAACTATAGAGATTTACATACCTTAGATAAGTTCAATGTTGTGCGAGGCCTTCCCGAGATTGGGAAAAAAGTTAATGGTATTTGTGGACCTTGCCAACAAGGGAAGCAAACCAAAAGTATGCATAAAAAGGACAAGTATTTATCCACCAAGGAACCTCTAGAGCTTCTCCACATGGATCTTATGGGTCCCATGCAAACCGAGAGTTTAGGTGGAAAGAGATACATTTTTGTGTGTGTAGATGACTTCTCTAGGTACACATGGACTTGTTTTCTTAGAGAAAAATCTGAAACTTTTGACAAGTTTAAAATGCTTTGTTCCAAAATTCAAAATGAAATGAACTCCAAGATTAAAAGCATTAAAAGGATTAGGAGTGACCATGGGAAGGAATTTGAGAATGCTCATTTTGAAAACTATTACATTAGTCTAGGCATCTCTCATGAGTTTTCGGCTCCTATGACACCTCAACAAAATGGAGTTGTTGAGAGGAAAAATAGGGTTCTTCAAGAAATGGCCCGTGTGATGTTGCTTAGCAACAATGTCCCTAGGAATCTTTGGGCCAAAGTCGTCAATATGGCATGTTACATAGGAAATAGAGTCTTTCTAAGACCCCGCACTAGGCCAACCTCCTATGAGTTATGGAAACGTAGAAAGCCAACTGTTAGCTATTTCCACACCCTTGGAAGCAAATGCTACATTTTGAATGACCGTGATCAACTTGGCAAATTTAATGCTAAGAGTGATGAGGGTATCTTCATTGGCTATGCCTTGAATAGTAGAGCCTGTAGAGTTTTCAATCTAAGAACTAGGACTGTAATGGAATCATCTAATGTTGTCATTGATGATACTAGGCTCAAATCTAATAACCATGAGGAGGAGGTAGATCTAGTTGATGACTCCCCTTTGGAGAAGGTTGTTGATGTTTCTAATGTTGAAAATACTAACCTTGATGATGACATAACACAACCTATTGATAGGATTCCTCTCTTGAACTCAAAAGAACCTGTTCCATGGGTTAGGAAACTCTATAACAAAGATGGCATCAATGGAGAGGTTAGTGAAGGTGTTAGGACTAGGCATCAAATGGCTAATCTAATTAGCTACACTTGTTACACCTCTCAATTAGAACCCAAGAAGGTTGATGAAGCCTTAAAGGATGAATTTTGGGTTCTTGCTATGCAAGAAGAGCTTAACCAATTTGAAAGGAATGAGGTTTGGACTCTAGTTCCTAGGCCCAAGAACACAAATGTGATAGGTACCAAGTGGGTATATAGGAACAAATCCGATGAGGATGGCAACATTGTGCAAAAAAAGGCTAGGATTGTAGCACAAGGGTACTCTCAAATTGAGGGTATTGATTTTGAGGAGACATTTGCTCCCGTTGCTAGGATTGAGTCCATTAGGCTTCTCTTATCCATTTCTTGTTTGCACAAGTTCAAATTATATCAAATGGACTTTAAGAGTGCCTTCCTCAATGGTTTCTTGCAAGAGAAAGTGTTTGTTAAGCAACCCAAAGGGTTTGTAGATCCTCACCACCCTAATCATGTCTATCATCTCAAGAAAGCTTTATATGGGTTGAAACAAGCACCAAGGGCTTGGTATGAGCATCTCACCGAATATCTTATAGACAATGGGTACACTAAGGGTAGTGTTGACAAGACTCTATTCATCAAGAAAGACAAAGATAATCTCTTTATAGCTCAAATCTATGTTGATGATATAGTTTTTGGCTCCACCAATGACACCAAAGTCCAACAATTTGTTGATGTCATGTCTCATGAGTTTGAGATGAGTCTTGTTGGTGACCTTAGTTACTTTCTAGGTTTACAAATTAAGCAAATGGATGATGGGATTTTCATATCCCAAGCTAAGTATGCCAAAAACCTAGTGAAGAAATTTGGCCTTGAAAGTGCCAAACATTGTGATACACCCATGAGTACCACTTTGAAGCTAAGCAAGGATGCTAGTGGTAAAAGTGTGGACAAAACTTTATACTGTGGCATGATTGGTAGCTTGCTCTATTTGACCGCAAGTAGGCCCAATATCTTTTTTAGTGTGGGTGTGTGTGCTAGGTACCAATCGGATCCTAAGGAGTCCCATTTCTCCTCTGTTAAGAGAATCATTCGTTATGTGAATGGGACATCTAACTATGGTATTTGATACTCTTTTGACACTAATGCTAGTCTTGTAGGCTTTAGTGATGCAGATTGGGCAGGAAATTGTGATGATAGGAAAAGTACATCGGGCGGTTACTTTTTCCTTGGGAACAACCTTGTCTCTAGGTTTTGCAAGAAGCAAAATTCGATTTCCTTGTCCACGGCTGAGGCCGAATACATTGCTGCTGGGAGTGGATGCACACAACTCCTTTGGATGAAGCAAATGCTAGTCGACTATGGATTCAATCAAGGTACTCTTACTCTCTTTTGTGATAATATGAGTGCAATTAGTATTTCCAAGAATCCGGTTCAACATTCTAGAACTAAGCATATTGACATCTGTCATCAATTCATTAGTGAACTAGTTGAGAACAAATGTATGGTACTTAAGCATGTAAGTACTAATGATCAACTAGCATATCTATTTACTAAACCATTAGATTCTACTCGATTCAAGACTCTTAGTAGATCTATTGGGATTTGTGTAATGGAGTGATGTGTTGTGGTCTTTGACCCCGTAAGGGGAACTCAAGAAAATAGAGCTACTGTATACTTGTTGCATGCAATTTTTTTTAAATGTTTATGCTCCTTTTTTGATTGCTTGAGTAGTTTGGTTGCACTTATACTATAGTATATTGTATTTTCTTCAATAAGTGTGAACTTTGCTTTGATTACAATCCATGTCATATTTATGTTCAAACATGCATTTTTGGACTAGGAGATCTACAAAGGAAGTACATATTGAATGACCTATAATTATCTCCATGACATGATGATTCTTTAATGGCATGCTAATGAAAAATGATAAAGCATGAATTGTTGATTGCAATTGTTGAATGCAAAATTTTGCGTGAAAAGAAGCTAGTGAGACTAAAATGTTGCATCAATGTCTCTCTTTCTTTATTAGTTAAACATGGCTACTATCATACGGGTATCCTCCCGGAAAAATCAAATAGGGTGCAAAGTTGCTCATGCCATGTTTAGCTTATAATGTTGGATATAGTGCCATTAAAATTTGATATCTATAAAAACTCTATATCCTTGCTTCTCTCATGACAAATGGTGAAATTGGTTTGAATTATATTGGAAACCTTTGTCATTTGCTTTGCCAAATTCCATTGTTTTTGGACTTGAATGCAACATGTCTTGTATGCAAAGCATTTTTGATTCACACATTTTCTTCAAAATAAATCTCCTTGTTTCCCTCCTATTAATAGAGTTGCATAAATATGGCTTATATAACTATGCAACAATCTTGTATGCATCTTGCTTTCTTTGCCTTGAGTGACCCGGTTGGGGACTTCTCCTTTTCCTATATCATGACAAAAAGGGGGAGTAGCATTGACCTAGCTTTGTGGTGTTAGGGGAGTAACATGTGGTAGCATGTGCTGGCTTTAAGGGGAGTAGAACTTGTTTGAGTGGGAGATTACATGTATTGGGAGTAACTCGTTGAGGGTGAGCATTTCATGAGCATTTCATGATGTCATACTCATATTATTGAATACAATTGCTTTTTTTTTATATTCACTTGATCATCTCACATGCACTTGGTTGGAAAGTGTATTTGTGCTTGCTTTGTGAGTAGGGTTGATAGTTCTACGAGAGATTGAAGATTTGAAGTTTTTTTATGTTTATTTCTTTGTAATGTAGAATATCTTCTTGGTGTTTTATTTTGTTTTGTGAGGATCAATGTGAGTGGTGGTTTTGTCACGAAATAGCCAAAGGGGGAGATTGTAAAGTCCTCATTTGTTGATTGGCTTATTTCGTGAACAAACCACATTTATGGGGTTTATGTAAGGGTAGCTTAGGCTCTCAAGACCTCAAGAGAAGAAGCACCAAAAGTAAAATTCTTGTGCTTACTTGTTTTGAAGAGATAGCTGCACACACTCACATATTCATGCATAACTCTTATTCATATATGTTGAGTGTTTATACTTGTGTGCATTTTGATTTAAATGACTCTTGTTGATTTATTTGCATCTTGTAATTAAATGTTTTATGTCATGTTTGGCATTAGAATAGGATGCATTTTTCATCACTCTTGAACTTGTTGAATTTGTGTGTTTGAGTGATGAAAATAGGCATTGCGCTGGTGGTGCGCTACTCGACTAGCATACCTCACCAGCACAACATTCCAGTGGATTGTCGCATGTGTTGCGCCACTGAGTTGTGCTGTTGCACCCGCGTAAAGATGCAAAAATAGGCAGTGCATTGGTGGTGCGAACTCGACTAGCGCAGCCTCACCAGCGTAACATTCCAGTGGATCGTCGCATGTGTTGCACCACTGAGCTGCACCAGTAGACCAACCCTTATTATAAAATTAGGTTGTGCACTGGTGGTGCCCTACTCGATCAGCGCACAGCACCAGCGCACACAGAGGAAGCTGGAACATTGTTTTCAAAACAACCTCACTTTGTTTGGATCTCATATATATATATATATATATATAACTCTTTGGTTTAAGGTTGTGTAAGAGTTCAGAACATCATATATTTTTTTAGAACACATTTCAAAGGAAAAACTCTTCCAAGAACTCATCTTTAAACACTCAAAGCATTCCCATGTGTATAAAAACTTCATCTTGCATCATCTAAGTTCATTTAGAGTGCATCAATGGATAGGTTTGCTCCATCACATCTTGTTTGGTAAGTTCTTCACTATCTTCTTACTAGTTAAGTGTTTTACTTGCTAAGCCATCTCTTTAATTATTTGTATGCTCTTAGAACATATTCTAGATACAGATAGAGATTGTTGTGATGACATGATTGAGTGTTGTATTGTGATAGCTTCATAGGATTGTTTGATCTATGTTTAGCTAAGCTTTTTGAACATGTCATTTAGCTTATGATATCTAGGATTGCATTAATTGTCATCTCATTATCTTAGATATGCATATAGGGTTTCCTAGCCTTGGTTGTACTTTGAATATCATCATATATTCACTTAGGACATTTTATCTCTTCATTGAGAAGTAAGACTTGTGTTGCTTCCAGGAGTAGGTAGCTTTAATCGCAAGCAAGATGGACTAGGTTCACTTATACCGGGATTAGGTAGTGGTGGTGGATTAAAATGGGATTAGGTTGTAATTCCCTTGCCATTAGTGGATTCGAGGTTCTAGTGTGGCGCGCTCATCAGCCCATGGTTTTTCCCATTTGGAGGGTTTCCACATATATCTCAATTGTCTTTTATATTTCCGTAATCTTTACACTTGTGATTTTGTTGTAACTAGCTAGGGGCATTTTCGACAATTTGACCTTTAACAAAAATTGGGTAAATTTGTTTAAAATCTATTCACCCCCCCTCCTCTAGATTAATATTATACACACTATAATATATGTTTCAGATCCAACAGAAAATAAGCTCAGGAAGGAATCTAGAATCATACTTCAATACGGAAACATCCTAATTTCCATCTACCGTATCCGGGGAGGAAACGAGTTTAAATCAAGCAACAAATACTCTTCTAGAAGACTGCTTACCGATAAAGTAATAAGTCCTAAACAGACTGTGCAACTAGAATCCCTTAAAGATTCGTATTCGATCCACATGGTCTCAGAAAGAGGAAAGAAGATAAATACAACTCTAACATGCAACCAATTTTAGATAAACACTACCATATTTTCTTACTTGTGAAACAAGGATTAGGGTTATTTACACATATAAATAGGCCCATAATCTCATTGTAAAAGCAGGGAGAATCAATAGAAAAATAATCACTGTAAAAAAGAGTGGCAAGAGAGATCGAGTGGTATAATTTAATATTTAATAGTGGATTTGGCTTGGTTCTGCATTCAACCACCTGTGAACGTTTCTCCGGTCATCGGAGTTTTACCACGTATATTCATGTCGTAACAATATTAAATGCATTCTCTTTCTCTTCTCTTTTAACAAGTTATAATCAAATCCAGCATTGTTGACTTTCTTGACCAAAGAAATTAACGTCAACAATTGGCGCAAGAAGAAGGGGTTGAACCTCCGACCTGTTTAAGCCATGTCTGGCAATGGAAGTAAAGACAGTTGTAGGGATACCCAAAAATCTCCGAATAATGCTCACATGAGAGGAACCACTCAGTACCCTACAACAACCACTAGGAATCACCCGATATCTCTGGCTGGCAATCAACAAGTTCTTCATACCAGCGAGGACATAGTGCGTCATTTTCGGGATGCGTTACTACAGTTATTGGCAGATGCAGCTGAGGAATGAATAAATCTACAGGCGCAGGAGAGACAAATTCGCCAAACCCGCCATCACCCCCTAGCTCCGATCGGTTATAATCAGGGCCAGAATCTGATGCGTTAGCACCCATCAGAGGTTCAGATCTTGTTAATCCAACAGGGGGAACATCGTGTGACCAGAACCTTAAGATACCCATAGAAGAACGACCTCATCGAATATGAAGCCATGATCAAACGGGGCATGGTAGACACCGCAAGTACGATCGGTGAAGGGATTAAACATCATCAGAAGACGGTGACTGTCATAATCATAAACATCACCGTGGTACCATATCCTTACAAGGATTAACTCATGAGACTCGGAGGCAGGATGAAGAGAAGATGGTGACATGTATTATAGTCACCCGATAGGTCGACCATCGGGAAGAGCCGGTGGGTGACAAATATATCGTAATCAGGAGCCTGACCCGAAAAGTTCAGAATAACATACATCAAATGGACCCATTAATTAGGCGGTATGGATACAATGAGTTGTCTGACGATGATTTTGACAGCCCATTCACTTGAAACATCCTGCGAACGTCATTCCTGGAGAGATTCAAGATGCCCCACGTTGAACAATTCAAAAAAGATACAAATCTGAAAGAGCATGTTAGACGGTATAAAAGTGCCATGGCGTAGTATGCCCACAGCGATCCTTTGTTGTGTCTTAACTTTTCACAAACTCTTGGGGATACAGGCTCAAGATGGTTTGGGAGATTGCCTCCAACAAGTATTGGGAGTTTCGGTGAGTTGAGCAAAAGCTTTTTAAGACAATTTCTGGGGAACGTACACAAGAAAAAATTGGTAGCATACCTTTCTCAACTAAAACAAGGAAAAGATGAGTCGCTGAAAAAGTAACTGGGAAGATTCAGCTAAGCAGTCTCAGAAATCGGCAGTGCAAATGATGCATCAATAATCGTTGCATTCATAAACAACCTATATAACGGCGGTTAGCTTTTGACTTAAGGAGAGCTCGATTAACTAGATATGCAGATATGCAGATATGATGGATATGGCAAGAGGTTATGCATTAGCTGAAGAAGAAGAGTTGGAAACATGAGGTTTTTACATGCATGAAGGGAGACTCGAGCAAAATGATACCAATTCAAAATCACAGAACCATAAAGGGAAACATAAAGGAAATAACAAAGATGGGGAAAACGGACGTAATACTGACTAAGCCAAGGAAAATATACAAACTACACCCCACTTCGGAAAAGACAGGAAGAGATCTTGGCAATACTAGAAGAGAAAGATATGGTGAAGGAGCCACGATGACAGTCACGATTTACCAGATGAGATACGATAAAGTATTACAAATTCCATAAAGAAACAGGTCATGTGACCTCCAAATGTTACTAGCTCAGAGACTATAGAAACCCTCATTCGAGAAGGACATCTACAAGATATAATCTTGAAGAAAGATAAGAAGTCAAACTCAGAAGGAAATCAAGCCGGAAGATCATAACTTAGGTAGGAATGAAAAGGCCAGTCCCGAGGTGAGTGGTGCGATACAGACTATCTTTGGCAAACGGTCAACTAGGAGAAGTAATCGAGAGCGGACTCAGGAAATCCAAGAAGCAGTGGAAGCAAGATAGAATTTTGACATTAATTCCATCGAGACTGATCAGAAGAGAATAAAGGAAGGATGAGACCCGATAATATTCACTGAAGCTGACTCACATGGGGTCGACGTCCGACCAAACGATGCACTTGTCATTAGTGCCCGAATTGGCCATAGAGAAGTTAGGAGGATACTAGTGGACAATGGTAGCTCAGTAGATATCCTCAGCATGGTTGTTTATGATCAACTAAGGTTAGATCGAAAGGACTTGCAACCCTTTCATACCCTGCTCAGAGGATTCGAAGGAGTTGAGGCCAGGTCTATTGGGACGGTGAAATTGCTCTTGAAGATTGGAACGGTGCCCTGCCAGAAAATGGTGCTACTCGACTTTGTAGCGGTGGATATGAAGAACTAGCTTTACAATGCCTTTCTAGTCGACCTTTCCTTAACAAAACAAAGGCAGTAACGGTAACCTACGCACTAATGATCAAATTCCTGACAGAATGGGGGGTAGGAACAGTAAAGGCTTCACATGAGATGGCCAGTAGAGCTAATCTCTCCCTTTACAATGACAGAGATAACAACGAACACCAAGTGTGCACTTTGACCCAATCTGACCAAAATAAACATGGAGAATCATTAATGTTCGAGTTTGACCCAATGGAGGAACTTGAAGCATCAGAGGAGCCAACATAGAAAGTGGTCTTAAAGAAAGATGATCCGGTAAAGAAGGTTAAAATCAGAGTTAATCTAAAAGAAAAGGTCAGGATAGATCTTATCAATTTACTCAAAGAGTACAAAGACGTGTTCACGTGGACTCATGAAGACATGGTGGGGATAGGGGCACGAGTGATATCACATCATTTGGCGGTGGATCCGAGCGTAAAACATGTGATACAAAAAAGATGATCTTTTTACCTCGAAAGGAGTCAGGCAATCAAGTAGGAGGTAGAAAAGTTACTCGCTGTAGGATCAATAAGAGAAATCAACTATCCTTAGTGGGTAGCAAATGTAGTATTAGTCCAGAAGAAAAAATGTCAATGGAGAACGTGTGTGGATTTCACGGATTTAAACAAAGCATGGCTAAAGGATAGTTTTCCACTTCCTAGAATAGACCAGTTAGTCGATACTAGTTTTATGGATGCTTATTCGGGATACAATCAGATCTGGATGAACAAAGCTGTTAAAGATAATAGTATTCACGATCGATCAGTGTTTGTACTGTTATACAGTGATGCCCTTTGGGCTAAAAAATGTTGGGGCCACATCAAAGATTGGTCAACAGAATTTTCGCCCATAAAATAGAAAGAAGTATGGAAGTTTACATAGACGACATGTTAACCAAAAGTATCTCGGTAGAAAAACATGCTTCGGGCCTGTGTTAAACATTTGATGTGTTGAGAAGGTAACAGATGAAGTTGAATCCGAATAAGTGCCTATTTGGGGTTCCTTCAGGAAAATTCCTCAGTTTTCTAGTGCACCAAATGGGAATCGAAGTAAATCCTGAGAAGATTGAAGCCCTTCAAAAAATGACTTCTAAGAGAACCTAAAAAGGAGGTACAATATTTGATGGGATGCCTAGCTTCCCTTGGCAGGTTCATTTCAAAACACAGATAAGTGTGCTCCATTTTTCAAAATAATCAGAAAAGGGAAGGGACTTGAATGGAATGCAGAATCTGAATAGGCATTTTAGAAGATAAAAGAGTACTTAGGAAAGGCACCTACCCTCTCAAAACCGAAGGAAGGAGAATTACTTTACCTGTACTTGTCACTTACAGAATTAGCAGTAAGTTCAGCCTTGGTCCGAACAGAGAATGGAATACATAAGACAGTATGTTAGGTTTTAGTTTGTGTTGGCATGAATTCCATATCAAAATGATGTTTACTTGTAATGACTTAGTTGTTTAGGTTCATGATGATTCAAGCTTCAAGGAAGAAGAAACAACAAGTCAAAGCAAGTTCTAAGTCCTCAAAGAGAAATGATGCAATTTGGTTCTGCAAAAGTATACTAAGACCTTATCTTTCTCGTACAAGGCTTAGGCACACACACACATATCATACATTGGTGTCCCTACATCATTGTGCAACATGTATAATACATTCACACACTTGGAGATGAATGCTCATGCATTGGTTTGGAAATAACATGTTTTGGAATATGCATGATTGGAAACTATCTCTATGTAGTTTGCATTCTAGTGTGAATTGTGTTTGTGTGTGTATATGTTTGTATAACTTGGATATTGAACTTGGATTTAGTCTTAAATCATTCTTGATTGAGTTCTGGTCATTTCGGTTACTCATACTACTGATTTCAAGTTCTAAGTCAAAAGATACAACACTTTCAACTCATGTTTCATACATTGTCTTCGTCTTCATATATCGAGTCGAATTATTATTTTCGGGGTTGAGTATCTTATATGTCCATGTTTTTGTGAGAGTTACGGTTTTTAATCCACAAAAGGATTCAAATTCTGAGTTCGGAGGGGGTACGACCGTTACACTCCCTTTAATGCTTCTCGAGAAACAATCTACCTCGCCATCAGGGATAAAGGTTTGTTACAGAAGCTCGCTCCCATACAAGTCTCGGTCGACAAAAGAAATCGTTATAAATATTACGACTTTCATGAGGACGTAGGGCATAACACCTCAGAATGCTACAACCTGCGGAACCAGATTGAGGCTTTGATAAGGGGAGGATGCTTGATAGAGTTCTTACAACAAGTTAGGGAGAACATTCAAAATGGAAGGGAGGTCTAGGCCGAGATTTGGGAACACGCTGAGAAGAGGAATAGAGAGTAGGCGGACCTGATGTAACAAATTCAGGTAATTCACATTATCAGCGGAGATCCCACTCTGGCCAGCATCACCAACAATTCCATAAAAAATCATGTGAGGAAGGTCCCTCTTACAGACAAAGGGAGGGATATCTTCAGGGTCGACCAGAGACCGACCAGAGACCGACCAATCCCTCCTAGCTATCTCAAATCATTTTCATTGAGGCAGATGTCTTTAACACCGTGCAGCCACATGATGACCCCATGGTCATTACATTACAAATTGCCAATTTCATGGTGCACCGCGTGCTCGTCGACACAGGTAACAGCGTCGATGTTCCGTTCAAAAACACTTTGGAAAAACTAAACTTGAGGCAATAGTGCTACAACAGCTGTACTACTCCCTTATACGGTTTCACTAGGGACTCCATCACACCTTTAGGATCAAAAATCCTACCAGTAATCATCGGAGCCGTACCTCTTCAACAAAACATCATGATCGACTTCGTTGTGGTGGATACCCCGTCGGCCTATAACGCCATATTAGGGAGGCCATACCTATCATCCCTAAAGGGGGTCCTGTCTTTTTACCACAATGTCCTGAAGTTTCCGGTAGGAGACAAGGCGAGAGAGGTCCGGGGTGATCAACAAGAAGTTAGGAAATGCTACGCAGTGTCGACTAACCCAACAGCTCTGGCTAAACAGCTTGCCCAAGTAACGACTATCCAATGCGGGATAACCCCGACACTAAACCTGGAAGA
Organism: Dipteronia dyeriana; assembly: GCA_032871835.1. Taxonomy (NCBI): domain Eukaryota; kingdom Viridiplantae; phylum Streptophyta; class Magnoliopsida; order Sapindales; family Sapindaceae; genus Dipteronia; species Dipteronia dyeriana. The sequence goes on along the minus strand of CM065295.1, from coordinate 36,389,551 downwards.
TGCGGGCTCCACCAATTATCTTGAAGAAGGTATTGTGGTGCCCGACATTGAAGAACAGAGAAGGGAATGGGCCAGCGGCCACCCAATCGATAAGCTAGAGAAGATTTCTGTTCGACTAACTGATCCCTCAAAGGTCGCCAAGATCGGAGCTACCCTTGAGCCAGGAATGAAAGAGGGCTTGATTAGGCTTCTCATGGAATTCAACGATATTTTCACCTGGAGTCATACGGAAATGCCTGGCATCCCGATGACATTAGCTGCACATCGACTGGTTGTGGATCCGACCTTCAAGCCAGTCAAGCAGAAAAGGCTCCATTTCAATAATGAAAGAAATGTGGCGGTTCAAGAAGAGGTGGATAAACTCACCCAGGCTGGCTTTATTAGAGAAGCCCGCTATCTCGAATGGCTCGCCAACGTGGTCATGGTCACAAAGGTAATTTGGAAATGGCGCATGTGCTTGGACTGCACCGATCTCAATCAGGCGTGCCCAAATGACAGTTTTCCTCTGCCAAAAATTGATCAGTTGGTCGATTCCACCTCTGGGAACAAGCTTCTGAGCTTCATGGATGCGTTTTCCGGCTACAATCAGATTATGATGCATCCCGCGGACTAGGAAAAGACCAGCTTCATTACTGCGCAAGGCTTATACTGCTACAAAGTGATGCCTTTCGGGCTAAAAAATGCTGGAGCTACTTACCAGCGGTTAGTCAACCGTTTGTTCAAGCCCGAAATTGGAAGGTCGATGGAGATGTATATCGATGATATGATCACTAAATCTTCGACCTCGGAAGGCCACCTGGACGACCTTCGTAAGACCTTCGTGATTCTAAGGTAAAATCAGATGAGATTGAACCCTTCTAAATGCGCCTTTGGTGTAACTGCGGGGAAGTTTCTAGGCTTCATGGTCCACGAGAGAGGTATAGAGGCTATCCCAGAAAAAATCATGGGTATCCTGGATCTAGAATCCCCCATATCTCTTAAACAGGTTCAATCCTTGGCCGGTCAGGTAGCAGCGCTCAACAGGTTCATCTCCCGGTCTACCGATAAGATCCTACCATTCTTCAAAGCTATCAAGCAAGGAAGAAACATGAAGTGGGATCAAGAGAGCGAACAAGCTTTCCAGGCTTTGAAAAGATACCTAACGAGCCCTCCACTACTGGTCAAGCCAAATCCTAGAGAAGAACTTCAAATATACCTGGCTGATTCAAAAACCGCTGTAAGTGGGGCCTTGGTTAAGGAATGCGGGGATAGGATCCAACGACCTATCTACTATGTGAGTCACGCTCTAACCAAGCCTGAAAAAACTATACTTTGCTGGAAAAGCTCGCTTATGCATTGGTGACTTCGGCAAGGAAACTTCGTTCTTACTTTCATGCTCATTCAATAGCAGTGGTGACGGACCAACCCCTCCGTCAGTTCTTGCAAAGGCCGGATGTTTCTAGAAGGCTGGTTCTATGGGCCCTAGAGCTTACCCAGTTCGATTTAAAGTATAAACCTATGACCACGATAAAAGCTCAAGCACTAGCGGACTTTGTAGCCGAGCTTTCAGTACCTTTAGTTCAGGCTACCCCCGCGGTAAAGATGTCACCCTTGAGAAGATTCCAGAATCTAACAACTGGCCGGAGAGCTGCGAGTAATGGACTCTCTACACTGACGGAGCTTCCGGGTAGTCCGGGGGTAGAGCGGGCATAGTCCTAATCGACCCGAAAGGAACTGAGTGTTGCCATTGTTTCAGGTTCGAATTTAAAGCCACAAACAATGAAGCAGAATACGAAGCCCTGCTAGCAGGGATTAAAGCTGCCATAGAGCTCGGGATCGATTACCTAAACATTAAGAGCGACTCTTCACTTGTGGTCAACCAAGTTTCCGGGAATTATCAGGCCAAAGGGGAATAAAAAGATCACTTACCTGAAACTGGTACAACAGCTCAGGTCAAGATTTAGGGGATTCAGATTCGAGCAGATACCTCGACAGTTAAATCATCGGGAATTATCAGACCCTACCGCACGAAGTCTCTCTTCAAGTAATCCCCCTACCTAGCACTAGGATTGGTAAGGAAGCTTATACCCTAGACCGACAGCCATACTGGATTGATCCAAAAGCAAAATATCTACAGGACGGAAAACTCCCCGGGGAGCCCAACCATGCTAGGAGGGTTAAAAGGCTCTCAGTCTGATATTGCATGGTGGATGGACATTTATAGTGAAGAGGAAAATCCCTTCCCCTGCTCCGATGTCTACACCTGGAAGATGCCAAGTGGGCCTTGAGAGAGGTTCATTCCGGGGAATACGGGAACCATATTAGAGGAGAGGCCTTGGCATATCAGGTTCTCCGCATATGGTATTACTTGCCGACCATCCATCATGATGCTAATAACTTGGTGCAAACCTGTCAGGCGTGCCAGAAGGCCTCAAACTAGAGTCACCTCCCCCCGGAGCGCCTGTCATCTCTTAGCTCACCATACCCTTTTGTTATGTGGGGGGTCGATTTGATTGGACCGCTTCCTACAGCTCTGAGATAGGCTAAGCATGCTATCGTAGCAATTGATTACTTTACAAGATAGGTTGAAGCCAGACCACTGTCCCAGATATCAGAAGAATACACAACATGGTTCATCAAGACCAATGTAGTATGCAGGTTCGGAACTCCTCTTGTCATCATAACCTATCTCGGCAAGCAGTTCGACAATGCCCGATTCAGAGATTGCTATCAAGGTTTAGGAATCGACCTTCGGTTTGCCTCGGTAGCCCACCCTCAGACCAATGGTTTGGTGGAATCCACAAACAAAACCATCATGAAGTTATTGAAGAAAAAACTGCAACAAAAGAAAGGCAGATGGGTAGAGGAGCTTCCTGAGGTCCTCTGAGTGTACTACAAGGAGAACAACTACCGGGGAAACGCCCTACTCGCTGGTCTTCGGAGTTGAAGCAATCCTACCTATAAAGCACAAGTTGACATCCTTTAGAGTCTAACGGTTTGAACCAGGAAGCAATGAAAGCAAGCTCCGAGCTAGTTTGGACCTTCTAGAGAAAAAGCAAGATCGAATAGCTGAAAAGGTAGCAATCTACCAAGGTCGGATTGCCAGGTACTTCAACAAAAGCGTTAAAACCCGAAGCTTCAAAGAAGGGGATTTGGTCATCCGGAAAGTAACGTTGAACACCAAGAAGAGATCAGACAGGGTCCTAGGGCCCAACTGGGAAGGACCCTACCTAATAAAGATGGTGATCCGTACTGAGGCGTACAAGCTCGAGGATATAGATGGCCGAATCATCGACCATACTTGGAATGCAGATCACCTAAGGAAATTCTACCCTTGAATAGGGAACTCAGAAGCAGGCAACCTCCGACTAGCTTATTTTTATTTTCTGACAGTATTGTACTCCATCTTCCATATCAATAAAGCTCGCCTGTTTTCTTGTTTACTCCATCTTCAACTACTTCCTACAATGATTTGGATCTACATGGAAAGTTTCGACATTATCGCCTCAAGACCAGAGGTAAGCCGAGGAAGCCCCCTCGCTGCTTCTAATGCCTCGGTCGGGCACCACCCCCCGCTAAGAAGGGTCTGAGTGTAAGAGCATAGTTGCCATTCAGATCTCAAACCAGGGATTGATCGGGGAAGCCCCCTCATCACCCCTGATGCCTTGGTCAGGTGACCTCCCCCAAGAAGGATCTAAGTGTAAGAGCATAGTTACCATCCAGATCTCGAGACCAGGAAATAGCTAGATAGCGCTTCTGATGCCTTGGTCGGGCTACCACCCCCAAGAAGGATCTGAGTGTAAGAGCATAGTTGCCATCCATAGCTCGAGACCAGGAAATAGCTAGATAGCGCTCCTGATACCTTGGTCGGGCTACCACCCTCAAGAAGGATCTGAGTGTAAGAGCATAGTTGTCATCCATATCTCGAGACCAGAAAATAGCTAGATAGCGCTCCTGATACCTTGGTCGAGCTACCACCCCTAAGAAGGGTCTGAGTGTAAGAGCATAGTTGCCATCCAGATCTCGAGACCAGGGAATAGCTAGATAGCGCTCCTGATGCCTTGGACGGGCTACCACCCCAAGAAGGATCTGAGTCTAAGAGCATAGTTACCATCCAGATCTCGAAACCAGGAAATAGCTAGATAGCGCTCCCGATGCCTTGGTTGGGCTACCACCCCTAACAAGGAATTGAGCTTGAAAGCCCAGAAGCCCTCCTGATCCCGAACCTAAGAAGGAACTAAACAGTTTTTCTCTTTTTAATGTTATACTCGGGCTACAACCTCCCAAATAGGCTCGGGGATGGAGGGCTCGACTTACTTAAACTCTAAATGCTCCTCTTATTTTACTAGCTCTCCTTGATACAAGGTAACTAACTATAGCAAACCCACAATCAAACAAGGGGACTGTCAACTAAAGAAGTGGAGCTAGGAGTTCCATTGGTATGGGGGCTCAATGCCAATAATTTGTTTTCCTTATCTTAAATTTTCCCTAAGATAACATGCTTCAATATAAAAGTTGGACGATCAAGCAAGTACATGGGAGCAAGATTTAAATCTGAGATTAAAATTTTTATTATCAAGTAAGGGAGCCTATCCCCCAACAAGGCTACTACAAGAAAGAACGGGCCCAATCCCTCTTTCCGGGCTACGAAGGAAAAATAATAAGAGATCAAACACAGTTGAAGATAGGATGCCCGCCCCTTTTTTCGGGCATTCAAAATAAATTACATAGAAGAGAACTCAAGCTTCTTCGTCTTCCTGAGGGCCTTCAGCTACCTCCTCCACAGAACAGACCTCGCCCCTGCTCCCCTCTCCAGCCGCGGCTCGTCCTGGTTAGCCGCATCTACAGCCGCCGTTTCCTTCTGAGGATCAACCCCGGCTACCTCGGGGTCAACAGGATCCTTCTCCACGATTTCATTAATCACCACCATAACTTCAGGAGGAATAGCTGCATCAAGAAGGCTGGTCGTCGTCTCAGGTACGTTCCCACTTTCAGTTGACCTCATTCCTGTGAGCACTGCAGGGGGATCTCGGGCTTCCGCGAGGCCTCATTCTAGCTCCTTATTATGGACCCCCTCCGAGGATTCACTGGGACAAGATGCTGGAAAGGCTGGAACATGAGGAGGCAGATCTAGTACCTCTAACTTCTTCCCAGCTCCCTCCCCAGAAGAACCAGCTCCATTAGTTTCAGGGCTAGACATCTCCGCAGCCCGCAACATGACCTCCGCTTTATCCTAGCCAGCAATACTAGTGAGATCGAATGGAGAAGGAAGAGCCTCTGAAACCTGATAGGAGGCATAGAACTACCCCTCCCTAAAAGCGGCTTTCACTTCGGTTTGAAGCTGGGTAACTCGAGCCTGTAAATTTTGGTTTTCAACATTTAGGGCTTTCGCCTCTCCCCTCCAGTCATCCCGCTGGCTAGCCCACAACTTTGACTGGAGAGTCTCCTGATCAAAAGCTCACTTCAACCTCTCATGATCGTATTGAAGCTCAACTAGCTGCGTCTCCATTCCCTGTTGGCTGGAGGTCATCTCTTGGACCAGGATCTGAGCCTGCGCTAGCAACTTAATGGCTCGTTCAGCTTTAGCCTCAGCCTTGGCTGCCCGATCACGGAGAAAGGCTACCTGATGCCCCATGGCCACCTGAAACTTGAAATCTTGTAAAGGAAAATCAGGTTCGAAAATGACAAGTCAAGCAGATCAATGAAGAAGTAAAAGAGACAATTACCTCAGCTAAAAGGGCGGACCCTTTGGTGATCAAGATATCCACGGGACTCACGGTCATCCTAGAAAGCCCGCCGCCTGGACAAGATGCGACAAATTGCCTCAGGACCTCATCCTGACCCACCGAGCTAAATTGCTGGTGGGGGCGAGAAAGGGCGACCTTAGAAAAATCAGCATCGGGCTCCCTAGGAACCTCGACTACCCGAGATACAACCGGATCTGTAGAGAGGGGTAGCGAGACTCGTGGGGGGGGGGGGGGGTTGTTTGAAGCAATAACTTATGGAGGAGGGGAAAGAACAGACTTATTAATGACTTGGGAAGCAGACCCTCATCGGTTTAATGCCTTCACAGCCCGAGATGCCAGAAGAGCCATCTTGGACTTCACTTGGGAAGGAGAAGGGGAGGGAACAAATGGGGCAGCTACCTTATAGGTTGACACCTCCTTCTTCGGAATAATTGGGAGAGCTCCCGGAGATGATCTGGAAGGAGGAGGAGATATCCCAGCTTGTCGAGCTTTGCGAGAAGCTGGAGCAACAACAAATAATGTTAGAGAAAAGAATCTAGATCATTAAAGCTAAACCCTCTAATAAAAAAAAGGAAAAAAGAAAAGCAAGATAGATCGAGATACTTACAAGGGTAGCACCGGATATCCGCAGGTACCTGTTTACCCGGTGGGGATCGAAGGGATCGGCGGTTGGAAACTTTAGATTCTAATAGTTCGGAGCTAGGATGGTCCTCAACATGGTTTTAAATTCATCGGGCAAGGAATCTCGACCCCAAGTGGGTTTTCACTAAAAGCCATAGGAACCTCGAGCTCATGCCCGCCGACGAAGATGGAGATCCCCTAGTCTCCTCCTGCCAGTACCTACTCTTCCTTCCAAGCGGGGTCCTTCTCTGAAACCCCTGGGATGATAAAATTGAGCCAATTCTTAGCCTTGGCATAGAATTGGCCTCGTGGAACTCCTGCCAGGCTACCAATCTGGAAAAGGAAGGCTAGCTCCTCAGCACCAGGCCCTCTGGTTAAGCCGCTCAACTCGCATTGTTCTCTCCATAATACCAGGAAGCCGATTATATGCCTCTAGAATCCAGGCGTCAGTTGAAGCGGAGCCAGCTGTAGAGCATTGAGAGCCTGCCGAAGAGTGGGGTGAAAAGGGAGTCTCACCCCGCTCTCAAAAACCACAAAATGGATAGGGAGCACACCTTTGGACAGGCTAAAAACATCGTAGTTCCGGCGGGGAACAGTCAGAGAAACAGTATCAGGAATACCATACTTGTCCCGTAGACGGCGATCGTATGAGGGTCGACAGTAGAGTCAGGGATGACCTTGGGTTCAAAAGGAAGGGTTATCAGTGGGGAAGCTCCGCCACTGTGACTTGAACTCTCCAAACCACATCTTACCTCTCCCCGATGTCAGAGTCTTCATCTACTAGGTTCAGAGGATTGTCAGGCCGGTTCGAAAAGCCAGAACCGATAGAAGCATTTTTATTAGAACGGCGAAGCTGGCGGGGCGGAGAGGATTCCTCGTCACTTGAAATCCCTCGAACCCGCTTAGGAGGAGCTAGGTTAGGGTCCCTAGAGTCCTCCACCAAGGCATCAACAATGTCCATGGAAGTCGACATTGATGGGAAAGAGAGGTGAGAAAGCAAGTGGAAGATTTCATCAGAGAAAACGAGAAGAAGAAATTTGAAAGTTTGAGATTTGAGGAAGTATGACGAAGGTAACGATCAGACCAGGCTTAAATAGAGGTCTAAGGGCGATATCCTCGGGAAGATCATCGTTGTATTACAGCCGTTTTTCTTCGAATAACACTCAATTTCAAATTCAAAATGTTGGGTACTTAATGAGAAAATCTCGCTCTCATTAATTATTTTCATGGAGAAAAACTTTCTCAATTAAACAAAAAATCTGACTTCAACCCCAACTCTACCACCAGTGTTCAAGTCAGAGAAGACTTCTGTTAATAGGGAAATTTGGCCAGGGGTCAAAAAGAAATTTTCCACCCTCAATAAACAATCATGAAGCCTGGTAAGTTAGTAAAGCCACCTCGCAAGAGCAGGAAAGGCCGATTTTGGCTTCAACTTTACCAGAAGACAAGCCAAGCGTGACAAGGATGAGTCCCCACAAGAGCACTGGAACCCAAGCTTCTCCAGGCCATCAATCGGGAAACCTCAGCTTTGAGGTTGAGCTCCACAACCGCCCCGTAAATGCTAGGGGAAGTCTCCAAGCTCAAGGGATATTGTCTAGAAGCCCGCCAACCTCTCCAGAAGCCTGCCAACCTCTCCTGAAGCCCGTTGTCCTTGCTGGGCATAAAGGGGGAATCACGCCTAAGTCTGCATTACCCCAGCTACCTTCTAGGAAGGTCTAAAAAAAACCTTAGGCCCCCACGGGTCAAGGAAAATCCATCTTAAGCTTCCAGGAACAGAGCCAGAGCAGGGGTCTACCTCACTCTACGGGACAATAGACTGCTGGAAGGATGACCTCCATGAAGATTCATGGCACGAGTGCACATGGGATCGGTTCTACGAAATGTTCACATGCACATCAAGAGTATAATTTAAATAAGGCAACAAACTTATCTTCGTCAACCATGTCGTCAAATCCGAAAACAATTCAAATTCAAATGACAAATCCCGCCCGATAAGGAGGGAACGGATTTATGAGATTACGGTAGAGTATTCGCCAACTGAAACCTACTTGGGCGATATATATATGTGAAACCAAGCATGGTATGAAAAAGAGAGACACAGTAAAACAGAGAACGACATAGACAAAAGAGACAACAACGAATATATACATAGAGGGAGGACCTAAATTCTGGATTCAGAACACGGTCTCCTTCATCTCCACTATTCGACAGGCACCACCCTACACCTTCGAGAGATCGTAAGCTAATAAGAATGTTACTTGTATTTTAAAGCAATATATCAATACAGTTCATATTTTACTGCTACTACCTCTCGTCTCTTTCTCTTAAACAGGTCGAGAACCAACGGTACCGACCCCGGCCACCGCTTTCGTGGTAGTGGCCTCGAGGGTGTTAACTGGAATTTCTCATCTTGAGCAAATTTCCCATCAACAAAAAGAAATAGTTAAAACATCAAAACTGCTAATCATATATAGACTAAAGAGGACTTTTATTAAATAAAATTAAGTCTTTATTCAATAATATCTATGTTCAATAAGTTGATTGTTTATATCCATGAGAAAAAAATTTCAGACATTAATGCCCTCAGTGGAAAATGATGTGTCAAATAATTTTATTCGTTTTAAAATTTTGAAAAGATAAAGATTAAATTAATAAACTGTTAAAGTAAAAGCTTGAAACAGTAAAAAAAACAAAGGGTGTTGTTTACATAGAGATAGAAAGGAGGTTTTGCAAAGAGAGAAAGTGGTTTTGAAGAGTTTGAAGACGAAGATGAATCTTGACGAAGCCGAAGAACCTATCGTTGACAAAGTCTAAGCTTGACGAAGACGAGGTATTCATAAAAAATCGATGAAGGTATGTTTTTGGTTCCAAAATAATATTTAAATCTGTTTGGGTTTTATGGACTGATTTGTGAAATTAGGGTTTCCAAAGATGATTTTTCTTTTTTGATTTGAAATAGGTTTGTGTGTATTCCAATTGGTGTTAATTTGATTTGTCTTGAACTGTTAATTTCTTCTAGTGATATACTTTGACATGAACATGATGAGATTTTGGTTAGGTTTAGATGAGTTTAAACAAATAATTTAAGAAAAAGAAAGAATTAGAAAAACTTGGTCACACTGTTTGCTTCAAAAATATGTGTTTTAAGATTTAAGGTTGAATGAATGCTTGTTGTGTAGGGTAACATTAGTTTTTTGTTAACCCATACTTTTCTTGAATTGAAAAATTATGTTATTTGTTAAAAAAAAAGACATTATCAAAATCGTTCTTTTGAGTCCGGACCTACATCAACTACAATAGAGCATCACACACACTCACAACTGCAGTCACATACTCACACAATACAAGTGATCTGTGGTCTATGCTAGCTTCAACTAGATTCTTATATATTTAATAAGGTGATTATATTAGTTGTTGTTTCTTCAATTCTTATGACAACCCAAATTTGCTTGGAAATTTTATGAAAATTTTCTATGCCCATGTGTGTCTATTGTTAGTATGTAAGACCTGAGATTTACGGTAATACGCTAACATGTGTCTCACGTGTAATGCGAAGATAGATATATTAATGTAAATGTACATGTCAGAAAGGGGATTATGCATATATTTTAATTGAGTTTTTCTATGAAACACTTGCTTGAATTTAGAGTAAGGACAATTCATTATGTCTTGAATTTCTACAATCTTTGTTCAATTAGCCAAGGGACAAATAACAATATACTCAATTTGGCAAGTGTCTATGTGTGGCTTGAATGTAACACAAAGGTTAAGAAGCATACTAATTTGTAGAATTGACTTTAGTATTGAGTGTGGGACAGTCCTGTTAGGACCATTGTTGTTTTATAGGTTATGACTTATAAATGAGGCTGAGATTTTTTGTTGTTCTGTGGTTTGCTCATTTACCATGGGAGTTGCAGCTTACAGTTGTGCTAAAAAACTGATCAGGGGATATATACATATATGCATATAATTATTGATTGATTTTCTAGTTTGGGAACTGATTTGTTGTTATGATCGAAGATGTGTTAAAATTGTAAAATTGCATCTGGTATTGGCTTGAGTATGTTGTTTATAATTTTATCGTGTAATGTATTTTACATTACATCGTGTAATCATTTTGGAAATAGTTTTTAACTGTGTATTGTAAACTGTTTGAATGCAGATGGTTATTAATGAAGATGAAGATCTGGATCAGTATTTGGTATACCCAAGGGATACATGATCATATAACAAAATGATAAATCCTCACTACAAACATAAGTTCATACGTCAGAGTGAAATTGTGTTGCGAGATCACGGCAATTCAATGGACGAAGATTAGGTTAGCTGTAGCCTGGTTAACCGTAGAATATTTTGTTTAGAGATTGATTTGAAATAATTAGCAATTCAATGGACGAAGATTAGGTTATTGTAGTGTGGTCAACTTTGAAATATTTTGTTTAGAGATTGCTTTTGAAATATTTAGCAATTCAATGAACTATATAAGGTTAACTGTAGCGTATTTTTAATATTTTATGAATTTGTAGAACATGTTCAGATTATATGTGTGATGTGATTGTTTATAATGTCATTCTGATTACATACTTATTGGTAGCATGTTAATGATTTTACAGGTTAACAGAATTATTATACTTGTGAAGTTATTTTTAGTCTTTATCGTGTAATGTTTTCTAAAATTCATCGTGTAATGTTTTCAAAATTTCACATCGCGTAATGTTTTCTCTACGTGGTACTTGTTATTAATTTTTTTTTTTGGACATCTGCAACAATGTATCTAGTACCTGATACATTAATTCATAGTCATAAATAAATTAACATAATTTAGCATACTAAAACAATAATAAAACAAGTTTAACTTTCACAGTAATAAAATAATAATAATAAAAATTAATTTAAGTTTAAATGCATGATCTGAAATCTAAAATATTTAAGTTCAGCTACAAGTTCTGAAATCAACAAATAGAAAAGATTCAAATTCCAGTAACATCTTCATCATGCCCCGGATCTTTTGTGCTAGTCTACCCGTGGGGGCATGTTCGTTTATTATGGCCTTGACCGCCACAACCACCACATTTGCATTGTTTACATTTTTTAGTAGGCTGTGTCTCAGTTATATTGATGATGTGAATCCGATGGGTGTTGGAGTGTTGGGCAATTTTGTCGATTATGGCTAGCCTGTTTGCACCATGAACATATTCTAGATTTCTTTCTACGATACTCTCCGGTTGATGGAATCCTAATCTTCTGGATTAACCTTCTCTTTAGACATCAGAAATGCCACATCTCAGTCATTTTTAATTCTTGGTATGACACACCTTCCACTCATAACAACCATTAATTCAATGTTGCAACTAGATAAATCAATCCTTACAATATCCTCAATTGTATTCATTAAGCCATCGTATGTTAAATCACGAGGTACAAATACCATTTCTGAATCACTAACCAAACCACTGGCCACCGTATGAAATAAGCAATCCCAACTCTCCCATTACTCTAAAAAAACAGCATGCCAAAATAATATATTATTACACGATTTAATTACACGGTGACATGTTAATATGATTACACAATTAAATATACACATCTTTACACGATAAAATTTTCTGTTGTCCAATGGTTCTGGGTTAACAAAAATACAGTTCGCAAAACAATCAAAATCGATTTCATATTTTTCCTAATTACAAGAAAACAACAACATACGTTCATGTAAGAGTTTCAAAACGAAAACAAAAACAAAAACAAAAGCAATATACCTTCGATTACAAAACAGTTACGGTGAAGATGTGAGACAACTGATTTGTGGACAATGTAGATCTGCATTACAAGTAGATCTAAAGAACAAAAGAGTCATGTGTGCAGTCATTTTCTGTATTGTAGAGAGAGAAAGTTGATGAGAGAGAATGTTAGGTAGAGAGATAGAGAGAGGTTTAAAGCAGAGATAAAATGTTGATAAAGAGAGACAAATATTGATGAAAGAGAAGCATATTATTAATGTGTGTCCGAGAGATTTAATTTGAAAATGAATTTTCATTAAATTGAAAAAAAAAAATTATTAAATTCAAAAAGGGTATTTTCGTGAAGTCACCTATAATATTGGATAAAAACAATCAATTTATTGAAACTGCATATTCTTGAATTTGGGCTTAATTTAAAGGCTATTTAATGGAATTCCCTCTAGACTAAATGTCCATTATGATTTTGCTAACCTCTCACAAGCTCAGCAATCCATTTCCCAGAAGCCAAAAATCATTCTTTAACTAAACCCTTTCCTCTGTGTATAATGAAGTTTCAATGAGAATAAATTTTATTAATCATCAGAACTTCATTGCAGTTAAAAATTGTTAACTGAAAAATTCGTTCGCGGTAAGGAATTTCAACAAACACCCTCAAGATCACTACCTCGGAGGTTGCGGTCGGGGGTAGTACCTTCGGTACTTGGTTTATACGTGTAAAAATAGGTGATAACTTGACGTGTGAAGGATATGTACATAAAATGGCACTATTTTATTATTGTAAATGAATCAAATGTAATACACAAAAGCCACTCAAGAATCTCGATCTTTCTCAGGTACAATGTGGGTGGCAGCTTTGTGCCTGTCGATATGTAGATAAAATGGACCACTCAGGATTCTCGATCTCTCTCAAGTACCATGGGTGTGGCAGCTTCTTGCCTGTCGATAAGTAGATAAAATAGAGGCCGTGTTCTCCTTAGAGAATTTAGGTAATAATGAAGTTTTGTTCTTCGTTGGCGAATTCTCGCCCTCTTTTTTTTACCTTTCTTTGTTTTCTTTGTATTATCATCGGTGTATTTATACACGGTCCAACTAGATTTTGCTTGTATTTTCCCCGCAATGCATATCTGAATCAATTCCCTCCTCATTGGGCGAGTTATTCTATTTAAATGTCATTGACTTCGGTTTAACTGATGCGATGATATCTTGGAGGGAGATAAGTTTGTTTCCTCTTTAGACTCAATCATTTGCCCTGCACGTACGTAATGTTTTAATGTAAGTTGGAGAGTGAATGCGATCTTGTATGCTGCTCTGGTGAGATGCATCATGGAGGTCATCAACTATGATGCTTGCTATCTGGAATGGCCAAGTACTTCTCTATACCCGTCTTGGCATTAGAAGCTTGATCTGACCTTTCATTGTCCCTTTTGGAGCCGACATGGCTACACTAACGCTTTCCAGTGGTAACAGAGCTTTATGAGCTTTCTCCTTCTCATCCGGATAGATTAGGTTCATTCCTAGTGAAACAGAGAGATAATGTAGAGCAAACTTGATGTCCTGAAGGTCCCTTTATACAATTGGAGAAGGTAATATGCTTCTAGGGAGGTCGTGTGACATCTCTACCTTGGGAACTCAGTTTTTCCCATATCGACCATGCTTCGGGCTTCTATTCCAATGTAAAGAGTATGATTTGTTCACACCAAGCCTTCCCCGGTGACCCTGGATGCTTGCAAGGTGTTCCACATGTGTGGGTGATCTCACCTTGCTTCTACAAGGTTGTATGGTAGCTCGACCCCAAGAACCTTGGTACACTGCTGTGTAATCCCAAATTTGGAACCTTGCTTGGAGAGTAAAAAATTTACCTTTGGTCCATAGCCAAATTTGACTATTAACAGAAGTCCCCTCTGACTTGAACACCGGTGATTGAGTTAGGGTTGGAGTCAGATTTCCTATTTTATTAGGGAAATTTTCCCTCTTTTTGTTTTTTTAGTTGCTAGAATCTGGGAAGGAATCCTCTCTTTAAATGCAGGAGAAACATGGTGAGCAAGGAAACGATGTATTTTCAAAAAAATCGATTGTGTTACGTTATTCCCTGAGGATCGAGGCAATCTTCACTGAAGATCCCGCTTTCCAGTCTGTTTTAATCACCGAAGTTACTGGTTACCGTTCCATTTATCCCTATTTAAACCCGATCACATCGTCTTCCTTTTCACGCTTATCATTCTTTCAAATTTCAAACTTTCAAAAATTTCTTTCTCTCTTTGCCTTCACAAGAATCTTCACCGTCTTCTTTCTTCTCTCAAAACTCTTCTCTATTTGACAATGTCAAACTCAGCCGACAGTATTGATCACTTAGTAGAGGGGCGATGATGCCTCAAGTCTGACTCTTGCGAAGCGAGCACAAAAAGATGTTGGCAACAGAGACTCCCCTCCAAATATATAAAGTAACCGATCGGGTCGGAACGTATCAATCGGATCTAGCCTCATGAATAAACCCGACGAACCTCTGGACTTGGTCGACGAGGACTCAGTTAAAGATTCTGGGGCATGGCGGCTGGTGGTACCCCTATCACGGTCTTTTTTACCCTTCTGGAAGGAATTCTTCCCTATGATTTCAAGGTCATCCCCAATTCTTCAATCAGGCCGGAATCAATTGACCGCCTAAAAGCCAAATACGGTATCCCTGATAGCATATTCATCACTGTCCCTCACAAGAACTACAATGTCTTCTCTCCTTCTACTGGCGTGATTCCACTCTTAAGAATGGAGTAAAGCTTCATCTCCACCCTACTCTTCGACGAGCTCTCCATGATCTATAAATAGCTCATCTTCAGATGACCCCGGTTTTTTAGAGACACTTGGTGAGCTTCCTCGTGATGTGGATGGAGCAGTGTGAGAGGAGAAATCTCATGAGGGAGCTCAGGGCTGAGGAGTAGGCCTACGTTTTCCAAATTGGAAGCCTATCTCCCGGCCATAAAGGATAGTTCTACACGAAAGCCAAGAATAACTTAACTTTATCGTGTCAGGCGCTGCTAAAAAGGATCCTTCCTGGAAGGATGAATGGGTTCTGATTGGTGGTAAGTGGGGTAACTCAGTCTAACTTGGCGGGCATGAATTCTTCGTTTCCATCGCCTTCAATGACAAGCCATCCTAGGACAGGAACTCTTTACCGGTGAGTCCGAGGCAATCCTAAAAGCCATCATTGCCTGGAAGTATATAAACACTAAGTATCCCACCTCTGACCCCTTCGATGCCCGTAAGATGAATCTGTACCTGTGTATCTCAACCGCCTTTCCTGGTGAGATGGACTTATGAATTGGCTTACCCTGCTATTGCTTGCACTGACATTATTTTTTGTTTCTTTTTTTTTGCAGTTTTTGTTATTGCTCCGGTTGTTCAAGATCCTACTCCTCTTTCCCCTCTTGATAGTCCATATCGAGGAAGCCTTCCTACAATCTTGATCTGGGATGGTGGGCATTCGCCTCTTCCCTTTGTAGTCCAACCTACCTCTACCCGTCCTACTGAACGACTGAGGCCCAGGTTATAAGTATTTGTATCCCGGTCATCCAGGGTGTGTGGCAAGGGGGCTTTTAATCCCGCTGTAGTGCTTACCATTGCCACTACATCTGCTACTCTATCTGCCGCTAAGATAGTTGTTGCTGCTACCTCTCGGGTTGGTGTTTCTACCGCCTCTCCTGCTTCCATTGCTACCAGGAAGAATTTGGAGACTGTTGAGGTGGAAGGAACCGAAGGTCGTTCCCAACGTCCATCCAGTCCTATTGACTATGGAGAGATCGTGAACCGTTTCATCGTTTCTTGTCCAGAATCACTTATTCTCTTGTTCATTTCTATCACAACAATTTGAACTTTACCTAGACTAAGAATGGACCAACTATTCAATCTTGGCTGGAAATTTCTTTTACGTATTTCTCTTGGTAATTTATTATTAACAACCTCTTCCTAACTCTTTTCACAAAAAAAGGAATACTATATTCGCGGCTTGCCTCAAATAAGAGAAAGGAAAAAATTATTCATAGATATTCCCGATATGTTCCCTATGGTATCTGGGTTCATGAATTATGGTCAACAAATAGTACGAGCTGCAAGGTATATAGGTCAAAGTTTCATGATTACCTTTTCCCTAGCAAATCGTTTTCCTGTAACTATTTAATATCCTTATGAAAAATTAATAACATCAGAGCGTTTCCGTGGTCAAATCAATTTTGATTTTAATAAATGTATTGCTTGTGAAGTATGTGTTCGTGTATGTCCTCCCTGCCTTCTCTTGATGGCCTCGATGCCTATTGACCTTTTGATCAAAGGGGAACCGTTCTCCTGGCGGAGATAATTTGCTGATTTAATTCTTAATCTTTTGTGATTTAGGTAGTTAACTGATTATATTTTGACTTGCATTTTGGAAATCGTAGGCCTTCAAATACAACATCGCTACGAGCCATCAGGTGAGCTCTCTTTACGATCATGTTGCCAAAATGCTGAAGCTAAAACTGCTTTAGGGATACTTACTCAGGCTCAGAACTTGGTACAGAAGTTGTCCGCCAACCAGTATATGACTGAGAATGAGCAGGTTGAGCTTTAATATGATTATCAAAGGCTGAAGCAGTTTTTCAATCAGAACACCTTGAAGTCAGCGAGGCATAAGAGAGAGAGGGATGATCTGAAGGTGGAGGCCAGAAGGCAAGAGGCAGAGAATCAGGACTTGAAAGCGCAGATTACTAAACTCCAAGCAAAAGTGGAAACCTCATTCGGGAAAGGGTACTTCTACACCTCCTACTAGGTTGCTGAAGTGCAACCTCTCCCCTTCAACCTCTCTGTTATCGATGGCTGGGACAGGGACAAGATTAGGGCCAAGGTCTAGGAGATGTCTCTTCCACCTGGCGATGGTGCAGACACTTCAAATGCAGCTGGAACCGAGAAACAAGTAATCGAAGTGGATCTTTCCCTTCCACCTTTGTTGGGGTTTATGCCCTAAAGATGTAATTTGTAAATGGATTTATGAAATAAATAAAAGGAAAAGTTCAATTCATTCTTTTTGTGTTGTTTATTTTATAACCTGTGCATATATTTAACATCCAAGATTATCGGATGTAATCTCGAACTGTGTATATGAGTGTCATATAAAGATGGATACATTAAGAGACGTGCAATCTAAAGAGTCCATAGATAGAAAATAAAGATGGGTACTTTATTTGTGGTTAATCTATGGTTGCGGTCCATTCTGTAATGTACGGTGATTCTATCCTGAATCATTCATATGAGAGATGAGAATGAAGGCACCTTGTATGATGTGATCATATAGGACTGGGCCATGATCTATATGAATCTCTCACCAAGATCCGTTTACCGATGAGATTCATATATATCAACTAATGATGGCTATATATGGGTGAACTTAATTCTGAGTGTCTTATCGACTCCTTCAGGTTAAATAGTGGTATTTTATATACCATGGGTGAGGTCAGATGCATTTCCTGATCAATAGACTCCGTATGGTTGGGAAAGTTTGTACACAATAGTGGAATCCACTCCTTGTGAGAAGTAGATGGTAGTTTCCCTAAGGGTTGATTCGGGACTTGGACAATATGAGCGCTCTCCTAATTCTGTAAGGAAATATAATTTATTGTCCATTAGAGAATCAACGGTACTTAAATAATATATGTAATTAGAGGGGTATAACGGATATTATGGCCCAACTCTAATTATGAACTACTGTGGAGGATCACACCATGTGTAATAGCTATATCGATGGACACCGAGTTGTATCGGTCTGTGTAAAAGCGTCTACAGTTGAGAAAATACAGCTTCGGGTTTTTAAATATATATATATTCGTGAAAAATGATGCAGGCTATATATATATATATATATATATATATTGTTTCATGTTTTGTGTGTTTTTGAAACACATAGAAGAAAGAGTTTCTTCAATACTCTCTACATCCTCTATTCAAGTTTTTGAGACCATGACGCGCCCATACGCAGTTACCAGTTCCGGGAGATAGCAAGGAAGATCAAGTGGTTCAGACAGGAGCACATCGTAAAGTGAAGGAGCTTCCAAATGTTGGTAAGATTGGTTCAAATAGGAGCATATCGTAAAGTGAAGGAGCCTCCAAATGTTGGCAAGATTTTTTTCTTCTGATTTTATTGATTACAATTTTCTTGCCTTTACATATTGTATGTATTAGTTTCGAAAAATAATTACAATCCAAAGTTCACTGGTCCCAGATACAGATATGATCTGTATAAAAATTTTAAAACCTAGTTCCGCTGCGTAACCAGTGAACAGGATTCCAAAAATTGGTATCAGAGCCAGCTTTTTATTTTCGGAATAGGAAATTGTTTTCGATGCTCCTGTATGTATGATTGTGTAGGCACGATTTAAATTGACTGTATGATGTTTTTGTTTGTATATTAAATTTTTTAATTTACGAAAACATGATTGATCGTTAATTATATGGTATTGTGGATTTAAGGTTTATGGGTTGTATTATTATAATTTTTTTGTGTATTTTTTTTTACTTTTATTGTATTGTAAAAAAAATGTAACCTACATTGAAGACCTGGAAAAATCACGAAGAATGATTCATGAGATGAATCGGAGTGATCTGAAGAGATCAGAAGATATCTGAAATTACTAGAAGACCAAGAAATGCCATGGGGAATTTTTTGTAATTTTAGATTCCAATTTTTTAGGTTAAATAATCCACAGTACTCGGTCAATTCATGTATGTTTTATATTATGTGATGATAAAAGCATTGTCATGCATATGTATGTCATTTAGATTAGATTTGCCTACACAAATATATTTGATATGTCATTCATGCTTCATAGCCTGATACTTTATGTACTTTTTTTAATGTGACTAAAAGGGGTAAATACATAAATGGTTATGAATAATAAGATTAGTTTTTAATGGTTATAAAACTTGATAATCCTCATTAATATTAATCTAGTTATTAAAGTGTTTAAAAAATTATATTAATAGGGTCAATTATTAGGATTAATTTGAGTAATAACCTAATAATAAATGATCCGAATAAAGTGTTAGAGTTTTAATTGTTAAAACTTGGTAAACACTATCATAATAATCTGACCTTAATAAATAGTTTACCGGATCTTAGATTGTTCACTAATAGATTAGATTTTTAATTGTTAAAAATCATTAATAATTTATTAGTTAAATAGAATTTGGTTCTAATTAATTAATGCGCTAGATAACTTGATTAAAGTTAGTCGTTTAATCCTGTAGAGTCTAGGTGCATTAACGGTTAATAGAAAACCCTAATTTTAAAATAGCGAGTGGGAGAGAGATATATGACATATATCCCGCGGTCTCAATCATTAGTTCAACACCGTGAGATCCGAGTGGGGCCTCGTGAAGGCTTTGCTTTCGTCCTCCATAAGGAGGGTTTCCACAAAGGTCAATACCAAGGTTGACTTCCTAACGGATAGGATTTCTAAGGGTATTTTGGGATTTACCGACCCTAAGACGGCGATTCTCGAGTTAAGCTCATAAGATCTGAAATGGTGGGTTACACTCACGAAGGTTTTGATTAAGTTTGTTAGTTAAAAACCTAAATGAATGAACGATGGTTGAATGATATGGAATAAGAGTTATTCTAGATTATCATTTGATTGAGAATGTCTCGGTCCAACATGCAAAGACTTGACCGACCCTAAGGCGGCACTTCTTTGTGGTATGTTGGATTGTCGTGGTATAGTAACTAGTTTTAGGGTAGTTCTAGTTAGTTAAACATGTGCATGCATCATGTTTAAATTTATGCAAAAGCACTCGCACTTGTTTTAAATAAATGACTGAATGAATGTTTTATTTATTTCAGCAATAATGTCTTCTGCATTACTTTAAATTCTTGCAAACGATAAATTAACTGGTGATAACTACACTAAAAGGAAACTTAACATTAATGTAATATTGGTCACTAAAGACCTCAAGTTTGTGCTTACGGAGGAATGTCCTCTAGCACCTGCTGCCAATGCCACACGAACTGTTTGTGAGGCATACGAACGATGGATCTCATCTGGTGAGGTGGCCCGAACATATTTGTTAGCTTATATAACAGGCATGCTTGTCATAAAGCATGAAGCAATGAGTTCAGAATTCGAAATCATGGAGTCATTGCAAGCTATGTTCGGGCAGCCCTCCGAGCAAAAGCGACATGAAATTGTTCGTTCCGCTATGCTAGCTCGTATGAAGGAAGGTACGTTAGTTTGGGAACATGTCCTGAGCATGATGTGCTACTTCAACAAGGCAGAAGTCAATGGCGGGGCCATTGACGAACCCAGTCAAGTGAGCATCACACTAACGACACTTCCAAATTTTTTTGATCAGTTTAAGAGCAACGACGGGATGAACAAGTTAAGGTTCAATCTCACACAGTTGCTCAATGAGCTCACTACCTTTGAGTCCTTGACTAAGGACAACAAGGGTAAGACCGGTGAGACAAATGTTACTGAACCATCTTTCTACTCTAATAATATAAAGAAAAAGAGGTCTACCGGAAACAAAAAGGTAAGCCCAAACCCAAGAAAGCCCAAAGCAAGAAAAAGTCCCAGAATGAGTCGTGTTTAGTGAAATATGGTTTTTCACCCTGGATAGTTGATTCGGGGGCCACTAACCATGTTTTGTTCTTCTTTACAATGAACTGATTCTTGGACAAAGCTAGAGGAGCAAGCTTTCTAAATATGTGTAGGGTCAGGGGATGTCGTGTCGGCACGAGCAGTGGGCGTAATTAAATAAAGTTTCTGTAATAATTATATATTGTTAGACAATGTATTTTATATTCCTGGATTTACACGGAATTTGATTTCCGTTTCTAAGTTGTTAGAACAAAAATATTCTGTTTCTTTTAATAATAAGTCTGTTATTATTGGAAAGAATGATCTGAATATTTGTTCAGGAATTAATAAAAATAATGTGTATATGTTAAGACCGTTAATACATACTACACTGCTCAACACCGAAATGTTTAAGGTTGAAAAACCAAAAACTAAATGACATAATATTTCTCCAGATAATGACACGTATCTTTGGCATCTAAGGCTTGGTCATATCAACCTTGATCGGATAGACAGACTAGTAAAAAGCGTACTTTTATGTGAGTTACAGGTTGGCACCTTATCTGTCTGTGAATCTTGTCTGGAAGGTAAGATGACTAAGAGACCTTTTACTAGAAAATGGCTTAGAGCTAAAGAACAGCTCGAGCTTATACATACAGATGTCTACGGATCGATGAATGTTAAAGCTAGGGGTGGTTATGAGTATTTTTTCACCTTTATAGATGACTACTCAAGATACGGATACGTCTACCTAATGCAACGGAAGTCAGAAACATTTGAAAACATCAAAGAATTTCAAGCTGAAGTTGAGAATCAATTAGGTAGGACTATCACGTCACTACGATCGAATCGTAGAGGTAAGTACCTTGACCAAGAGTTTGAAGACTTCATGGTCGAGTATGGGACAGTTTCCCAACTCACAGCTTCCGGTAAACCTCAGCAAAATGGTGTACTGGAGAGGAGAAATAGAACCCTAACGAAAATGGTGAGATCTATGATTAGTTTCTCTTCATTACCAAATTCCTTTTGGGGATATGCGTTACAAACAGCGGCATACATTTTGAATGTAGTGCCATCCAAATATGTTCCTAAGACTCCCCTAGAGATGTGGAATGGTCGTAAAGCTAGTTTACGACATTTCTACTAATAGGGGTGTTCAGCACATGTGCTAAAGAACAGAACTGGAAAGCTAGATTCCAGGTCTATTGTCGCCTGTTTGTAGGATACTCCATGGAGACCAGAGGTGGACACTTCTATAGTCGTGAAGACAATAAAGTATTTGTATCGACAAATGCAACGTTTCTTAAGGACAATTACATTAGTTACCATAAACCTCATTCCAAGATTGTATTAAATGAGTTGGAGCCTGGTGAGACTAGTGCTTCATCAACAAGAGTTGTTGATCCACTAACATCTGAGAGTCAAATGGTTCCTAATCAGGATACAAAACCATCTAGACGTAGTGAAAGGGTTGTGAGACAACCTGATTCGCTATTTAGGTATAGGTAAGGGACAAGGTGTTGTCTCTGCTGATAGTGTGGATGATCCATTGACATTTAAGAATGAAATGGAAAATCCTAATCAAGAGGAATGGCTTAAAGCCATGAATCTTGAGATAGAGTCCATGTACTCTAACTCAGTCTGGGATCTTGTAAACCTACTGGATAGGGTAAAACCCATAGGGTGTAAGTGGATCTACAAGAGAAAGAGAGGAGTACACGGAAAGGTAGAGACCTTCAAGGCAAGGCTAATGGCCAAGGGTTATACCTAGAAAGAGGGGGTCGATTATGAAGAGACCTTCTCGCCAGTAGCCATGTTTAAGTATATTAGGATTCTCTTATCCATTGCTGCCTATTTTGATTACGAAATTTTGGCAAATAGACGTCAAGATTGTATTCTTGAATGGAAATCTTGATGAGAGCATCTATATGATGCAACCTGAGGGATTCGTGTCTCCAGATCAAGAGCAAAAGGTTTGCAAGCTGTAAAGGTCCATCTATGGACTTAAGCAAGCATCTAGATCTTGGAACATCAAGTTTGATGATGTGATCAAAACTTATAGCTTCTAGCAGAACGTCGATAAGCCTTATGTCTACAAGCGCATCATTAATAAGAAAGTAGTTTTCTTGGTCCTATACGTAAATGATATCCTACTCATTGGGAATGATATGGTAATGTTGTCTGATGTAAAGGGCTGGTTGGCTAGCCAATTCCAAATGAAAGATTTGAGAGAGGCGAGTTATGTTCTAGGGATCCAACTTATAACGGATCGTAAGAACAAACTCATAGCACTGTCTCAGACATCACATATCGACAAGATTCTTGTGCGATTTTCGATGTAAAACTCCAAGAAAGATAATTTACATTCTAGATATGGAGTTCACTTGTCTAAGGAACAGTGTCCTAAGAAACCTCAAGAAGTTGAGGATATGAGACGTGTACCCTATGCATTGGCAGTAGGTAATCTCAATATGCTATGTTATGCATGAGACTGGACATCTGCTATTTAGTAGGAGTAGTCAGCAAACACCTGTCCAACCTAGGATTGGATCATTGGGTTGCTGTCAAGACAATTCTCAAGTATCTTCAGAGACCGAGAGTTTATATGCTAGTGTATTCTGGGCAGGATTTGACCCGTTAGGATACACGGATTCTGGTTTTCAATGAGACAAGGATTCTAGGAAATCCATGTCTGGATCAGTATTCACTCTGGGTGGTGGAGCCATTGTGTGGAGAAGTATCAAGCAATCTTACATTGCTGACTCCACCATGGAAGCCGAATATGTAGCTGCTAAAGAGGCTGTTTGTCTCCGTAAATTCTTGAGTGATCTGGAAGTTGTTCTAGATCTGGATAGGCCCATCACACTTTATTGTGATAACAATGGTGCTATGGCTAATTCCAAAGAATCAAGAAGCCATAAAAGAAGGAAACATATAGAGAGAAAGTATCATATCATTAGAGAGATAATGTAGAGAGGAGATTTGATCGTCACAAAGATAGCCTCACAAGACAATCATGTTGATCCATTTACTAAGACCTTACCGACTAAAGTATTTTCAGGTCACCTAGATGGTCTAGGGTTACGAGACATACCACACATGCTTTAGTACCAGTGGGAGATAGTTGGGGTTTATGCCCTAAAGATGTAATTTATAAATGGATTTATGAAATAAATAAAAGGAAAAGTTTAATTCATTCTTGTTGTGTTGTTTATTTTATAACATGTGCATATATTTAACATCCAAGATTGCCGGATGTAATCTCGAATTGTGTATAAGAGTGTCATATACAGATGGATACAGTAAGAGACGTGCAATCTAAAGAGTCTATAGATAGAAAACAAAGCTGGGTACTTTATATGTGGTTAATCTATAGCTACGGTCCATTCTGTAATGTACGGTGATTCTATCATAAATCATTCATATGAGAGATGAGAATGAAGGCACCTTGTATGATGTGATCATATAAGACTGGACCATGATCTATATGAATCTCTCACCAAGATCCGTTTATCGATGAGATTCATATATATCAACTTAATGATGGCTATATGTGGGTGATCTTAATCCTGAGTGTCTTATCGACTCCTTCGGGTTAAATAGTGGTCTTTGATTTACCATGGGTGAAGTCAGATGCATTTCCTGATCAGTAGACTCTGTATGTTGGGATTGTGGTCTGGCTTGTGGTTGGGAAGGTTTGTACACAATAGTGGAATCCACTCCTTCTTGTGAGAAGTAAATGGTAATTCCCTTAAGGGTTGATTCGGGGCTTGGACAATATGAGCGCTCTCCTAATTTTGTAAGGAAATAGGATTTATTGTCCATTAGAGAATCAACGGTACTTAAAGGATATATGTAATTAGAGGGGTATAACGGACATTATGACCCAACTCTAATTATTAACTACTGTGGAGGATCACACCATGTGTAACAGCTATATCGATGGACATCGAGTTGTATCCATTTGTGTAAAATCGTATGCAGTTGAGAGACTGCAGCTTCGGGTTTCTAGTGGAATAACACCGGAGTTAATAATCAAGGAATATTAATTAAAGAGTTTAATTAATGGTTCCGAGGATTATTGGAGCTCAAAATACTGTGGGTCCATTAGGTCCCCTTGCTAGCCCGATTGATTTAGGTAACAAGGGTCACGGCTAATTAATTGGATTGTCCAATTAATTGTGTTACAGAGGTGACACGTGTTTATTCAGGAATTAATTGAATAATGAGATTATTTAATTAATGAATGTTTATAGTGAAATTAATTAAATAATTAGATTATTTAATTATATTGATAATTATGAATTATTAATTAACTATTAATTGGAGGGTGTTAGTTGATATATGGATTTAGGTGAAGATAAAATAATAGGATTATTTTATTTTTACCAAATCATTTATCTAAGTATTTTAATTTAAGTTTAAATTTAAAATACTTATTATCACTTTTAATATATTAGATATATTTGAAAAGGATAATTAAAAGATATATATCAATTAATAACACAAGAGATTGCATTGGATGCAAATTGGTGTGTACATGAAACAATAGTTAAAGGAAGAATTTGCATAGGATGCAAATACTTAGTACATATATGATATATATATATATATTGTTTCAAGTTTTGTGTTTTTGAAACATATAGAAGAAATAGTTTTTTCAATCCTCTCTATATCCTCCATTCAAGTTCCTGAGACCGTGACGTGCCCACACGCAGTTACCAGTTCCGGGAGGTAGCGAGAAAGATCGAGTGGTTCAGACAGGAGCATATCGTAAAGTGAAGAAGCTTCCAAACGTTGGTAAGATTGGTTCAAACAGAAGCATATCATAAAGTGAAGGAGCCTCCAAACATTAGTAAGATTTTCTTCTTCTAATTTTATTGATTACAATTTCCTGCGTTTAAATATTGTATGTGTTAGTTTCGAAAAATAATTAAGATCCAAAGTTCACAGGTCCCAGATACAGATATGATCTATATAAAAAATTTTAAAACCTAGTTCCGCTGTTTAACCGGTGAATAGGATTCCAACATCCTTCAGTTATTCTAATCTCATGACCTAAAGAGTCTTCTAGTAGTGCCTAGCCTATGCAGTCCGAAGGAGGCAAGCTGGCTTTTACCGGCATAAGGTGCTAGTCTGTCCAATTTGATGAAGGCCTTCCTGCTATCCCGAATTTGGAAAGAGGTCTAAATATGATTCATAAGGGAGATGGGGACCGCCTTAAAAAGCTTGTTGGGGCAGAGTCTGTTAGGGTTTATGCCCTAAAGATGTAATTTGTAAATGGATTTATGAAATAAATAAAAGGAAAAGTTCAATTCATTCTTGTTGTGTTGTTTATTTTATAACTTGTGCATATATTTAACATCCAATATTGCCGGATGTAATCTCGAACTGTGTATATAAGTGTCATATACAGATGGATACAGTAAGAGAAGTGCAATATAAAGAGTCCATAGATAGCAAATAAAGCTGGGTACTTTATTTGTGGTTAATCTATAGTTACGGTCCATTTCGTACTACATGGTGATTCTGTCCTAAATCATTCATATAAGATATGGGAATGGAGGCACCTTGTATGATGTAATCATATAGGACTAGGCCATGATCTATATGAATCTCTCACCAAGATCCGTTTACCGATGAGAATCGTACATATCAACTAATGATGGCTATATGTGGGTGATCTTAATCCTGATTGTCTTAACGACTCCTTCAGGTTAAATCGTAGTCTTCGATATCCATGGGTGAGGTCGGATGTATTTCCTGATCACTATACTCTGTATGTTGGGATTGTAGTTTGGCTTTTGGCTGGGAAGGTTTGTACACAATAGTGGAATCCACTCCTTCTTATGAGCAGTAGATGGTAGTTCCCTTAAGGGTTGATTCGGCGCTTGGACAATATGAGCTCTCTCCTAATTCTGTGAGGAAATAGGATTTATTGTCTATTAGAGAATCAACAGTACTTAAAGTATATATATAATTAGAGGGGTATAACGGACATTATGACCCAGCTCTAATTATGAACTACTGTGGAGGATCACACCATATGAAATAGCTATATCGATGGACACCGAGTTGTATCGGTCTGTTTAAAAGCATCTGCAGTTAAGAGAGTGCAGCTTCGGGTTTTTAGTAGAATAACACCGGAGTTAATAATCATGGAATATCAATTAAAGAGTTTAATTAATGATTCCAATGATTATTGGAGCTCAAAATACTGTGGGTCCATTAGATCCCCTTGCTAGCCCAATCGATTTAGGTAACAAGGGTCATGGTTAATTAATTGGATTGTCCAATTAATTATGTTACGAAAGTGACACGTATTGATTCGGTAAATTAATTGAATAATGAGATTATTTAATTAATGAATAATGGTGATTAAATAAATTAAATAATGAGATTATTTAATTATGTTATTAATCACTAATTGGAGGATGCTAGTTGATATTTGATTTTAAATAGAATAAGATAAAACGATTGTTTTATTTTGTTAAATTATATATTCGAAATTGAATTTAAAATGTTTGAATTCAAAATAAATATTTAATTATCTTTTAAACAAAAGGTATGTGATATTTTTATTTTTAAACATTTTAAAATTTAAAGATATCATCAAGTTTTTAAAAGATAAAAATAATATATATATATACACACGATATATATGCTTCTTTTGAAAACTGGATTAATATGATATCATCAGTTTTTGTTATTCAAGATATATATAAGATATATATGCTTATTGACTAAAGAGACTAACTGATCAACACATATATACAAGTGTTTGCATATGATGCAAACTATGAGGCGTGTGAAACAATTGGTCAGCAGCACAAAAGCTTACATAGGATGCAAACAGGTGTGTGCGTGGATCAATAAAAAAGAAATGTGCAATATATATATTACAGTTTACATGTGATGCAAATTGGTGGATGGTGGGTGCGTGAAAAGAGGTTTATATATTGTTTTTTACACAAAAGAAAAGAGGTTGATTTTTGGTGTGCACATGAAACAAGAAAGAGATTAGGCCTCTTAAATTGTTTTTGGAAATCAATATTAAAGCTTGAGATCATATACACTCATCATTTAATAAGATTTGCATGAGATGCAATTTATAAGTGCGTGAGATCAATACACCAAAAAAAAAAAGTTTCTTCTTATTATCTCTTAAACATCGTCTATTTAAGTTCCTGATATCATGACGCGTCCACACGCAGTTACCAGTCCTTGGAGATAGCGAGGAAGATCGAGTGGTTCAGACAGGAGCATATCGTAAGGTGTAGGAGCCTCTAAATATTGGTGAGATTGGTTCAGACAAGGAGCATTACAAGAGGTAAAGGAGCCTCCAAACATTGGTAAGGTTTGTAAGATTTTCTTCTTCTGATTTTATTGATTACTATTTCCTATGTATACATATTGTATGTATGAGTTTCGAAAATAATTACGATCCCAAGTTCACTGGTTCCAGATTATGATCTGTATAAAAAATTTAAAATCTACTTCCACTACGTAACCAGTGAACGGGGTTCCAACAATTGGTATCAGAGACAGATTATTTTTCAGAACAGGAAATTGTTTTCGACGCTCCTGTATGTATGAATGTGTAGGCACCATCTTGATGATTGTATGAATGTTTATAATTAAATTGTTTAATTTAAACATGGTTGATCGTAATTTTTTATGGTACTTTGGATTTAGGGTTTATGGGCTGTATAATCTTTATTTTATTTACTTTTACTGTTATTGTGTTATAAAAAACATATTATAACATGTAAACGAAGAACTGGAAACGCGCGCGATAATTCACTAATAGATTAGATTTTTAATTGTTAAAAAACATTAGTAATTTATTAGTTAATTAGAATTTGTTTCTAATTAGTTAATGCACTAGATAACTTGATTAAAGTTAGTCGTATAATCCTGTAGAGTCTACGTGCATTAACGGTTAATAAAAAACCCTAATTTTAAAATAGCGACTGGGAGAAGGATATATGACATATATATCCCGCGGTCTCCATCATTAGTTCAACATCTTGAGATTCGAGTGGGGCCTCGTGATAACTTTGCTTTTGTCCTCCCTAAGGAGGGTTTACACAAAGGTCAATCCCAAGGTTGACTTCCCAAGGAATAGGATTTCTGAGTGTATTTCGGGAATGACCGACTCTAAGGCGACAATTCTCGAGTTAAGCTCGTGAGATCTAAAATGGTGGGTTACACTCACAAAGGTTTGATTAAGTTTGTTAATTAAACACCTGACCGAATAAATGTTGGTTGAATGATATGGAATAAGAGTTATTCTATAATATCATTTGATTGAGAATGTCTCGATCCAACAAGCAAAGACTTGACCGACCCTAAGGCGGCACTTTTTTTGTGGTATGTTGGATTGTCGTGGTATAGTAACTAGTTTTAGGGTAGTTCTAGTTCGTTAAACATGTGCATGCATCATGTGTAAATTTATACCAAAACACTCGTACTTGTTTTAAATAAATGACTGAGTGAATGTTTTATTTATTTCAACAATAATGTCTTCTGCATTACTTCAAATTCTCACAAAAGATAAATTAACCGGTGATAACTACACTAAGTGGAAACTTAACATCTATGCAATATTGGTCACCAAAGCATCAAGTTTGTGCTTACGGAGGAATGTCCTCCAGCGCCTGCTGCCAATGCCACACGAATTGTTCGTGAGGCATACGAGTGATGGGTCTCATCTGATGAGAAGGCCCAAACATATCTATTGGCTTCTACGACAGACATGCTTGTCACAAAGCATGAAGTAATGACTTTAGCATTCAAAATCATGGAGTCATTGCAAGCTATGTTCGGGCAGCCCTCCGAGCAAAAGCGACATGAAGTTGTTCATTCTGCTATGCTCGCTCGTATGAAGGAATGTACATCAGTTTGGGAATATATCCTTAGCGTGATGTCCTACTTTAACATAACAGAAGTTAAAGGTGGGGCCATTGATAAACCCAGTAAATTTAGCATCATACTGATGACTTTTTTGAAGAGTTTCTATCAGTTTAAGAGTAACTATGAGATGAACAAGTTAAGGTTCAGTCTCACACAGTTGCTCAATGAGCTCACTACTTTTGAGTCCTTGACTAAGGACTGCAAGGGTAAGAACGGTGAGGCAAGTGTGGCCGAACCATTTTCCTCCAATAATTAGAAGTGGAGTAGGTCTGCTGAGAAGGCAAAGGGTAAGCTCAAACCAAAGAAAGCCTAAAACAAGAAGAAGTCCAAGAGAGGTAAATATGATTTACTTGTTCTTGAATCATGTTTAGTGGAAGATGATTCTTCATCCTGGATAGTTGATTCGGGGGCCACTAACCATGTTTGTTCTTATTTGCAATAAACTGATTCTTGGACACAGCTAGAGGAGGGAGCCTTCTCCATACGTGTAGGGTTACTGGATGTCATGTCAGCATGAACAGTGGGCGTAATTAATTTACGTTTTTGTAATCATTATATAATGTTGGACAATGTATTTTGTATTTCTAAATTTACACGGTATTTCATTTTTGTTTCTAAGTTGTTAGAACAAAAATATTTTGTTTCTTTTTAATAATAAGTATGTTATTATTGGAAAGAATGGTCTGAATATTTGTTCAAAAATTAACGAAAATAATTTGTATTTGTTAAGATCGTTAATACATACTACACTGCTCAAAGCAGAGATGGTTAAGGTTAAAAAACAATAAACTAAACGACATAAGACTTCTCCAGATAATGACACGTATCTTTGGCATCTAAGGCTTGGCCATATAAATTTTGACCAGATGGACAGACTAGTAAAAAACGGACCTTTAAGTGAGTTAAAGGTTGGCACCTTACCTATCTGCGAATCTTGTCCGGAAGGTAAGATGAGTAAGAGACCTTTTACTGGAAAAGGGCTTAGAGCTAAAGAACCACTAGAGCTTATACATGCAGTCGTCTGAGGACCAAAGAATGTTAAAGCTAGGGGTGGTTATGAGTATTATGTCACCTTTATAGATGACTACTCAAGATACAGATATGTCCACCTAATGCAACGGAAGTCAGAAACATTTGAAAAGTTTAAAGAATTATGAGTTAAAGTTGAGAATCAATTAGGTAGGACTATCAAGTCACTAAGATTCGATCGTGGAGGTGAGTACCTTGTCCAGGAGTTTAAAGACTCCATGGTTGAGCATGGGATAGTTTCCCAACTTACAGCTCCTGGTACACCTCAGCAAAATGGTGTAGCGAAGAGGGGAAATAGAACCCTATGGGAAATTGTGATATCTATGATTAGTTTCTCATAATTACCAAAATTCTTCTGGGGATATGCGTTACAAGCAGGAGCATATATTTTAAATGTAGTGCCATCCAAATCTTTTCCCAAGACTCCCCTAGAGTTGTGGAATGGTCGTAAATCAAGTTTGCGACATTTTCGCATATGGGGGTGTCTGTTAGGATTATGTGCGATAGCAAGAGTATAATAATGTATTTGACAATCTTTTCATATTAATAAAGTTATTTCTATTTTAACAAATCTTATAGCATTTATAGTTTAATTCTTATAATTGTCAAAAGACTATGAGAAAAGAAGAATTGTTCATACATCTATATATGTATGTGGTAGACACAATTCTTTAGTTAATCTTGAATAACATTCACAACTTAAGATAAAAGGTTGGGCGTCTTTATCTTATCAAAGTTGTAGATTCTTTTGCTAGAATTTGAGTGGGATCAAATGTGTTATGATGAGTCTAAAATGATCAAAGTGTGGTGTCTTTGGGTAAAAGAATCTAGTTCATTGGGTGCATTGAATATGATCAAAATGAAATAATTTATCTAGAACCGTCAATGGATAAAAGTTTTCATTTGAAGACAATCGAAGAGTCTATCTCAATCCTGAGATAAATGATGGACTTATGGTTGCAAGTGTTATCATTTGACCTATCAATGAGTACGATTATATAGCATTTTCATCCTCGATAGTTTGGTGGTATTCATTTGTTAATCGATAGAGGACTTCATTTATAGATATGGACATCGTGGCTCCATTTATTGAATGAGAGTAGAATACCATCATATGAATGTTTTGAGGTATTGGATATTAAATCTTAACGTTAAGTTTTCAATAGTGTCTATTGAAACATGGCTTCTAGACAAGTCAAAATATCCAATTTCAAAATGTGGTTATATGAGTAAATATAGTA
This sequence comes from Dipteronia dyeriana, assembly GCA_032871835.1. Lineage (NCBI taxonomy): Eukaryota > Viridiplantae > Streptophyta > Magnoliopsida > Sapindales > Sapindaceae > Dipteronia > Dipteronia dyeriana. Next base: position 36,357,689 of record CM065295.1, on the reverse strand, counting down.
ACTTGGAGAGCTATAGGAGGTCTATGAGCTCTTGGCGATTACTGGTATTCTTCACGAGGATACAATTTCTCCAATAAGGTTGTCTAGGGTATGAATAAGTAACATCAACTTATTCTATCTTTATTTAAGAGTTCAATTTTAGTTCCTTAGTGGAATGAACTAAAATTAAATAGATTGGACCTAAGAGATTCATTTGTTGATTGTGATTGGGTTGTGTCTATTGGAGCTTAAATTTTGATAGCCCGCCAAGATCCCCAATCCACACGAACTTGCATTGATCACTTGATATATTCTACCGGACCAATTTAGGGGTCCATCTAGAATTGTATTAAGGCATGTGAACTTGTTTCTTTTTGTAAGAATAGGTCTAGTTCACATGTGGACTTTTTTATTAAGGTCCAATGGATTTAATAAAATAAGAAAAATAATATATGGCCTATATACATGTGTTGGACGACAAGGCTATTAAAAATAACTTAAATTATATTATTTTTATTTTATTATTTAATTAAATTGAAATTAATTAATTTGTTGATTAATTAATTATTTAATTTAAAGTCAAAATCTTTTTCCTAATAGGAGATGGTCTCCTAAAATTATACTATTGTTGGTAGTATAATTAATATAAAAGACTATATTTGATAAGTAGATAAATAAAAGGAATTATTTATGTAATCAAATTAGGAAGTCTTTAATATGGTTACAAATACACTATTGAGTTGGATTAGGAGTCTTGGTGTAGGATAGAATTCATTTAGAAAAGGATTCTTAACCACCAAGTAAATCCTTCTTAGGAAAGGATTTGTGATCCTAATACATATCCAATGAAATTTTGGTCAGCCCATATATATATATTATAGGATAGAATTCCTTTTAGATAAGGATTCTTAACTACCAAATAAATCCACCTAAGGAAAGAATTCTTGCCAACCAAGTAAATCCTTCTTAGGAGAGGATTTACGATCATATATATATATATATATATATATATATATATATATATATATATATATATATATACGTATGTTGATTTTGGCCAGCCTAATTTTCTCTATGAGATGAATTTCGGCCATGCTAAGCAATTTTCAAGAAGAGAATTTGGCCTAGCAAGAGAGAATTTTGAGGGAGAAAAAATTGTTTTTTACTCTAGACAAAATTCGACCAACTCGTAGAGATAGTGTGAATTCGGAAAAGAAGAGAAAAAGGGGTACGTTTTTGTTTTCGATAGTACACTAGTATCCTTTGCATCAAAAGGGTTTTGTGTACAACATCGAATCAAGGTTCACGCGAGTTTCAATTAAATTGATTGATAATTCAAAAGTGACCAGATGTTCTTGGTTTTTCTTTTGGAGGATTATTGTGACTAACAAAGAAGAAGATTTTGTTTGTTTTCATCCTCAGGTATACAATTTAAAGAAAGGGAGCCCACACTCCTAGGTGATTCACGCTCGTGATTGGATTGGAATATCTTGCGGATTCAATTCGATGCTAGTTCAATCGTCATGAAAAAAAAAGGTACGAAAATTTTTATATACATCAATTAATCTTGGGGTTAAGGTTCTTGTTATTAAAAGGGAAAAAAATTATTTATATGCAAACCTTAATTTTCTTTTTCTCACGCTTCAGTTGCATTTTGAACTGTTTTTTCCCTACAATTGATATCATAGCCTGATTGTACCCTTGATTAATTGATATATGTGTTCGTTAATCTTTTTCATTTTATTGTATATATGCATGTTTTAGAAAGTGATGGCACTCTAGGTATTCGCATATATATTTACATTGGAATGTATGAATATACGTATGTGTTTTATATGTGGTTTGTTATTGCTCAATTTTTGTCCTAGAATTTCAATGTAATTTTTTTTTGGGATTGTAACAAGAACGGTGGTCTATCATCGCCATAATTTCCTTCTTGGTAGTTGCTAAGTTTTTTTGTTGTTGTTGTAATAATAATAAAAAAATACAGTATTTTATTATTTAAATTCTTCTGTAATACATTCAAGTATCGAAGACTCGAAGGTTTGAAGATTAGGAGCAATTGGAACAAGTATGGGCCGTGCGAACCGTAACAACAAACGTGCGTGCGAAAAGCACGTAGCCACATTTTGTTGTGGCATGGGCTGTGCACGCAGCCTTATGGAAGCCATGGGCTGCGCATGGTAGCCCTTTATGGGTTTGTGGCATGCGTATGCCCATAGGGAGTGGCCAAGTGTGCGCACGCCCTTGGGAGGTAGCCGAGAGAGTCCAGACGACGAAGGTCACGTGAAGACTTGTTCGCCAAGAAAGGAGTTTTTTTATTCCAAGACATATGTAATTTACTTGTTTTTATAGGTCGAACCAAAATTGTAGCTATTTATATTTTCGTAAATATTGCATTGTTTGTCATTGTTTGATAACATGTCATATAGAATAGGAGTGCCACTCATATATCTCTTTTGGTATGAACATGCATTGAATGGTTTAAGTAGCTAAATTGGCATCTAGAAAACTTTGTAAATCATTGTTTGGAATTCCATCACACACCTTAAACAATTGAGTGGGAGAAGGTGTTTTGGAAAACCTACAGCCTCCAAGTTTAGTTGAGCTTTATGTTTCGTGAATAACCCCTCAGGGGTATTCATGAATGGAATTTAGTAAGATACTTCCTTACAAGGATAGACTAGACAATTAGCCTAAACGATATCTACTCCCAAATGAGAGATATTCGTGAGGGATTATATTGAAGGTCGATAACTTAGTATTACACTCAATGTAATTTTATTAATATCCTCCCAAGAGTTCTTGTTAATAAAAATTACAAGGCTAAAATTGAAAACGTTGGTTGTTATGTTAACAATTAGGTGGGACCTAGTCCAACTAGTAAATGTTGCGAACTCCCAAAGGAGGCATGACATTTATGGGTGTTGGATCACCGTTGAATTTTTAAGATTGAGTTATTTTATTTAATTCAAGATAAATATTCAAAAGTGCTATATCATGATTGTTTACTTATATAATTTTTGTTATTAAAAATAAATCATGACCCCATCCCTAATCAATATCTTAAAATATAATTCTTTAACTGATGATAATTATGTCACATGGAAAAGGAATATTGGGTTGTTGTTGCAAGCTGAAAAGTATAAGTTCATTATGTATATTCCTTAGCCACCAAACTAATGAATCTACTAAGGAGCAAAGAGATGAGTATCAGTAGTGGAAGTCTTAAGATGAGATGGCAAAATGTAAGACTGCTGCCGATATGATGATGTCTCTAGACAGAGATTCGTATGGTTGGTAAAGTTGCTACTGTTAAGACCCGTTAGAAGGTCAAGAAATAACAGAGGAAAAAGTAACTTGGGCCTTCTAAGAAGGAGACAAAGAAAGTAACCAAGATCAAAGGGAAGTGTTTCCTTTGTGGTGAAATGGGTCAAAGGAAATAGACTGAATAAGAATGATTTCAACTTGCATTTAGGAAATGGAGCGTTGGTGTCTACTAGTATAGTGGGCGATATTAGAATCAATTTAGATTCTTATAGGCATTTAGTTTTAATAAACGTTTATTATGTACCACAATTCAAGAGGAATTTAATATCAGTTTCTTGTTTAAATAAATTTGGTTATTTGGTTACTTTTAATAAAGATTTTATTATTAGTAAAAATGACAAAATTATTTGCAAAGGTACATTGGAAAACGGTTTATTCTATTTGCATGGAAATATCTCTCACTTGTTAGACATGGAATCAACGAAACCTAATCATAAAAGTGTAAAATTATCAAAAGATGAAACCTACCTATGGCATTTGCGCCTAGGTCATATTAACCTTAATAGGATTAAAAGATTGGTATGTGACAGACCTCTAAATGACTTAAAGGTTGATAATCTACCAACTTGTGAATCTTGTTTGGAAGGTAAAAAGACCAAAAGGTCGTTTACGACTTAATGCACAAGAGCCATTGAATGTTTAGGTTTGATACAAACTGATGTGTGTGGACCTATGAGCATTTAAGCTAGAGGTGGATATGAGTACTTCATCACTTTCACGGATGATCACTCAAGATTTGGCTATGTATATCTTATGAGACATAAGTCGGATGCCTTTGACATGTTCAAAACATTTAAAGCAGAAGTTGAAAATCAGCTTGAGAAACGCATAAAAATCTTGAGGTCTGATCGTGGTAGAGAATATCCATCTGGTGAGTTTCAGCAATATCTTATTGACAATGGGATAATTTCACAGTTTTTTGCACCAAGCATCGAACTCTTTTGGACATGGTTAGGTCTATGTTGAGTTATTCAAAGCTCCCTAATTCTTTTTGGGGATATTCTTTACAAACCGTAATATACAATCTAAGCGATGTACCATCTGAGTAGGTTCCTAAAACACCACATGAGTTGTGGACCGGGCGAAAGCCTAGTTTACAACACGTAAGGATATTTGGATGTTCTGCGCACGTGTTAAAAGGAAAGACAGAAAATATGGAGTCCCGTTCAGAAACAATCATATTTTTAGGGTATACAAAAGGAACAAAAGGATATTGTTTTTATAGTCCTTCAAATCTTCAAGTATTTGTTTCGACAAATGCTAAATTTTTGGAAAAGGACTGTATGAATAATTTTGTGCCTAAAAGTAGAATTGTCCTGAGTGAGCTTTTAGGAGATACAATTCCGTAAAAGGTTTCGCAACCAAGCCCGATTGTAAGGTCTGTACCAACACAAGATCAACAATCTACCATACCTCGTATTAGTGGGAGGGTTGTTAGATAACCTGAGAGATACATCTATCTAGAAGAATCTGAAGAGAATCTTTCGGACGACAATGACCCCTATACGTACAAAGAAGCAATGAAAGATGTTGATTGTTGCCAGTGGCAAAAGGCATCGCAATCCAAAATTGAATCTATGTTCAAAAACTAAGTCTGATCTCTTGGAGACTTGCCTAAAGGGATAAAACCCATTGGGTGCAAGTGGGTATACAAGAGGAAAAAGGGAATGGATGGAAAGGTGGAAACCTTTAAAGCTAGATCGGTAGCGAAAGGTTATACACAGAAGGACTATATCGATTATGAAGAAACCTTCTCTCTTGTGGCCATGCTTAAATCCATTAGGATACTCTTATCCATTGCAGTATCTCTAGACCTAGAGATTTGGCAAATGGACGTCAAGATAGCTTTCCTTAATGGAAGTCTTTACGAAAGCATCTATATGATGCAACCAGAATTAGTCACTGAAAAGGGCCAAGAGGAAAGGGTATCCAAGTTACAAAAATCCATATATGGATTGAAGCAAGCATCCAGATCCTGAAACATAAGGTTCGATCAAGCCGTAAAATTTTTTGGATTTATTCAAAACCTTGATGAACCTTATGTATACAAAATGATTAAAGGCGACAAGTTGGTTTTCCTAGTTCTTTACGTTGATGATATACTACTCATCGGAACGAGTAGGTGTATTGACATCAATAAAAGAATGGTTAGCAAAACAATTTGATATGAAGGACTTAGGAGAAGCAAGTTATATTCTTGGTATCCAAATCATAAGGGATAGAAAGAATAGAACGATTGCATTATCCCAGGCTTCATACATAGATAAAATCTTGTATAGGTTTTCCATGCAAGATTCCAAGAAAGGTATGTTACCTTTCAGACATGGAATCAAACTTTCTAACGAACAAGTTCCTAAGAATGAGCATGAAGAGCAATTCATGATTAGGGTTCCATATGCATCGGCAGTTGGAAGTCTCATGTATGCAATGCTCTATACTAGACCAGACATTTGTTTTGTTGTTGGCATAGTTAACAGGATTCAATCGAAGCCTGATCCTGATCACTTGACGGCAGTCTATCATATTTTCAAGTATCTAAGAAGAACGAGAGATTATATGCTTGTATAATCTAGAGGGGATTAAATTCCCGTTGGGGTATACTGATTCTGATTTTCAGTCATATTCTAACTCTAGGAGATCAATATGAGGATCTATGTTTACTATTGAAGGAAGTGCAGTCATATGGTGGAGTATCAAGCAATCTTGTAATGCTGATTCCACCATGGAAACCGAGTATGTTGCCGCATGCGAGGCTGTAAAAAAGACTGTCCGGCTCCTCCAATTCTTGATTGACTTGGAAGTGGTTCCTTATGCGAATAAGCAGATCACTATCTATTGTGACAATAGCGGAGCAGTGGCTAATTTGTGAGAACCAAGAAGTCATAAGAGAGGGAAACACATTGAAAGAAAGTATCACCTTCTAAGGGAAATTATGTATAGGGGTGACATGACAATTACCAAGATCGCGTCACCAGAAAATCTAGCGGATCCCTTTACAAAGGCTCTTCCACAAAAGAGTTTTGATGGGCATCTAGAGAACATGAGGATGAGAGATATGACACATTTGCTATAGAACAAGTGGAAGATTGTTAGGATTATCGACAACAAGAGTATAATAATGTATTTGACAATCTTTTCATATTAATAAAGTGATTTCTATTTTAACAAATCTTATAGCATTTATAGTTTAATTATTATAATTGTCAAAAGTAAATAATCATAAGGTCAGAAGACTGAGAAAAGAAGAATTGTTCATACATCTAGATATGTATGTGGTAGACACAATTCTTTAGTTAGTCTTGAATAACATTCACAACTTAAGATAAAAGGTCATGCGCCTTTATCTTGTCAAAGTTGTAGATTCTTTTGCTAGCATTTGAGTGGGATCATAAGTGTTATGATTAGTCTAAGATCATCAAAGTGTGGTGTCTTTGGACAAAAGAATCTAGTGAACTGGGTGCATTGAATAGGATCAAAATGAAATGCTTTATCTAGAACCGTCAATGAATAAAAAATTTCATTTGAAGACAATCGGAGAGTCTATCTCAATCCTGAGATAAATGATGGACTTATGGTTACAAGTGTTATAATTTGAGCTATCAATGAGTTCGATTATATAGCATAGTCTATCCTCGATAGTTTGGTGGTATTCATTTATTAATCGATAGAGACTTCATTATATATATAGAAATTATGGCTCCATTTATTGAATGAGAGTAGAATACCATCATATGGATGTTTTGAGGTATTAGATATTAAATCTTAACGTTAAGTTTTCAATAGTGTCTAATGAAACATGGCTTCTGGACAACTCAAAATATCCAAGTTCAAAATGTGGTCATATGAGTAAATATAGTAACTTGGAGAGCTATAGGCAGTCTATGAGCTCTTGGCAATTACTGGTATTCTTCACGAGGATACACTTTCTTCTATAAGGTTGTCTAGGGTATGAATGAGTAACATCAACTTATTCTATCTTTATTTTAGAGTTCAATTTTAGTTTTTTAATGGAATCTAAAATTAAATAGATTGGACCTAAGTGAATCATTTGTTGATTGTGATTGGGTTGTGTCTAGTGGATCTTAAATTTAGATATCCCGCCAAGATCCCCAATCCACACGAACTTGCATGGATCACATGATGTATTCTACCAGACCAATTTAGGGGTCCATCTAGAATTTTATTAAGGCATGTGAACTTGTTTCTTTTTGTAAGAATTGGCCTAGTTCACATGTGCACTTTTTTATTAAGGTCCAATGGATTTAATAAAATAAGAAAAATAATATATGGCCTATCTACTTATGTTGGGTGTCAAGGCTATTAAGAATAGCTTAAATTATATTATTTTTATTTTATTATTTAATTAAATTGAAATTAATTAATTTGTTGATTAATTAATTACTTAATTAAAAGTCAAAATCTTTTTCCTAGTAGGAGATGGTCTCCTAAAATTATATTATTGCTGGTAGTATAATTAATATTAAAGACTATATTTGATAAGTAGATAAATAAAAGGAATTATTTATCTAATCAAATTAGGAAGTCTTTAATATGGTTACAAATACACTATTGAGTTGGATTAGGAGTCTTAGTATAGGATATAATTCATTTAGAAAAGGATTCTTAACCACTAAGTAAATCTACCTAAGGAAAGGATTCTTAACTACCAAGTAAATCCTTCTTAGGAAAGGATTTGTGATACTAATATATATCCAATGAAATTTCGGCCAGCCCATATATATATATATATATATATATATATATATATATATATAATAGGATAGAATTCCTTTTAGATAAGGATTCTTAACTACCAAATAAATCCACCTAAGGAAAGGATTCTTGCCAACCAAGTAAATCCTTCTTATGAGAGGATTTATGATCCTATATATGTATGTATGTTAATTTCGGCCATCCTAAGTTTTTATATGAGATGAATTTTGGCCATGCTAAGCAATTTTCAAGAAGAGAATTTGGCCTAGCAAGAGAGAATTTTGAGGGAGAACAATTTGTTTTTTACCTGGACAAAATTCGACCAATTAATAGAGATAGTGTGAATTCGGCCAAGCAGAGAAAAAGGGGAACGTTTTTTTTTTCGATAGTACACTAGTATCCTTTGCATAAAAGGGTTTTGTGTACAACATCGAATCAAGGTTCACGAGAGTTTTAATTAAATTGATTGATAATTCAAAAGTGACTGAACGTTCTTGGTTTTTCTCTTGGAGGATTACTGTGACTAACAAAGAAGAATATTTTGTTTGTTTCCATCCTCAGGTATACAATTTAAAGAAAGGGAGCCCACACTCCTAGGTGATTCACGTTCATGATTGGATTCGAAGATCTTGCGGATTCACTTCGATGCTAGTTCAATCGTCATGAAAAAAAAGGTTCAATACTTTTTATATATATCAATTAATCTAGGGTTAAGGTTATGTTATTAAAAGAGAAAATGTTTATTTATACGCAAACCCTAATTTTTTTTTTCTCACGCTTCTGTTGCGTTTTGAACAACTTTTTCCCTACAGTGTCTAGCACACGTGCTAAAGAATAAAAGTGGAAAAATAGACTCCAAGTCTGTGGTCCGTCTGTTTGTAGGATACTTCACGGAGACCAGAGGTTGGCATTTCTATACTCGTAAAGATAACAAAGTATTTGTAAAGACAAATGCAACGTTTCTTGAGGGCAATTTACTAGTGACCGTAAACCTCGTTCTAAGATTGTATGGAATGAGTTAGAGCCTGGTAAGACTAGTGCTTCATCAACAAGAGTTGTTGATCACAAACATCTAAGAGTCAGATAGTTCCCGATTAGGATACACTACTACCTAGATGTAGTGAGAGGGTTGTGAGACAACCGAAACGCTATTTAGGTATAAGTGAGGGACAAGGTATTGTCTCTGCTGATAGTGTGGATGATCCATTGACATTTAAGAATACAATGGAAGATCATGATATTGAGGAATGACTTAAAGCCATGAATCTCTAGATGGAGTCCATGTACTCTAACTCAGTCTGGGATTTTGTAGACTTATCGGATAGGGTAAAACCCATAAGGTGTAAGTGGATCTACAAGAGAAAGAGAGGAGTAGACAGAAAGGAAGATACCTTCAAAGCAAGGCTAGTGGCCAAGGTTTATACCCAGAAAGAGAGGGTCGATTATGAAGAGACCTTCTCGCCAGTAGCCATGTTTAAGTCTATTAGGATTCTCTTATCCATTGCTGCCTATTTCGATTATGAAATTTGGTAAATGGACGTCAATACTGCATTCTTGAATGGAATCTTGACGAGAGCATTTATATGATGCAACCAAAAGGATTCGTGTCTCCAGATCAAGAGCAAAAGGTTTGCAAGCTATAAAGGTCCATCTATGGACTTAAGCAAGCATCTAGATCTTCGAACGTAAGGTTTGATGATGTGATAAAAACCAATGGCTTCGAGCAGAACGTCGATGAGCCTTGTGCCCACAAGCGTATCATTGACAAGAAAGTTGTTTTCTTGATCCCATACGTAGATGATATCCTACGCATTGGGAATGATGTGGAGTATTGTCTGACATAAATGATTGGCTGGCTAGCCAATTCGAAATGAAAGATTTGGGAAAGACAAGTTATGTTCTGGGGATCGTAAGAACAAACTCATAACATTGTCTCAGGCATCATATATCGATAAGATTCTTGTAAGATTTTCAATGCATAACTTTAACAAAGGTAATTTACCTTTTAGGCATGGAGTTCAATTGTCTATGGAACATTGTCATAAGACACCTCAAGAAGTTGAGGATATGAGAAGTGTACCCTATGCATCGGCAGTAGGTAGTCTTATGTATGCTACGTTATGCACGAGACCGCACATCTGCTATGCAGTGGGAGTAGTCAACAGATACAAGTCCAACCCGGGATTGGATCATTGGGTTACAGTCAAGACTATTCTCAAGTATCTTCGGAGAAAGAGAAACTATATGCTAGTATATTTTGTATAGGATTTGATCCCGTTAGGATATACAGATTCTGATTTTCAGTCAGACAGGGATTCAAGGATCAGTATTCACCTAAGAGGTAGAGCCATTGTGTGGAAAAGTATCAAGCAATCTTGCATTGCTGACTCCACCACGGAAGCCGAATATGTAGTCTCTTGTGAAGCTGCTAAAGAGGCTGTTTGACTCCTTAAGTTCTTGAGTGATCTAGAAGTTGTTCCAGATCTGGAAACGCCCATCACACTTTATTGTAATAACAGTGTTGTTGTGGCTAATTCCAAAAAACCAAGATGCCACAAGAGAGGGAAGCATATAGAGAGAAAGTATCATCTAGCTAGAGAGATAGTGTAGAGAGGTTATGTGATCGTCACCAAGATAGTCTCATAAGATAATCATGATGATCCATTTACGAAGACCTTCTGGCTAAAGTGTTTTCAGGTCACCTAGATGGTCTAGGGTTATGAGACATACCTCACATGTTTTAAAGCAAATGGGAGATTGTTGGGGTTTATGCCCTAACTTAATTCCATGAGGAAATAGGATTTATTGTCCATTAGAGAATCAACGGTACTTAAAGGATATATGTAATTAAAGGGGTATAACGGATATTATGACCCAGCTGTGATTATGAACTACTATAGAGGATCACACCATATGTAATAGCTATATCGATGGACACCGAGTTGTATAGGTCTGTCTAAAAGCATTTGCAGTTGAAAGAGTGTAGCTTCAAGTTTTTAGTGGAATAACACCGGAGTTAATAATCAAGGAATATTAATTAAAGAGTTTAATTAATAATTCCGAGGATTACTAGAGCTCAAAATATTGACCCGTACTGGCCCGATCGATTTAGGTAATAAGGGTCACGGTTAATTAATTTGATTGTCCAATTAATTGTGTTACGAAAGTGACACGTTTTGATTCAGGAAATTAATTGAATAATTAGATTATTTAATTAATGAATAATGGTGATTAAATAAATTAAATATTGAGATAATTTATTATGTTATCAATCACTAATTGGAGGGTGCTAGCTGGTATTTGATTTTAAATAGAATAAGATAATACGATTATTTTATTTTATTAAATTATATATTTGAAATTGATTTTAAAATGTTTGAATTCAAAACAAATATTTAATTATCTTTTAAATAAAAGATATGTGATATTGTTTTTGAAAGATTTTAAAATCTAAAGATATCATTAGGTTTTTAAATGATAAAAATAATATATATATATATATATATATACATACGATATATATACATACGATATATATGATTCTTTTGAAAACTCGATTAACATGATATCATCAGTTTTTGTTATTCAAAAAATATATAAGATATATATGCTTATTGAATAAAGAGACTAACTGATCAACGCACATATACAAGTGTTTGCATATGATGCAAACTGTGAGGTGTGTGAAACAATTGATCAGTAGCACAAAAGTTACATAGGATGCAAACAGGTGTGTTCGTGGATCAATGAAAAAAAAACATGCAATATATATAATACAATTTACATGTGATGTAAATTGGTGGATGGTGGGTGCGTGAATTAATAAAAGTGTTTTATATATTATACAAACCTTGCTTGATATATATATATATATATATTGTTTTTTACACAAAAGAAAAGAGGTTGATTTTTGGTGTGCACATGAAACAAGATAGAGATTAGGCCTCCTAAATTGTTTTTGGAAATCAATATTAAAGCTTGAGATCATATACACTCATCGGTTAATAAGATTTGCATGAGATGCATTTTATGAGTGCGTGAGATCAATACACCAAAAAAAGGTTTCTTCTTATTCTCTCTTAAATGTTCTCTATTTAAGTTACTGAGATCGTGATATGCCCACACGCAGTTACTAGTCCCGGGAGATAGCGAGGAAGATTTAGTGGTTCAGATAGGAGCATATCATAAAGTATAGAAGCCTCTAAACATTGGTAAGATTGGTTCAGACGAGGAGCATTACAAGAAGTAAAGGAGCCTCCAAACGTTGGTAAGGTTCGTAAGATTCTCTTGTTCTGATTTTATTGATTATAATTTTCTATGTATACATATTGTATGTATGAGTTCCGAAAATAATTAGGATCTCAAGTTCACTGGTTTCAGATTATGATCTGTATAAAAATTTAAAACCTACTTCCACTGCGTGATCGGTTTACGGGGTTCCAACAGAGTCAGGGGTAAGCAGATAGAGACGGAGGTAACTACTACCTCTTAGGATGTCATTATTTCCCCTGAGGTTATGGCTGTCATAAATGAAGTCTTGGCGGAGGATCAGGTCGGGCCGTAAGCAGGCGGGTAACCTCTGGAAGGAGGAGTAATGGAGGGGACAACCACCGGAAAAGGGGAGGCAGACAATGACCAGCAGGAAGGTAAAGCAGTGGGGTTAAACTAGGAGGATGTCGGAGTTTGACGTAATCTCTTTTATGTCCTATCTTGATTGCCCGGAAAAGGGGGTAGGCACCCTGATATACTAATGACCAGTTTTTTCATCAATTCTCTTTTGTGTTTCGTTGCAGATGTTGCTCTGAACTAGGGGTTGGGCTCCTTATTTGATATATGTATCCTTATGAGGGGATATGCTCCCTTATTTGTTCTAATGTAGCCTACATAAGGGATCAACTCCCTTATCATTAACGAGAATTGGTTTTAATTTCCTCCATGCTTACTCTAACTGAGTCCTGCTTGTGAATATTTAGCCTGGTTGAATACTCCTTGCTATACTTCTAACCTCGATCTAGGTGTAACCTTTCATGCTATCCTGACTTAACTAAATATGGCCGCTAATGACCTTAAATCTATTATTCTAGTGTTAACCAAAAATTTGTTCGAGTTTATGAATTTTAGTTAAGCCCCTAAAGACCACTACCTCAGAGGTCGCGGTCGGGTGTGGTACCTTCGGTACCTGGGTTATGCGTGTAATAGTGAAGATGTGGTGATATTAAGAATGGTGGTAACACGATGTATTAAGGATATGTAAGGAAAATGGTACTGTTTTATTATTATAGACGAATCAAACATAATATATAGAAACCACTCGAGATTCTCGATTTCTCGTGGGTACAATGAGGGTGGCGAATTCACGCCTGTCGAGAAGTAGATAAAATGGAGGTCGTGTTCCCTCTAGAGAATTTAGGCTATACTGGAGCTTCTATTACTAGTGGCAAGTTTTTGTTTATGTTTTTCTCCACTTGTCCCCTTCTGTCTCCGTTCTATGATCAGTCTATTTATACATGATCCAACTAGGTTTAATTCGTTATTCCCTCACCATGAATATCTGAATCAATTCCCTCATTATCTTGCGGGATGCTACATTTGAAATATCATTGACTTCAACTGATTCGAAGATATCTTGGAGAGAGATATGTTTTTTTTCTCTTTGGACTCAATCACTTGACCTATACGTATATAGCAATTTAATGCATGTTAGATAATAAATATTATCATGTAAGTTGCGCTGGCGAGATGGCTCATAGAGGTCATCGAATATTGCGCTTGCTATCTTGCATGGCGAGGTACATCGACGTACCAGTCTCGGCACTAGGAGCTTGATCTGACCTTTTTAGGTCCCTTTTGGAGCTTGACATGACTGTATTAGGTTCTTCAGTGTTAACAGAGCTTTTCAAGCTTCTTCTTACCTATTTGGATATATTCGGTTCTTCCCTCGGTGAAACGGAGAGATGTTGTAGGACAAATTCGATGCCCAGAAGGTCCCTTTGTACAAGTGGAAATGGTAGCAAGCTTCTGGGGAGGTCGTAAGATATCTCAACCTCGGGAAGCTTAGGTCTTCCCATGTCGACCTGCTTTGAGCTCCAATTTTGATGTAGCGAACCTAATTTGGTCACATCGAGCTTCACCTAAAGTGTTCCTAAGGAGTTGACGACCTAGCCTCGCTTTTACGGGGTTGTATGGTAGCTCGACTCTGAGAACCTTGGTACCTTACTGTATAATCCTAGAGTTGCTAGGAGAGTGGAAAATTTACCTTTAGTCCATAGCCAAATTTGGCCATTAACAGAAGTCCCATTTGACTTGAACACTGGTGATTGAAGTGGGGTTAGAGTAAGATTTCTTGTTTCATTCGGGAAATTTTTCCTCTTTTTTTTGCTAGAATCTAGGAAGGAATCCTCTCATTAAATGCAGAAGAACGTAGCGAGCAAGGAAACAATGTTTTATTAAAAAATCCAGCTGTGTTACATCAGTTCTCGAGAATTGAGGCAATCTTCACGGAAGATCTAGCTTTCTAGCTTGCTTCCGTCACCGAAGTTACTGGTTACTATTCCATTTATCCCTATTTAAACTCGGTCATACCTTCTTCCTTCTCATGGTTATCATTCTTTCAAATTTCAAACCTTCAAGAATTTCTTTCTCTTTTTACCTCTACAAGAATCTTCATCATCTTCCTTCTACTCTCAAAACTCTTCTCTTATTGACAATGTTGAGCTCCTGTCATGATACAGTCGAACTCATAATGTAAAGCGACAAGGCCTCAAGTCTCGTTCATGGGATATGAGACTGTAAAGATAGCGAGGATGATCTTCCTCATTCGATACATTGTCGCTCGGGCTGAAACGTTTCTATAGGGACTGGTTTTTCAAACAAACTTGAGAATCTGCTGAAACTAGTCAAAGAAGATTCGAGTGGCGACTCTGGCAATAAGGCGATTGGCAATGGTTCAGTCCAGGCTTTTTTTGCACATCTAGGAGAGCTCGCCCTTCAGAAAGAAATTCTCCCCTATGATTTCAAGGTCATCCCCGATTCTTCAGTCAGACCGGAATCAATCAACCTTCTAAAAGTCAAATATGGCATATTCGACAGCATCTCCTTCACTATTACTCCCAATTACTACAATGTCAATTCTCATCCTGTTGGCGTGCTCCCAATCCATATCACCGTTTTAGAAAATGGGGCCAAGCTTCCTCTCCACCCCACTCTTCGGTGGGCTCTCAATGCCTTGAAATTATCCCCACTTCAGTTGACCCCCGGCTTCTTGAGGCACCTAATCGACTTTATCATCATGTGAAGGCAATAAGGTTAGGTGGATTCCAAAGTGGTAGCCTATCTAGCGGCCCAAGAGGTCATTTCTATGCCAAAGCCAAAAACAAGCTCAACTTCATAGTACTTGGCACTTCCATGAAAGTCCCCACCTGGAAGAAGGACTGGGTGCTAATCGAAGGTGATTGAGGGAGATCGATTTTTATCAGCGGGCACGAGTTTGAGGTCCCTACCGCTTTCGATGACAAGCCTTCCTGGAAAAGATTCACTACCGGCTGAATCTGAAGCAATTTTAAAGGCCATCATTGCCCGAAACTATCTGAACCTTCAGTACCCTACTTCCTATCCTTTTAATCCTCGCAGGGTGAATGCGTACCTACACATTACCGCTGCCTCTCCAGGTAGGAATGGAGCCTTAAATTATTTTGCCCTTTTTCTTCTGCATTCTCTCATTCTACCTCTTTTTTTTTATTTTCTTCTTCTTCTTCTTCTTCTTTTTCTTCTTCTTCTTCTTCTATTTTTTTAACAAAGTTTTTTGTTGCTCCCACTACCCAAGGAGTCCAGTAAGCTTGCACCCCTTTTCCTTCTACCAGATCGATCCAAAGGACCTCCTTGGCCACCTTGGAGAAAGGGGGGCCATCGGTTCCAGCCGGGGTTCAGTCTGCCCCAATCTCGCATTCTTCTCAGCCTAGGTATATTATGGAAATCTTTATATCCCAGGCATCCAGGGCATGAAGCAGAGAGATAACTACCCCTCCTATAGCTGTTAATGTTGCCATCACTCCTACTCTGGTTGCCCCTTCTGTCGTTACTACCACTGTTGTTATCCTTACGGTCAATCTACCCGATGCTCTTGTTCCTCCATCCATGTCCCCAGTTTCTTGAGCTTTCGAGGGCTCTGGGACTGCTGTCGCGGAGGGTCCTCCTGTTCGCCTTTAATATCGTTCAAGTTTCACTGGACAAGATAAGGTTGTGGAGCAGTTTATCGTGTCTTGTCCAAGTGGTTGCCTCTCTCTGATGGCTACAATTTTCATCGACATCCTGATTCCCAAGGGATTCACTCATTTAACCGAGGTAACCATCTTCCTTCATGTGTAATCGAGGTAGCTAGTTTATTTATTTTCTAACTTGAACTTTGCAACCTGTTGGCTTTCAAATTTAACGTTACCATAAGCCACCAGATGACCTCTCTTCGTGACCGCGCGGCAAAGGCTGAGGCCGAAGCTGAGAGGGTCATGAGATTGCTTGCATGAGCTTAGGCTTTGGTGCAGGAGTTGACCTCCAGCCAGAAGAAGATGGAAAAGAGGCTGGCCGAGCTTCAATGCGACCATGATTGGTTGAAGCTGGCCTTCGACCAATAGACCCACAAGTCCGACCGCCGGGCCATGAAGAGAAACTCTTGGAAAGTAGAGGCCAATATACTGGATGTTGAAAACCAGAATCTGCACGCTCAAGTGGCCAAGCTACAAACCTATATGGATGCTTCTTTCAATTATGGATATTTTTACGCTTCCTACAAGGCTGTAGAAGCTCTTTCTCCTACCTTTGATCTGTCCATCATCGCTAACTAGGATAGGGAGGAGATCTCAAAGAAGGTCAAGATGATGTCTCTTCCAATTGGTTATGGAAGAGGCACCTCAAATGCAATTGGAGTTGGGAAACGGGTACTAGAAGCGGGTATTTCCTTCTCTTCTTCAGTTCTTCCCAGGTAGAGACAAAGAGAGTCATCTAGCGGGGTCTAGTCCCTACAGATTGAAGGAGATCTACCTGTCATTACCTGCTTGGGGGATCAGTCTGTACACCATGAGGAAGATCTTTATACTATTACGGAGTTAGAGAGAGGTCTACCTGAGGTCTAAGAGAAAGCAAGAGATCGCCTTAAAGAGTTTGCAAGAGCAAGGTCAGGTAGTGAGCATATGGAGACAAGGGTAACTGCTACCTCTCAAAATGCAGTCATTCCTCTTGAAGTTATGGTAGTGGTTATTGAAGTCTTGAAGGAGGACCAGGCTGGACAATAAGTAGACGGGCAACCCCAAGAAGAAAAGGTGGCTGGAGAGGATAACCAAGCTGATCAACCACTGAAATGAGTGGAGATAGGTAGAGACTAACAAGAAGGGGGAGCAGTGGGAAGAAACCAGAAGGATGCCAAAGCTTGACATAATCACTTGTATGACCTAACTCGTTTGCCCGGAAAGGGGGGTGGGCACCCCGCTATACTCATAACAAGTTTTTATCAATTCTTTTTTGTTATTCTTTGCAGATGCTGCCCGGAACAAGGGATTGGGCTCCCTATTGGATGTATGTAGCCTGCTGAGGGGATATGCTCCCTAATCATTAATAAAATTTTGTTCTAACTTCCTCCATTCTTACTCTAATTGATTCCTGCTTATGCATTTTTAACTTGGTTGAATACTCCTTGCTATATCTCTGGCCTCGATTCAGGTATAACCTTTCATGCTGTTAACCAAAAATTCACTCGACTAGAGAGAAATTATGTTAGCACCCTAGAGACTACTACCAAGGAGGTGGCGACCGGGGACGGTTCCTTTGGTACCTCATTCATATATTCGATGGTGAAAATGACAAAAAATGACATAACAAAATTCTAAGACACGTAAGGGAAAATGACACTAACTTTATTATTGAATCATATGGTGTACAAAAAAGTCGTTCATGATGGGATTATGCTCGATAGCAAGAGTGTAATAATGTAATCGACAATCCTTTCATATTAATAAAGTGATTTCTAGTTTAACAAATCTTATAGCATTTATAGTTTAATTATTATAATTGTCAAAAGTAAATAATCATAAGGTCAAAAGACTATAAGAAAAGAAGAATTGTTCATACATCTAGATATGTATGAGGTAGACACAATTCTTTAGTTAGTCTTGAATAATATTCACAACTTAAGATAAAAGGTTGGGCGCCTTTATCTTGTCAAAGTTGTAGATTCTTTTGCTACAATTTGAATGGGATCAAATGTGTTATGATGAGTCTAAAATCATCAAAGTGAGGTGTCTTTGGGCAAAAGAATCTAGTGCACTGGGTGCATTGAATAGGATCACAATGAAATACTTTATCTAGAACCGTCAATGGATAAAAGCTTTCATTTGAAGACAATCGGAGAGTCTAAATCAATCCTAAGATAAATGATGGACTTATGGTTGCTAGTGTTATCATTTGAGCTATCAATGAGTACGATAATATAGCGTAATCTATCCTTAATAGTTTGGTGGTATTCATTTGTTAATTGATAGATGACTTCATTTATAGATATAGACATCGTGGCTCCATTTATAATATGAGAGTAGAATATCATCATATGGATGTTATAAGATATTGGATATTAAATCTTAACGTTAAGTTTTCAATAGTGTCTATTAAAACATGGCTTCTAGACAAATCAAAATATCCAAGTTCAAAATGTGGTCATATGAGTAAATATGGTAACTTGGAGAGCTTTGGGCGGTCTATGAGCTCTTGTCGATTACTGATATTCTTCACGAGGATACACTTTCTCCAATAAGGTTGTCTAGGGTATGAATGAGTAACATCAACCTATTCTTTCTTTATTTAAGAGTTCAATTTTAGTTCTTTAGTGGAATGAAATAAAATTAAATAGATCGGACCTAAGTGAATCATTTGTTGATTGTGATTGGGTTGTGTCTATTGGAGCATAAATTTAGATAGCCCGCCAAGATCCCCAATCTACATGAACTTGCATGGATCACTTGATATATTCTACCAGACCAATTTAGGGGTCCATCTAGAATTGTATTGAGGCATGCAGACTTGTTTCTTTTTGTAAGAATGGGTCTAGTTCATATCTGGATTTTTTATAAAGGTCAAATGGATTTAATAAAATAAGAAAATAATATATATATATATGGTTTGGGTGGCAAGGCTATTTAGAATAGCTTAATTATATTATATCATTTTATTATTTAATTAAATGGAAATTAATTAATTTTTTGATTAATTAATTATTTAATTAAAAGTTAAAATCCTTTTCCTAGTAGGAGATGATCTCCTAAAATTATACTTTTGTTAGTAGTATAATTAATATTAAATACTATATTTGATAAGTAGATAAATAAAAAGAGTTATTTATCTAATCAAATTAGGAAGTCTTTAATATGGTAACAAATACACTATTGAGTTGGATTATGAGTCTTGGTGTAGGATAGAATTCCTTTTTGAAAAGGATTGTTAACCACCAAGTAAATCTACCTAAGGAAAGGATTCATAACTAACAAGTAAATCCTTCTTAGGAAAGGAATTAAGTCTCCCAATTATATTCTATGAAATTTCAGCCAGCTATGTATATATAAGAGGATGATAGAATTCCTTTTAGATAAGGATTCTTAATTTCCAAATAAATCCACCTAAGGAAATGATTCTTGCCAACCAAGTAAATCCTTCTTAGGAGATGATTAATCATCCTATATATGTGTGTGTGTTTGAAATTCAGCCAGCCCATAATTGCAATTGCAAAAATTATTTTTGGCCGAGCTTGGGATTTTCTAAAGAGAGAATTCGGCCAAGCAAGAGCTAATTTTGAGGGAGGAAATATTTGGTTTTTACTCTTGACAAAATTCGACCAACTCATAGAGATAGTGTGAATTCGGCCAAGAAGAGAAAAAAAGGGGAACGTTTTTGTTTTCGATAGTACACTAGTATCCTTTACATCAAAAGGGTTTATGTACAACATCGAATCAAGGTTCACGCGAGTTTCAATCAAATTGATTGATAATTCACAAGTGGTCGGACGTTCTTGATTTTTTCTCTTGGAGGATTATTGTGACTAACAAGGAACAAGTTTTGTTTGTTTCCATCCTCAGATATACAAGATAAAGAAAGGGAGCCCACACACCTAGGTGATTTACGTTCGTGACTGGATTGAAAAATATTACGGAATCAATTCGGTACTTGTTCAATCGTCACGAGAAAAAGGTATGACACTTTTTATATACATAAATTAAACTAGGGTTAATGTTCTCGTTGTGTAAAAGGGAAAAAAAATTATTTATACTGTAACCCTAATTTTATTAAATTTTCTCACGCTTACACCGCGTGGGGTTTAATTTTCCCTACAATTGGTATCAGAGCCTTGTTGTACCCTTGATTAATTAATGTATGTGTTCGTGAATCTTTTTCTTTTTCTTGTATATATGCATGTTTTAGAAAGAGATCACACTCTAGGTATTCGTATGTATGTATATATATATATATATATATATATATATATATATATATATATTTATATTGGAATGTATGGATGGATATATGTTGTATATGTGGTTTGTTATTGCTCAATTTTGGTCATAGAATTTCAATGTATTTTTGTTTTGGGATTGTAATAAGAAGGGTGGTCTATCATCACCATAATTTCCTTCTTGGTAGTTGCTAAGTTTTTTTTTATTATTTATTTTTTTATTGTAATAATAATTATAAAAAACTGCAGTATTTTTATTTATAATTCTTCTGTAATACACTCAAGCTTCGAAGACTCGAAGGTTTGAATAATTGGAAGCAACCAGAACAAGTTTGGGAACGTGCGACCCGTAGCAACGAACGTGCGTGCGAAGAGCATGCAGCCATGTTTGTTGTGGCATGGGCTGCGCACGGTAGCCCAATGGAAGCCATGGGCTTTGCATGGCAGCCCTTATTGGGTTTGTGGCATGAACACTCCCATAGGTAAGGCCTAGGGTGCGCACGCCCATGGGAGGTAGCCGAGAGAGTCCGAACGACGAAGGTCGCGTGAAGACTTGTTCGCCAAGAAAGGAGTTTTTTGTATTCCAAGACATGTAATTTACTTGCTTTTCTAGGATGGACCAAAATTGATGCTATTTATATTTGTTGTAAATATTACAATGTTTGTCATTGTTTGATAACATGTCATATAGAATAGGAGTGTCACTCATATCTCTTTTGGTATGAACATGCATTGAATGGTTTAAGTATCTAAATTGACATCTAGATAACTTGGTAAATCATTCTTTGGAATTCGATCACACGCCTTAAACAATTGAGTGGGAGAAGGTGTTTTGGAACACCTACGGCCTCAAAATAACCCCTAAGGGGTATTCATGAATGGAATTTAGCAAGATACTTCCTTACAAGGATAGACTAGACAATTAGCCCAAACAATATCTACTCCCAAATGAGGGATATTCGTGAGGGATTATATTGAAGGTCGATAACTTGGTATTACACTCAATGTAATTTTATTAATATCCTCCCAAGAGTTCTTGTTAATAAAAATTACAAGGCTAAAAATTTAAAACGTTGGTTGTTATGTTAACAATTAGGTGGGACCTAGTTTAACTAGTAAATGTTGTGAACTCCCAAATGAGGCGTGACATTTATGGGTGTTGGATCACCGTTGAATTTTTACGATTGGATTATTTTATTTAATTCAATATAAATATTCGAAAGTGCTTTATCATGATTATTTACATTTATAATTTTTGTTATTGTTCAAAAATCATGTCGCCATCCTTAATGAACATCCTTAAAGACAATACTTTAACTGGTGATAATTACGTTACATGGAAAAGGAAAATTGGGCTTTTATTGCACTTCGAAAAGCATAAGTTCGTTATGTGCACTCCTAAACCACTTACTCCTACTAATGAGTATACTCAGAAGCAAAGAGATGAGTGTTAGCAGTGGGAGTCTTCTGATGAGATGGCTAAATGTTACATTATGGCCGCCATCTCTGATGTGTTGCAACAACAACATGAATGAATGAAGTCTGCTGTCGATATAATGATGTCTCTAGAGGAGATGTTTGCTATGAGGTCTATGACGACTAAGAGCGAGGCAGTGACTGCTTTTATGAATCTTAGGATAAAACTTGGACAGGCTGTGAAAGATCACATGATGAAAGTCATAGCACATCTCAACATTGCTAAACTGAATGGTACTGAGGTAGATGGTGACACTAAAATTGACATGATTGTTAACTCACTGTCGGATTCCTTTGATCAATTCAAGTTGGACTACACCTTGAATAATAAGGAATACACCTCGCAAGGCCTGATGCAAGATGTTCAAAGCATGAAAAAAATCCTTGTGAAAGGCAAAGGTCAAGAGATTCATACCGTAGGTAAAGTTGATACTGGTAAGACCCGTAAGATGGTCAAGAAACAGTAGAAGAAAAAGCAACTAGGACCTACTAAGAAGGAGACAAAGAGAGTAACCAAGATCAAAGGGAAGTGTTTTCTTTGTGGTGAAAAGGGACATTGGAAAATAAATTGCCCAAAGTCTCAAGACAAAAAGGAAGAAGGTAATATTAATTATCTTGAAACATATTTTTTGGCGGATTCTATGGATTCTTGGATCATAGACTCCGGAGCCACTAATCATGTTTGTTTTTCCTTACAGGGGTTCAAGGAAAGGAGAAGGCTTAATGATAATGAATTCAACTTGTGTTTAGGCAATTGAGCATTGGTGTCTGCTAGTTCAGTGGGAGATATGAGAATTAGTTTATATTCTGTTGACGGGAAATTTTCTCGAGATGAGAAATTTCTGTTAACACCCTCAAGACCACTACCACGAAAACAATGGCCGGGGTCAGTACCGTTAGTTCCCGACCTGTTTAAAAGAGAGACGAGTGGCAATAATAGTAAATGGGAGATCTATTATCCATATATTGCTTTAAGATACAAATAACTCTCTTATTTGCTCATAATCTCTCGGAGGTGAAGGGTGGTGGCACCTTGGTGCCAGTCAAATAGTGGAGATGAAGGTGACTGTGTTCTGTAATCAGAATTTAGGCCCTCATTCTATGTGTATGTCTGTTGTTTATGATTTTATTTCTCTACCGTTCCTCTCTGTCCTTGATTTTCCATCCCTTTTCACCTTGCTTGGCCTCACATAGATATATCGTCCAAGTAGGTTTTTAGTTTGCGTATCTTATGAATCCGTTCCCTCCTTATCGGGCGGGATTTGTTATTTAAATTTGAATTGTTTCCGAATTTGATGATATCGTTGACAAAGATAAATTTGTTCAATTATTTGAATTTAAACTCTTGACGTGCATGTATATATCATGTGGAGATGATCCTGTGTGCACTCGTGCCATCGATCTTCATGGAGGTCAACCTGCCAGCTGCCCGTTGCCCCGTAGAGCGAGGTGGATCCATGCTCTGGCTCTGTTCTTAGAAGCTTAAGGTGGAATTTCTCTGACTTGTGGGGGCTTGAGATGCTCTTGTTGACCTCTCCGGGAGGTAGCTGGGGTAGTGTAGATCCAGGCGTGATTCTTCCCTTATGCCCAACAAGGACAGCGGGCTTCTGGAGAGGTTGGCGGGCTTCTTTCGAATGTCCCTTGAGCTTGGAGACATCCTCTGGCATTTACGGGGCTGTTTGTGGAGCTCGACCTTTCAGCCGAGGTTTCCCGATATATGGGTTGGAGAAGCCCGGGCTCTAATACTCTTATGGGGGCTCGTCCTGGTCACGTCTGGCTTGTCTTCAGGTAACTTTGAAGCTGAACCGTCTTTCCCTACTCTTACGGGGTTGCTTTACGGTTTTACCGGGCTTTATGATTGTCGATTGAGGGTGGAAAATTTCTCTTTGACCCCTGGCCAAATTTACCTATTAACAGAAGTCCCCTCTGACTTGAACACCGGTGGTAGAGTTAGGGTTGGAGTTAGATTCCTTGTTTAATTGAGAAAGTTTTTCACCATAAAGATAATTAATAAGAGCGAAATTTTCTCATTAATTACCCAACATTTTGAATTTGAAACTGAGTGTTATTAGAAGAAAAAAAAACGGCTGTAATACGGCGGTGATCTTCCCGAGAATATCGCCCATAAACCTCTATTTAAGCCCGGTCTGACCGTTACCTTCTTCATATTTCCATAAATCTCAAACTTTCAAATTTCGTCTTCCCCATTTTTTCTGCCGAAATCTTCCACTTGCTTTCTCACCTCTCTTTCCCATCAATGTCGACTTTCACAGATAGTGTTGATGCCTTGGTGGAGGGATCCGGGGGCCCTAACCTAGCTTCTCTCAAGCGGGTGCGAGAGATTTCAAGCGACGAGGAATCTTCCTCCCTCGGCCAACGTCGTCTTTTAAATAAGAACGCTTCTATAGGCTCTGGCTTTTCGAACCGACCTGACAACCCTCTGAACTTATTCGATGAAGACTCTGACATTGGGAAGAGATTAGATGCGGTCGGGAGGGCTCAAGTCACGGTGGCGGAGCTTCCTCCAATGATAACCCTTATTTTCGAACCCATGGTCATCTCCGACTCTACTGTCGACCCTCAGTCGATCGGCCGTCTACGGGATCAGTATGGTATTCCTGATACCATTTCTCTAACCGTCCCCGATCGAAAATACGATGCTTTTAGCCCGCCCAAAGGCGTGCTTCCTATCCATGTCACGGATTTTAAGAGCAGGGTGAGGCTTCTTATACACCCCACCCCACCCCACCCTACGGCGGGCTCTCAATGCCCTTCAGCTGGCTCCGCTTCAATTGATGCCTAACTTTTAGAGGCATCTAATCAGCTTCCTGGTATTGTAAAGGGAGCAATATGAGCTGAGCGGTGTCACTAGGGAGCCCGAGGCTGAGGAGCTCGCCTTCCTTTTCCAGATCGGTAGCTTGGCAGGAGTCCTACGAGGCCAATTCTATGCCAACGCTAAGAATAGGCTCAATTTATCATCCCCAGGGCTTTAAAGAATTACCCCGCTTGGAAAGAAGAATGGGTATTGGCAGGGGGAGACTAGGGGAGCTCTGTCTTCTTCGGTTGGCATGAGCTTGAGTTTCCCACCGCCTTTTGTGACAAACCCACATAGGGTCGGGATTCCTTGCCCGATGAGTCTGAAGCCTTGCTGAAGACCATCATAGCTCAGAACTTTTTGAATCTGAAGTTTCTTACCACTAACCCCTTCGATCCCCGCAGGGTAAACAGGTACTTGCGGATATCCCTCGTGAGTATCTAGATCTATCTTGTTTTCACTTTTTTTTATTGGAGGGTTCAGTTATGATGATCTTGATTCTTTTCTCGAAAAGTATTTGTTGTTGCTCCAGCTTCTCGCGAAGCCCTACAAGTTTGGATACCTCCTCCTTCTTCCAGATGGTCCCCCGGGGGCGTTTTTGACTGTTCCGAAGAAGGGGGGTTCAGCCACTAAGGTAGCTGCCCCGTTCGTTCCTCCCTCATCTCCTTCCCAGGTGAAGTCCAAGATGGCTCTTCTGGTATCTTTGGCTGCGAAGGCTCAAAATCGAGTAGGGTCTGCTTCTCTAGTCATCAAAAAGTCCGTTCCTGCCCCTCCTCCAAAAGTTACTGCTCTAAACGATACCCCCTGAGCCCTGCTACCCCTCTTTGTAGATCCGGTTGTACCCTGAGTAGTCGAGGTTCCCAAGGAGCCCGATGCCGATTTTTTTGAGATTTCCCCTTCTCGCCCCCACCAGCAATCGAGCTTGGCGGGTCAGGATGAGGTCCTGAAGCAATTTGTCACATCTTGTCCAGGCGGTGGGCTTTCTAGGATGACCGCGATGCCAGTGGACATCTTGATCACTAAAGGGTCCGCCGTTTTATCCGAGGTAATTGTCTCTTTTACTTCTTCATTGAGCTGCATGACTTGTCATTTTCTAACATGATTTTCCTTTGCAGGCTTTCAAGTTTCAGATGGCCATGGGGCATCAAGTAGCCTTCCTCCATGATCGGGCAGCCAAGGTTGAGGCTGTAGCTGAGTGAGCCATAGGGTTGCTTGCGCGGGCTCAGACCTCGATCCAAGAGATGACCTCCAGCCAACAGGGAATGGAGATGCAGCTAGCTGAGCTTCAATCTGATCATGAGAGGCTGAAGTGGGCTTTTGATCAGGAGACTCTCCGGTCGAAGCGGCGGGCTAGCAAGAGAGATGATTGAAGGGGAGAGGCGAAGGCCCTAAATGCTGAGAACCAAACCTTGCAGGCTCAAATTACCCAGCTCCAAGCCGAAGTGGAAGCCTCTTTTAACGAGGGGTATTTCTACGCCTTCTATCAGGTTGCAGAGGCTTTCCCCCTCCATTCGATCTCTCCAGCATCACCGGCTGGGATAGAGTGGAGTTCATGTCATGGACTGCGGAGATGTCTCGCCCCAAAACTGATGGAGCTGGACTTTTCAAGGACGGAGCTTAGAAGCAAATGGAGGTGCCAGATCTGCCTTCTTCTGTTCAAGCCTTTCCTGTATCTGGTCCTGGTGAATCCTCGAAGGGGGCTCACAACGAGGAGCTAGAAGAAGGCCTTACTGAATCCCGAGATCCTCCCGTAGTCATATCAAGAATAGAGTCAATAGAAAGTGGGAGCATGCCTAAGTCGGTGATCGGCCTTCTTGATGCAGCCATTCATCCTGAAGTTATGACAATGATTAATGAAATTGTATAGGAGGATCCTGTTGACCCCGAGGCAGCCGGGGCTGATCCCTATGAGGAGATGGCTGAGGAGGTAGATGCAGCTGACCAGGACGAACCGCGACCGGAGAAGGGAGCAGAGGGTGAGGTTCATTCTGTAGAGGAGGAGGCTGAAGGTCCTTAGGAAGACAAAGAAGCTTGAGTTCTCTCTCATGTAATCTACTTTGAATGCCTGGAAAAGGGGGTGGGCATCCCATCTTCAACTGTGTTTGATCTTTATTATTTTTCTTTTGTAGCCCAGAACCAGGGATTGGGCCCCCATTGCTTGTAGTAGCCTTATTGGGGGATAAACTCCCTTACTTGATAATAAAAGTTTAATCTCAGATCTAACTCTGGCTTCCATGTACTTGCTTGATCGTCCAGCTTTTATATCGAAGCGAGCTATCTTTGGGAAAAATTAAGATAAGAAAAACAAGTTATTGGCATTGAGCCCCCACACTAATGAAACTCCTAGCTCAACTTCTTCAGCTGACAGTCCCCTTGTTTGATTGTGGGTCTACTGTAGTAAGTAACCCTGTATCAAGGGGAGCTAGTGGATTAAAAGAGTATTTAGAGTTTAAATAAATCGAGCCCTCCATCCCTAAGCCTCTTTGGGAGGTTGTAGCATGAGTAGAACATTAAATTGAGAATTGTTTAGTCCCTTCTTAGGCTCGGGATCAAGAGGGCTTCCGAGCTTTCAAGCTCGATTCCTTATTGGGTATGGTAGCCAGACCAAGGCATCAAGAGCGTTATTTAGCTATTTCCTAGTCTGGATGGCAACTATGCTCTTACACTCAGATCCTTCTTAGGGGTGGTAGCCCGACCAAGGCATCAGGGGGGCTATCTAGCTATTTCCTGGTCTCGAGATCTTGATGGCAACTATGCTCTTACACTCATATCCTTCTTGGGGGTGGTAGCCCGATTAAGGCTTCAGGAGCGCTATCTAGCTATATTCTGGCATTTTGATCCGGATGCAAACTATGCACTTATACTCGGTTCCTTCTTAGAGGAGGTCACCTGACCAAGGCATCAGGGATTATGAGGGGGCTTCCCTAGTAAATCTCTGGTCTCGAGATCTGGATGGCAACTATGCTCTTACACTGAGACCCTTCTTGGCAGGGGGTGGTGCCCGGTCGAGGCATTTAGAGGGCTATCTAGCTATTTCCTCGTCTCGAGATCTGGATAGCAACTATGCTCTTACACTCAGATCCTTTTTGGGGGTGGTAGCCCGACCAAGGCATCAGGAGCGCCATCTAGCTATAACTTAGTATTTTGATCCGGATGGCAACTATGCATTTATACTCGGATCCTTCTTGTGGGAGGTCATCCGACCAAGGCATCAGGGATGATGAGGGGGCTTCCCTGGTAAATCTCTGGTCTCGAGATCTGGATGGAAACTATGCTCTTACACTCAGACCCTTGTTGGCGGGGGGTGGTGCCCTGCCGAGGCATCAAGAGCAGCGAGGGGGCTTCCACTACTTACCCCTGGTCTTGAGGCGATAATGTTGAAACTTTCCACGTAGACCCAAATCATTGTAGGACATAGTCAGAAAAGGAGTAAACAAGAAAACATGTGAGCTTTATTGATATGGAAGATGGAGTACAATACTGTCAGAAGAAAAAATAAAAGAAGCTAGTCGGAGGTTGCCTGCTCCTGAGTCCCTTGTTCAAGGGTAGAATTTCCTTAGGTGATCCGCATTCCAAGTATGGTCGATGAGTCGGCCATCCATCTTGCTTTTCCTCCAGGAGGTCCAAGTTAGCTTGGAGCTTGCTTTCGTTGCTCTCCAATTCGAATCGTTGGACTTTAAAGGAGGTCAACTTATGCTTTATAGGTAGGACTGCTTCAACCCTGAAAGCCAGCGAGTAGGGCGTTTCCCCAGTAGTTGTTCTCTTTATAGTGCGGTAAGCCCAGAGGACCTTGGCATGCTTCTCTGCTAATCTACCTTTCTTTGTACTTCTATGTCGGGCATCATGAGTTCTTCTTTAGGGTAATCGATAGATCCCGCATTTTCTAGGTGTAGTGTAGGGGCTATCCCACCTTGGATAGTCGTCACCTGTGTGAGTTGCTTTGCTAGAATTGTTGGGTTAGCTGACACTGCGTAGCATTTCCTAGCTGCTTGCTGATCACCCCGAACCTCTCTTACCTTGTCTCCTACCGAGAACTTTAAAAAATTATGGTAAATGGAAAGGACCTCTTTTAGGGATGATAGGAATGGCCTCCCTAATATTGCGTTGTAGGCCGACAGGGTATCCACCACCACGAAGTCGGTCATGATATTTTATTGAAGAGGTGTGGCTCCGATGATCACTGGTAGGATTTTTGATCATACGGGTGTGATGGAGTCCTTAGTGAAATCGTATAATGGAGTAGTACAACTGTTGTAGCACCATTGCTTCAAGTTTAGTTTCTCCAAAGTATCTTTGAACAGAACATCGACGCTGCTACTTGTGTCGATGAGCACGCGGTGCACCATGAAGTTGACAATTTGTACTGTGATGACCATGGGGTCATCATATGGCTGCACGGTGTTATAGACATCTGCCTCAATGAAAAGGATATGAGAAAGTTGGGAGGGGTTGGTCGGTCTTTGGTCGACCTTGAAGATATTCCGCCCCTCATCCGTACGAGGGACCTTCCTCGTATGGTTTTTCCTAGAATTGTTGGAGGTGCCAGCCAGAGTGGGACCCTCGCTGATAGTATGTGTTACTTGAATTTACTGCATCAGGTCTGTTTGCTCTCCCTTCTTCTTCTCAGCATGTTCCCGGATCTCGGCTTACACCTCCCTTCCAGTTTGAATGTTCACCCTGACTTGTTGTAAGTACTCTATCTAGCATCCTCCCCTGATCAAAGCCTCAATCTGGTTCCGCAGGTTGTAGCATTCTGAAGTATTGTGCCCTACGTCCTCGTGAAAGTCACAATATTTGTAACGATTTCTTTTATCGACCGGGGCTTTCATAAGAGCAGGCTTCTGTAACAATCCTTTATCCCGGATGGCGAGGTAGACTGTTTCTCTAGATGCATTCAGGGGAGTGTAACGGTCATACCCCCTCTCATCGCGGGCTATAGGGGCCACTGTCCTGGGAGGTGGTAAAGCTTGAGGAGGAGCCCGTTTATATGGTTCCCTTTCTGATCGGGGCTGAGGAAGAGGGAAACCGTATATTGATTATTGGGAGGTTTGTTCCGGCTCTTTTGATCTTGCTCGGGTCAAGGAACTTCCTTCTTTTGTCTCTTTTCGGCTCTCATGTCGTCATGCTCCATCTTAACCTTGAGCTGTTCGTATACCTCGATCTGTTCCAGAGCCCGATCATAGGCTTCTTGGTAGGTTTCCGAAGGTCTCTTGGTAAAAGACCGGAATAGATTTCCTGCCCACAAGTTTCCTCCGAAGTCTAAGAGGGTTTCTTTCTCGGTGAAGAACCATATCTGGATGAATTCCTTATGGAACCGCTCAACATAAGCCCGGAGAGTTTTCCCTCTCTCCTTGATCACATATTGTAGATGAATCGGGTCCTTCAGTCAGGGCTTAACCCCTTTGAACTGTGACCAGAAGTTAGTTGATAATTTGGTGAAGGAATCTACACTCCCAACAGGTAGTTTCCTAAACCAGGTCTTAGCATAATCCGTGAGTGTAGTGGGGAACATCCGACACATTGCGGCTTTGGTTGTGTTATAGACATTTATCTGTTGAACGAAGCTCTCTGAGTGGCTCAGCGGATCTTCAGTTCCGGAGGACCTATCAACTGGCATTTCGAACTTAGGCGGGAGCTCTGCCTCCAGGATCCTGCTGGTGAAGGAGGCGTTAATTTTTCTTAGAGGATCTTTCTTGTCCTCCTTGTACTTCCCCTTCTTCATCAATTGGACCTCTTTCTGTAGCTCTGCCAACTGGTCCCTTAGTCGCTTGCTTTCGGACTTCCTTGAGTCGATCCCGGATTCCTCACCATCAGATTCTTCTGATGAACTGGTGACCTTTACCCTGTTCCTTCTTTGGATGGGGTTGCTCAGGGACATGGCTGACTTTCTTCTTTTCTACCCCGAGCTTTTCTACTTATAGTCGTTGGGTGGAGGAGCTCTTCCCGTCCCTGGGAAAAGACGTCTGCCGCAGATCTGAATTTTCATGGTTGGTAGCGTGGTAGTGCTTCTAGAACATGGGGCATGGGCCCTAACTTTTCCCGGATCGAGGTCAGGAGTCCCGCTCTGTTACGAGTTGATTCCCGAGGGGCAAGCCCCAAGCTATCAAATACGGGTTGCCTAGCCCCGGGCTTGCTTAATTCCCCTTGATTGCAGAGACCTGTTTGTTAGATAGCGATACCCTCAACATGTAGTAGAAGGCGGACGTTCTCTTCAGGGGGATCCAGAGCCCGCAAAGTAGTTGGCTGGATGGGAATCTGGCTATGGAGCCCGGATTTTTTCCTTTTCCTCTGAACCTTTCGTGTCGATGTAGCAAAAGGTTTTCCTGTGGTGGCCTACTGCCCCTTGTGAGGAGCGGAGCTTCATGATGACTTTAAAATAAAGAACTTTTTGAATGTAAAAAGAGGGTGGTGTGAGAGGATTCCCAAAGACGGTGCCAGAAAGTGTTGACGGGAAATTTGCTTGAGATGAGAAATTTCTGTTAACACCCTCGAGACCACTACCACGAAAGCAATGGCCGGGGTCAGTACCGTTGATTCCCGACCTATTTAAGAGAGAGACGAGTGGCAATAACAATAAATGGGAGCTCTATTATTGATATATTGCTTTAAGATACAAATAACTCTCTTATTTGCACACAATCTCTCAGAGGTGTAGGGTGGTGGCACCTTGGTGCATGTCGAATAGTGGAGATGAAGGTGACCGTGTTCTGTAATCAAAATTTAAGCCCTCCTTCTATGTATATGTCTGTTGTTTATGATTTTCTTTCTCTGTCGTTCCTCTCTGTCCTTCATTTTCCGTCCCTTTTCACCTTGCTTGGCCTCACATATATATATATCGTCCAAGTAGGTTTTTAGTTTGTGAACACTTTATTGTAATCTCATGAATCCGTTCCCTCCTTATCGGGCAGGATTTGTTATTTAAATTTGAATTGTTTCCGGATCGATGATATCGTTGACGAAGATAAGTTTGTTCCCTTATTTGAATATAAACTCTTGACGTGCATGTAGATATCATGTGGAGATGATCCTGTGTGCACTTGGCCATCGATCTTCATGGAGGTCATCCTGCCAGCTACCCGTTGCCCCGTAGAGTGAGGTGGATCCATGGTCTGGCTCTGTTCTAAGAAGCTTAAGATGGATTTTCCCTGACCTGTGGGGGCTTGGGATGCTCTTGTTGACCTCTCAGAGAGGTAGCTGGGTAGTGTAAATCCAGGCGTGATTCTTCCCTTATGCCCAGCAAGGACAGTAGGCTTCTGAAGAGGTTGGCAGGCCTTTTTCGAATGTCCCTTGAGCTTGGAGACTTCCTCTGGCATTTACGGGGCGGTTTGTCTAGCTCGACCTTTGAGCCGAGGTTCCCCGATAGATGGCCTGGAGAAGCCTGGGCTCCAATACTCTTGTGGGGGCTTGTCCCGGTCACGTCTGGCTTGTCTTTCGGTAACTTTGATTGTCGATTGAGGGCGGAAAATTTCTCTTTGACCCCCGGCCAAATTTCCCTATTAACAGAAGTCCCCTCTGACTTGAACATCGGTGGTAGAGTTGGGGTTGGAGTCAGATTTCTTGTTTAATTGAGAAATTTTTTTGCCGTAAAGATAATTAATGAGAGCGAAATTTTCTCATTAATTACCCAACATTTTAAATTTGAAACTGAGTGTTATTCGAAAAAAAAACGGCTATAATATGGAGGTGATCTTCCCGAAGATATCGCCCATAGACCTCTATTTAAGCCCGGTCTGACCGTCACCTTCATCATACTTCCTCAAATCTCAAACTTTCAATTTTCTTCTTCCCCTTTTTTTCTGCCGAAATCTTCCACTTTCTTTTTCACCTCTTTTTCCCATCAATGTTGACTTCCACAGATAGTGTTAGACACAGAATCAACGGAACCTACTCACAAAAGAGTAAAAATATCAAAAGATGAAACCTAACTTCGGCATTTGCTATTAGGTCATATTAACCTTAATAGGATTAAAAAGTTGGTAAGTGACAGACCACTAAGTGACTTAAAGGTTGATGATCTACCAACTTGTGAATCTTGTTTGGAAGGTAAAATGACCAAAAGGTCATTTGCGACCAAAGGCGCATGAGCCATCGAATGTTTAGGATTGATACACACTGATGTGTGTGGACCTCTGAGCATTCAAGCTAGAGGTGGATATGAGTACTTCATTACTTTCATGGATGATCACTCAAGATTTAGCTATGTGTATATCATGAGACATAAGCCAGATGCTTTTGATATGTTCAAAGCATTTAAAGCTAAAGTAGAAAATCAACTTGAGAAAAGTATAAAAATATTGAGGTCTGATCGTGGTGGAGAATATCTATCTGGTGAGTTTCAGCAATATCTTATTGAAAATGGGATAATTTCTCTGTTTTCTGCACCAGACACACCTTAAAAAAATGGAGTGGTAGAAAGGAGAAATAGAACTCTTTTTGATTTGGTTAGGTCTATGTTGAGGTATTCAACTCTCTCAAATTCTTGTTGGGGATATGCTTTACAAACCGCAATGTACATTCTAAACGATGTACCATCTATGTTGGTTCCTATAACAATGTATGAGTTGTTGACCAGCCGAATGCCTAGAATACAACATTTAGGGATATTTGGATTTCCTACGCATGTGTTAAAAGGAAAGACTGAAAAGATGGAGTCCCGTTAAGAAACATGCATATTTGTAGGGTAGCCAAAAGGAACAAAGGGATCGTCCATCAGATCTTAAAGTATTTGTTTCGACAAATGCTAAATTTCTGGAAATGACTATATGAATAATTTTATGCCTAAAAGTAGAAATTGTCCTGAATGAGCTTTTAGGAGATACAATTCCACAAGAGGTTTCGCAACCAAGCCCAATTGTAAGTTCCGTACCAACACAAGTCAACAATCTACCATACCTCATCGTAGTGGGAGGGTTGTTAGACAACCCGAGAGATACATCGGTCTAGGAGAATCTGTAGAGATCTTCCGGATGATAAGGATCCCTATATATACAAGGAAGCAATTGAAGATGTTGATTGTCGCCATTGGCAAAAGGCAATGCAATCCGAAATTGAATCTATGTTCAAAAACAATGTCTGGTCTCTTGTAGACTTGCCTAAAGGGATAAAACTCATTGGGTGCAAGTGGGTATACAAGAGGAAAAAAGGAATGGATGGAAATGTGGAAACCTTTAAAGCTAGATTGGTAGCTAAAGGTTATACACAGAAGGAAGGTATCGATTATGAAGAAACCTTCTCTCATGTGGCCATGCTTAAATCTTTTAGGATACTCTTATCTATTGCGGCATCTCTAGACCTACAGATTTGGCTAATGGACGTCAAGACAGCTTTCCTTAATGGAAGTCTTGACAAAAGCATCTATATGATGCAACCAGAAGGATTCATTGAAAAAGGCCAAGAGGAAAGGGTATGCAAGTTGCAAAGATCCATATATGGATTGAAGCAAACATCCAGATCTTGGAACATAAGGTTCGATCAAGCTGTGAAAAGTTTTGGATTTATTTAAAACCTTGACGAACCTTGTGTATACAAAATGATTAAAGGCGACAAGTTGGTTTTTCAAGTTCTTTATGTTGATGATATACTACTCATCGGATACGATGTAGGTGTATTGACATCAATAAAAGAATGGTTAGCAAAACAATTTGATATGAAGGACTTAGGATAAGCAAGTTATATTCTTGCTATCCAAGTCATAAGGGAAAGAAAGAATAGAACGATTGCATTATCCCAAGCTTCATACATAGATAAAATCTTGTCTAGGTTTTCCATGCAAGATTCCAAGAAAGGTATGCTACCTTTCAGACATGGAATCAAACTTTCTAAGGAACAAGTTCCTAAGAATGAGCATGAAGAGCAATTCATGAGTAGGGTTCCATAAGCATCGACAGTTGGAAGTCTCATGTATGCAATGCTTTGCACTCGACCAGATATTTGTTTTGCTGTGGCCATAGTAAGCAGGTTTCAATCGAAACCTAGTCCTGATCACTGGACGACAGTCAAGCATATTTTCAAGTATCTTAGGAGAATGAGAGATTATATGTTTGTATACTCTGGAGGGGATTTAATTCCCGTTGTGTATACATATTCTGATTTTCAGTCAGATTCTGAGTTTAGGAGATCAACATCAGGATTTGTGTTTACTATTGGAGGAGGGGCAGTCGTATGGAGGAATATCAAGCAATCTTATATTGCCGATTCCACCATGGAAGTTGAGTATGTTGTCGCATGCAAGGCTGCAAAAGAGGTTGTCTGGCTCTACCAATTTTTGATTTACCTGGAAGTGGTTCCTGATACGAATAAGCAAATCACTAACTATTGTAACAATAGTGGGGCAGTGGCTAATTCGAGAGAACCAAGAAGTCATAAGAGAGGGAAACACAATGAAAGAAAGTATCACCTTCTAAGGGAAATTGTGCATAGGGGTGACGTGAAGATTTCCAAGATCGCGTCAGTAGATAATCTAGCGGATCCTTTTACAAAGGCTCTTCCACAAAAGAGTTTTGATAGGCATCTAGAGAACATGGGGATGAGAAATATGACACATTTGCCATAGAGCAAGTGGGAGATTGTTGGGATTATGCTTGATAGCAGGAGTGTATTAATGTAATTGACAATCTTTTCATATTAATAAAGTGATTTATAGTTTAACAAATCTTATAGCATTTATAGTTTAATTATTATAATTGTCAAAAGTAAATAGTCATAAGGTGAAAAGACTATGAAAAAAGAAGAATTGTTCATACATCTCGATATGTATGAGGTAGACACAATTCTTTAGTTATTCTTGAATAATATTCACAACTTAAGATAAAAGGTTGGGCGCCTTTATATTGTCAAAGTTGTAGATTCTTTTGCTACAATTTGAATGGGATCAAATGTGTTATGATGAGTCTAAAATCATCAAAGTGAGGTGTCTTTGTGCAAAAGAATCTAGTGCACTGGGTGCATTGAATAGGATCACAATGAAATACATTATCTAGAACCGTCAATGGATAAAAGCTTTCATTTGAAGACAATCAGAGAGTTTATATAAATCCTGAGATAAATGATGGACTTATGGTTGCACGTGTTATCATTTGAGCTATCAATGATTACGATTATATAGCATTGTCTATCCTCGATAGTTTTGTGGTGTTCATTTGTTAATTGATAGAGGACTTCATTTATAGACATGGACATCGTGGCTCCATTTATTAAATGAGAGTAGGATATCATCATATGGATGTTTTGAGGTATTGGATATTAAATCTTAACATTAAGTTTTCAATAGTGTCTATTGAAACATAGCTTCTAGACAAGTCAAAATATCCAGGTTCAAAATGTGGTCATATGAGTAATATATAGTAACTTGGAGAGCTATAGGCGGTCTATTAGCTCTTGGCGATCACTAATATTCTTCACGAGGATACATTTTCTCTAATAAGGTTGTCTAGGGTATGAATGACTAACATCAACTTATTCTATCTTTATTTAAGAGTTCAATTTTAGTTCTTTACTGGAATGAAATAAAATTAAATAGATCGGATCTAAGTGAATCGTTTGTTGATTGTGATTTGGTTGTGTCTATTGGAGCTTAAATTTAGATAGCCCGCCAAAATCCCCAATCCAAACGAACTTGCAGACCTCATCCTACCCCACCGAGCTTGATTGATGGTTAGAGCAGGTAGGGGGAACCTCTGGAACGCCAACCTCGGGGTCCACCGAAGGTTGAGGAGGTTGGAGAATAGATGGAGTGGTAAAGGCATCGGGTAAGGTGACTGAAAGGGCATCAGTAGTAGCAGGTGTAGCCAATGGAGGGGCAACAAGAGTCGTATCAACAGCCTGAGAAGCGGGCCTTCCTTGGTTTAAAGCCCTAGAAGCCCACGACGCAAGAGCATCCAACTTGGACTTAACTTGGGAAGGAGGCAGAGTAGGAATAGGCGAAACCCTATCTGGATCAGTAGACCCCTCTTTCTGCGAAGTAGCTAAGGAGGCTTCCTAGGGTAATCTGACAAAAGAAGGATGGGTACGAGCTTGCTAAAAAAAGAATGGGAAGGCATCAAAATTAAGCTAGTTAACAAAACAAAACAGGATAGCTTAGTGTAACTTACGAGGAGTTGCATTAGAAATTCACAGATAATGATTACTAGGTTAGAATAGAAGGGGTCGACAGTTGGAAACTTTAGGTTCTACTAGTTCTTAGCGAGGATGGCCTTCAGTACAACTACAAACTCGAAAGGTAAGGATTCCCGATCCCACGAGGGTTTATTGTTGAAAGCGGTGGGACTCTGAACTCATGCCCTCCAATAAATGTCGAGCTTCTCCAATCATCCCCCGCCAGGATCCACTTCTCCTTCCAGGCTGGATCCTTCTTTAAAGCACCGGGAATGATGAAGTTGAGCTTGTTCTTAGCTTTTGCATAGAACTTGCCTTGAGGAGCTCCAGACAGGCTTCCAATTTGAAAAAGATAAGCCAACTCTTATACTCCAGGCTCTCTGGTAACCTTGCTCATCTCGCACTGTTCCCTCCATAGCATGAGAAAGACAATTAGATGCCTCTAGAAGTCAGGAGTCAGTTGGAGAAGAGCTAGCTGTAGGGCGCTGAGAGCCCATCGAACGCTAGGATAAAGATAAAGCCTGACCCCATTTTCAAGGGCCGCCACTTTGATCAGAAGCACACCTTTGGGAGAATTAAAGATGTCATAAATTTGGTGAGGAACTGATATGGATAGGCTATCGGGAATGCCATACTTAGACCTCATACAATTAGTCGAATGTGGATCGACGGTGGAGTCCGAAATGACCCTGAAGTCATAAAGAGGAAGCTTCTATAGAGAAGGATCGCTAATTGTGACTTGGTACTTCCTTGCAGTGCCGTCCCTATTTTCCCCATTAGAATCTTTGTTGACCAATCTCAAAGGGGTTATCTGGTCGGTCAGAAAACCCAGTCCCGATAGCTATGTTATTGTTCGACCAATGGTGTTACGGGTTTAGAGGTGAGTCATCAACATTAAAGTCTCATCGAGCCGACTTTCCATGGGCAAGATTGGAAACTTCCTCACCATCGACAAGAGAATCGACTGAGTCATAGCTGGCTTTCGACATGGTAGAATAAGACTTACGAGTTCGACAAAAGAAAAGAAAAGAGATGAAGTACTGAACGAGAGGAAATTCTTCTTCGTCGAGAATTTGAAATTAGAAAAAAGAGAAAGTGCGAGGAAGGCGGTAAAACAGCCGGGTATAAATAGGAGTGGATAAAGTGATGACGTCGGTGACACAGAAGCCAGATCTTCGGTGAGATTACCTTGAATCTCAGGATCGATCGTAATGTAGCCAAATTATTTTAGGGAATGCACCAGCCTATGCTCGCCATGTCACTTATGTAATTAATGAGGAGATTTCCACTAAGATTCTTGGTATCGATGAAGAAGGGAAGATTTCCTAATTAAAATTGGAAATCTCACTCCAACCCCAACTCAATCACCAGTGTTCAAGTCAGAGGGGACTTCTGTTAATAGCCAAATTTGGTTAGGGACCAAAAGGGAAATTCTCCACTTTCCTATCCCAAATCCAAGCCCGAGATTACCCCCATGGAACCATGGATCCTGGGGTTGAGTTGGGAGACCGCCCCGTAGATACGAGGAAAGATCGTCGAGCTCTGGGACACCTTAGGTGGAGCTTGACATAATTTTATTGAGCTCCTTACACCGAAACAAGAACTCAGAGGAAGCCCGATGCGAGACGGTCCTGGCTCCCCGAGGTCTAAGCTACCTCGTAACCTCTCCAGAAGCCAACCATGCTGTCCAAGTGTTAGGTTTTAGTTTGTGTTGGCATTAATTCCATATCAAAATGATGTTTACCTTGTAATGGCTTAGTTTCTTTAGGTTCATGATGATTCAAGATTCAAGGAAGAAGAAACAACAAGTCAAAGCAAGTTCTAAGTCTTCAAAGAGAAAGGATGCAATTTTGTTATACAAAGGTATACTAAGACCTTATCTTTCTCTTACAAGGCTTAGGCACACACACATATCATACATTTGTGTCCCTGCATCATTGTGCACCATAATAGACACTCACATACAATTCATTCATACGTGTCCCTGCATCATTGTGCACCATGTATAACACATTCACACACTTGGAGATGAATGCTCATGCATTGGTTTGGAAATAACATGTTTTGGAATATGCATGATTGGAAACTATCTCTATGTAGTTTGCAT
Source organism: Dipteronia dyeriana (assembly GCA_032871835.1). Classification (NCBI taxonomy): domain Eukaryota; kingdom Viridiplantae; phylum Streptophyta; class Magnoliopsida; order Sapindales; family Sapindaceae; genus Dipteronia; species Dipteronia dyeriana. The sequence goes on along the minus strand of CM065295.1, from coordinate 36,318,692 downwards.
TCAAGTGTGAATTGTGTTTATGTGTGCATATGTTTGTATAACATGGATATTGAACTTGGATTTAGTCTTAAATCATTCTTGATTTAGTTCCGGTCATTTTGGTTACTCATACTATTGATTTCAAGTTCTAAGTCAAAAGATACTACACTTTCAACTCATGTTTCATACATTGTCTTTGTATTCATATATAGAGTCAAATTATTATTTTTTGGGTCGAGTATCTTATATGTCCATGTCCGTGTGAGAGTTACGGTTTGTAATCAACAAATGGATTCGAATTCTGAGTTCGGAGGCCGGATAACAGTCAAAGAACGCAAGGGAAGCACGAGGGGAATGCACCATCGCCAAAAGGCCTTGGAGGTGTGCATGCCCGAGATGGTGCGTGGCCATCTCGGCCGCATAACCTTGCAGCCCAAAGATGCCCACGTGCCATATCAGGGGAGCACTTCCAAAGGAGGGCAAATTGGTCTTTTCATCTTTCTTCTTTCCTGCTCCTTTATAATTTATCTCCCTCTCACATTTCATTCGAAGAAGAAATTCAAATCAAGTGTGCAGAATTTTCTCTCTAAATCTTCTCACCTTCCAAAATCCATCACTTCTTTATTCGAACTCCGATTTGAGTGATTCAAAGTTGATACTGTTCATCTATTCATCCTCCATCTTTTCTATGAAGGTTTGAGTTTATTTTGCTGCTGTTTTTGGTGTCTAATCATACAAAAACGGGACTGCACCTAGATCAACTAAGGTATTGATTTTCTCTCAAAGTTATCATTTAAAACTTGGTCAATTGCCTTGGGTTTTCTTCTTCTACATATATTTGTATATTGTGAGTGTTTTGATTTCTGTTTTGAGCACTTTCAAAGCTAGTTTGAGTTTCAATTGAAATCATTCATGTTGAGTTAGGTTTTGATTTTGCCTATGTAATCACATGTTTGGGATTGTATTATGCTAGCTTTGATTCTAGGACTATTTTGTGATCTTTGATTGATTGATTTTAAGAAAAATAGTTATTCACATGTATTAGGCTCTTTTGACCGGATTTCTCACATAATACATGTGTTTATGTTCTTTTTAGCTATTCATGTGATTTGTTGAATCTATGATTAGGAATATGCTCTAAAACTGTTGCTTAGATCTATTTGACATTGTCATATGATTTTAGCATGTTTTAGGTTTTTTGTGATTTAAACTTGATCTTGTGATTTGTTGATCATATCTTGTGATTCATGTTTAGATATATGCATGGATCTAGTTTGTGATTAATGTTGATCATATCTTACATAATCTAGATTGACTACTCATGCATGATTAACTAGACTATATATGATTTGTGCATTCATTCTCATGTCTAGTGTTTTCCATAGGATGTGTTGATCATAGCATTCTATGTTGCGTGCTTGTTTACGCTTTGCATTCATGATCACCTAAATGCCTTGTGAGGAGGAAGTATTGACAATAGGTGTGAGACCTATGGTGTTGAGCAAGAAGTCTTGGCAAGAGGTGTGAAGCCACGGATTGTCGAGCAAGGAAGTCTTAGCTAGAGGTGTGACGCCTTGGATAGTCAAGCAAGAAATCTTGCCTAGATTTGGGAGAACTCGGATAGGTGAGTAAGGAAGTCTTGACTAGAGTCAGGAAGACTCGGATAGTTAAGCAAGAAGTCTTGCCTTGGGTTGTGAAGATCTGGATAAGGTGAGCAAGGAAGTCTTGACAAGAGGTGTGAAGCCTCGGATTGTTGAGCATGGGGTGGCAACTTCTAGAGTATGATATGAGGGTAGTTTCTAGGTGAAGAGGTCACTTGAGAGATTGTACTTGTCTTATCTACTAGTGGATTTTGTTTGCCGGTGGCTGCTAGCCCGTGGATGTTTCCTCTTTGGAGGTTTACCACGTTATATCTTGTGTCAATTTTCTCTATCCCTATCTCTCTAATATTTGTATTGTGGATAGAACTCTTTGGAAGATTTTTGAAGTCATGGGTTTACAAGATGATGTAATGGCGGAAAGAGCCTCAAATACTAGGCCACAATTACTTCGTGGCACTAACTATGGGTATTGGAAGTTGAGGATGAAATCCTTGATCCTCTCTATTGATGAAAGGGATATGATGGTAGTGGAATAAGGTTATAGTCCTCCTACCAAGGTTTTAGAGGATGGAACCATGATACTTAAGCCAATGAGTGAATGGACAATGAATGAGTTTGAGGTTGCTAAATGGCACCATCGTGCTATGAATGCCATCTTTGGAGGAGTTGATGGGCATCAATTCTCCTACATTCAAAATCTTGAATCCTTAAAGGAAGCTTGGGATACTCTTCAAGTTACTAATGAAGGAACCTTAGCGGTGAAGAAATCGAGGCTTCAAATGTTGGTATCACAATTTGAAGGTTTAAGTATGGGTGAGGAAGAAAAGTTTGAAGACTTCCAATTTCGGCTTCTTAACATTGCTAACCAATGTAAAGCACTTTGAGTACCTATCTCAAAAGAGCGTTTAAATTAGAAAATCCTTAGGTCTCTTCCTAAGAGATTCAAATCAAAGGTGATGTCCATTGAGGAAAGCAAGGATGTGGATAGTATGAATATTGATGAGTTGCTTGGGTATCTCCAAACTTATAAGATGTGCTTGAAGCCAAAGATCAAGAGTAAGGGAATCGCTCTCAATGCTATAGAGGAGGAGAGTGATGAAGAAAATGATGAAATGACACTCTTGGTTAGAAGGTTCAAGAAGTTTCTAAAGAAGAATGCCAAGCCTAAAGGCAAGTCTTATAAGGAAAAAGAATTCAAGAGAACATCATCTCCAAGGATTGTAAAGAATAGTCAAGCCATGAACAAGAAAGAGGTTCAATGCTATAATTGTCAAGGTTTTGGTCACTTTGCTAGTGAGTGCACCAAAAAGCCATCTAAGAAAGACAAGAAAAGCAAAGTGTTGGCGGCTACTTAGAGTGATGATAATTCTAGTGACAATAAGAGCTCTAGTAGTGAGCCTTCAAGTGATGAAGATTTGGTGAGCAACTTTATAGCTCTAACGACTTCTCATTCTTCACTAGATATTGGTAGTATAATATCTTTGAACAAGAACCTTGATGCAAATCATGATGGAAGCTCTAGTTTCATTCCTACTAATCTTGAGTTGTTGAAAAATATAAAAAATCTTGAAGAAGCTAGTGACAATGCACAAAGAAAAGTAGTTGAGAAGGATGATTTGATCAAGAAGCAACTAGATGAGTTTGTGGTTGTTACTCATAGACTTCTTGGTGAAAAAGGTGATATTGTGAAGAAGTTTAGAGAACTTGAAAAGATAAACCTTTAGAAGGATATTGTGATATCTTCTTTGAGGAAGAGAGAACAAGAATTGATGGAAGAAATAGATAAGGCTAAGGAGGCTATCAAGGACTTGGTGAATGATTCGGTTAGTGTGTCTAGTGTTAGGAATCTTTTTAACTCTCACAGTGGTGAAGATGACTTGATAGTTGAAGAGGAGCTTTTGGAAACACCACTTCCTATTCACTTGGATGAAGTCGTGATTGATAAGAAACTACACAAGAAGAGAAGATCAAAAGCCAAGAAGAAGGTGGAGGACAAGGTATCTTTGCAAATTCTTAGTGAAGCTAGTTCAACTCCAAAAGGTACAATCTCATCTTTTATTCTAATTTGCCATTATTGCAACACAATAGGTCACATTAAGCCTAGGTGTTATAAATATATTGAAAAATGCAAATTAGGAAATGAATCTAGGGATAAGGAGATTAAACTTCAACTTGAACATGCTAAGGCCTTGAAAGTTGAGAAACATGATAATTTTGCTAAGCATGAGAAAAGGTTGTGGAGTAGAAAGAATTATAATCTTGTTCAACTTGACAAAGCTTGTGTTGAAAATGTTAAGGAAGAGCGTGTTAATGATATTCTTGTTAATCAAGTCATTGAAGGACTTTACTCTAGATTTAACATTGTTGTCAAGGATGATATTGGAAATGTTTGTGTAGGTACACCCAAGAACAAGTGGTTCAAGGGTGAGTGCTCTTATCACTAATATAAGAATCACATGTGAGATAGCTTTAAGGCTATATATCAATTGTGTTGAGAATTCTTGCTTGCTAGCTTTGAATACTCCATGTATTGATATGAACTTGGTTATCTCACATCATGATTGTTATGATGGTCAAAATTTGTTGATTAACTTTAAAGAAGTTCTTTTGTTATATGTGTTTATTGAGTTGAGATATTATGCTTTTTATACTCTTGTTGTGAAACATCGTCAACTTGATGTCATGAGGACATTCAAGGCAAGAGTGCTCATAAAAAGCTCGGAAGTATGATATTTGGTGAATATAATGTGCAAAAAGGTATATCTATACTCTAATGCATGTTTTCTTAGATATTCATCTTTTGACTCAATTTTTGATATACATCTCATAGCATGTCATATTAGAGAATTTTGTATAGCATACATATGGTTCTCATTGACATTTACTATTTTGGGATCTAATAGTGATATTGTTCACATAGATCTTAACTTTGATGATTGTTTGTATTTAGTATATTGAGTGGCATTACTTTTGAAAATATGAGCTTCATATTCTTTGAAAGCTACTCATTAGAGAAGTAATGATCTTGAATAAGTCTTTACTTATTGCTCTTAGATCATGTGCTTATGAGTCATAAAATCTTGGTTTTCTAAAAATTGCACATTGCTTCTTTTATATGTTTTGCTAGTAGGTTGAGTTTACTAATATGTTAACATTGGATACACCTTGAAGTTTTTATGCTCAGGTACATTTAAAATGACCTATGGTTAGTATCCATTTTGCTTCGGCAATTACATAGAACTCAACGAGCACCTTCATGGAAAGGGCTACACACATTGGTTGTGAAAGCTACCCAATGTTGGAAAGAGCTACACCATTGTGATGAGTGAAAGTCGTCATGAAGTGAATTTTGTTTATGTAAAAAAAATGGAAAAATCAAAGAAGTGTTGAAATGAAATCATAAAAAAAATATTCTTTAATTTAAAGCCTAAAAAGATGAGCTCAGGTTGAAAAACAGAAATGGAATGACGAGCCATATGCACACAAACGCTTATATGTTGAAAATCTATTCTCTTAAAAGTAAAAAATTCCGGATGATAATTGGTTTGACTTTTTATGGAAAAAGCTTAAGATGAATAGTTGTTGGAAATTGTTTGCATGTTGATTATCAATCTACTTCTTGATATATATTTGAAGCATGTCTCTCACACACACACTTTGTTTATGAGTATGATGATATCTTTGCAACTGTTGAAGAATTATGAGAGAACTTGAAAAATCTTTGTGTATCTCTCTTAGCATATGAAGCTTATTTTGTTGATATTTCTTCAAATTGTTTGAATTATGCTATCATGAATCTTAGTTATAGCATTTATCAAGGGGGAGCATTGTTTAGTAGACATTGTTCTCTTTTATGATATGTTCACATGCTTCCATTTGTTACATGTTGGTATATTTTGACTTAATGATACTTGTAAGATATTACTCACTATCTTTGTCTTGCATGATGATTCATTCTTAAGTCATATGTCATTGTTTTATATATTTGTGACTAATAAGCTTGTTTTGTCTTTCACTCACTTTTGTATGTTTATAGCATCTTATTTCACAAGAACAAATGGGAAGAACTAAAGTTACCATAAGTGGAAATCAATCGAATCCCATTGTGAAAGCCAAGTCTACCTCAAAGGGATCTAAAGCTTCAAAGTCAAAGGATTTAGGGATCTTTGCAACTAAAAAGATATTTCAAGAGAGAGGCATTGACTTAGGTAAATGTAAAGATTCTTATGTTCTTAAATGCATTAAGGATAGAAATTGAGAATCTTGGGTGAGCATGCTAGGAATAGTGAATGATACTATTGTTAGGGAATTTTATCATGAATATAGAGAGAGTGCCACCTTATTGGATGCTTTGATGGATGTTAGGGGTGTTGTGTTTAGAGTTAACCAGGTTAACAGTAACAAGTTTCTTGGGCTATCTACTGATATTGATTCAAACTTTCTCGATTTTCCGGATTGGGCTTTACATTTAAAGAAGAAGGTTGATGAGCTTAGTGCTATAGTTGAAAAACAATATGCTAGAATAAAAGAGTTGGAGGAGTGTATTGCTTCAAGTTCAAGACCATCTCTCAAGCATTATGTTAGGTCAACTACAAACACATCTTCCTTTGGTGGATCTAGTAGCTAGTATTTGAGTCTCATGGTATGTTTCTTACCTTTTGGCATCATTTCATGTCAAAAATGGGGAGAAAGAGTTGTTATGAATTGCTAGTTACTTAGTTTCCTTTTTATGTTGTTTTTGTGAACTTTTGAACTTTCAATGGCTTGTAATAATTAGTCTTAAGATTTGGTTAAGAATTCTTGTATTTGGCATGTATTGAGGGGGAGATACATGTATTTGTGGACTTAATTGTATATTCTTATCCATATTATATGTTGCCATTTGTTGTTTTTCTCTTGTATATGCATTGTGCTTTGAGATGATTTGTAGGTTGCTTCAAGAGAAGATCAATATGAAGTTCAAGAGTTGGTGAAGATTAGTTATAGGAATCTTACTCATTGTAATGTGAGGGAGTGATTTTGTGACCTATCTTCATTTTTATATTTGTAGTTAATGTATAGGTGTTTTGACATAAAATTTGCCAAAGGGGGAGATAGTTAGGTTTTAGTTTGTGTTGGCATTAATTCCATATCAAAATGATGTTTACCTTGTAATGACTTAGTTGTTTAGGTTCATGACGATTCAAGCTTCAAGGAAGAAGAAACAACAAGTCAAAGCAAGTTCTAAGTCTTCAAAGAGAAAGGATGCAATTTGGTTATACAAAGGTATACTAAGACCTTATCTTTCTCTTACAAGGCTTAGGCACACACACACACATATCATACATTTATGTCCCTGCATCGTTGTGCACCATTATAGGCACACATATACAATTCATTCATATGTGTCCCTGCATCGTTGTGCACCATGTATACACACATTCACACACTTGGAGATGAATGCTCATGCATTGGTTTGGAAATAACATGTTTTGGAATATGCATGATTGGAAACTATCTATATGTAGTTTGCATTCAAGTGTGAATTGTGTTTGTGTGTGTATATGTTTGTATAACATGGATATTGAACTTGGATTTAGTCTTAAATCATTCTTTATTGAGTTCTGGTCATTTCGGTTACTCATACTATTGATTTCAAGTTCTAAGTCAAAAGATAATACACTTTCAACTCATGTTTCATACATTGTCTTCGTCTTTGTCTTCGTATATCAAGTTAAATTATTATTTTCTGGGTTGAGTATCTTATATGTCCATGTCCGTATGAGAATTATGGTTCGTAATCCGTAAACGGATTAAAATTCCGAGTTTGGAGGCCAGAGAACGGTCGAAGAACGCGAGGGGAATGCACCATGGCCAAAAGGCCATGGAGGTGTGCATGCCCGAGATGGCTTGTGGCCATCTCGGCCGCACAACCTTGCTGCCCCGAGATGCCCACGTGCCATCTCGGGGGAGAACTTCCAAAGGAGGGAAAAATGGTATTTTCATCTTTCTTCTTTCCCACTCCTTTATAATCTCTCCCCCACTCACATTTCATTCTAAGAAGAAATTCAAATCAAGTGTGCAGAATTTTCTCTCTAAATTTTCTCACCTTCCAAACACCATAACGTCTTCATTTGAACTCTAATTTGAGTGATTCAAAGTTGAGAGTGTTCATCTATTCATCCTCCATCTTTGCTCTGAAGGTTTGAGTTTATTTTGCTGCTGGTTTTGGTGTCTAATCATACAAAAACGGGACTGCACCTAGATCAACTAAGGTATTGATTTTCTCTCAAAGTTATCATTTAAAACTTGGTCAATTGCCTTGGGTTTTCTTCTTCTACATATATTTGAATATTGTGAGTGTTTTTGATTTGTGTTTTGAACACTTTCAAAGCTAGGTTGAGTTTCAATTGAAATCATTCATGTTAAGTTATGTTTTGATTTTGCCTATGTTATCACATGTTTGGGATTGTATTGTGCTAGCTTTGATTCTAGGACCATTTTGTGATCTTTGATTGATTGATTTTGAGAAAAATAGTTCTTTACATGTATTAGGCTCTCTTGGCCGAATTTCTCACATAATACATGTGTTTATGTTCTTTATAGCTATTCATGTGATTTGTTGAATCTATGATTAGGAATATGCTCTAGAACTTTTGCTTAGATCTATTTGACATTTTCATATGATTTTAGCATGTTTTAGGTTTTTTGTGATTTAAACTTGATCTTGTGATTTAAACTTGATCTTGTGATTTGTTGATCATATCATGTGATTCAAGTTTAGATATATGCATGAATCTAGTTTGTGATTAATGTTGATCATATCTTACATAATCTAGATTGACTACTCATGCACGATTAACTAGACTATATGTGATTTGTGCATTCATGCTCATGTCTAGTGTTTTCCATAGGATGTGTTGATTATAGCATTCTATGTTGCGTGCTTGTTTACGCTTTGCATTCATGATCACCTAAATGCCTTGTGAGGAGGAAGTCTTGACAATAGGTGTGAGACCTATGGTGTTGAGCAAGAAGTCTTGGCAAGAGGTGTGAAGCCTCGGATTGTCGAGCAAGGAAGTCTTGGCTAGAGGTGTGACGCCTTGGATAGTCGAGCAAGAAGTCTTGCCTAGATTTGGGAGAACTCGAATAGGTGAGTAAGGAAGTCTTGACTAGAGTCGGGAAGACTCGTATAATTGAGCAAGAAGTCTTGCCTTGGGTTATGAAGATCCGGATAAGGTGAGCAAGGAAGTCTTGACAAGAGGTGTGAAGCCTCGGATTGTTGAGCATAGGGCGGAAACTTCTAGAGTAGGATAAGAGGGTAATTTCTAGGTGAAGAGGTCACTTGAGAGATTGTACTTGTCTTATCTACTATTGGATTTTGTTTGCCGGTGGCTGCTAGCCCGTGGATGTTTCCTCTTTGGAGGTTTACCACGTTATATCTTGTGTCAATTTTTCTCTATCCCTATCTCTCTAATATTTGTATTTAGGATAGAACTCTTTATGTATGTTGACTTCTTTTTATAATATAGATTGTGTATGTGTTATAATTACTTGTTTGTATCACACTTTCATTGTGTTTATATATTGATTAATTGTATTTAATTAATATATATATATAGTGATACAAGCAATCTAGAGGGACAAACTTTTGTTTGTTTCTAAGGGAGTCGAAAAATTTGTCTAACCTATTCACCCCCCCCCCCCCCCCCACTCTAGGTTAGCCTTGAGCATTTAACTGTGATTGTATTTTCACCAAGCACCAAGAGTGACCTGTTAAGCACCCAACTTGCACTACAGTACTGCTTCGTCTCTTTGAAGGAATATTCAAACCCATATGGATCAGAGGGACAAAGTTCGCTAAAGCTTCGTTATCGCTAAAGAGTGCTTGTGCGGCCATCTCAAGGTCTGAGGGACTCGGAAAGGTCTAACCAAACTCCTAGTACCTAGACCAGGGCATGGGTCTACCCCGCTATATGAATTTATAAACGTTATACTCGATGACCTCTATGAGGAATCACACCATAAAGACACATAGGATCATATCCACATTTAATAAATATTAAATTGCCACGTACGTGCAGGGCGGGAGATTGAGTCCAAAGAGGAAACAAAATTATCTACAACAAAGATATTCTCAACTCCGTCATTAATCCAAAGTTAATGACTTTTAAATAAAAGGTCCCACCTGATAAAGAGGGAACGGATTCGGAGAATCATGACGGCAGATTCGCTAAGTTTAACCTACTTGAACCATGTATAAATATGCCTAAGCATGGGGGATTATTGGCCTAAATTTTGTAATCAGAACACGGCCGTCATTGTATTCTACTATTCGACAGGCACGAGGTTGCCACTTTACTGCACCCCAGCAAGATTCAGAGTGTTTGAGAGATTTTTGTATGGCATACACGATCCATAATAAAGAGCTATATTCCCATTTTCATTGTATTCACAATTAAACACCCACATTTGTTCGAACAAGTTAGGTATCAAAGGTACTGACCCCGGCCGCCACCTCCGTGGTAGTGGTCTCGATGGTGTTAACTGAAATTTCTCACCTCGAGCAAATTTTCCATTAACAAAACCTAAATGGAGGTACCCTGCTCTAGAGTCCCCTCTGACTAGGGATAGAACTTCCTCATATGCTCAGTATTCCAGGTGTGGTCGATAGATCGACCCTCCATATCTTCAAGCTTGTATGCCTTATTATGGACCACCATCTTTACCAAATATGGCCCTTCCAATTTGGTTTCTAAGACTCAATCTGACCTTTTTCGGGTGTTCAAGGTCACTTTCTTGAGAACCAAATCCTTTTCCTTGAAATTCTGGGCTCTAACCTTTCTGTTGAAATACCTGGAAATCTTGCTATGGTATACCGCTACTTTCTCAACTATCCGGCCCTATTTATTCCCTAGGAGATCTAGATTAGCCCCGGAGCTTAACATCGTTGCTCTCGGGTTTAAAGTGTTGCACCGTTAAAGAGGTCAATTTATGCTAGATTGGAAGGACTGTCTTAACCCTGAAGGCTAGAGAGTAGGGTGTCTCTCCGTTAGTTGTTCTCTTTGTAGTCCGGTATGCCCAAAGAACCTCGAGGAGTTCCTCTGCCCATTTGCCTTTCTTTTGCTGTAATTTCTTCTTCAATAGCTTCTTAATAGTCATATTGGTGGATTCTACAGGCCCATTAGTCTAAGGTTGGGCTATTAAAGCGAACCTGAAGTCAATCCTCAAACCTTGACAAAAGTTTTTAAATCGAGCATTATCAAACTAATTGCCGAGGTCGGGTACTCCCTTAGGTAGAGCTTGACTTCCGTTCGCAGCTATCTTTGCTAAAACATTCATCCGGTGGTTTTGCTGTCGAGGTATCTACTCGTTACAGAATCCTTTGAACCTTTCCCTTAGTTGCTGGATTAGCCTCAGGTAGGCTGCCATGTTATCGCCCTTGGCTTGGTAAAGTCTTGTAACTTTGTTGACAATGAGTAGCGAGTAGCTCTTGACATGCAAATAATTGGCCCCAAGCTCGATGGCTACCTTCGTTTTGGCTACGAGAGCTTCGTACTCTGCTTCATTATTTGTTGCTTAAAATTCGAACCTAAAACCGTAGCAACACTCTATTTTTTCAAGACCGATTTGGATTATTCTAAAACCTCCCTCTGTCTGCCCATATGCTCCATCGGTGTAAAGGGTCTATGCTTTATAGTCTTCCGGCCAATTGTTGCCCTCTTGAAGTTTCTCAGGAGCTGAACCTGGTGTTATCGGTGTCTCTTCGCTTGAGAGGGCTGAGAACTCATCTACAAAGTCTGCTAGGGCATGAGCTTTGATATCCATTTGTGATTTATACTTCAGGTCAAACTAGGTGAGCTCTAAAGCCCACTTAATTAGCCTTACAGATATATCCGGCCTCTTTAAAGATTGGCAGAGAGGTTGGTCTGCTACCACTACCACTGTATGGGTATGAAAAATCGAACGGAGCTTCCTAGCCTAGGTAACCAGGGCAAGGGCGAGCTTCTCAAGGAGGAGGTAATTCTTATCAGGTTTGGATAGCGCGTGGCTGACATAGTAGATAGGTTACTGGATCCCATCCCCTCACTTCTTGACCAAAGGCCCAGTTATTACCGTTTCTGACACTGCCAAGTGCATCTGTAATTCTTCCTCCGACATTGGTTTAACTAATAGCGGTGGGTTGGCTAGGTACTCATTTAAGTCTTGGAAATCTCATTCGTTGTCCTTGTCTAATTTCATGTTCCTCTCCTGTTTGATGACTTTGAAGAAGGGAATACATTTATCTATGGAACGCGAGATAAACCTGTTGAGCGCTGCTACATGCCCTATCAAAACTTGGACTTGTTTAAGAGTGGTAGGAGAATCTAGGTTTAGGATTGCTTGGATCTTTTTGGGGTTTGCCTCAATTCCCCTCTTATTCACCATGAAGCCCAAAAACTTCCCTGATGTTACCCAGAAAGTATACTTGGTGGGATTCAGCCGTATTCGATTCTCCCTTACTATATGGAAAGTCTTACGGAGATATTCATGGTGTTCTTCTACTTCATGGGATTTGGTGATCATATCGTCTATGTACACTTCCATCGTTCTTCCTATCTATGGTTTGAACAATCGATTGACCAATCGCTGGTAGGTAGCTCCCACGCTTTTTAGGCCGAAAGGCATTACCTTGTAGCAATAAAGACCCTGCTTCATGATGAAGCTAGTTTTGTCTTTATCGGTGGGTGCATCATAATCTGCTTGTACCTCAAAAATGCATCTGTAAAGCCGAGAAGCTTGTTTCCAACCGTGGAATCTACCAGTTAGTCGATTCTTTTGGACATGTCAGGTTGAGTTCGGTGTAATTGACACACATACGCCACTTTCCATTTGCCTTCGTGACCATGACTATGTTGGCAATCCATTCGGGGCTGTGTAATTCTCTGATGAAGCCTGCTAAGATCAACTTATCCACTTCCTCTTGAACCGCAGCGTTCCTTTCGGTGTTAAAGTGATGCTTTTTTTACTTGACGGGCTTGAAGGTTGGATCCACTACTAACCGGTGAGCAGCCAATGACATCGGGATCCTAGACATCTCGTCATGACTCCAAGCAAAGATGTCACTGAACTCTCAGAGAAGCCTGATCAAACCTTCCTTCACTCTTGGCTCGAGGGTAGCCCTGACTTTGATGACCTTGGAAGGATCATCACTTCTGATGGGTATCTCCTCTAGCCTATCCACAGGGTGCTCGCTGGCCCATTCTCTGCTCTGTTCTTCTTCATCAAATATTAGGGGATCATTGTCTGGTTGATATGTGGGCTCTATATCTTCTAGGGTCATCCTTGGTGGTTCCATGTCTTGGATCATTGCTACTTACGCGAACTGTTTCGCCAAAGCTGTTGGATTGGCAGACACTGCGTAACATTTTCTAGCCGCTTGCTGGTCCCCACGTATCTCTCCTACCTTGTTCCCCACTGGGAATTTTAATACATTATGGTAGATAGTCAGGACTCCCTACAAGAAGGATATGAATGGTCTCTCCAGTATTACATTGTAGGCCGATGAGGTGTTAACCACAATGAAGTCTATCATAATGTCTTATTAGAGGGGTGCAGTTCCAGCGATCACTGAAAGGATTTTTGATCCCACTGGTATGATCGTATACCCTATGAATCTATATAGCATGGTTGTGTAGTTAATATAACACCACTTCTTCAAATTCAGTTTTTCTAAGGTGTCTTCAAAGAGGGTGTCTACACTACTGCCTGTATCAATGAGCACACGGTGAACTATGGAGATAGCAATATGTACCGTGATCACCATAGGATCATCATGGGGCTACACGGTGTTGTAGAAATTTACCTCAGTGAATATAATCTATGATGACTAGGATGGGCCAGTTGGGGTTCAGTCGACCTTGAAGATACCCTGGCCTTCAACGACACAGGGAATCTTCCTTGCATGGTTTTTCTTCGAACTATTGGAGGTGCCAACCGGGGTGGCCCCCCCACTAATATTCTCTATCACAAGGATTTGATGCATCAAATCTTTCTGTTCCCTCTTCTTCTTCTCAACATGGTTACAGATCTCTACTTGTACCTTTCTTCCGGTCTGGATGTTGTCCCTGACCTGCTGTAAGAGTTCTATTAAACATTTTCCCCTTATTATAGCCTCAATCTGGTTTCCCAGGTTACAGCACTCTGAAGTGTTGTACCCTACATCTTCATGAAAGTCACAATACTTGTACCTATTTCACCTGTCTGTCGGGGTATTCATGGGTACAGGCTCTTGCTGTAGCCCCTTGTCTCGAATGGAATGGTAGATTGTTTCTCGGGATTCGTTAAAAGGGGTTTAGTGATCATACCCTCTTTCATCTTGTGTAACAGGGGGTACAATCATTGGAGGAGGCGAAGCTCATAGAGGGGTTCGTCTCCCAGGATAACACTCTTCCTTAGGTTGGGAAGCGGGTAACCAGTACGTCAACCTATTGGGACCTTTGTTCTGGTTTTTCAGAGTCGGCTCAGGTCTGAGAGCTTTCTTCTTCTAGCGTTTCGACATTCTTATGTCGACATGCTCTATTTTGACCTTTAGTTATTCGTCATTCTCGACCTGCTCAATAGCCCGATCATGTTGGTCTTTGGAGGTCGTTTGGTGAAGGATCAAAAGAGCTTGCCCGCTCATAGGTTCCGTCAGAAGTTGGCGAGGGTCTCTTTCTTAATGAAGACTCTCATCTGGATGACTTCCTTATGAAAACATTACACATACGATCAAAATGTTTTTCCTTGTTTCTAGACCATATATTGAAGGTGTAAAGATTCTTTGGAGGAACTGTGAGCAAAAGTCGGTTGATAGCTTCGTGAATGAATCTATTAACGGAAAATTTACTTAGGATGAGGAATTACAACTAACACCCTTATGACCGCTACCTCAGAGGTCGCGGTCAGAGTAGGTACCTCGTACCTTAGAGAGATCTTATACCAATGTAGAGAATGAAACGGTAAATAAGGATGATGCAATAGATAAGAGACGAGACATCCCACCCGTCGGGCTTCATGCTTAAGGAGGAGACACAGGGAACTTGAGGTTCCCTTGCTGTTGTGAAGGGGCTGATCCTAGTCCTTGATCCCTGGTCCTGGTCCTCCATCGGGTTCCAAGCTTGTCTTGCACCTTGAGCCCGATTCTGGACCTTGATTTCTTCTGTAGTTCCCTGACCTATACGGCGATTAAGGAGGGGGGCTTGCTTGGCTTCTGTACCGGATCCATGCCCACTTCCATAGAGAAATCACCGAGAGCTCCTCTACTTCCTTTAAACGGGTCAGGGTGGTTTCTCCCAATCTCTACATACGACTTGGCATGCAAATATAAAGAACAAATGTGCTAGGTCCAGCGAGGTAGAAGCTAGATCCGATACCTTAGATCTTCGTTGTAGTTTCCCGATCTTATATAATAAGGATTAAAGAGCTAGGACCATTGGGGTTGGTACCTAGCCCCCTATACACACATGCATAATATATTAGATAATAAGAAAAACATAAGTCTTTTGTTGAGAGAGGTGGACTGGTCGGGGGGGAAAAACATCAGGAATGATCACAAGCATTAAAACCCCAAGGCAGTGTCCAGAGGAAGGGGGAATACACTTCCTTATGTATATATCAAAGAATGCTCCGGGGAGCTTATAAGATTGGTGAAATAATACAATGTAGTCACTCCGGAGAGCTTACAGTGGTAAATAATGTTAACCAATCCCGATATATTTCTGGGGGAGGTAATACATGTAGCAATCATATAGAGAAAACTTATACGAAGTGTATAGACTTGCCTCGGGATGGTCGATTTTGGGATTAGAGATCCCATATGTAGTCAGGTGTTGAATTATGCTTCGAATGTCCAATATCCCGTCCTCTTTAATGTCCTTTTACAGGTGTATTTATACACGGTGACTACCTTGGCTTGTAAGTCCAGGTCTCTTGAATTGGTCTTCTTTTCCATATTGAATATGATTATTCCTTTAATGTTGTTGATCGACTTATAGCTAATATCTTGGAGAATATGTGTTTGTTTCCTCTTCAGACTCTTCCTTCCTTGATAAGCGGGATTTGCTGTTGTAGTGGACCCCCAATAATCGGGTGGAGGATATCTTTGAGGCAAAGGTATTTGTTTCCTCTTTGGATTCTTCTACTAATGGTGGTCATTAAAGAGTTGAATATTCTCTCATTAATGGCATTGACTATATCATTAATAGGGCTGATTGGAGGAGAGCTCTGGTTTTGTATGTCACTTTCAAGAGGTACTTCATGGAGGTTACCTTAGGTGACACTTGATATCTCTATAGGGCAAGGTACCCTAGGTTCAAGTACACTGGCGGGGTTCCTAAGGGGTTCATTCGATTGTAATGGAGCTAGATCGATCTTGTTGGTCTTCCCATGGAGCTTGTGCTAACCATTCTAGAGGCAAAATATCCCATAGGGTTCCAACCTTGTAGTTAGAAGCTTGGTTTAGCTAAACCGAGCTTTATTATGGAGCTCAAACTAATTATACAGGATTCAACCTCAAGGAGTCGTGGTCGTTCTGTATCGATCTTCCCTTTGGTCCTTTTTTTGGTGTAAAGAGCTCGATTTAATCATATCGAGCTTCACCTAGAGTGTTTCTAGGGCGCCATGACCTTTTTCACTTCTGCGGGGTTGTCCAATAACTCGACCCCGAGAACCTCGGTACCATGCTAGGTAATCTCAGATTTAGACCCTGGCTAGGAGAGTGGAAAATTTTCCTTTGTCCCTAGCCCATTTTGGCTATTAACACATGCTATCCTAACTTAACTAAATCTGGAAATAGTATCTTTAACTTGTTACATTTCGACCAAGCTTCTATAGTGGGTTACCATGGCTGCGTTCCTACAAAGTTGAAATTTAAGCAAACATGGAAAACAAGTAGTTAGAGATATTCCATCGTGGTACAAAGTGGATCCTTGGAAGATTTTTTCTTATCAAATTACCCTTTCGGGAATGACAGAGGTGGTATCGTTTTGGGTATTAGAACTTTGACACTCGGTATTTTAAGTACCTCGCTACCTCGCATTATGGAGGGGAGGTACCCTTCCACAGAGACCTTGACTTGGTGGGCTTTTGTATTTTTAGGCTTTGATCCCCATATGGTGGATGGTAGCCCAGATAAGGCATCGGGAAAGTCCCTCAGCCACACTAGTCTCGAGGCCTAATGGCAACTATGCTCTTACACGTAGACCTTTCTTGGGGGTGGTAGCCCGACAAAGGCATCAAGAATGCTTTCTAGCTATCCTGGTCTCGAGATTTGGTTGGCAACTACTCTCTTATACTCAAACTCTTCTTGGGGGTGGTAGCCTAACCAAGGTATCAGGAATGCTATCTATCTATCCTGGTCTCGAGATCTGGATGACAACTATGCTCTTACACTCACCCTTCTTGGGGGTGGTAGCCCGACCAAGGCATCAGGAATGCTATCTAGCTATCCTAGTCTCGAGATCTGGATGATAACTATACTCTTATACTTTGACCCTTCTTGGCAGGGTGTGGTGCCCGGTAAAGCCATCAAGGAAGTTATCTAACTTTCCTTGGTTCATGGCGATCATGGCGAATTTATTCCTGGTGAATACAATCGGAGATAGAGAAATTAATAGAAAACTTTTTTAATGATCAAGATGGAGTACATTGTTGTTGAGAAATATCCTCAAGCTTGTATGCTTCGCTATGGACCACCACTTTTACCTAGTATGGCCCCTCCCAGTTGGGTCCTAGGACCCCATCTGCTCTTACCCAGTATTCTGTGTTACTTTCCTGAGAACCAAGCCCCCTTCCTTAAAGCTTCTGGCTTTGACTTTTCTGTTGAAATATCTTACAATCTTGCTTTGATAAACTGCTACTTTCTCGGCTACTCTTGTTTCTCTTTCAAGAGGTCTAGACTAGTTTGGAGCTTGACACCATTGCTCTCTGGCTCAAAGTGTTGTACCCTGAATAAGGTCAGCATATGCTTAATGGGAAAGACCGCTTCAACCCCAAAAGCCAGAGAGTTGGGTGTTTCTCCGGTTGTTGTCCTCTTCGTGGTTCGGTGTGCGGAAAGAACCTCGAGGAGCTCATCGAACCATCTTCCCTTATTTTGTTGTAGCTTCCTCTTCAACAATTTCTTAATGGTCTTGTTGGTGGCTTCCACTTAACCATTAGTCTGAGAGTGGGCTACCGACGTAAACTGAAGATCAACACCAAAACCTTTACAGTAGTCCCTAAATAGGGCATTGTTAAACTGTTTGCCTAGATCGGTGATTATGAAGAGATAGGTGCCGAACCTACAGACCATATTGGTTTTGATAAACTAGGTTGTATTTTCCTCTGAAATCTGGGAAAGTGGTCCTACTTCAACCCACATGGTGAAATAGTCGATAGTGACTATAGCGTGCATAGTCTGTCCAGGAGCGGTGGGAAGTGGACCAATCAAGTCGACCCTCACATGCTGAAAGAGTACGGTGAACGGATTGAGGACAACCGTTTAGGAGGAAAGTGATTCAGGTTCGAGGTCTTCTAGCATGGTTCGCAGGATCAGACAAACATTTTTGCATCTTGGTGAATTGTTGGCCAGTAATACCCCATGCGAACCGCTTGGTAAGCCAGAACTTCTCCACCAACATAGTTTCCACAGTCCCCAGAATGGACCTCCTTTAATGCCCAACTAGCATCGTCTGGATGTAGGAATCGAAGCAAAGGAAGGGATTTTCCCCTCTTGTAGAGCTACCCGTCAACCAGCAATATCAGACTGAGATCCTTTTGATTTTTTGAGCTTGAACAGGATCTTTGGGAAGCTTTCCATTCTAGAGGTAGGCAACTATTGGGTCCATCCAACATGGCAGTCGGTCAACGGGGCAGATTTCCTTGACCGCTGTAATGCTTGATTGAGAGATCACCTTGAGGGGCACTCCGAGCATGACCCCCATTTACAACCATCTTTGCTAAGAAATTCGTCCGATGATTTTACTTTCGAGGTATTTGCTCAATTTTGAACCCCTTGAATCTTTCCCTGAGTTGCTGGACTAGTTTTAGGTAAGCAATCTTGTTGTCACTCTTGGCTTGGTAAAGCCCTGTAACCTTGATAACAATGAGTAATGAGTTACTCTTGACATGCAAGTAATCGACCCCAGGCTCGATGGCGACCTACATTCCTGCTAGGAGAGCCTCATACTCTACCTCATTATCGGTTGTTCTGAACTCGAATCTAAAACAGTAGCAGCATTTCATCCTTTCAGGGTCAGTCAAGACTATGCTAGATCCTCCCGCTGCTTGACCAGATGCTCCATCGGTATAGAAGATCTAGGCATTATAGCCTTCTAGCCAATTACAGTTCTCTGAAAGCTTCCCAGGAACTGGTTTCAATGTCACTAAGGTCTATTCACTTAAGAGGGCTGAGAATTTAGCCACAAAGTCTGCCAGGGCTGAACCTTGATTGTGGTTCGAGACTTGTATTTCAGATCAAACGGGGTAAGCACCATGGCCATGAAGACTAGCCTTCTAGATATGTCTGACCTTTGTAAGAATTGGTCGAGATGTTGATCTGTCACCACTGCCACTGTATAGGCTTGAAAATAGGGATAATGCTTCCTACTCGAGGTAACCAGGGTAAAGGCGAGCTTCTCAAGGATGAGGTAGTTCCTATCGGGTTTGGATAGTGCATGACTGAAGTAGTAGATAGGTCGATGGATCCCATCCTGCACTCCTTAACCAAGGCCCCACTTACAACTGTTTTTGACATGGCTAAGTAGATTTGTAACTCCTCTCCCGGAAAGGGCTTAACTAGCAGTGGCAGGCTGGCAAGGTAACTCTTCAGGTCTTGGAATGCTTACTAACTATCTTAGTCTCATTTCATGTTCTTCCTTTGCTTGATGACCTTAAAGAAAGGGGGACATTTATCAGTGGAGCGTGAAATGAACTAGTTAAGCGCTGCTATACACCTCGCCAACACTTGAACTTGCTTGAGAGTGGTTAGGGAATCCAGGTTCAAGATAGCTCGGGTCTTTTCAGGGTTTGCCTATGTTAATAGCCAAATTTGGCTAAGGATCAAAGGTAAATTTTCCATTCCCCGAGCAGAGATCCAGAGTCGGCAGAATACCGGGGTTCCTGTGGTCGATCTACCGTACAACCTGTCGAATCAAGGTGAGGTCACCCACACCACTGACACACTTCAGATAAAGCCCAAAGTAAACAGATCGAGCTCCTTTAGTCGACATTGGAGTCTGAAGCTAGGTCGATAAGGGAAGACCTAGGTTCTTGAGGATCGAAATACCTCGTGACCTCTCTAGAAGCCCACTATCTTTTCCAGTTGCACAAAGAGACCTATGAGGCATTGAGTTTGTACTATAGTATCACCCCGTTTCACTGAGGGTAGAATCGAGTCTATCTAAGCAGGTATGAGGAAGCTCGCTGAAGCTCCGTTATCACTAAAGAGTGTCGACATGATCATTTCAAGCTCCAAAAGGGACCTGGAAAGGTAGGACTAAGCTCTTAAACCTAAGACAAGAACATAGATGTACCTCGTAATTCCAGATAGTGAACGCCATATTCGGTATCCTCCATGACACATCTTACCAGGACAGTGCACAAGATCGCCTCCAATCTCCAAACTTGCGTTGAAACGCTACATACGTGCGAGGCAAGTGATTGAGACCAAAGAGGAAACAAACTCATCTCAGTCTAAGATATTCCTGAAACAGTTATTAGGCCAAAGTCATTGACATTTAAACAGCATATCCCAATCATTAAGGAGTTTTACCTAGTTGGACTGTGTATAAATATGCCCACGCATGCACCAGTAAAGGGGTTCGACGACACATAGAACCAGAGATATATTGAAAAGAATTTAACCTTGGCCTAAATTCTGCTGACAGAACAAGGCCACCTTTGTTATCTACTTCTCGACAGGCACGAAATTGCCACACCCATTGTACCCAAGAATGATTGAGAGTATTCGAGCGACTTTTGTACGAGTGTGACTGATTTAACAATAATAAAGCAATACAGTTTCCCTTTATATACCTATAATACATCATGTTATTATTCACTTTCATATCCATTGTCACACGTATAAACTCGAAACCGAAGGTACTAACCCCGACCGCGAGCTTCGAGTTAGTGGTCTCGAGGGTGTTAGCTGAAATTCCTCACCCCGAGTGAATTTTTGACTAACACTTTCTGGTGCCGTCTGTGGGGACACCCACACCTAATTTACACAAAGTTTACGTGTTTGTTGTTTTATAGGAACAATGAGACTTCGCTCTTCTCAATGACAACCAGAGGCTTCAGGACAACCGTCTGCTGCTTCAACATGGAAAGCCTTAAAGAAAGGTAAAAAATCTGGACACCACAACCAAGCCACGGTCCAACCAACCACTACATGAGCTTCTGGCCCCCGTATGATAAGCCAAGCCATGCTCGACAAACAGGCAGTGGACTTTGTGGAAGATGTCCATCTTCGCCTGCTCACGGAGGACATCATAACCCAGCTATGAATCCCAATACCAATGGAGAAACGAGCAGACCCAGAGCTAGACAGCTTGACTTTGATCAGTTGGGACCTCACCTTCTAGAGTTAGCCTACAATATGGCAGGGCCTCAACCCTCGATTCGAGATAAGCTAAGGCTCATGCTCCTGTCCGTTGTAAGCCATCGTGTTACCAACCCAGGCAGGTCAAATCTGCAGTAGATACATTGCCGTATGAGCAGTGTTAAGCCCTTCACCCGACAACGTTCAGTTTGGAAACTAGGGCTAGAGAAGAAGGTAACTAGTAAAGCCCCCGAGCAGATACCCATCAAGAGGAGGACAAAGTTGAGTTCTCTAGTTCATCAGAGATATCTGACAGTGAAGGGTCCAAGGTCGATCTAAAGAAGCATGGGAAAAAGCCTAAGGGATCAGCTGGATAAACTACAGAGATAGATCCAGCAAATAAAGAAGGGGAAACACAAGGAGGCGAACAAGGATCCTTTGAGTGAAATGTATGCCCCATTTACCAGAAGAATCCAGGAAGCGGAGCTTTTGCTGAAATTCAAAATACCGGGGGATATGTTTTTCGGAACAGAAGACCCCCTAAGCTACCTGGAAAGCTTCATCTAGCAAATGGAAGTCCAGAATACCATTAGGGTTGCCATGTGTAAGATGTTCCCTACCACATTGACTGACAACGTAAAGACTTGGTTTAAGAAGTTACCTGCTGGTAGCGTGAATTCATTCATGAAGCTATCAACCGACTCCTGCTCATAGTTCTAAGGAGTCAAATCAGGCCAAAAGGATCCAATACACCTTAAAAATTTGGTCCAGGAGTGAGGTGAAACGCTCTGGTCATATATGGAACATTTTCACCAGGAAGTCATCCAGATGGGGGTTTTTACCGATAATGAGACCCTTGCTAACTTTCGACAGAACTTGTTTGCAGGCAAGCTCTTTTGATCTTTTGCCAAGCGACCTCTAGAGACCTACCAAGAGGCCTACGATTAGGCTCTCGAGTAGGTCGAGATTGACAAATAGCTCACGGTCAAAATAGAGCATGACAATATGAGAGTGGCGAAGCGCTAGAAGAAGAAAGCGTCAGAAGAAAAAAGGGCCAGAAGAAGAAAGCCCCCAGACTTACGCTAGCTCAGAAAAACCAGAATAAGCCCCCCTCCCCTCCCCTCCCCCCCCCCCCCCCCCCCCCCCCCCCCCCCACTGATCAATATATCGTTCTCTCCCTTCCCAATCTATTCATGAGCGGGTACTTGGTAAGATAAACCCCTCTGTGAGCTTCACCTCCTCCAAGGTCAATAGCCCTGTAACACGAGATGAAAAAGGGTTTGATCACTATACCCCTTAAATACATTTTATGAAATAATCTATCTCACCATTCGGGACAAGGGGCTACTACAGAAGCCTGCACCCATGAAAGATCCAGTAGGCAGGAGCAACTGGTACAAGTACTGTGACTTTTGTGAAGATGTAGAGCACAACACTTCATAGTCTTATAGTATACGTAACCAGATTGAAGTGTTGGTGAGGGGAGGATGTTTGGTATAATTTTTACAGCAGGACAGATATAACATTAGAAGGATTTGATACAATAAATCCAGGTTATACATACCATCAGTGGAGGGCCTACCCTGGCTGGCATCTACAATAATTCTAGAAGAAACCATACAAGAAAGATCCCCCATGTTGATGATGGTCGGGGTATCTTTATGGTCGACTAGAGACCGACAGGCCCATCCTAGTCAGTATAAATTATTTTCATTAAGGCAGACGTCTACAATACTGTGTAGCCTCACGATGATCCCATGGTGATCACGATGCAAATTGCTAACTATGTGGTTCATCTAGTGCTTGTCGATACAGGCAGCAGTGTAAACATTCTTTTTAAAAACACCTTGGAGAAACTCAATTTGAACCATTGGTGCTACAATAGCTGCATAACCCCGCTATAAGGTTTCATTGGGGATTCGATCATACTAGTGGGATCAAAGATTCTTCCGATGATAGCTGAAACCGTACCTCTCCAACAAAATATAATGATAGACTTCGTTGTGGTGGACACCCAATCAGCCTACAATGTGTTACTAGGAAGACCATTCCTATCATCCTTGAAGGTGGTCTTATCCATCTACTATAATGTCTTAAAGTCTCCGGTGGGGAACAAGGTATGAGAGGTACGTGGGGACCAACAAGTAGCCAAAAAATGCTATGCAGTGTCTGCCAATCTGACATCTTTTACAAAACAGTTTATGTAAGTCACGACGATCTAGGATATGGAAGTGTCTGGGAGGATCCTGAAGGATGTAGAACCCGCTGATCATCCAAAAGATGACCACCTGGTATTAAATGCGGAAGAGTAAAACATAGAATGAGCCAGCAGGTACCCTATAGATAAGCTAGAAGAGATACCCATCAGAAGTGACAACCTCTGTAAGGTTGTAAAGGTCGGAGCTACCCTAGAGAAAAGTGTGAAGGAAGGCCTGATTGAGCTCCTTCGAGAATTCAATGAAATCTTGGCTTGGAGCCTCGATGAGATTCCGGGGATCCCAATATCCTTGGCAGGTCACTGACTGGCGGTAGATCTAACATTCAAGCCCATAAACAAGAAGAGGCGTCACTTTAATATTGAAAAGAACGTTGCGGTCCAAGAAGAAGTGAACAAGCTGATCAAAGCAGGTTTCAACAGAGAAGCCCAGTATCTCGAATGGATTGCCTGTTAGGATTATGCTCGATAGTAAGATCATAATAATGTATTTGACAATCTTTCCATATTAATAAAGTGATTTCTAGTTTAACAAATTTTATAGCATTTATAGTTTAATTATTATAATTGTCTGAAGTAAATAATCATAAGGTCAAAAGACTGAGAAAAGATGAATTGTTCATATATTTAGATATGTATGAGGTAGACACAATTCTTTAGTTAGTCTTGAATAATATTCACAACTTAAGATAAAAGGTTAGGCGCCTTTATCTTGTCAAAGTTGTAGATTCTTTTGCTAGCATTTGAGTGGGATCAAATGTGTTATGATGAGTCTAAAATCATCAAAGTGTGGTGTCTTTGGACAAAAGAATCTAGTGCACTGGGTGCATTGAATAGGATCACAATGAAATACTTTATCTAGAACCGTCAATGTATAAAAGTTTTCATTTGAAGACAATCAGATAGGCTTTCTCAATCCTGAGATAAATGATGGACTTATTGTTGCAAGTTTTATGATTTGAGCTATCAATGAGTATGATTATATAGCATAGACTATCCTCGATAGTTTGGTGGTATTCATTTGTTAATCGATAAAGGACTTCATTTATTGATATGGACATCGTGGCTCCATTTATTAAATGAGGTATTGGATATTAAATCTTAACGTTAAGTTTTGAATAGTGTCTATTGAAACATGGCTTCTAGACAATTCAAAATATCCAAGTTCAAAATGTGGTCATATGAGTAAATATGGTAACTTGGAGAGCTATAGCCGGTCTATGAGCCCTTGGCGATTACTGGTATTCTTCACGAGGATACACTTGGAGAGCTATAGGTGGTCTATGTGTGTGTGTGTGTGTGTATGTGTGTGTGTGTGTGTGTGTTTTATATGTGGATTGTTATTGCTCAATGTTGGTCCTAGAATTTCAATGTATTTTGCTTTGGGATTGTAACAAGAAGGGTGGTCTATCATCGCCATAATTTCCTTCTTGGTAGTTGCTAAGTTTTTTTATTTTATTTTGTTGTAATAAAAAAAAACTGCAGTATTTTTATTTATAATTCTTCTTTAATACACTCAAGTTTCGAAGACTCAAAGATTTGAAGAATTAGGAGCAACCGGAACAAGTTTAGGACCGTGCGAGCCGTAACAACGAACGTGTGTGCGAAGAGCACGCATCCACGTTTGTTGTGGCATGGGCTGCGCATGGCATCCCTATGGAAGCCATGGGCTGCGCATGGCAGCCCTTTATGGGTTTGCGAGATGTGCACGCCCCTGGGTGGCAGCCGAGAGAGTCCGAAAGATGAAGGTCGCCTGAAGACTTGTTCGCCAAGAAATAAGTTTTTTTTTTTGTACTCCAAGACATGTAATTTACTTGCTTTTCTAGGATTGACAAAAATTGAAGCTATTTATATTTGTTGTAAATATTGCAATGTTTGTCATTGTTTGAAAACATGTCATATAGAATAGGAGTGCCACTCATATATCTCTTTTGGTATGGACATGCATTGAATAATTTAAGTATCTAAATTGGCATCTAGATAACTTGGTAAATCCTTATTTGGAATTCGATCAGACACCTTAAACAATTAAATGGGAGAAGATGTTTTGGAACACCTACGGCCTCCAAGTTTAATTGAGCTTTATGTTTCGTGAATAACCCCCCAAAGGGAATTCATGAATGGAATTTAGCAAGATACTTCCTTACAAAGATAGACTAGACAATTAGCCCAAATGATATCTACTCCCAAAGGAGGGATATTCGTGAGGGATTATATTGAAAGTCGATAACTTGGTATTACACTCAATGTAATTTTATTAATATCCTCCCAAGAGTTTCTGTTAACAAAAATTACAAGGCTAAAATTGAAAAAGTTGGTTGTTATATTAACAATTAGGTGGGACCTAGTCCAACTAGTAAATATTGCAAACTCCCAAAGAAGGCGTGACATTTATGGGTGTTGGATCACCGTTGATTTTTTACCATAGAATTATTTTAATTAATTCAAGATAAATATTAGAAAGTGCTTTATCATGATTATTTACTTATATAATTTTTGTTATTGTTCAGAAATCATGACCTCATCCCTAATCAACATCCTTAAAGACACTACTTTAACTTGTGATAATTATGTCACATGGAAAAGGAAAATTGGGATTTTATTGCAATCCAAATAGCATAAGTTCATTCTGTGCACTCCTAAACCACCTACTTCTACAAATGAATCTACTCAGGAGCAAAGAGATGAGTATCAGCAGTAGGAGTCTTCTGATGAGGTGGCTAAATGTTACATTATGGCCACCATCTCATACGTATTGCAACAACAACATGAATGAGTGGAGACTATTGCCGATATAATGATGTCTCTAGAGAAGATGTTTGCTATGAGGTCTAGGACGACTAATAGAGAGGCAGTGACTGCTTTTATGAATCTTAGGATGAAACCTGGACAGGATGTGAAAGATCACATGATGAAAGTCATAGCACATCTCAACATTGCTGAACTGAATTGTGCTGAGACAGATGGTGAGACCAAAATTGACATGATTGTCAACTCACTGTCGGATTCCTTTGATTAATTCAAGTTGGAATACACATTGAATAATAAGGAATACACCTTGCAAGGTCTGATGCAAGATGTTCAAAGCGTAGAAAAAATCCTTATGAAAGGCAAGGTACCGTAGGCAAAGCTGCTAATGTTAAGACCCGTAAGAAGGATAAGAAACAACAAAAGAAAAAGCTACTAATACCTACCAAGAAGGAGACAAAGAAAATAACCAAGATCAAAGGGAAGTGTTTCCTTTATGGTGAAAATGGACATTGGAAAAGAAATTGCCCAAAGTCTCAAGACAAAAAGGAAGAAGGTAATATTAATTATCTTGAAACATGTTTTTTGGCGTATTCTATGGATTCTAGATCATAGACTCCAGAGCCACTAATCATGTTTGTTTTTCCTTACAGGGGTTCAAGGAAAGGAGAAGGCTTAATGAGAACGAATTCAACTTGCGTTTAGGCAATGGAACGTTGGTGTCTGCTAGTTCAGTGGGAGATATTAAATTAGTTTAGATTCTTATAGGCATTTAGATTTAATAGACATTTATTATGTACCTCAATTCAATAGGAATTTAATTTCAGTTTCTTGTTTAAATAAATTTGGTTATTCTGTTACTTTTAATAAAGCTTTTATTATGAGTAAGAATAACAAAATTATTTGCAAAAGTACATTGGAAAATGGTTTATTGTATTTGCATGGAAATAACTCTTACTTGTTAAACACGGAATCAATGGAACCTAATGATAAAAGAGTAAAATTTTCAAAAGATGAAACCTATATATGGATCTTACGCTTAGGTCATATTAACATTAATAGGATTAAAAGATTGGTAAGTGACGGACCTTTAAGTGACTTAAAGGTTGATGATCTACCAACTTGTGAATCTTGTTTGGAAGGAAAAATGATCAAAAGGTCGTTTACGACCAAAGGTCTAAGAGTCATCGAATGTTTGGGATTGATACACACTAATGTGTATGGACCTATGAGCATTCAAGCTAGAGGTGGATATGAGTACTTCATCACTTTCACAAATAATCACTCAAGATTTGGCTATGTGTATCTCATGAGACATAAGTCGGATGCTTTTGATATATTCAAAGTATTTAAGCTGAAGTAGAAAATTAGCTTGAGAAACGCATAAAAAACTTGAGGTCCGATCGTGGTGGAGAATTTATATCTGGTGAGTTTCAAGAATATCTTATTGATAATGGGATAGTTTCTCAGTTGTAAAGTTCTCATTTATTGATTGGCTTATTTCGTGAACAAATCATATTTTTGGGGTATTATATAAGGGTAGCTTAGGCTCTCAAGACCTCAAGAGAAGAATCACCAAAGGTAAAATTCTTGTGCTCACTTGCTTTGAAGAGATAGTTGCACACACTCATAAATTCATGCATAATTCTTATTCATATATGTTGAGTGTTTATACTTGTGTGCATTTTGGTTTAAATGACTCTTTATTGATATATTTGAATCTTGTTGTTAAAGTTTCATGTCATGTTAGGCATTAGTATATGATGCATTTTCATCACTCTAGGACTTGTTAAAAATGTGTGTTTTAGTGTTGAAAAAATAAGGCTATGCGCTGGTGGTGCGCTACTAGACCAGCGCACCTCACCAGTATAACATTCCAGTGGAACGCCGCTTGTCATGTGCCACTGATCTGCGCTACTGCACCCGTGCGAAGTTGAAAAAGTGGGCAGTTCGCTGGTTGTGCACTACTCGACTAGCGCAGCCCCACCAGTGCAACATTACAGTGGATTGTCGCATGTGTTGCACCACTGGGCTGCACCATTGGGCTGCGCCACTCATCCAGCACCTATTGAAGAATTAGGTTGTGCGCAGGTGGTGCGCTACTCGACCAGCGCAAGTCACCAACACATATAGAGGAAGCTGGAAAATTTTTTCTAAAACGACCTCACTTTGTTTGGATCTCATATATATATAACTCTTTGCTTTAAGGTCGTGTAAGAGTTCAGAACATCATATCTTTTCCTTAGAACACATTTCAAAGGAAAAACTCTTCCCTGAAATCATCTTTAAACACTCAAAGCATTCCCATGTGCTTAAAAACTTCATCTTGCATCATCTAAGTTCATTTAGAGTGCATCAATGGATAGGGTTGCTTCATCACATCTTGTTTGGTAAGTTCTTCACTATCTTTTTACAAGTTAAGTGTTTTGCTTGCTAAGCTATCTCTTTAATTATTTGTATGCTCTTAGAACATATTCTAGATACAAATTAGAGATTGTTGTGATGACATGATTGAGTGTTGTATTGTGATAGTTTCATAGGATTGTTTGATCTATGTTTAGCTAAGCTTTTTGAACATGTCATTTAGCTTTTGATATCTAGGATTGCATTAATTGTCATCTCATTATCCTAGACAAGCATATAAGGTGTCCTAGCCTTGTTTGTTCTTTGAATATCATCATATATTCACATAGGGAATTTTTATCTGTTCATTGAGAAGTAAGACTTGTGTGGCTTCAAGGAGTAGGTAGCTTAAATTGCAAGCAAGATGAGCTAGGTTTACTTATACCGAGATTAGGTAGTGGTAGTGGATTTTAATCTGGGATTAGGTTGTAATTCATTTGCCACTAGTGGATTCAAGGTTCTAGTGTGACGCACTCATCAGTCCGTGGTTTATCCCATTTGGAGGGTTTCCAAGTATATCTCAAGTGTCTTTTATATTTCCGCACTCTTTACACTTGTGATTTTATTGTATCTAGATATAGGAATTTTTGTCAACTTGACCTTTAACAAAAATTGGGTAAAATTGTTTAAAATCTATTCACCCCCCCTTTAGATTAATATTATACACACCATAATATTTGTTTCAATTGGTATCGGAGCAGGTTCCTAGACATACCTAGATGATCCTTGCTTGTTTTGGTGTGGGCTGCAATTTGTGTGTGTATTGATCATTCATACACTTGCATTCTTATCATTCATTCATTAAACACAATGAGTGGAAATGGTGGCAACG
This sequence comes from Dipteronia dyeriana, assembly GCA_032871835.1. Taxonomy (NCBI): domain Eukaryota; kingdom Viridiplantae; phylum Streptophyta; class Magnoliopsida; order Sapindales; family Sapindaceae; genus Dipteronia; species Dipteronia dyeriana. The sequence continues at coordinate 36,289,395 of CM065295.1, read as the reverse complement.
AGGGAGCTTCTAGCACTAGACCTCCACTTCTCACCGGATTTAACTATGCCTCTTGGAAAGGCAAGATAGAGTCGTATATTTTCCAAATTCATGACAGGACATGGATGATGGTTGAAAATGGCTACACTCCACCCATGATGACTCCTACAGGTGAAGGAGATGATGTACTCAAACCAAAGGCACAGTGGAACGTATAAGAGTTTGAGGCTTCAAAGTGGAATAGGAAGACAATGCATGCCATCATGTACAATGGATAAGAAACAATACAAGTTGGTTCAAAATACTAGGATAGCTAAGGAGGCATGGGATATCCTAGAAGTTGCACATGAGGGAACTGATGTAGTTAAGGAATCGAAGCTTTAAGTTCTCCAAATGCAATTTGAGTTGCTCAAGATGGATGAGAACGAGTGCTTCAATGACTTTGAAGTGAGGCTGGTGGACATTGTGAACCAAAGTCATCAACTTGGTGATCCTTATTCGAATAGGAAGATCAAGCAGAAGATAATGAGATCTCTACCTGATAGATTTGAGTCTAAGGTGACGGCTTTAGAAGAGAATAGTGGTTACAAGGATATGAAGCCAAGTGAGGTGATTGAGAGGTTTCTAGCTTATAAATCTAGGAAATGTCCTAACCCCACACCATCGAAAAAGTAAAAGGATATTGCTTTGAAAGCCTCCAAAGTTGAGAATGAAGAGAGTGATGACTCGGATGAAGAAATGGCCTTGCTAATGAGGAAGTTCAAGAAATTCTACAAGTCCAAGAGGAAAGGTTTTGGATCCAAGGGTTAAGACTTCAAGAAAAAGGCTCCCTTCAAAAGGTTTGAGCCTATGCAAAAAAATAGCGAGAAGAAAGGAGTCTAATACTATGAATGTAGTGGGATAAGTCACTTTGCCCCAGAATGTGCAAATCACAAGGTCAAGAAAAAGGGAAAAGTGATGGCTGCCACATGGAGTGAATGTGATAACTCTAATGAAGGAGATGAGTCTTCGGATGATGAAGAACTCATGGCTAACTTCATAGCATTTACATCCTCTCTTAGGAGCAAAGATGTTAGTGAAGAAGAGAATGAAAGTCAAGAGGAAAACTACTCAAGTGATGATGGATCTTCATCAAAATCCACAAATGGAAGTATGGATATGATGGATCTCAAGGACTACATGGCTAAGTTTGAGAGTTCAAGGTTAAAGAACAAAAATAAAATCAAGAGATTAAAAGAAGAAAACCTAGACCTCTCAACTCAAGTTGACCAACTAAATGAAAAATTGGTGAGATCTAAGAGGAGTAAAGAAGGGTTGAAGAAAGAGCTTGAAGATGCTATAGAGTTGTTGGCCAAGATGAACTCTAGCACCAAAAAACTTGACCATATGCTAGATGTTGGAAAGAGGCCAAGTGACAAGAAGGGGCTTGGGTTTGAAGATGACAAGGTGTCCTCCACTCCAAGCAAGACCATTTTTGTAAGAAGCATGAACTTCAATGGGTCCTCTTCTTATCAATCACCAAGGAAGAAACTTGACCTAGAAGAGTGTTAAAGTAGTGCTCAAGTGAAGTTGGAACCATAAAGCCTACCTCAAGCCCATCCTACAAGGGCTCCTCAAGTTAACTTCCCTCAACCAAAAGTTCATAAAGGGAAGATACCTATCATGCAAGCTCAATCAAGGAGGCACTCAAGTCTTGCTCAACAACGAAGAAGGAAAGCTCCCCAAAAACAATCAAGACAACCACAAAGACATGGGAAGGCTTCAATGCATCCTTAAGGTTATGGTATGATTCCTAACTTCATTCCTACATGTCATTTTTGTGGTATTGATGGTCACATTAGACCAAATTGCTTTAGATATATTAAATTGTGTAGAATTAAAGCATGATAGAGAAGAAAAAGACCAAAGCCATGATGCATGTCACTAGGAAAAATGGAACATCTTTGCATGATCCTAAGGCACTTAGAGCCTATGTACCATTGACCACTAGGAAGGAAAATATTGCACCTAGGTGGATTAGAAAGGATGAACACTTTTGCCATGTTGCACAAATTGCCTTGAAAGCTCATTCTTGTGATTTTTGGTATTTGGATAGTGGGTGCTCTAGGCACATGACTGGAAATAAGAGTTTCTTTGAGACACTTATGATGGAGGAGGGAGGAAATGTCACCTTTAGTGATGGATCCAAAAATAAGGTTAAAGGAAAGGGAACCATTTCCATTCCCTGATTACCCTTATTGTCCAATGCTTTGTATGTTGATGGTCTAAAAACTAATTTGATAAGCATTTCACATCTTAGTGATGAAAGACTTTCCGTCTTGTTTAGGAAAATGATTGTTCTATCCTATTGCCAAATGGACAAACGTTGTTAAAAGGTATGAGATCTAGCGACAATTGCTATTGTCTTGAGGCTAGAGGTGTCTCTTGCAATGTGTCCAAGGATGAACAAATTGAGTTGTGGCACGAAAAACTTGGTCACATGAACTTTAGGGATTTATGAATCTTAGATAAGTTCAATGTTGTGCGAGGCCTTCCCAAGCTTGGGAAAAAGGTGAATGGTGTTTGTGGACCTTGCCAACAAGGGAAGCAAACCAAAAGTATTCACAAAAAGAGCAAGTATTTATCCACCAAGGAACCTCTAGAGCTTCTCCACATGGATCTTATGGGTCCCATACAAACCGAGAGTTTAGGTCGAAAGAGATACATTTTTGTGTGTGTAGATGACTTCTCTAGGTACACTTGGACTTACTTTTTAGAGAAAAATCTGAAACCTTTGACAAGTTTAAAATGCTTTGTTCCAAAATTCAAAATGAAATGAACTCCAAGATTAAAAGCATTAAAAGGATTAGGAGACCATGGGAGGGAATTTGAGAATGCTTATTTTGAAAACTATTACAATAGTCTAGGCATCCCTCATGAGTTTTCGACTCCTAGGACACCTCAACAAAATGGAGTTGTTAAGAGGAAAAATAGAGCTCTTCAAGAAATGGCCTGTGTGATGTTGCTTAGCAACAATGTCCCTAGGAATCCTTAGGCCGAAGCCATCAATACGGCGTGCTACATAGGAACTAGAATCTTTATAAGGCCCCACACTAGGCAAACCTCCTATGAGTTATGGAAATGTGGAAAGCCAAATGTTAGCTATTTTCACACCTTTGGAAGCAAATGCAACATTTTGAATGACCGTGATCAACTTGGTAAATTTGATGCTAAGAGTGATGAGGGTATCTTCATTGGCTATACCTTGAATAGTAGAGCCTATAGATTTTTCAATCTAGAAACTAGGACCGTATTTGATTAATCTAATGTTGTCATTGATAATACTAGGCTCAAATCTAATGACCATGAAGAAGAGGTAGATCTAGTTGATGACTCCCCTTTGGAGAAGGTTGTTGATGTTTCTAATGTCAAAAAGCCTAACCTTGATGATGACATAACACAACCTATTGATAGGATTCCTCTCTTAAACTCAAAAGAACCTACTTCATGGGTTAGGAAACTCCATAACAAAGATGACATCATTGGAGAGGTTAGTAAAGGTGTTAGGACTAGGCATCAAATGATTAATCTAATTAGCTAAACTTGCTACACCTCTCAAATAGAACCCAAAAAGATTGATGAAGCCTTAAAGGATGAATTTTGGATTCTTGCTATGCAAGAAGAGCTTAACCAATTTGAAAGAAATGAAGTTTGGACTCTAGTTCCTAGGCCCAAGAACACCAATGTGATAGGCACCAAGTGGGTATATAGGAACAAATCCGATGAGGATGGCAACATTGTGCGAAACAAGGCTAGGCTTGTAGCACAAGGGTACTCTCAAATTGAGGGTATTGACTTTGAGGAGACATTTGCTTCCATTGCTAGGATTTAGTCCATTAGGCTTCTTTTATCCATTTCTTGTTTGCACAAGTTCAAATTATATCAAATGGATGTTAAGAGTGCCTTCCTCAATGGTTTCTTGCAAGAGGAAGTGTTTGTTGAGCAATCCAAAGGGTTTGTGGATCCTCACCACCCTAATCATGTCTATCATCTCAAGAAATCTTTATATGGGTTGAAACAAGCACCAAAGGGCTTGGTATGAGCATCTCACCCAATTTCTCATAGACAATGGCTACACTAAGGGTAGTGTTGACAAGATTCTATTTATCAAGAAAGATAAAGATGAGCTCTTTATAGCTCAAATCCATGTTGATGATATAGTCTTTGGCTCTACAAATGACACCAAAGTCAAACAATTTGTTGATGTCATGTCTCATGTGTTTGAGATGAGCCTTGTTGGTGAGCTAAGTTACTTTCTAGGTTTACAAATTAAGCAAATGGATGATGGGATTTTCATATCCCAAGCTAAGTATGCCAAAAACCTAATGAAGAAATTTGGCCTTGAAAGTGCCAAACATTGTGATACACCCATGAGTACCACTTTGAAGCTAAGCAAGGATGCTAGTGGTAAAAGTGTGGACCAAACTTTTTATCGTGGCTTGATTGGTAGCTTGCTCTATTTGACCATAAGTAGGCCCGATATCTCTTTTAGTATGGGTGTGTGTGCTAGGTACCAATCAGATCCTAAGAAGTCCTATCACTCTTCCGTTAAGAGAATCATTCGTTTTGTGAATGGGACATCTAACTATGGAATTTGGTACTCTTATGACACTAATGCTAGTCTTGTAGGCTTTAGTTATACAGATTGGGCAGGAAACTGTGATGATAGGAAAAGTACATCGGGCGGTTGCTTTTTCCTTGGGAACAACCTTGTTTCTTTGTTTTGCAAGAAGCAAAATTTGATTTCTTTGTCCATGGCTGAGGCCGAATACATAGCTGCTGGGAGTGGATGTACACAACTCCTTTGGATGAAGCAAATGCTAGTTGACTATGGATTCAATCAAGGTACTCTTATTCTCTTTTGTGATAAAATTAGTGCAATTAATATTTCCAAGAATTCGATTCAGCATTCTAGAACTAAGCATATTGACATTCGTCATCATTTCATTAGAGAACTAGTTGAGAGCATTTGCATAGTACTTGAGCATGTAGGTACTAATGGTCAACTAGCGGATCTATATACTAAACCCTTAGATGATACTCGATTCAAAACTCTTAGTAGATCTATTGGGATTTGTTTAATGGAGTGATGAGTTGTGGTCCTTAACCCCTTAAGGGGAACTCGAGCAAAGAGAGCTATTGTATACTTGATACGTGGAATTTTTTTAAAAATATTTATACTCCTTTATTTATTGCTTGAGTAGCTTGGTTGCACTTATACTATAGTATATTGTATTTTCTTCAAAAAGTGTGAACTTTGCTTTGATTACAATCCATGTCATATTTATGTTCAACCATGCATTTTTGGACTAGGAGATCTACATAGGAAGTACATATTGAATGACCTATAGTTATCTCCATGACATGATTATTCTTTAATGACATGCTAATGAAAAATGATAAAGCATGAATTGTTGATTGCAATTGTTGAAAGCAAAATATTGTGTGAAAAGAAGCTAGTGAGACTAAAATGTTGCATCAATGACTCTCTTTCTTTATTAGTTGAACATGGTTACTATCATACGGGTATCCTACCCAGAAAAATCAAATAGGGTGCAAAGTTGCTCATGCCATGTTTAGCTTATAAAGTTGGATATAGTGCCATTAAAATTTGATATCTATAAAAACTCTATATCCTTGCTTCTCTCATGACAAATGGTGAAATTGGTTTGAATTATATTGGAAACCTTTGTCGTTTGCTTTGCCAAATACCATTGTTTTTGGACTTGAATGCAACATGTCTTGTATGCAAAGCATTTTTGATTCACACATTTTCTTTAAATAAATCTCCTTGCTTCTCTCCTATTAATTGAGTTGCATAAATATGGCTTATTTAATTATGGAACAATCATGTATGCTTCTTTCTTTCTTTGCCTTGAGTGACCCGATTGGCGACTTCTCCTTTGCCTATATCATGACAAAAAGGGGGAGTAGATTGATGATATCATTAGCATTAATGATAGCATTGATGACCTAGCATTGTGGTGTTAGGGGAGTAACATATGGAAGTAACATGTGGTAGCATGTGTTGGCTTTAAAGGGGGTAGTACTTGTTTTAGAGGGAGATTACATTGAGGGGGAGTAACCCTTTGAGGGGGAGCATTGCATGATGTGGTGCATTACTCATATTTTTATATGCTAATGCTTTTGTTTTCTATCCACTTGATCTTCTCACATGCACTTGGTTTGGAAAGTGTACTTGTTAATTGTTTTGTGTGTAGGGTTGATGATTCTACAAGAGATTGAAGATATGATGTTTTTTTTTGTATATCTCTTTTTAATGTAGAATATCTTCCTGGTGTTTTACTTTGTTTTTTAAGGATCAATGTGAGTGGTGGTTTTGTCACGAAATAGCCAAAGGGGGAGATTGTAAAGTCCTCTTTTATTGATTGGCTTATTTCATGAATAAATCACATTTTTTGGGTATTATGTAAGGGTAGCTTAGGCTCCCAAGACCTCAAGAGGAGAAGCATCAAAGGTAAAATTCTTGTGCTTAATTACTTTGAAGAGATAGTTGCACACACTCATAAATTCATGCATAATTCTTATCCATATATGTTGAGTGTTTATACTTGTGTGCATTTTGGTTTAAAAGACTCTTGATTTATATATTTGCATCTTGTAGTTAAAGTTTCATGTCATGTTAGGCCTTAGTATAGGATGAATTTTCATCACTCTAGGACTTGTTGAAAATGTGTGTTTGAGTGTTGACAAAATTAGGTTGTGCTCTGGTGGTGCGCTACTCGACTAGCACACCTTACCAGCACAACATTCCAGTGGAACGCAACTTGTCATGCGCCACTGATCTGCTCTTCTGCACCTGCGCGAAGTTGAAAAATAGGGCAGTGCGCTACTCGACTAGCGCAGCCCCACCAGCGCAACATTCCAGTGGATTGTCGCATGTGTTGCGCCACTCGTCCAGTGCCTATTGAAAAATTAGGTTGTCTGCTACTCGACCAACGCACGTCACCAACGCACATAGAGGAAGCTGGAACATTTTTTCCAAAATGACCTCACTTTGTTTGGATCTCATATATATATAACTCTTTGCTTTAAGGTCGTGTAAGAGTTCAGAACATCATATCTTTTCCTTAGAACACATTTCAAAGGAAAAAATCTTCCAAGAACTCATCTTTAAGCACTCAAAGCATTCCCATGTGCATACAAACTTCATCTTGCATCATCTAAGTTCATTTAGAGTGCATCAATGGATAGGGTTGCTTCATCACATCTTGTTTGGTAAGTTCTTCACTATCTTCTTACAAGTTGAGTGTTTTCCTTGCTAAGCCATCTATTTAATTATTTGTATGCTCTTAGAACATATTCTAGATACAAATTAGAGATTGTTGTGATGACATGATTGAGTGTTGTATTGTGATAGCTTCATAGGATTGTTTGATCTATGTTTAGCTAAGCTTTTTGAACATGTCATTTAGCTTTTGATATCTTGGATTGCATTAATTGTCATCTCATTATCCTAGATAAGCATATAAGGTGTCCTCGCCTTGTTTGTTCTTTGAATATCATCATATATTCACATAGGGCATTTTTATCTCTTCATTGAGAAGTAAGACTTGTGTGGCTTCCGGGTGTGGGTAGCTTAAATCGCAAGCAAGATGAACTAGGTTCACTTATACCGGGATTAGGTAGTTGTGGTGGATTTTAAACTGGGATTAGGTTGTAATTCCTTTGCCACTAGTGGATTAGTGGTTCTAGTGTGGCGCACTCATCAGCACGTGGTTTTTCCCATTTGGAGGGTTTCCACGTATATCTCAAGTGTCTTTTATATTTCCGAACTCTTTACACTTGTGATTTTATTGTAACTAGCAAGGGGCATTTTCATCAACTTGACCTTTGACGAAAATTGGGTAAAATTGTTTAAAATCTATTCACCCCCCCTCTAGATTAATATTATACACACCATAATATTTGTTTCATCAGTTTTCTGCACCTGTCACACCTCAACAAAATGGGGTGGCAGAAAGGAGAAATAGAACTCTTTTAGATATGGTTAGGTCTATGTTGAGTTATTCAATGCTCCCTAATTCTTTTTGTGGATATGCTTTACAAATCGTAATGTTCATTCTAATTGATGTACCATCTAAGTCGGTTCTTAAAACACCACTTAAGGATATTTGGATGTCATGCGCACATGTTAAAAGGAAAAACAGAAAAGATGGAATCCGGTTCAGAAACATGCATATTTGTAGGGTATCCAAAAGAAACAAAACGATATTATTTTTATAGTCTTTCAGATCTTAAAGTATTTATTTCGACAATTGCTAAATTTCTGGAAAAGGACTATATGAATAATTTTGTGCCTTAAAGTACAATTGTTCTGAATGAGCTTTTAGGAGATACAATTCCACAAGAGGTTTCGCAACCTGGCCCAATTGTAAGTTCCGTACCAATACAAGATCAACAATCTACCATACCTCGTCGTAGTGGGAGGGTTGTTAGACAACCCGATAGATACATCGGTCTCAGAGAATCTGTAGAGAATCTTCCGAATAACGATAATCCGTATAGGTACAAGAAAGCAATGGAAGATTTTGATTGTCGCCATTGGCGATAGGCAACGCAATCCGAAATTAAATATATGTTCAAAAACAAAGTCTGGTCTCTTGTAGACTTGCCTAAATGGGTTAAAACCCATCTATTGCAAGTGGGTATACAAGAGGAAAAGAGGAATGGATGGAAAGGTGGAAACCTTTAAAGCTAGATTGGTAGCTAAAGGTTATTCACAGAAGTAAGGTATCGATTATGAAGAAACCTTCTCTCCTATGGCCATGCTTAAATCCATTAGGGTACTCTTATCTGTTGTGACATCTCTAGACCTAGAGATTTGGCAAATGGACGTCATGACAGCTTTCCTTAATGGAAGTGTTGACGAAAGCATCCACATGATGCAACCAAAATGATTCATTGAAAAGGGCCAAGAGGAAAGGGTATGCAAGTTGCAAAGATCCATATATGGATTGAAACAAGCATCCAGATCCTGGAACATAAGGTTTTATCAAGCCGTAAAAAGTTTTGGATTTATTCAAAACCTTGATGAACCTTGTGTATACAAAAGGATTAAAGGCGACAAGTTGGTTTTCCTAGTTCTTTACGTTAATGATATACTACTCATCGGAAACGATATAGGTGTATTGACATCAATAAAAGAATGGTTAGCAAAACAATTTGATATTAAGGACTTAGGAGAAGCAAGTTATATTCTTGGTATCCAATTCATAAGGAATAGAAAGAATAGATCGATTGCATTATCCCAAGCATCATACATAGATAAAATCTTGTCTAGGTTTTCCATGCAAGATTCTAAGAAAGGTATGTTACTTTTCATACATGGAATCAAACTTTCTAAGGAACAAGTCCCTAAGAATGAGCATGAAGAGCAATTCATGAGTAGGGTTCCATATGCTTCGGCAGTTGGAAGTCTCATGTATGCAATGCTATGCACCAGACCCAATATTTGTTTTGCTATAGGCATAGTTAGCAAGTTTCAATCGAAACCTGGTCCTGATCACTGGACGACAGTCAAACGTATTTTCATGTATCTTATGAGAACGAGAGATTATATGCTTGTATACTCTGGAGGGGATTTAATTCCCGTTGGGAATAAAGATTATGATTTTTAATCAGATTCTGACTCCAGGAGATCAACATCAGGATCTATGTTTACTATTGGAGAAGGGACAATCATATGGAGGAGTATCAAGCAATCATGTATTACCGATTCCACTATGGAAGCTGAGTATGTTGTCGCATGCTAGGATGCTAAATATGCTGTGTGGCTCTACCGGTTTTTAATTGACTTGGAAGTGGTTCCTAATGCGAATAAGCAGATCACTATCTATTGTAATAATAGTGGAGCAGTGGCTAATTCAAGAGAACCAAGAAGTCATAAGAGAGGGAAACACATTGAAAGAAAGTATTACCTTCTAAAGGAAATTGTGCAGAGGGGTAACGTGACGATTACCAAGATCGCATCAGCAGATACTCTAGCGGATCCCTTTACAAAGGCTCTTTCACAAAAGAGTTTTGATGGGCATCTGGAGAACATGGGGATGAGAGATATGACACATTTGCTATAGAGCAAGTTGGAGATTGTAAGGATTATACTCGATTGCAAGAGTATAATAATGTATTTGACAATCTTTTCATATTAATAAAGTGATTTCTAGTTTAACAAATCTTATAGCATTTATAGTTTAATTATTATAATTGTCAAAAGTAAATAATCATAAGGTCAAAAGACTATGAGAAAAGAAGAGTTGTTCATACATCTAGATATGTATGAGGTAAACACAATTCTTTAGTTAGTCTTGAATAATATTCACAACTTAAGATAAAAGGTTGGGCGCCTTTATGTTTTCAAAGTTGTAGATTCTTTTGCTAGCATTTGAGTGGGATCAAATGTGTTATGATGAGTCTAAAATCATCAAAGTGTGGTGTCTTTGGGCAAAAGAATCTAGTGCACTGGGTGCATTGAATAGGATCACAATGAAATACTATATCTAGAATCGTCAATGGATAAAAGTTTTTATTTGAAGATAATCGGAGAGTCTATCTCAATCTGGAGATAAATGATGGACTTATGGTTACAAGTGTTATCATTTGAGCTATCAATTAGTACGATTATATAGCATAGTCTATCCTCGATAGTTTGGTGGTATTCATTTGTTAATCGATAAAGGACTTCATTTATAGATATGGACAATGTGGCTCCATTTATTAAATGAGAGTAAAATACCATCATATGGATGTTTTGAGGTATTAGATATTAAATCTTAACGTTAAGTTTTCAATAATGTCTATTGAAACATAGCTTCTGGACAAGTCAAAATATCCAAGTTCAAAATGTGGTCATATGAGTAAATATGGTAACTTGGAGAGCTATAGGCGGTCTATGAGCTCTTGGCGATTACTGGTATTCTTCACGAGGATACACTTTATCCAATAAGGTTGTCTAGGGTATGAATGAGTAACATCAACTTATTCTATCTTTATTTAAGAGTTTAATTTTAGTTCTTTAGTGGAATGAACTAAAATTAAATAGATCGGACCTAAGTGAATCATTTGTTGATTTTGATTGGGTTGTGTCTATCGGAGCTCAAATCTAGATAGCCCGCCAAGATCCCCAATCCACACGAACTTGCATGGATCACTTGATATATTCTACCAGACCAATTTAGGGGTCTATCTAGAATTGTATTGAGGCATGTGGACTTGTTTCTTTTTGTAAGCATGGGTCTAGCTCACATATGGACTTTTTAAAAAAGGTCAAATGTATTTAATAAAATTAACAAAAAATATTGGCCCATATATATGTGTTGGGCGGCAAGGCTATTTAGAATAACTTATTTATACTATTTTATTTTATTATTTAATTAAATGGAAATTAATTAACCACCAAGGAAATCTACATAAGGAAAAGATTCTTAACTACCAAGTAAATCCTTCTTAGGAAAAGAATTAAGTCTCCTAATATATATCCTATGATTTTTGGCCAGCCCATGTGTATATAGAAGAGGATAGAATTCCTTTTAGATAAGGATTCTTAAATACCAAATAAATCCACCTAAGGAAAGGATTCTTGCCAACCAAGTATATCCTTCTTAGGAGAGGATTTATAATCCTATTTATATATATATATATATATATATATATATATATCTTGTGATTTTCGGCCAGCCTTAAGGCATTCTAAGAGTGAATCCTTAGCATAATTTCCAGAGGAGATTACGGCTAGCCTAGTTTTTCTAAAAGAGAAGAATTAGGTTATCATAGGAATTTTGAGGGAGAAAAATCTGATTTTACTCTAGACAAAATTCGATCAACTCTAAGAAATAGTGTGTGATTCAGGAAAGAAGAAATAGGAAGAAAGAACGTTTGGTTTTCGATAGTACAGTAGCCTTTACATCAAAAGGTTTTGTGTAGAACATCGAATCAAGGTTCACGCGAGTTTCAATCAAATTGATTGATAATTCACAAGTGACCTCACGTTCTTTGTTTTCTTCTTGGAGGATTATTGTAACTAACAAAGAGAAAGATTTTGTTTGTTTCCATTCTCAGATATACAATTTAAAGAAAGGGAGCCCACACTCCTAGGTGATTCATGTTTGTGATTAGATTGAAAGATCTTGCGGAATTGATTCGGTACTTGTTCAATCGTCACGAGAAAATGGTACGACACTTTTTATATACATCAATTAATCTAGGGTTAAGGTTGTCGTTGTGTAAAAGGGTATTTTTTTTATTTATACGCAAACCCTAATTTCATTTTTATCACGCTTCCGTTGCGTTTTAAACCGTTTTTCCCTTCATTACCAACGTGGTCATGGTCACAAAGGCAAATGGGAAATGGCGTATGTGTGTTGACTACACCGACCTCAACCGACCGGCCCATAAGATAGCTTTCCTTTACTAAATCTTGACCAACTGGTGGATTCCACTACCGAAAATTAGCTCATCGGCTACATGGACGCGTTCTCGGGGTACTACCAGATTATGATGCACCCCGTCGATCAAGACAAGACTGGCTTCATCACGGGGCAAGGTTTGTACTTCTATAAGGTGATGCCTTTCGGCCTTAAAAATGCTGGTGCTACCTTCCAGCGATTTGTCAACCGACTATTGTGCATTGATGATATGATTACCAATTATCATGAAATAGAGAAACATCAGGACCATTTCTGAATGAATTTTCAGATAGTAAGGGAGAACCAAATGTGGTTGAATCCCGTCAAATGTGCATTTCGAGTGACAGCAGGTAGGTTCTTGGGTTTCATGGTGAATGAGAGGAGAAATGAGGCAAACCCAGAAAAGTTCCAAGCTATCATGAACCTAGATTCTCCAAACACTCTTAAACAAGTCCAAGAATTGATAGGCCGTGTAGCAGTGCTCAACAGGTTCATTTCACGTTCCACGGCTAAATGTCTTCTCTTCTTTAAAGCCATCAAACAGGGGTAGAACATGAAATGGGACCAAAACAGTGAGCAAACTTTCCAAGACTTAAAAGAGTACCTCGCCTTCCCACAACTACTAGTTAAGCTAATGAGGGAAGAGGAGTTACAGATGTTCCTGGCCATGTTCAATGACCTATCTATTATGTCAGCCACTCATTATCCAAGCCCGAAAAGAATTACCTCCTCCTTGAAAAGCTCGTTTTTGCCCTAGTTACCTCGATCAAGAAGCTTTGTCCCTATTTTCAAGCTCATACAATGGCAGTTGTGACTGATCAACCGCCAATTGTTACAGAGGTCGTACATATCCGAAAGGCAAGTCTTGTGGGCTTTGGAGCTCACCTAGTTTTACCTGAAGTACAAATCTCGAACAACAATCAAAGCTTAAACCCTTTTAGACTTTATAGCTGAATTCTCAGCCCTATCAGGTGAAGGGACCCTGACAGCACTAAGTTTGGCTCTTAGAAAGCTTTCGGAAGACATTAATTAGCCAGAAGGCTATAAAGCCTGGATTCTTTACACTAATAGTTCATCTAGACAGGCAGAGGAAGGAGCCGGCATAGTCTTGATCGACCCTGAAAGGACGGAATCATGCCACTGTTTTAGGTTCGAATTCAAAACAACCAATAATGAAACAGTGTATGAAGCTCTCGTAGTCGGAATGAAGGTCGACTTTGAGCTGAGGGCTGATTATTTGCACATCAAAAGTGATTCATTGCACATTGTCAACCAGGTTACTGGACTTTACCAAGCCAAGGGTGACAACATGGCTGCCTACCTGAAGCTGGTCCAATAACTAAGGGAAAGGTTCAAGGGGTTATGGATTGAGGAGATACCTCGACAGGAAAACCGTCGTGAGAAAGTCTTAGCAAAGATTGCCACAAATGGGGGTCAAGCTCTACTTAGGGGAGTACCACTCCAGGTGATACCCCAGTCAAGCATAATAGAGATAGAGAAATATACCCCGTAGAGTGACTATCGTATTGGATGGATTTGATAACAACCTACCTCTATGAAGGAAAGCTTCCTGAAGATCCCAACTAAGCCTGAAAAATCAAGAGATTGTCAGTCCGATATTGCTTAATAGATGGCTAGCTATTTAGGAGGGGTAAATCCCTTTCTTTGTTTCGATGTCTTCATTCAAAACGATGCCAGTTGGGCATTAAGAGAGGTCCACTCTGGTTATTGCGGAAATCACATTGGTGGAGAGACTTTAGCATATCAAGTACTTCGTACGGGGTATTGCTGGCCAACTATTCACTAAGATGCGAAGATGTTTGTGCAATCTTGTGAACTGTGCCAAAGGACCTTGAACTTTAGCCACCTACCAGTAGGGCTACTATCTTCAATTAGTTCACCCTACCCGTTTTCCATGTGGGGGGTCGACCTGATCGGTCCACTTCCAACTGCACCTGGACAGGCTAAGCACGTTATCGTTGCAATTAATTATTTCACAAGGTGGGCTGAAGCAGGACCTCTCTCCTAGATTTTAAAAGAGAATACAACCAAGTTTATCAAAACCAATTTAGTTTACAGGTTTGAAACTCTCCTCATCATTATTGCCTACCTAGGTAAAAAATTTGACAATGCATGATTCAAGGACTTCTGCAGCTGGAGGAATCGGGGATATAGATTGAGAAGCAGAAACATCGATAAGGCTGACCACATGCGTGGTAGAAGTATTGATAGCTGGAGGAGCAACCGAGATAGAAGCAGCGATGGCTGCAGTATATACAGAAGAAGCAGAGGCCCATTTACCTCCAACCTTAGAAGCCCACGATATGAGGAGCACCATCGTGGACCTAAACTGAGAAGGGGACAAAGCAGAAGTAGGTGAAATCGCAGTTGGAACATTTGGCCCGCCTTTCTCCAAGACTGCATGATAGGAGGGGGAGGGGTACGAGCTTGCTGGACTTCATGAGAAGCTAAATCAACAACATAAACTGATAAAGAAAAACAAAAAGAGAAGGGTGTGAGAACCAAGCTAGCTGGCTTAAATGGAGCAAAACGGTTCAATTTTTTTTTCTTACAGGGAGAAGCAACAGATATACGTAGGTGTAAATTGACCATATGAGGATTGAAAGAATCGGGGGGGGGGGGGGGGGGGGGGGGGAGGGGGGGGGGGGGGGGGACTTTAAGTTTAGATAGTTTCGGGAGAGATGATAGCCTTCAAGATTGATTCAGACTCAGTAGGCAGAGATCCCCTATCCCACGAGGGTTTATCGTTGAAAGCAATAGGGACCTCGAATTCGGTTAGCACCCTCAAGACCACTACCATGGAGGAGGCGGGTTGATACCTTTGGCACCAGGTTTGTATATTTAATGGTAAAAATGATAAAGAATGACAACACGAAATATTAAAACACTTAAGGAAAAATGACACAAATTTTTTTATTGAATCATATGGTGTACACAGAAGTTGCTCAAATGATCCTTGTCATTCTTGGGTACAATGGGTATGGTGGCTTCGTGCCTGTTGAGAAGTAGATAGCCATGGTGGTCGAGTTCTGATCATAAAATTTTGGCCAAGTCAAAACTCTCTCATATTTTTCTTTTTCTCCCCCTAATCTTGTGCAAGCTTTCGCCTATTTATGCATAGTCCAACTAGGTTAAACTCGTGATCCTCCCATAATTATTTTTTTAATCAAATCCCTCATTATCAGGCTGGATTTTCAATTTGAATGTCATTGACTTTGGCTTATTAACGGAATCAAGCATATCTAGGAAAGAGATAAGTTAGTTTCCTCTTTGGACTCAATCACTTGCTCTGCACGTATGTAATGCTTCAATGCAAGTTGAAGGGTGAAGGTAATCCTGCATATTACAGTGGTGAGATGCGTCATGGAGGTCATCAAGTATGGTGTTCATTGTTTTAAATGGCGAGGTAGATCCATGCTCTTGTTTTGATATTTAGAGCTCAATTTGACCTTACAATGTCCCTTTTAGAGCTTGAAATTACCACGTTAGTGCCCGTTAATGATGACGAAGCTTTGCGAGCTTCCTTCTACCTATCTTGGTAGATTTGCTTCTTCCACCAACGAGGAAAAGAAATAATATGATACGAGCTTGGTGCCTTATAGGTTTCTTTTTGTGTATAGAGAGGATGGTGGGCTTCAAGGGAGGTTGCAAGGTAATTTCGACCTCGAGGAGTCTAGGCAGCCCAATATCGGTCTTATCCTAGGTTCTTTTTTTAGTGTAAGGAGATCGGTCTGACCATGTCAAGCTTCATCCAGGGTGTTCCCTGGGCATGTCGAACTTTCCTCGCTTCTGTGGGGTTGCCCAACAACTCTACCCTAGAAACTACGATACCAAGGTAGGTAATCTCAGTTTTCGACCCGGGCTAGGAGAGTGGAACGTTTCTCTTTGGTCCATAACCAATTTTGGCTATTAACAGAAGTCCCCTCTGAGTAAAACACTGGTGATTGAGTTAGGGTTGGAGTCAGACTTTATTTTAATTGGGAAATTTTCCCTCCATTGTTGTTACTTGAATCTTGGTGAAAATCCTCTCATTAAATGATTGAGTGACATTATGAGCAGAGACTGTTACGTTTCTCAAGATAATCTATTTGCGTTACGCCAGCTCTCTCCATCGAAGATTTTGCTTCTGTGTCCCCGACGTCACTGTTTCATTCACTTCGATTTAAACCTGACTACCTCGATGTCATCTCCACGCTTTCCTCTTTTCAAATTTCAAATTTCTAAGAAAATAAAACTTCCTCTCTCCATCTTTTCTTTCGTCTTAATAGAAGACTTCTTCTACCATGTCTAAAACCAGCCACGATTCTGTTGATTCCATAGTTGATAGCGGGGAGGTCGCTAGTTTCGTCCATAGAAAATAAGCACGAAGGAACTTTGACAATGATGATTCTCCTCATAACCCACAACGTCACCGATCAAATAGAAATGTGGCTATCAGGACCGAGTTCTCTAATAGACCTTATAGCCTTCTAAATTTATTCGATGAAGATTCAGACAGGGAGCCCAAGGATGCTGCTGTTGAGAAGGGCCTAGTTGCAGTTGCTGGTCCTTTTCTAGAGAATGCATTTATAAATTTTAGGAGCGGTCTTTCCGACAGTGGAGTCCACCAGCTGGTCGGTCTTTGGTAGAGGGAAGCTATCTTTCGAGCATGCCCTGTTGAGGTCGGTGTAGTTGACACATATGCACCACTTCTTTTTGCCTTGGTGACCATAACCATGTTGGCAATCCACTCAAAGTACCAGCCTTCTTTGATGAAACCAACTTTGATCATCTTGTCAACTTCTTCTTGAACCGCGACGTTTCTCTCAGAGCTAACGTGAGACCTCTTCTATTTGATGGGTTTGAAGGTTGGATCTACTGCTAGACGATGAGCTGTAAAAGATATCGTGATCCCTGGCATCTCGTCGTGGCTACAAGCAAAGATGTCGTTAAATTCTTGAAGAAGCTTGACCAAACCTTCATTCACACTTAGCTCTAGGGTAGCTCCAACCTTGACTTCCTTGGAGAGGTCATCATCTCTTATTGGTATTTCCTCAAACTCATCTACTGGATGTCCATTGGCCTAATTCCCTGCTTTGCTCTTCCTCATCAATTATTAGGATGTCATTCTCTGGATGATCAACGGGCTCCATATCTTTCAGGTTCATCCCGGGTGCTTCCAGATCTTGGATAGTTATGAGTTACGCGAATTGTTTTGCAAGTGTTATTGAGTTAGTATATACTAAATAGCATTTCCTGGCTACTTGCTGGTCTCCGTGTACCTCGCCCACCTTGTTCCCAACCGAAAACTTCAGGACATTGTGGTAGATTGACAAGACCCCCTTAATAACCGACAGGAATGGCCTTCCTGGTATAGCGTTGTAAGCTGACGGGTTATCAACCATAACAAAATCCGTTATGATGTTCAATTAAAAGGGTACGGCTCCTATGATAAATGGAAGGATATTTGATCCCACTGGTATGATCGAGTCCCTAGTGAAGTCGTACAGCGGAGTTGTGCAGCTATTGTAGCACCATTGCTTTAAATTGATCTTCTCCAAGGTGTCTTTAAAGAGAATATCTATGTCGTTGCCTGTGTCGATGGGCACATGGTGGACCATGCAGTTGGCAATCTGTACTGTTATCACCATGGGATTTTCATGAGGCTGTACAGTGTTGTAGACGTCTGCCACGATGAAAATGGTCTCGGCCGATTGAAACGGGCCAGTCAATCTCTGGTCTACCCTGAAGACACCCCGACCTTCATCAACATGATAAACTTTCCTTGCATGGTTTTTCCTAGAGTTGTAAAAGATGCCAGCTATGGTGGGTCCTCTACTAATAGTATTTACGACTTGGATCTATTGAATATGGTCTCTCTGTTCTCCTTTTCTCTTCTCGGTATGGTCCTGGATCTTGGCTTATACCTCTTTCCCTGTGTGGATACTATCTCTGACCTGCTGTAATAATTCTACCAATCAGCCTACCCTTACCAAAGCTTTAATCTGGTTGCACAGGCAATAACATTATGATGTGTTGTGCCCTACATCTTCATGGAAGTCACAGTACTTATATCGCTACGTCCTGTCCGCCGAAGCTTTCATGGGTGTAGGCTTCTTGAGCAGTCTCTTGTCCTGAATGGTGAGGTAAATCATCTCGCGGGATGCATTTAGGGGGGTATAACGTTCGTACCCTCTTTCATTTCGTTTTATCAGGGTGATGACCATTGAAGGAGGTAAAGATCGTGGAGGGGTTTGTCTTGTAAGATACTGCTCTTACCGAGGTGGAGAAGAAAGGAAACGGTACATTGATCTGTTAGAGGTTATAGGCGCCTCCTTTTTTCTGACTCTTCGCTGCTCTCATATCATCATGCTACATTTTAACTTTGGCTTGTTCATCTATCTCAACCTGCTCGTGATCCCGATCATAGCCTTCTTGGTAGGTCTCTAGAGGATGCTTGGTGAAAGACCGAAAAGTTTACTCACCCAAAGGTTCCGATAAAAGTTGGCAAGGGTATCCTTCTCGGCAAAGACCCAATCTAGATGACTTCCTTATGAAAACGTTCCACATAAGACCAGATAGTTTCTCCTCGATACTGGATCACATATTGAAGGTTTATGGGATCCTTAGGGCGTGGTTTGACACCTTGGAACTGTAAGAAAAATTTGGTTGATAGCTTTGTGAAAGGATCCACGCTACCAACGGGCAACTTTCTAAACCATGTCTTTGCATAGTCAGTCCATATGGTAGGGAACATCCTGCATATGGCAACCCTAGTAGTGTTATGGACTTCCATCTGCTGGCCAAAACTCTCTAGATGACTCAGATGGTCTTTTGTGCTAGAGAACTTGTCTACTAGTATCTTGAATTTTGGCAGGAGCTCGGTGTCCCTGATTCTTCTAGTAAATGTATCATTCATCTCATTTAAGGGTTCCTTCTTGGCTTCCTTTAGTTTCTTCTTCTTCATTTATTGGATCACTTTCTACAGCTTTGCCAGCTGATCCCTCAGGCGTTTGTTCCCATACTTTTTGGAATTGACCTTGGATCCCTCGCTATCTGACCCCACGGTTGAACTGGAGACTTCAGCCTTGCTTTCATCACGAGAGGGATCTGCACGAGGGTTTCACTGGCTGCATCCTTCTCCAGTCTGAGCATCACTCCTGAAGACTGTAGGGTGAGGGGGATCATTTTGTTCTCACGGCAAAACATCTGCTGCATATTTAACCTACCAGGATTGGTATCACGACGATCTGTAAGGAATTGGGGGTATGGGCCCTAACCTATTTTAGATCAAGGGTTAAGGTCTCATCGTATTGTAGGCTGGTTCTAGCATGGGAGGTCCCAACCGGTCAAAGGCAGGCTGTCTAGCTCCGGGTCTACTTGCTTCTCCTGTGGTATTAGGATTCCCCGGCTGCGTTATACTGCCCTCAACGAGCATGTGAAGGTGGAAGTGTTTCATGAAGGCTGATCCTTGCTGATCGAGCATGGCCTGGCTTACCACCGATGGTCTTGAGGCCAACGTTGTGGCTGGTTGTACCGAAACTTGGTTGTGATGCCTAGACTTTCTGCCCTTCCTTGGAGTCTTTCGTGTTAAAGTGGTGGACCGTTGTCCTTGGGAAGAGCAAAGCCTCATAGTTCCTGTAAAACAATAAACACGTAAACTATGTGGTAGTGGGTTCGATTCCTATATATGGTGCCAAAAAGTGTTAACCGAAAATCCGCTCTGGGTGAGCAATTTCAGCTAACACATTCAAGACCACTACCTCGGAGGTCGCGGTCGGAGGTGGTTCCTTCGGTACCAAGTTTATACATGAAATAGAGGAGATAAAAATAGGTGATAACACCACTTGTGAAGGATACGTACAGAAATGGCACTGTTTTATTATTGGAAATGAATCAAACATAATATACAAAAGCTACTCAAGATTCTCGATCTCTTCCTGGTACAATGGGGGTTCAGCTTTGTGTCTGTCGATAAGTAGATAAAATGGACCACTCAAGATTATCGATTTATCTCGGGTATTATAGGAGTTTCAGCTTCGTGCCTATAGATAAGTAGATAAAATGGAGGCCGTGTTCTCCTTAGAGAATTTATGTGATAATGGAGTTTCTTTCTTTGTTGGAGAATTTTTGCCCTCTTTTTTTTTTACCTTTCTTTTTTTCCTTTGTACTATCCTCAGTGTATTTATACAAGTTCCAATAAGGTTTTGCTTGTAGTTTCCATGTCATGCATATCTAAATCAAATCTCTCCTTACCAGGCAGGATCTTTTGTTTAAATGTCATTGACTTCGGTTTAACTGATTCGATGATATCTTAAAGGGAGATAAGTTTGTTTCCTCATTGGACTTAATCACTTGCCTGCATGTACGTTGTGTTTTAATATACGTTGGAGAGTGAATACGATTCTATATGTTACCCTTGTGAAATGCATCAGGATCCAAAAGGGACCTTTCCTGGTCCCTTTTGGATCCTGACATGGTTGTGTTAATGCTTTCCAGAGGTAATGGAGCTTTACGAGCTTTCTCCTTCATATTTGAATAGATTAGGTTCATCAGCTGGTGAAACAGAGATAAACTGTAGGGTGAACTCGACGTTCTGAAGGTCCCTTTATACAACTGGAGAAGGTAGCATGCTTCTGGGAGGTCGTGTGACATCTCTACCTTGGGAACTCAGGTCTTCCTATATCGGCCTTGCTTTGGGATCCTATTTCAATGTGAAAAGTCCTCATTTGTTGATTGAATTATTTCATGAATAACCACGTTGTTGGGGTTCATGTAAGGGTAGCTTAGGCTCTCAAGACCTCAAGAGGAGAAACATTAAAGGTAAAATTCTTATGCTTACTTACTTTGAAGAGATAGTTAAACACACTCACATATTCATGCATAACTCTTGATCTTATATGTTGAGTGTTTTCGTGTGTGCATTTTAGTTTAAATGACTCTTATTGACCTATTTGCATCTTGCTATGAAAGTTGTATGTCATGCTAGGCATTAAAATAGGATGCAATTTCATCACTCTTGAACTTATTGTTTTTGTGCATTTGTGTGTTGAAAAAATAGGCCTTGTGCTGGTGGTGAGCTACTCGACCAGCGCAACATTCACAGTGGACCGCCGCTAGTCATGCGCCACTGAGGTGCGCTGCTGCACCCATGCGTAGTTGAAAAATATGGGCGTGTGTTGATGGTGCGCTACTCGTCTAGCGCAGCCTCACCAGTGCAAACATCTTAGAGAATCTGCGCTTGTGTTGCTCTACTGGGATGCGCCACTCTTTCGGTGCCTGTTCTAAAAATAGGTTGTGCGCTGGTGGTTCGCTACTCGACCAGCGCACGTCACCAGTGCACATAGAGGAGGCTTGAACTTTTTTTCCAAAACGACCTCACTTTGTTTGGATTTTATATATATATAACTCAATGCCTTAAGGTCATGTATGAGTTCAGAATATCACATTTCTTCCTTAAAACACATTTCAAAGGAAAAATACTTCCAATAACTCATTTTTAATTACTCAAAGCATTCCCATGATCATTAAATCTTCATCTTGCATCATCTAAGTTCATCTAGAGTGCATCTATGGATAGGGTTGCTTCATCACATCTTGTTTGGTAAGTTCTTCACTATCTTCTTACAAGTTAAGTGTTTTGCTTACTAAAGCCTCTCTTTAACTATTTGTATGCTCTTAGAACATTCTTAGATACAAATTAGAGATTGTTGTGATGCCATGATTGAGTGTTGTATTGTGATAGCTTCAAAGGATTGTTTGATCTATGTTTAGCTAAGCTTCTTGAACATGTCATTTAGCTTTTGATATCTAGGATTGTATTAATTGTCATCTCATTATCCTAGATAAGCATATAGGGTTTCCTAGCCTTGTTTGTTCATTGAATATCATCATATATTCACTTAGGACACTTTATCTCTTCATTGAGAATTAAGACTTGTGTTGCTTCCGGGAGTTGGTAGCTTAAAGCACAAGCATGATGAACTAGGTTCACTTATACCAGAATTAGGTAGTGGTGGAGGATTAAACCGGGATTAGGTTGTAATTCCTTTATCATTAGTAGATTCGAGGTTCTAGTGTGGCGCACTCATCAGCCCGTGGTTTTTCCCATTTGGAGGGTTTCCACGTATATCTCAAGTGTTTTTACTATTTCCGCGTTTATTACTCTTGTGGTATCTTTATAGCTAGATAGGGGTATTTTCGTCAACTTGACTCTTAACAAAAATTGGGTAAAAGTTAATTAAAATCTATTCACCACCCCCCCTCTAGATTAATATTACACACAATATTATTTGTTTCAATTCGTATCAGAGCAGGTTCCTAGACATACATAGGTGATCCTTGCTCATTTTGGTGCGTGTTGCATTTTGTGTGTTTGTGTTGACCATTCATACACTTGCATTCATATCATTCATTCATAAACACAATGAGTGGAAACGGTGGGAATGAGGGAGCTTACAGCACTAGACCTCCACTCCTCACTAGGTTGAATTATGCCTCTTGGAAAGGCAGGATGGAGTCGTACATATGCCAAATTCATGACAGGGCATGGATGGCAGTTGAAGATGGCTACACTCTACCCATGATGACTCCTGCGGATGGAGGAGATGATGTACTCAAACCAAAGGCACATTGGAATGCACAAGAGTTTGAGGCTTTAAAGTGGAAGAGGAAGGCAAAGCATGCCATCCTATGTGCAATGGATGATAACCAGTATAAATTGGTTCAGAACAATAGGATAGCTAAGGAGGCATGGGATATCCTAGAAGTTGCTCATGAGGGAACCGATGTGGTTAAGGAATCGAAGCTTCAAGTTCTCTAAACGCAATTTGAATTGCTCAAGATGGATGAGAATGAATGCTTCAACGACTTTGAAGTAAGGTTGATGGACATTGTGAACCAAAGTCATCAACTTTGTGATTCTTATTCGGATAGGAAGATCAAGCAGAAGATTATGAGATCTCTACCAGATAGATTTGAGTCTAAGGTGACGGCGTTGGAAGAGAATAATGGGTATAAGGACATGAAGCCTAGTGAAGTGATTCGGAGGCTTCTAGCTTATGATTCTAGGTAATGTCCTAACCCCACACCATCAAATAAGCAAAAAGATATTGCTTTGAAAGCCTCCAAAGTTGAGAAGGAGAAAGGTGATGACTCGGATGAAGAGATGGCCTTGCTAATGAGAAAGTTCAAGAAATTCTACAAGTTCGAGAAGAAAGGCTTTGGATCCAAGGGTCAAGATTTGAAGAAAAAGGCTCCCTTCAAAAAGTTTGAACCTAGGCAAGAAAAGACCGAGAAGAAAGGAGTCCAATGCTATAAATGTGGTGGAATAGGTCACTTTGCCCCGAAATGTGCAAATCACAAGAACAAGAAGAAGGGAAAAATGATGGCTGCCACATGGAGTGAAAGTGATAACTCTAATGAAAGAAATGAGTCTTCGGATGACGAAGAACTCATGGCTAACTTCATAGCATTTACATCCTCTCTTAGAAGCAAATATGCTAGTGAAGAAGAGAATGACAGTCAAGAGGAAGACTACTCAAGTGATGATAGTTCTTCATCATAATCCACAAATCTTATGGTTGTCTTGCTTATTGTTGAGGAGCTTTCCTTCTTATGGGTCCTATGCAAACCGAGAGTTTAGGTGGAAAGAGATACATTTTTGTGTGTGTAGATGACGTCTCTAGGTACACATGGACTTATTTCCATAGAGAAAAATTTGAAACTTTTGATAAGTTTAAAGTGCTTTGCTCTAAAATTCAAAATGAAATAAACTCCAAGATTAAAGCATTAAGAGAATTAGGAGTGACCATGGGAAGGAATTTAAAAATGCCCACTTTGAAAACTTTTGCAATAGTCTAGGCCTTTCTCATGAGTTTTCTGCTCCTTGGACACCTCAACAAAATGAGTTGTTGAGAGGAAAAATAGGGTTCTTCAAGAAATGGCCCGAGTGATATTGCTTAGCAACAATGTCCCTAGGAATATTTGGGCTAAGGCTGTCAGTACGGCTTGCTACATAGGAAATAGAGTCTTCCTTATGCCTCACACTAGGCAAACCTCCTATGAGTTATGGAAAGGTAGAATGCCAAATGTTAGCTACTTCTACACTTTTGGAAGCAAATGCTACATTTTGAATGACCGTGACCAACTTGGCAAATTTGATGCTAAGAGTGATGAGGGTATCTTCATTGGCTATGCCTTGAATAGTAGAGCCTATAGAGTTTTTAATCTAAGAACTAGGACCGTAATGAAATCATCTAATGTTGTCATTGATGATACTAGGCTCAAAACTAATAACTATGAGGAGGAGGTAGATTTAGTTGATGACTCCCCTTTGGAGAAAGTAGTTGATATCTCTAATGTTGAAAAGGCTAATCTTGATGATGACATAGCACAACTTAGTGATAGGATTCCTTATTTGGACTCAAAAGAACCTGCTCCATGGGTTAGGAAACTTCATGACAAATATGACATTAATGGTGAAGTTAGTGAGGGTGTTAGGACTAGGCGTCAAATGGCTAATCTTATTAGCTACACTTGTTACACCTCTCAATTAGAACCCCAGAAAATTGATGAAGCCTTAAAAGATGAATTTTGGTTTCTTGCCATGCAAGAAGAGCTTGACCAATTTGAAAGGAATGAGGTTTGGACTCTAGTTCTTAGGCCTAAAAACACCAATGTGATAGGCACCAAGTGGGTATATAGGAACAAATCCGATGAGGATGGCAACATTGTGCAAAACAAGGCTAGGCTTGTAGCACAAGGATACTCTCAAAATTAGGGTATTGACTTTGAGGAGACATTTGCTCCCGTTGCTATGATTGAGTCCATTAGGCTTCTTTTATCCATTTCTTGTTTGTACAAGTTCAAATTATATCAAATGGATGTTAAGAGTGCCTTCCTCAATGGTTTCTTGCAAGAGGAAGTGTTTGTTGAGCAACCCAAAGGTTTGTAGATCCTCACCACCCTAATCATGTCTATCACATCAACAAAGCTTTATATGGGTTGAAACATGCACCAAAGGCTTGGTATGAGCGTCTCACCCAATATCTCATAGACAATGGCTACACTAGGGGTAGTGTTGACAAGACTATATTCATCAAGAAAAACAAAGATGAGCTATTTATAGCTCAAATCTATGTTGATGATGTAGTCTTTGGCTCCACCAATGACACCAAAGTCCAACAATTTGTTGATGTCATGTCTCATGAATTTTAGATAAGTCTTGTTAGTGAGTTGAGTTACTTTCTAGGTTTACAAATTAAGCAAATGGATGATGGGATTTTTATATCTCAAGCTAAATATGCCAAAAACCTAGTGAAGAAATTTGGTCTTGAAAGTGCCAAACATTGTGATACACCCATGAGTACCACTTTGAAGCTAAGCAAGGATGCTAGTGGTAAAAGTGTGGACTAAACTTTATATCGTGGCATGATTGGTAGCTTGCTCTATTTTACCGCAAGTAGGCCCGATATCTCCTTTAGTGTGGGTGTGTGTGCTAGGTACCAAGCGGATCCTAAGGAGTCCCTTATCTCTTCTGTTAAGAGAATCATTTGATATGTGAATGGGACATTCAACTTTGGGATTTGGTACTCTTTTGACACTAATGCTAGTCTTGTAGGCTTTAGTGATGCAGATTGGGCAGGAAATTGTGATGATAAGAAAAGTACATCGGGCGGTTGCTTTTTCCTTAGGAACAACCTTGTCTCTTGGTTTTGCAAGAAACAAATCTAGATTTCCTTGTCCAGGGTTGAGGCTGAATACATTGCTGCTGGGAGTGGATGCACACAACTACTTTGGATGAAGCAAATGCTAGTCGACTATGGATTCAATCAAGGTACTCTTACTCTCTTTTGTGATAACATGAGTGCAATTAATATTTCAAAGAATCCGGTTCAGCATTCTAGGACTAAGCATATTGACATCCGTCATCATTTCATTAGAGAACTAGTTGAGAGCAAATGCATTGTACTGGAGCATGTAGGTACCAATGATCAACTAGCGGATCTATTTACTAAACGCTTACATGCTACTAGATTCAAGACTCTTAGTAGATCTATTGGGATTTGTTTAATAGAGTGATGTGATGTGGTCTTTGACCTCATATGGGGAACTTAAGCAAAGAGAGCTATTGTATACTTGTTGCATGCAATTTTTCTTAAATATGTTTATGTCTCTTTATTGATTGCTTGAGTAGCTTGGTTGCACTTATAGTATATTGTATTTTCTTAAATAAGTGTGAACTTTGCTTTGATTACAATCCATGTCATATTTATGTTCAAACATGCATTTTTGGACTAGGAGATATACATTGGAAGTACATGTTGAATGACCTATAATTATCTCCATGACATGATGATTCTTAAATGACATGCTAATGAAAAATGATAGAGCATGATTTGATGATTGCAATTGTTAAATGCAACACAGTGTGTGAAACATGCTAGTGAGACTAAAATGTTTAATCAATGTCTATCTTTCTTAATTAATTGAACATGGCTACTATCATACGAATATTTTTCCGGAAAAATCAAGAAGGGTGCAAAGTTGTTCATGCCATGTTTCACTTATAAAGTTGGATATAGTGCTATTAAAACTTTACATCTATGAAAAATCTCTATCCTTGCTTCTCTCATGACAAATGGTGAAATTGGTTTGAATTATTTTTGAAACCTATTTCATTTGCTTTGCCAAATACCATTTTTTTTGGACTTGATTGCAACTTGTCATGTATGCAAAGCATTTTTTGATTCACACATTGTCTTCAAATAAATTTCCTTGTTTCTCTCCTATCAATTGAGATTGCATAAATGTGGCTTATACAATTATGCAACAATCTTGTATTCTGTTTTCTTTCTTTGCCTTGAGTGACCCGGTTGGGAACTTCTACTTTGCCTATATCATGACAAAAAATGGGAGTAGCATTGACCTAGCATTGTGATGTTAGGGGAGTATCATGTGTTGGCTTTGAGGGGAGATTACATGTAGGAGGAGTAACCCGTTGACGGGGAGCATTGCATGAGCATTTTATGATATCATACTCATATTTCTAAATGCAAATGCTTTTGTTTTATATTCATTTGATCATCTCACATGCACTTGGTTTGGAAAGTGTATTTGTGCTTGCCTTGTGTGTAGGGTTGATAGTTCTACAAGAGATTGAAGACTTGAAGTTTTTTTATGTTTATCCCTTTGTAATGTAGAATATCTTCCTGGTGTTTTTCTGCTTTGTTTTGTGTGGATCAATGTGAGTTGTGGTTTTGTCAGGAAATAGCCAAAGGGGGAGATTGAAAAGTCCTCATTTGTTGATTGGCTTATTTTGTTAACAACCACATTGTTGGGGTTCATGTAAGGGTAGCTTAGGCTCTCAAGACCTCAATAAGAGAAGCACCAAAGGTAAAATTCTTGTGCTTACTTACTTTGAAGAGATAGTTGCACACACTCACATATTCATGCATAACTCTTGATCATATATGTTGAGTGTTTTCTTGTGTGCATTTTAGTTTAAATGACTCATGTTTACCTATTTGCATCATGCTATGAAAGTTTTATGTCATTCAAGATATTAAAATAGGTTGCAATTTCATCACTCTTGAACTTATTGTTTCTATGCATTTGAGTGATGAAAAAATAGGTCTTGCGCTGGTGGTGCGCTACTCGACCAGCGCACCCCACCAGCACAACATTCACAGTGGATTGTCGCTAGTGTTGTGCCACTGGGTTGAGCGGGTGCAAATTTTTAGGCAGTGCTGTAGTCGACCAGCGCACCTCACCAGCGCACAATGAAGAAGCTGGAATGTTTTTTGCAAAACGACATCACTTTGTTTGGATCTCATATATATATATATCTCATTTTCTTAAGGTCCTGTAAGAGTTCAAAATATCATAAATTTTCCTTAGAACACATTTCAAAGGAAAAACACTTCCAAGAACTCATTTTTAATCACTCAAAACATTCCCATGTGCATCCAAACTTCATCTTGCATCATCTAAGTTCATCTAGAGTGCATCTATGGATAGAGTTGCTTCATCACATCTTGTTTGGTAAGCTCTTCACTATCTTCTTAAAAGTTACGTGTTTTTGCTTGCTAAACCATCTCTTTAATTAATTGTATTCTCTTAGAATATTTCTAGATACAAAATAGAGATTGTTGTGATGACATGATTGAGTGTTGTATTATGATAGCTTCATAGGATTGATTGATCTATGTTTAGCTAAGCTATTTGAACATGTCATTTAGCACTTGATATCTAGGATTGCATTAATTGTCATCTCATTATCCTAGATAAGCATATAGGGTTTCCTAGCCTTGTTTGTTCATTGAATATCATCACATATTCACTTAGGACTCTTTATGTCTTCATTGAGAAGTAAGACTTGTGTTGCTTCTGGGAGTAGGTAGCTTAAAGCACAAGCAAGATGAACTAGGTTCACTTATACTGGGATTAGGTAGTGGTGGTGGATTAAACCGGGATTAGGTTGTAATTCCTTGCCATTAGTGGAATCGAGGTTCTAGTGTGGCGCACTCATCAGCCCGTGGTTTTTTCCCATTTTGAGGGTTTCCACATATATCTCAAGTGTTTTTATTATTTCCGCACTTATTACACTTGTGATATTATTGTGACTAATTAGGGGCATTTTTGTCAATTTGACTCTTAGCGAAAATTGGGTAAAAATTAATTAAAATCTATTCACCCCCCCCCCCCCCCTCTCTAGATTAATATTACACACCATAATATTTGTTTCAAACACCATTCCTAAAGAACGACAATGTGTGTTGCAAGTTGTACGTGCACATTTGTGACAAGTAACCCCTAACTTCTTAGCTCTTCGTTAATTTTGCAAGGTTACTTCTTCCAAAACCAGGCATGTAAAATATAAATGAATCAGCAGACTCACTTGCTAGACGTACCTTAGCTTCGATCAACCAGCGAATTTCAACAGGAATGTTGCTTATCATCAATAAGCGTAATCTTTTGGAACGGGCTTTGTAAATCTTTTTCAGAGCATTTTGGGGCAACGATGGAAAAAGATTTCGTAGGTTTGTGAAAATTACGTCCATGCCTTGTTTTGGGGATCAGTTATTTGGGAAACTGAATTAAACCGACTGGAATTGTCACTGAGTACCGTTATCCGCCACTTAACAGGGGTTATATAGCAAAACACACCAAGCAAAAATTGAACCTATAAATTAATCCTGCAAAAATTCAAAACATAAAAGCAAAGAAAAATAAAAATAATAATTGCAAACACAAATAAATTCAAAAGCAAAAGATTTGTTTACTCACCTTTGTAACAAGGGTCAGAAAGGACGGCAGGGTCTTTTTGAAAATCTGTATTTTCTAAGAATGGTTTCACACGTTGTCCATTTACTTTAAACACATTACCATTCCTAGGATTCTCAATATCAAGGGCACCATATGGATACACGTGTTTCAGAACAAATGGACCACTCAATTTTGATTTCAATTTACCAGGAAATAAATGAAGTCGATAATTATTAAGCAAAACCTTTTGACCAACTTCAAATGATCTTCTTAAAATTCGTCTGTCATGAAAGGTTTTAGATTTTTCTTTAAGAATTTTTGCATTTTCATATGCATAATTTCTTAATTCTTCAAGTTCATTTAATTGTAACTTGCGCAATTCACCAGCAGCATTTAGGTTAGAATTGAAAGCTTTAATGGCCCAATATGCTTTTTTCTCAAGTTCAACAGGTAAGTGGCAAGGTTTTCCATAAACTAAACGATAAGGAGACATACCCAAAGATGTTTTGAATGCAGTGCGGTAAGCCCAAAGTGCATCATTTAGTCTAAGAGACCAATCTTTTCGATCAGGGTTAACCGTTTTTTGCAAGATATGTTTTATCTCCCTATTTGCTAACTCAACTTGACCACTTGTTTGAGGGTGGTATGGTGTGGCAATTTTGTGTGTGACTCCATATTTCTTCATTAAAGACTCAAAAGGTTTGTTACAAAAGTGTTTGCCTCCATCACTAATAATGGCTTGAGGGATTCCAAATCGACTCAAAAGATTTTCCTTTAAAAACTTAATCACTGTTTTGTGATCATTATTTCGACAAGGAATTTCCTTAATTCATTTTGACACATAATCAACCGAAACTAAAATGTACAAAAATCCAAATGACGATGGAAATGGACCCATAAAATCAATTCCCCAACAATCAAATATTTCAATGACAAGAATGGGATTTAAAGGCATCATGTTTCGCTTGGAAATGGATCCTAACTTTTGACAATTTTCACAGGTTTTACATAATGCATGTGCGTCTTTAAACAAGGTGGGCCAATAATATCCACATTGTAAGATTTTTACAGCTGTTTTCTTTGACGAAAAATGACCACCACATGCTTCATAATGACAAAATTCAATGACACTACTTACCTCATTGCCTAGAATACACCGTCAAACAATTTGATCAGGACAATACTTGAATAAGTACGGGTCATCCCAGTAAAAACCTTTTACATCGGTCAAAAATTTCTTTTTGTCCTGTGCATTCCAATCAAGTGGCATCATTCCTGTTGCAAGATAATTAACAATGTTAGTATGCCAAGGCAAAGTTGTGATAGAGAATAAAATATCATCAGCAAAAGAATCATTGATGGGTGCTTTATCAAATGACGACTCAACGGTGAGTCGTGATATATGGTCTGCAACGATATTTTTAGCACTCTTTTTGTCCTTGATTGTCAGTTTGAATTCTTGTAGCAAGAAAATCCAACGAATCAATCTTTGATTTGCATCCTGTTTAGACATTAAATACTTCAAAGCAACGTGATCAGTAAAAACAATGGTTGATGTGCCAATCAAGTATGATCGAAATTTATCCAATGCAATTATCACAGCAAGTAATTCTTTCTCAGTGGTGGTGTAATTCATTTGTGCACTATTCAAAGTTTTACTTCCGTAATAAATTACAAAAGGCTTACCTTCTCTTCTCTGTCCTAAGACAGCTCCAACACCAAAATCACTCACATCACACATCAATTCAAAAGGTAATGACCAATCAGAGGATTGCATGATAGGAGCAGATGTTAAAAGGTCAATTATTTTTTTAAAGGACTCTTGACACTCTTGTGTCCATTCAAACTTTGCATCTTTTAATAAAAGGTTACAAAGTGGTTTAGATATGACACTGAAATCTTTAATAAACCTCCTATAAAATCCTGCATGCTCTAAAAATGATCACACATCTTTGACTGTTTGTGGTGATGGTAACTTTGAAATGACTTTAATTTTTTCCTTATGAACCTCGATTCCTTTAGATGACACAACATGACCCAAAACAATTCCAGATGTGGTCATATAATGACACTTTTCCCAGTTAATCACAAGTCCTTTTTCTATGCAACGTTTCAAGACTCTTTCCAAATTATTTAGACATTCATCAAAAGAATTCCCAAACACAATTAAATCGTCCATAAAGACCTCTAAACAATGTTCAATCATGCCACTAAAAATGCTTAGCATGCATCGTTGAAATGTGGCCGGAGCATTACACAAACCAAATGGCATTCTTCTAAATGCAAAGGTTCCAAAGGGACATGTGAATGTGGTTTTTTCTTGGTCTTCTAATGTAATGGAAATTTGATAGTATCCTGAATACCCATCAAGAAAGCAGTAGTAGGGATGTCCTGCTACTCTTTCTAAAATTTGGTCAAGGAATGGAAGGGGAAAATGATATTTTCTAGTGGCATCATTTAATTTTCTATAATCAATGCACATGCGCCAACTAGATGGAATACGAGTTGGAATTAACTCACCCTTTTCATTTTCAATAACAGTGATTCCAGATTTTTTTGGCATAACTTGTGTAGGACTCACCCACTTACTATCAGAGATAGGGTAGATAATTCCCACGTCAAGTAGTTTAAAGACTTCATTCTTGACAACTTCTTTCATGTGTGGGTTAAGTCTTCTTTGGTTGTCGATATGTTTTAGCATTTTTCTTTAAATTTATTCGATGTGAACAAATCAATGGGTTAATACCTTTCAAATCTTTCAAAATCCAACCAATTGCATTCTTATTTTTCTTTAAAACATGTAACAACTTACCTTCTTGCTCTTCTGTGAGGTTAGAAGAGATTACCACTGGGTAGGTCTTGTTGTCTCTAAGGTAAGCATATTTAAGTCTTTCTGGTAAGGGCTTCAGATCTAGTTGAGGTAATTTTTCTTCTGAAACGTCATATGTTTGTTCCAATTCTTCAAAATCTGAAGTGTCTCCTTCTCTTCGATAACCTGCAAACAATCATCAAGATGTGAATGCACGCTTGAATCAGGTGAATTTATTAAACAAATTTCAGATGAATTAAAAGAATCCTTTTGAACATGATCCTCAACAATTGTTTCAATAATGTCTACATCTTCATCTTCGTTTTCATTATCAAATGGTTCTTTAGACATGTCGAAAACATTAAGCTTAATTTCCATATTTCCAAAAGACATGCTCATTATTCCATTCTTGCAATTAATCAAGGCATTAGTAGTAGCTAAAAATGGTCGGCCCAATATAACAGAGATTGATTTGTGCTCATTAACAACAGGTTGTGTTTCCAAGACAATAAAATCTACTTGGTAGATAAATTTATCGACTTGTACTAACACATCTTCAACTATTCCTTTTGGTATTTTAATTGACCTATCAGCAAGACAAAGTTTGGTTGAAGTCGGCTTTAACTCACCAAGTTTCAGTAGCTGATAAACTGAGTATGGGAGCAAATTTACATTAGCACCTAGGTCAAGTAAAGCATGCTCAATTTTACAGTTACCGATTATGCAAGAAATAGTAGGACATCCAGGATCTTTATATTTCAAAACATTTTTGTTGCAAAGAATGGAACTTACCTGTTCAGTCATAAAGGCTTTCTTTCTTACCCGATGCTTTCCTTTTCACAGTGCACAGATCCTTTAAAAATTTGGCATATGAAGGTACATGTTTGATTGCATCCAACAAAGGGATATTAATATTTACATGTTTGAAAATTTCAAAAATCACTGGGTGATGCATCAATTTCTGTGAATTTTTAAGAGCCAGAGGATATAGAAATGTAAATGGGGATTCAATTATTTCTTCGTTAACAGTGGTTTCATCAATCCCTTCCTTACCCTTGGAAAATGACTCATCATCATTTTTACAATATTCAAGAATAGGTTTTTCGATGACCTTACCACTACGAAGAGTGATAATTGATTTGACATGATCTGGGCGTTGGTTATTTCATAGAAACTTGACTGACTCTTAGGATTTGGTTGTGGTTGAGATGGAAACTTACCTTTTTCATGTGTGGTGAGTGTAGAAGCAATCTTTGCCAAATTATCTTTAACATCTATCAAGGTTTGTGCAGTTTGGCTGTTAATGGATTCTTGCTTCTCAATGAATGAGTGCAAAGTATCTTCAAGGTTTTTCCTAGATGGTGGGACATAAGGCGCATAACCTTGAGGGTTTTGGGATTTGTTTGTTTGTGGATGTGATGGACCTGGTGGTTGTGAAGACTGGGCTTGATTGTTGTTCCTCCAATTAAAGTTTGGATGATTTCTCTAACCAGGATTGTAGGTTTGTGAATATGGGTTTGAATTTGGCTTGTTGAAAGTGTGCAAAACATTGGCTTGTTCATGAAGGCAATCTTTTATGGCTGGAAAAGTTGGGCAACTATGAGTGATATGATCGTCAGAATCACATACATGGCATGTGATTTCTTGTATAGATTTTACATGTTCACTATTTTTAGTTTCTAAAGCTTCAAGTTTCCTAGCTAGAGATGCGAATCTAGCTTGAAGGTCATGATCTTCCCTAAGATTGTAAATGCCTCCACTAGATGGAGATGGTTGTGGCTTGCTCAAGGACTCATAGAAACCAATGGTGTCCCAATTTTGAGCATTTTCAGCAATGTGGTCAAGATAGTCAAGTGCTTTTTCGGGATTTTTATCACTGAACTCACCATTACGCACCATTTCAATGACTTGTCTACTTTGGGGTGTGAGTCCCTCATAAAAATATGACACTATCCTCCATGTTTCAAAACCGTGATGTGGACAGACATTTAACAACTCTTTGAACCTATCCCAACATTGGTAAAGTGTTTCCCCAAGTTTTTGGGTAAATGAAGTGATTTGCCTTATAAAAAAGTTTGTTCTATAAGGTGGAAAAAATTTCTTTAAGAACTGTTGTTCCATGTCATTCCAAGTTTGGATTGATCCTGACCTAAGGTTTTGTAACCAAGTTTTAGCTTTATCTTTTAAGGAAAAACGGAAAAACTTAAGCCTGATTATATCCATGCTAACATTTTGGTCAGTGCAAGTGTTACAGACTTCCTCAAACTCCCTAATATGCAAATATTGGTTTTCAGATTCAAGACCGTGAAAATTGGATAAATTTTGAATGATTCCAAGTTTAAAATTAAAGTGTGTTGCATTTGGTGGGAAAGCTATGCATGAAGGTGCTCCAGTGCGTATGGGGTTCATGTAGTCTCTAAGAGTTCTAGGTGGATTTGGGTTAATATGTTGGTCATGGTCAACATAAGGCGGATGGTTCTCGTGTTGAGATATGTTGTCAAGGTTGTTTAAAAGATTCTCGGCTTGGTTTCCTGCTGGATGTCTAAGTGGGTCTTCAGCAATGTTGTTAGTGAACATGGGTGATTTGGATTTCCTAATTAATCTACCACTAGATATTCGAGACCAACGTCTCATGCAAATTTAATAAGAGTTCACGGAGGTGAAATACAAAAATAAAGAAAATAAAAGAAAAAAAGTGGTACAAATAACAAGATGCAAAATTCTAGGGGTGTAAATGAAAATATACACAACTATTAGGGCAAAAGTGCAAATAATTATAAATATGGGGACTAAAGTGAAAATGTAATAATTACAGGGACTGATATGCAAAGATGAAAAATAAAATGATCTATATGCAAATGCAAACTAGATCTAAGCTAAAATGCAAATAAAAAGTTAGAGGACTAAAATGTAAAAATGTGATTAAAGATAACAAGTGTTTTTTTTTTCAAGTGGATGAAGTTTATGATTGAGATAAGTAATGAAAAACTTAATACAAAATAAGAACAAAGAAGAGAGAAAAAAAAAGAGCAAATATGGAATAAAATCAAAAAGAAATTACTCCTACAAAGAATAGGCGGACTTACCTCCCCAGCTGCGGCGCCAAAAACTTTACACGTCCTAAAGAAGTGTTCCTACTCCCAAGTATAAGAGTGTCATAGTAATAAATTAACCGGTAAGACCGGATCAAACCACTGGGTGGTTGTTCACTAGTCATTGTAGAATTAATTATCTGAATTAATTATCTGAATTAAATTAAGCTTGTTATAAAATGTAAATCAATTAAAATTAATACTGGGGCTAAGGGATCCACTGTTGGTAATTCGAATATGATCTAATTATTAATATTTAGTCCAGATTAATGGGATGGTATTCCACTCCACTGACCACTCTCTAATAGATGTGGGTAAAAGTACTCACTGTGCTAGACAATATCTGTCTATCTACAGTGAGTCAAAACTCCACAAAGATTAGAGGGGATAAACCTCTCTCTAATAGATATGGGTAAAAGTACTCACTGTGCTAGACAATATCTTTCTGTATACAGTAAGTCAAAAACTCTACAAAGATCAGAGGGGAGAAAGCATAAAAATATTAAACTTACCAAATTTGGATCATATTTTCCATACCAACAGTATCACCTTTGGCCCCAACTATATAAAATTAGCCATACATAATTTAACTAGAAAATAGCTATTTTATTTAAACTGAGAATTTGAGAACAAAAGAGAGAGAATTTCACAAATCTAATATCAGATTTGGATTTAGAACATCCAAATTAGGGGGGAGAGGCCCTATATTTATACAAAATACGGATGAAAATTGACCATCGGATGAATTTAAAATGGAGCGTCCAGATTTCGCCAAGTCATCAGTGAACAGTGACAATGAACAGTAACTCATCCGTGAAGTGAACAATGAATAGTGAGCAGTGAACAGTGAACAGTGCACACAGTGAACAGTGAACAATGAACAGTAACTCATCCGTGAAGTGAATAGTGAATAGTGCACCGGCTTCTAGAATATGATTCTCTACAGCCGTATGTATGGTGCACTCGAGGTTTGGGCCAATAAGAATGTGCCACGTCATCAGGAACAGTGAAAGTCAACTGTGAACAGTGAAAGTCAACTGTGAACAGTGAATGGTCAAAATTACAAAAATGCCCTCCGTTGCCTTCTTAAGGTTTTTGACTTTCTAAACTTGAAAACGATGCTTGTTTTGCCATCTGACTACTCTATAATTCTGAATTGATCGAATTACCTCTAAAATACAAAGAAAAATACACCGATTACTACACAACACATTTATTTAAGCGAGCGAATGAAATTATGTCTAAATTGGGGAATCAATCATATTGGAAGTGTAAAATGATAACATTATCCCTTAGTAAAAATACACTTTTCAGTGTTAATCAATTGCCTTACTACCCCCAAGTTCTCTATCTCCATCAATGGTGAGCTAGCTGGTTTTTTCTCTGGAAAAAGAGGTCTTCGGCAAGGGGATCCTATGTCCCCATACCTCTTTGTAATAGCTATGGAAGTTTTATCTAAAATTCTGACCAAGCGATTTGCAGACTCTTCGAGCTTCAAGTATAATTAGAAGTGTGATAAGATAAAGCTCTCCCGCCTCTGTTTTGCTGATGATCTTATCATACATTGCCATGGCTCCCCTTCTTCAGCTCTAGTCCTTAAGGCTGCCCTTGATGAGTTCTCTTTGCTTTCAGGCCTCCTTGCTTATCAAGCCAAGAGCAATATTTTTACTTATCTTCTACAACCAACCAGTAGCTCATTAACCTCTTTGGTTACACGGTCGATTCTCTCCCCATTCGCTATCTAGGTATCCAAATCATCTCTACTAAACTTTGTCTTCGGGACTGCTCCCCTCTTGTGGACAAAGTTTCAGGCAAACTCACCTCTTGGATGAACCGCGGCCTTTTTTATGCGGGTTGCTTGCAGCTTATTGTATCAGTTTTGTCGAGTTTACAAGTCTTTTGGGCTAGTTATCTCTGTCTTCCTATCATGATTTTGAAGATTATAAAGCAAAAAATCCATATTTTCTTATGGAAAAGGGTTGAAGGTGATAGTAAGGGTGTAAAAATTTCTTGGTCTGATATTTGTCTCCCTAAGAAAGATGGTGGCCTTGGAATCAAGGATCTCTCTTCTTGGAACAAGGACCAGATGATTAGGCATCTTTAGATTCTGATTTATGGTACGAATAACCTCTGGTCTTCTTAGATCAAAGCCTATCACCTCAAAGGCTCTAACCTTTGGGAGGCTAAAGCTCATTCTACCTGCTCTTGGATTTGGAGGAAACTCTTCTATCTTTGGCCAATTGCTCAACCTTTAATTTAGCACTACATTGGCAATGGTTCTAGTACTTCCTTATGGTTTGATAATTGGTATCGAGACGGTCCTCTCCTTTAAAAATGGAGCTCCCGTGTGGTTTATGATTCTGGCCTCCCCCTCAACGCAATGGTTAATGCCATTGTTCTTGTTGATTCTTTTAATTGGCCAGCTGCTTTGTCCATTGATCTTATTGAAATTAGAAGTCGGATGCCTTCATAAAATCCTAACTTCAATATAGAGGATAGTATTCGATGGCTCCCTTCTTCCAATGGTATTTACCAAGCCTTTTCTGCATTGGTTTCTCTTAGAGCCCCTCACCCTCTTGTTCCTTGGTTCAAGCTGGTTTGCTTCCCTCAAAACATTCTGAGAATGAGTTTCATACTTTTTATGGTTGTTAGAGGTAGGCTCCCTACCAGGGACCACATTTATAAGTATGACCCTAGGGCTGTTACTACTTGTGTTCTTTGCAACTCCTATCTCGAGTCTCATGCTCACCTGTTCTTTGAGTGTTTATTCAGTAGAGCCATTTGGACTTAACTTCTGAACTATTGTGGGACTCATTGGATTGGTCTTTACTGGAATGATTTTATTGCTTGGGCGTCCACCCATTGAAGAGGAAACACTCATGTTATTGTGGCTAAGAAGCTTTGTCTTGTGGCTGCTGTTTATCACATTTGGAGAGAGCGTAATTGTCGTATTTTTAAAGGGACCAAACGGACTAGCTCGGTTGTTGCTCGCTCCATTATTGGCACCATTCACTGCCGGCTATCATCTATCAATCTCAAAGACCACCCTCTTATAGCTTTGAATTGGAATGTCAACGCTAATTGGTTTTAGGCTTTGCTCTTGTTGTTCTTGTTTTGAGCCCTTGTCTAGCTCTTGCTTTTTGTTTACTCGTGTGTTGAGCTTTTTTTGAGCCTTTGTTTAGCTCTTGCTTTACTTCTTGGGGTATGTACCTTGTATTTGTTCTTTCTTTTTCTTTTTATGATACTATTTACTTACCTAAAAAAAAAATTTGACTTTTCATCACTTGAAGTCTCACCAATCTTCTCCAAGGGAGAATCATCAACCATACTAATCTCCTTATCATGGTTACTAACCTTAGGCCAACAATCATCTATGATTACATTGGATGATTCCATAACACTTCGTGTCTTCAAATTAAAAACTCTATAGACCTTACTATTTATGACATAGCCAATGAAAATCCCCTCATCACTTTTAGCATCAAACTTTCCAAGTTGATCACGATCATTTAGAATGTAACACTCGCTTCCAAATGAGTGGAAGTAGCTAACATTTGGCTTCCTTCCCTTCCATAATTCATAAGAGTTTTGCCTAGTACCAGGCCTTAAAAACACTTTATTTCCTATATAACAAGATGTATTCACTGCCTCTGCCCAAAGATTTCTAGGAAAATTATTGCTAAGAAACATCACACGAGCCATCTCTTGGAGGACCCTATTCTTCCTCTTTATAACTCCATTTTATTGAGGAGTTTGAGGAGCTGAGAACTCCTAGGAGATTCCAAGACTATCATAAAAGTTTTCAAAGCAAACATTTTCAAATTCTCTCCCATGGTCACTCCTAATTCTCTTAATGCATTTTATGTGAGAATCTTTCTCATTTTGAATTTTAGTGCAAAGCTTTTTAAAAATTTCAAAAGTTTCGGATTTTTCTCTAAGAAAGTAGGTCCATGTAAATCTAGAAAAATCATTAACACACACAAAGATGTACCTCTTGCTACCAAGACTCTCGGTTTGCATGGGATCCATAAGGTCCATATGAAGAAGCTCTAGTGGATCCTTGGTGGCAAGATACCTACCCTTTTTTATGCACACTCTTAGTTTATTTACCTTGTTGACACGGTCCACACACTCTCTCAATCCTATTTCAAAACTTAGGAAGACCTCTCACAACATTCAACCTCTCAAGAACTTTCAAGTATTTGAAATCCATATGACCTAACCTTTGATGCCACAATTCAACTTGATCATAACTAGACAAATTACAATATATGCCATTAGAATCAAGACAATAACAATTGTCACTTGATCTCTTGCCTTTCAATAGAACTTGTCCATCTTCTCTTAGAATAGAGCAATCAACTTTGCCAAACATAACCGAAAGCCCTTCATCACTTAAATGTGATATGCTAATAAGATTGGCTTGCTAGCCATCTACATAAAGAGCATTAGGCAAGGAGTGCAAATCGGGGATGAATATGTTTCCTTTTTCTAAAACCTTTTGACGTGAACCATCACCAGATGTGACAAATCCACCATCCTCCATCATAAGAGTTTCAAAGAAACTCTTGTTTCCTGTCATGTGCCTAGAACACCCACTATCAAGGTACCAAGTATTGATGGCTTTGGCTTTCAAGGCTACTTGAGCCACATGACAATAATATTCATCCCTTCTAGTCCACGTAGATGAAATATTACTATTTCTATGAGCCATGGGTTCATTTTCTCTAAAATTCCTAGGTGCATGCATTTTGGCTCTTCTAAGCATATTCTTATCACTCATGCTTTCAAAATGACACAACTTAATAAATTTAAAACAATTAGGTCGTATGTGACCTTCAACACCAAAATAATGACAAATAGGAGTAAAGTAAGAATTCATACCATATCCTTGTGCAAGCATGGAAGTCTTCCCTTTCCTTTGAGTTGTCCTTTGGTGTTGAGCCGAATCTCTTCATTGAAACACCCTTTGTGGTTGAGCCAAATTAGCTTCCCTTATTGGTTGTGGGTGAAAAATCTTCTGTTGACTTTGAGAGCTTCTTAGAAGTTGAGGTCTTGTTTGATGAGTTGTAGCTTTTGATAGATCAGCTTTAGCATGAGACTTTTTTTTAGCATTCATTTGAGCTTGCTTTGATGATTCTCCAACTTTATTCAATCTCTTTTGTCGGTGTGAATCTTGAACCTCTTTATCCTCTTGACTTTTGATAAAGATGGTCTT
The DNA here is from genome assembly GCA_032871835.1 of Dipteronia dyeriana. Taxonomy (NCBI): domain Eukaryota; kingdom Viridiplantae; phylum Streptophyta; class Magnoliopsida; order Sapindales; family Sapindaceae; genus Dipteronia; species Dipteronia dyeriana. The sequence goes on along the minus strand of CM065295.1, from coordinate 36,248,565 downwards.
CTTCAAGGAAGTGGCATCCTTGCCTTCCACATACCCTAAGCCTGTTTTATCATTAGGACTCTTCCCATATGATAACATCTTGTCAAGTATCTTGGTTCCGGATGTCATCTTGGCAACCAATTGTTTTACTTCCCTACGCTTAATCTTCAAGTTCTCTTCACTCTTCTTAGTGATCATAAGCTCTGATTTCAAGCTCTCTTCTAACTCTTTTCCACTCTTTACTTTCTCACTCAAGTTAGTTATCTTGAAAGTCAACTCTAGATTCTCATTTTCAACTCTTGAATCTCCTTCTTCTTTTTCAATCTAGACTTTTCAAAAAACTTCATGAAGTCTACATAGTCCATTTCCTCATCAATCTCAAACCTAGAGTTAGAAGAGGTACTATGATCACAAGAGTCATCTACTTCTTCCTTAGCACTCACAACTTCTTTGCCATTATGAGATGTTGCAAAGGCAATAAAGTTTGCAACTCTATCTTTATTATCCAAAAAAAAATCTTTCTTTTCTAAGTCTTTACTATCGCTCCAAGTAGCCGCCATCGCCTTCCTCTTCTTCTTTTTCTTCAATTGCACATTCTTGAGCAATGTGATTGATGAGAATCAAGAAGCATCACCAAAGGATCCAATGCATATTCCAATTGGACCAATTAAAAGGAGGCAAGAGGATCAAAGAAGCATTAAATGATGGGCTGATTCCGAGTTGCTAAAGTCCAAATTCGGCTCACATGAAGACCAAGTCCATGCTGAACTTTGTGGACCTTTACAAAGAGCATCAAATTGTCTATTATAATATGTTTTCGGAAAGCCCAAGATAAGCTCTACAGATGCTATGAAGACCACCCTGTCCTCCGAAACAGATCACAACAAGTTGAAATTTGGCCATCTATCTTATTAGGTAAAGACGTAAATTGAAATAAAAGTGAGATAATTTTCTCTTTGGTTCTTCATAGGACTTGTGAACTTATCAAGGTTCTACCTCGTGGCATTCAAACCTTGACTTATCACTCACCTTTTTTTTCCTTGAGTGTGGTGTCTACAACCTTCTTAATACCGTTGGTTCTTTCTTCTTTTATAAATCTGAAATTAGAAAATGATCTTTACTGCCATATATTTGTTCCGGGTCTCACTGTTCTTAGTGAGGTTCATTTCAGTGACCAAAACCACTGCATTCATAGCATTGAATGCCTTTCTTAGTGTCACTTTCTTGAGACTTTTCAATCTTCTTGAAAAGAGCTTTCTTTTCCACTTCCTTTCCCTTGGACCCAAATCCTTTCGTATAAAACTTCTTGAATTTCTTGAATCTTTTACCCATGAGGGCCATTTCTTCATCCGAGTCCTCCTCCTCTTCTTTAACCTTGGTGGTCTTCAAGGCAATGCTCTTTTACTTCTTCGAAGGTGTGGGTGTGGTGTTCCATCTTGACTTATAAGCTAGAAGTCTTCCAATGACTTCACTTGGCTTCATATTCTTGTACTCACTATTCTCCTCAAATGCCGTCACCTTTAATTCAAACCTTGACGGAAGTGACCTCATAATTTTTTGCTTGACTCTCCTATCTGAATAAGGGTCATCAAGTTGATTTCTTTGGTTAACAATATCCATCAACTTCACTTGAAATTCATTGAAGCATTCATGCTCCTCCATCCTAATCATCTCAAATTGCATTTGGAGGATTTGGAGCTTTGAGTCCTTAACTACTTCGGTTCCCTTATGTGCCATTTAAAGAATGTCCCAAGCCTCATTTGCAATCGTAGTGTTTTGGACCAACTTGTATTGATTATCATCCATGTCGTAAAGGATGGCATGCATAGCCTTGTTGTTCCACTTGGATGCTTCAAACTCTTGAGTACTCCAACTAGACTTGGGCTTAAGAGCTTCTTCACCATTGTCAATGGTCATTGTTGAAGGAGTATACCCATCTTCAATAGCCGTCCAAGCACGGTAATCTATTTTGCAAAGATAGGCTTCCATCTTACCCTTCCAACAAGCATAATTCACCCCATTAAGCAAATGGGGTCTTATGCTTGAGGCTCCCTCAAGACTATTATCATTTCCACTCATAGTGGTTAAGGGTAATGAATGTAATGCAAATGCAATGTTACATAAAAAAATCAGACTAAATGTACCAAGAAAGACACACACAGAGAGCAAGGATCACCTAAGTATAGCTAGGCACCAGCTCTGATACCAATTGAAATTCCCTAGAAAGTGTGTCTATAACCTAGAGAGGGGTGAATAGGTTATAATTCGTTAGATTACCAATTTTGCGAATTTATCAATATTATTAATTCTACCCCATTATACTAAGTGTTCAAATAATAGTCGACAAACATAAAACAATAACAACCACACAATATATACATGGAAACCCTCCAAATAGGAAAAATCATGGGTTGTTCAGTGCGCCACACTCGATCCTCAAAATCCACTATTGAGAGAAATTTTACAACCTAGGCTGACCTCCCGTCTAACCCTCCAGTTACTAACCCCTTCACTCTACCAAACGGGCCATAATAGTGATTTTGGATCACTAACCTTGTGCACTAATCATATAGCCACAAGCTTAATCAACAATGAAAAGATAATGGCAACCTAAGTAAATATGCAAGAATATTCTATATACAAAAATGCTAGGCCAAGACATTCATGCTTATCTAGGATTAATAATGACAATTAAAGCTAATCCTAGATATCAATGTTCAAAATGCAAAGGCAAGAAGAATTAGCTAGAAGGGTAAAACCGTCCTAAATTCAAGGAATCACAAATCAATACTTCTCAACCAACAGCCAGTACCACAAGCATGTCATAAAAGCTATTAGACACACAAGCATGCATTTAATTTGCAATAAAAGTTAAAACCTAGGTATACATGTCATAGTAATGAAACTATAAAGTTTAGAGCATGTAGAGAATACCTAGTCATGAACAAACAAGAGACCCATGCTTGAAAGATGCTTGATGATTGTGATTTGAAGTTTGGTTGAGTAAAAGTAAGTTCTTGGAGCTCTCTCTCTAGGATTTAATTTCTCTCTCTTGGGGATTCAATTTCAGAGCTCTAGGTGTGATTTGGGAAGAAGATAATATATAAGGTGTAAAAACGAGCTGCACATGAAAAGACGTTTTTGCCTAAACAGGTTTTTTGCCCCTAGTTTCTCCCCTTGAGGGGGTGAAAAGTTTGGGAGCGAAAAGGGCTGCCAAAAATTTCGCTACTGGTTTCTCCCTTTGAGGGGGCGAAGAGTTTGGGAGTGAAAAGGGCTTCCACAATTTTTTCTGTTGATTTCGCCCTTGGAGGGGGCGAAACGTTGAGCGAAATCTGCTGTCAGCATTTCACCTTGAAATTCAAGCATATCAAAACGTTACCAAACGACTTTGAAACCTTTCGTATATTATACCGTTGGAAAGGTATGAAAGTCTAATTTTTACTCCAATAAAAAAAATGTAATTTGTATGATTATAGAAAACATTATGGTCAAATGAGTGACCAATGGTCATAAACGGACAACAACAGAGATGCCCTGTTTTAAAGGTCACTTTGGAGATTTCAAAACCAATCCAAACGGTCATGAAATATTACGAATAATATACCGTTGGAAAGGTATGGGTATCTAGTTTATACAAAAAATTTAAAACTCATTTTGAAGAAATGTATAAAATGTTATGGTAACAAGACCATACAAAGGTCAGTTTTGAAAAATACTTAAATCATTGAAAACCATTCTTTTGAAACTAGACACGTTGCTCAAAATAATCAAACCAAATCTAACTCTATACACATAATAAGTAATCATATGATTAAAAGCATTGCATGATCATGGAAACATAAACACAATCATAGATGCAATAAAAAAATACATGAAGTGCAAGTGTGATTGTGAAGGAATGCACACATGAGCAATGAGAAACAAGGAATAAATGCATGTCAATACAAATGCAAGTTAGTGTGTGTGTATAACTAAATCTCTTCAAAGAGTTAAACAAGTGATATACCTTTGAAGCTTGAACTTGACCATGAGCAAAGCCGACCTAAACGCCCCATACATAAATATCCCCAAATGTGGTTTGTCAATCTAAATAAGCCAATCAAAAACCGAGGAACTAACACTCTCCAAGTTACCATATTTACTCATACGACCACATTTTGAACTTGGATATTTTGACTTGTCTAGAAGCCATATTTCAGTAGACACTACTAAAAACTTAACGTTAAGATTTAATATCCAATACCTCAAAACACCCTAATGATATTCTACTCTCATTTAATAAATGGAGCCACGATGTCCATAACTATAAATGAAGTCCTCTATCGATTAACAAATGAATACCACCAAACTATCGAGGATAGACTATGCTATATAATCGTACTCATTGATAGCTCAAATGATAACACTTGCAACCATAAGTCTATCATTTATCTCAGGATTGAGATAGACACTCCGATTGTCTTCAAATAAAAACTTTTATCCATTGACGGTTTGAGATAAAGTATTTCATTGTGATCCTATTCAATGCACCTAGTGCACTAGATACTTTCGCCCAAAGACGACACACTTTGATGATTTTAGACTTATCATAACACATTTGATCCCACTCAAATGCTAGCAAAAGAATCTATAACTTTGACAAGATAAAGGTGCCCAACCTTTTTATCTTAAGTTGTGAATATTATTCAAGACAAACTAAAGAATTGTGTCTACATCATACATATCTAGATGTATGAACAATTCTTCTTTTCTAATAATCTTTTGACCTTATGATTATTTACTTTTGACAATTATAATAATTAAACTATAAATGCTATAAGATTTTTTAAACTTGGAATTACTTTATTAATATGAAAAGACTGTCAAATACATTATTACACTCTTGCTATCGATCATAATCCCAACATAACTAGCAGTGACGGGCTGGCGAGGTAATTCTTTAGGTCTTAGAAATCTCGATCGCTATCTTGGTCCCATTTCATGTTCTTCCCAAGCTTGATGACCTTGAAGAAGGGAAGACATTTAACTGTGGAATGTGAAATGAACAAGTTGAACGTTGTTATATGCTCTATCTGCACTTGAACATGTTTAAGAGTGGTCAGAGAATCTCTGTTCAGGATAGCTTGGATCATTTTCGTGTTTGCCTCTATTCCCTTCTCGCTCACCATGAAGCCCAAGAACTTTCCCACGGTTACCCTGAATGCACACTTAGAGGGGTTTAATCGCATATGGTTTTGCCTTAGGATTAGGAAAGTTCTGCGAAGGTCATATTGATGTTCTTCCACGGCTTGGGATTTAGTGATCATATCTTCGATGTACACCTCCATCGACCTCTCAATTTTTGGCTTAAACAACCGGTTGACCAACCACTGGTATGTAGCCCCAGCGTTCTTAAGGCCAAATGGAATTACTTTGTAGCAGTACAGACCCTGACCCGTAATGAAGTTGGTCTCGTCTTAGTTGGTAGAGAGCATCATGATCTGATTATACCTTGAGAACACGTCCATAAAGCTTAGGAGCTTATTTTTCGTAGTGGAGTCCACCAGCTGGTCTATCTTTGGTAGAGGAAAGCTATCTTTTGGGCATGCCCAGTTGAGATGAAGTAGTAGATGTATATGTGCCACTTCCCATTTACCTTGGTGACCATCACCATATTGGCAATCCACTCAGGGTACCAGGTTTCTCTAATGAAACCAACTTTGATCATCTTATCAACTTCTTCTTGAACTGCAGTGTTCTTCTCAGCGTTAAAGTGATACCTCTTATGTTTGATGGGTTTGAAGGTTGGATCTACTGCTAAACGATAAGCTACCAAAGATATCTGGTTCCTAACATCCTATAGTGGCTTCAAACGAAGATTTCATTAAACTCTCGAAGAAGCTTGATCTACCCTTCATTCACTCTTGGCTCTAAGGTAGCTCCAACCTGAACTACCTTGGAGAGGTCATCATCTCTGATTGGCATTTCCTCTAATTCATCTATGAGGTGTCCGCTGGCCTACTCCTGATTTTCCTCTACCTTGTATTCATCTTGGACGTTATCCTTAGGATCTTCCTCAGACTCTGGAATCTCAGAATCGTCTTTTGGCAATCCCTGGTCACAAACTACGGTAACCTGGGTGAATTACTTTACCAAAGCTGTAGGGTTGGCAGACATTACATATCATTTCTTGGCAGCTTGCTGGTCTCCGCGTACCTCGCCCACCTTGTTCCAAACCAAAAACTTCAAGGATGACAGGAATTACCTTCCTAGTATAACCTTTTAAGCCGACGAAGTACCAACTACAAAGAAATCTATCATGATGTTCTGATTAATGGGTACAGTTCTCGTGATCACTGGAAGAATTGTTGACCCCACTGTGATGATCGAGTCCCTAGTAAAGCCATACAGCGGAGTTGTGCAACTGTTGTAGCATAACTTCTTCAGGTAGAGTTTCTCCAAGGTGTCTTTGAAGAGAATGTGTACGCTGCTGCCTGTGTCTACAAGCTCACGATGAACCACGCAGTTAGCTATATGTACTGTGATCACCATGGGATTGTCGTGATTCTGTACAGTGTTTTAAATGTCTATCTTAATAAAGATGATTTGGGATGGTTGAGACGGGCCAGTCGAGATTTGGTCTACCTTGAAGACACCCTGGCCTTCATCAACGTGGAGAATCTTCCTTGCATAGTTCTTTCTGGAGTTGTTAGAGGCGCAAGCCAAGGTTGGTTCTATGTTGATGATATGTATAACTTGGATTTGGTGTATCAAATCCCTCAGCTCCCCCTTCCTCTTTTCATCATAGTTATGTATTTCCGCTTGTACCTCTTTCCCAGTCAGGATATTATCCATAACTTGATAAAGGAATTCTACCAAATAGCCTCCCCTTACTAGAGCCTCAATCTGGTTTCACAGGATATAACACTCTGATGTGTTGTGCCCTACGTCTTCATGGAAGTCATAGTACTTGTATCGGTTCCTCCTATCCGTCGGAGCTTTCATAGGTGCCGATTTCTAAAGTAACCCCTTGTCCCAGATGGAAAGGTAGATTGTCTTACGAAACACACTTAAAGGGAACCCTATTTCATCTCGTGTTACTTTGGCGACGGTCATTGGAGGAGGTGAAGCTCGCGAAGGGGTTCATCTAGCTAGGTACTATTCTTGCCTAGGTAGGGAAGGGAGAATATGATATGTTGACCTATTAGAGGGTTGATTCTGGATTTTTTAAGCTGCAGTAAGTTTAGGCACCTCCTTCTTCTGGCACTTTGCCGCTCTCATATCATCAAGCTCCTTTTTGACCTTAAGCTTTTCATCAATCTCGATTTGCTTGAGAGCCCGATCATAAGCTTCTTGGTAAGTCTCTAGAGGATGCTTGGCAAAAGATCGAAAAAGCTTACAAGCCCACAGGTTCCGATAGAAGTGATAAGGGTTTCCTTCTCGGTAAAGATCCTCATTTGGATGACTTCCTTGTGAAAATGCTCCACATAAAGCCGGATAGTTTCTCCTCATTCTTGGATCACATATTGAATGTGTATGGGATCCTTTTGGAGTGGTTTGACACCCTGAAACTGTGAACAAAAGTCAGATGATAGCTTTGTGAAAGAATATTTGCTACCAACATGCATCTTTTTGAACCAAGTCTTTGCATAGTCGGTAAAGGTGGTAGGAAAAATTCTGCACATGGCAGCCCTTGTAGTATTCTAGACTTCCATCTGCTGGATAAAGCACTTCAGATGGCTCAAAAGGTCTTCTTTTCTAGAGAACTTGTCTGCCGACTTCTTGAATTTTTGAGAGAATTCGGCTTCTTTGATCCTTCTGTGAATGGAGCATTCATTTCACTCAAAGGATCCTTCATGGCTTCCTTATGTTTCCCCTTCTTTATTTACTGGATCTTCTTTTGTAGCTTCGCCAACTGATCCGTCAAACGCTTGTTCCCATGCTTCTTAGAATTTTCCTCGGATCTCTGACTACAGATTCCTCGGATGAACTAGAGATTTCAACCCGGTCTTATTCGTGAGAGGCATGTGCCCGTTGGTTTTATAAGCTGCCTCCCTCTTCAGCCTAGGCTTCTCTCTTGGAGGCTACCTGGTGAGTGGGATCATATTGTACTCACGAAAGGATATCCACTGCAGATTTGACCCATCAGGGTTGGTAGCATGATGGTCTGTAAGGAACCGGGGGTATGTGACCTAACCTATCTCAGATTGAGGGTTGAGGTTCCGTCCTGTAATCGATCGGAACTGGAGAGGGTGGTCCCAATCGGTTGAAGGCAGGTTGCCAAGCTCTAAGTCTGATTGTTTCCCCTTGAATATAGGAATTTGCCAGCTGAGTTGTGTTGAGTTTTATGCCCTAAAGATGTAATTAGTAAATGGATTTATGAAATAAATAAAAATAAAAGTTCAATTCATTGCTGTTGTATTGTTTATTTTATAACTTGTGCCTATATTTAACATCCAAGATTGCCGTATGTAATCTCGAACTGTGTATATGAGTGTCATATACAAATGGATACAGTAAGATATGTGCAGTCTAAAGAGTCCATATATAGCAAATAAAGTTGGGTACCTTATTTGAGGTTATCTATAGCTGCGGTCTATTCTGTAATGTACGATGATTCTATCCTGAATCATTCATATGAGATATGAGAATGGAGGCACCTTGTATGATGTGATCATATAGGACTAGGCCACGATCTATATGAATCTCTCACCAAGATCAGTTTACAGATGAGATTCATATATATCAACAAATGATGGCTATATGTAGGTGATCTTAATCCTGAGTGTCCTATCAACTCCTTCAGGTTAGATCGTGGTATTTGATATACCACAGGTGAGGTCGGATGCAGTTCCCGATCAATATGCTCCGTATGTTAGGATTGTGGTTTGGCTTGTGGTTGGGAAGTTTTGTACACAAAAGTGGAATCCACTCCTTCTTGTGAGAAGTAGATGGTAGTTCCCCTAAGGGTTGATTCGGGGCTTGGACAATATGAGCGTTCTCCTAGTTCCGTGAGGAAATTGGATTTATTGTTCGTTATAAAATCAACGATACTTAATGGATATATGTAATTAGAGGGATATAACGGACATTATGACCCAGCTCAAATTATAAACTATTATGGAGGATCACACCATGTGTAGCAGCTATATCGATTGACACTGAGTTGTATCGGTCTGTGTAAAAGCGTCTACAGTTGAGAGAGTGCAGCTTTGGGTTTTTAGTGGAATAACATCGGAGTTAATAATCAAGGAATATTAATTAAAGAGTTTAATTAATGATTCCGAGGATTATTGGAGCTTAAAATACTAAGGGTCCTTTAGGTCCCTTTGCTAGCCCGATCGATTTAGATAACAAGGGTTACGGTAAATTAATTGGATTGTCCAATTAATTGTGTTACAAAAGTGGCACGTATATATATGGGAATTAATTGAATAATGAGATTATTAAATTAATGAATGTTAATAGTTAAATTAATTAAATAATTAGATTATTTAATTATATTGATAATTATGAATTATTAATTAACTATTAATTGGAGAGAGTTAGTTGGTATACGGATTTAGCTGAAGATAAAATAATAGGATTATTTTATTTTACTAAATCATTTATCTAAGTATTTGAATTTAAGTTTAAATTTAAAATAATTATTATCACTTTTAATATATTAGATATATTTGAAGAGGATAATTAAAAGATATATATCAATTATAACACAAGAAATTGCATTGGATGTAAATTGGTGTGTGCACATATATAAGTGTTTGTATATGATACAAATATATATATATATATATATATATATATATATATAAATATATATATATATATTGTAAAAAAAAAGTTTTTTTTTTGGTTTTGACTATGAAAAGTCACGCATCAGTTGGTTAAAAAGAAAAAAAAAATAGTGGTGCAGTGTACACCATTAAAACTAATATATATATATATATATATATATATATATATATATATATATATATATATATATCTTTACTAGAATTGTTCTAGGTGGTTTTCTCTTGAGAAGAAAGTTTTTTCAAGTATTTTCTTCACATCCTCCATTCAAGTTCCTGAGATCGTGACACGCCCACACACAGTTACCAGTTTCGGGAGATAGAGAGGAAGATCGAGTGGTTCAGACATGAGCACATCGTAAAGTGAAGGAGTCTACAAACGTTGGTAAGAGTGGTTCAGACAGGAGCATATCATAAAGTGAAGGAGCCTCCAAACGTTGGTAAGATTTTCTTCTTCTGATTATATTGAATACAATTTCCTGTGTTTACAGATTGTATGTACTAGTTTCAAAAAATAATTACGATCCCAAGTTCACTGGTCACTGATACAGATTATGATCTGTATTAAAAATTTTAAAACCTAGTTATGTTGCGTAACCGGTGAACGAGGTTCCAACAATCGGTATCACAGCTAATTTATTTTTCGGAACAAGAATTTTTTTTCGATGCTCCTGTATCTATGAATGTGTAGACACCATCTTTATGATTGTATGAATTTTTATAATTAAATTGTTTAATTTAAACATGGTTGATCGTAAATTTTTATGGTACTGTGGATTTAGGGTTTATGGGTTGTATATATATATATATATATTTTACTGTTCACACGGTTACTGTTCACCGGCACTGTTCACCGGGTATTGTTCATGCACGGTTCCATTGGCAAGTGTTGCCTAGTGCATTCCGTGCAGATTTCCCGTTTTGGATTCATGAGATGAATCAGAGTGACCTGAAGAGACTGAAAGATATCTGATGTTACTCGAAGACCAAGGAATGCCTTAGAATTTTTTTTGTAATTTTAGATTCCAATTGTTTAGGTTAAATAATCCACAGCACTCGGTCAATTCATGTATACTTTATATTATGTGATGATAAAAGCATTGTCATTCATACGTATGACATTTAGATTAAATGTGCCTACACAAATATATTTGATATGTCATACATGCATCATAGCTTGATATTTTATGTTTTTTTTAATGTGATTAAAATGGGCAATATACAAAATTGGCTATGAATAATGAGATTAGTTTTCAATGGTTAGAAAACTCAGTAATTCTCATTAATATTAATCTAGTTATTAAAGAGTTTAGTAAGTTAGATTAATAGGGTCATTTATTGTAATTATGATTAATAGGATTAATTACCTAATAATAAATAAAGTTTTAGAGTTTTAATAGTTAAAACTTGGTAAATAATCTGACCTTAGTAAATAGTTTACAAAAGCTTAGATTATTCAATAATAGATTAGATATTTAATTGTTAAAAATCATTAATAATTTATTAGTTAATTAGAACTTGTTTCTAATTAGTTAATGCACTAAATAACTTGATTAAAGTTAGTCGTTTAATCCTGTAGAATCTAGGTGCATTAACGGTTAATAGAATACCCTAATTTTAAAATAGCGAGTGGGAGAGAGATATATGACATATATATCCCGCAGTCTCTATCATTAGTTCAATATCGTGAGATCCGAGTGGGGCATCGTGACAACTTTGCTTTCGTCCTCCCTAAAGAGGGTTTCCACAAAGGTCAATACCAAGGTTAACTTCCTAACGGATAGGATTTTTAAGGGTATTTCGGGATTGACCGACCCTAAGGCGGCCACTCTCGAGTTAAGCTCATGAGATTTGAAATGGTGGGTTACATTCATGAAGGTTTTGATTAAGTTTGTTAATTAAAAACCTGACTAAACAAACGATGGTTGAATGATATGGAATAAGAGTTATTCTATAATATCATTTGATTGAGAATGTCTCGGTCCCACATGCAAAGACTTGACCGACCCTAAGGCGGCACTTCGTTGTGGTATGTTGGATTGTCATGGTATAGTAACTAGTTTTAGGGTAGTTCTAATTAGTTAAACATGTGCATGCATCATGTTTAAATTTATGCCAAAGCACTCGCACTTGTTTTAAATAAATGACTGAATGAATATTTTATTTATTTCAATAACTATGTCTTCTATATTACTTAAAATTCTCGCAAATGACAAGTTAACTGGTGATAACTATATTAAGTGGAAACTTAATATTAATGCAATATTGGTAACCAATGACCTCAAGTTTGTGCTTACAGAGGAATGTCCTCTAGTACATGCTGCCAATGCCACACAAACTGTTCTTGAGGCATACGAGCGATGGGTAACATTTGATGAGAAGGCCTGAGCATATCTGTTGGCTTCTATGATAGACGGGCTTGTCACAAAGCATGCAGCAATGACTTCAACATTCAAAATCATGGAGTCATTGAAAACTATGTTCGGGCAGCCCTCCAAGCAAAAGCGACACAAAGCCATTCGTTCTGCTATGCTCGCTCGGATGAAGGAAGGTAAGTCAGTTCAGGAACATGTCCTAAGCATGATGTCCTACTTCAACACAGCAGAAGTAAATGGCATGGCCATTGTCTAAAAGGTAAGATGACCAAGAGACCTTTGATTAGAAAAGGGCTTAGAGCTAAGGAACTGCTAGAGCTTATACATACAGATGTCTGCGGACCGATGAATGTTAAAGCTAGGGGTGGTTATGAGTGTTATGTCACCTTTATAGATGATTACTCAAGATACAGATAAGTCTACCTAATGCAACGAAATTCGTAAACATTTGAAAAGTTTAAAGAATTCCGATCTGAAGTTGAGAATCAATTAGGGAGGATTATCAAGTCACTACGATCGGATCGTGGAGGTGAGTACATTGACCTAGAGTTTGAAGACTTTATGGTTGAGCATGGGATAGATTCCCAACTCACAGCTCTCGGTACACCTCAGTAAAATGGTGTAGCGGAGAGGAGAAATAAAACCCTTATAGAAATGGTGAGATCTATGATTATTTTCTCATCATTACCAAATTCCTTTTGGGGATATGCGTTTCAAACAGAGACATACATTTTGAATGTAGTGCCATCCACATCTGTTTCTAAGACTCCTCTAGAGTTGTGGAATGGTCGTAAAGCTAGTTTACGACATTTTAGTATATGGGGGTGCCCTGCACACGTGCTGAAGAAAAGAAGTGGAAAGCTAGACTCCAAGTCTGTGGTCTGCCTATTTGTAGGATACTCCAAGAAGACCAGAGGTGGACACTTCTATAGTCTCGAAGATAACAAAGTATTTGTATCGACAAATGCAACATTTCTTGAGGAAAATTATATTGGTGGCCATAAACCTCGTTCTAAGATTGTATTGAATGAGTTGGAGCCTGGTGAGACTAGTGCTTCATCAACAAGAGTTGCTGATCCATAAACATTTGAGAGTCAGATCGTTCCTGATCAGGATACACTACCACATAAACGTAATGAGAGGGTTGTAAGACAACCTGAACACTATTTAGTTATAGGTGAGGGACAAGGTGTTGTCTCTGCTGATAGTGTGGATTATCCATTGACATTTAAGAATGCAATGGAAGATTCTGATAAAAAGGAATGGCTTAAAGACATAAATCTCGAGATGGAGTCCATGTACTCTAACTCAATCTGGGATCTTGTAGACTTACCGGATGGGGTAAAACCCATAGGGTGTAAGTGGATCTACAAGAGAAAGAGAGGTGTAGATTGGAAGGTTGAGACCTTCAAGGCAAGACTAGTGGTCATGGGTTGTACCTAGAAAGAGGAGGTCGATTATAAAGAGACCTTCTCGCCAGCAACCATGTTTAAGTCTATTAGGATTCTCTTATCCATTGCTGCCTATTTCGATTATGAAATTTGGTAAATGGACGTCAAGACTGCATTCTTGAATGACAATCTTGATAAGAGCATCTATATGATGCAACCAGAGGGATTCGTGTCTCTAGATCAGGAGCAAAAGGTTTGCAAGCTGTAAAGGTCCATCTATGGACTTAAGCAAACATCTAGATCTTGGAACATTAGGTTTGATGATGTGATCAAAACATATGGCTTCGAGCAGAACACCGATGAGCCTTGTGTCTGCAAACACATCATTGATAAGAAAGTAGTTTTCTTGGTCATATATACGTAGATGATATCCTACTCATAGGGAATGATATGGGAGTGTTGTCTGATTAAAAGGGCTGGTTGGCTAGCCAATTCCAAACGAAAGATTTAAGAGAGGCGAGTTATGTTCTAGGGATCCAACTTATAAGGGATCGTAAGAACAAACTCATAGCACTGTCTCAGGCATCATATATCAACAAGATTTTTGTGTGATTTTCGATGCAAAACTCTAAGAAAGATAATTTACCTTCTAGGAATGGGGTTCACTTGTCTAAGGAACAGTGTCCTAAGACACCTCAAGAAGTTGATGATATAAGACATGTACGCTATGTATTGGCAGTAGGTAGTCTCATGTATGCTATGTTATGCATGAGACCGGACATCTGCTATGCAGTGGGAGTAGTCAGCAGATACCAGTCCAACCCATGATTGGATCATTGGGTTGTTGTCAAGACAATTCTCAAGTATCTTTAGAAAATGAGAGACTATATGCTAGTGTATTCTAAGCAAGATTTGATCCCGTTAGGATACACGGATTCTGATTTTCAGTCCGATATGGATTCTAGAAAATCCACGTCTGGATCAGTATTCACCCTGGGTGGTGGAGCCATTTTATGGAGAAGTATCAAGCAATCTTGCATTGTTGACTCCACCATGGAAGCCGAATATGTAGCCGTTTGTGAAGCTGCTAAAGAGGTTGTTTGGTTCCGTAAGTTCTTCATTGATCTGGAAGTTGTTCCTGATTTGGATATGCCCATCACACTTTATTGTGATAACAGTGGTGTTGTGGCTAATTCCAAAGAACCAAGAAGCCATAAAAGAGGGAAGCATATAGAGAGAAAGTATCATCTCATTAGACAGATAGTGCAGAGAGGAGATATGGTCGTCACCAAGATTGCCTCACAAGACAATCATGCTGATCCATTTACAAAGACCTTACCGGCTAAAGTGTTTTTGGGTCACCTAAATGGTCTAGGGTTTCAAAACATGCCTCACATGCTTTAGTGCAAGTGGGAGATTGTTGGGGTTTATGCCCTAAAGATTTAATTTGTAAATGGATTTATGAAATAAATAAAAGGAAAAGTTCAATTCATTCTTGTTGAGTTGTTTATTTTATAACTTGTGCATATATTTAACATCCAAGAGTGCCGGGTGTAATCTTGAACAGTGTATATGAGTGTCATATATAGATGGATACAGTAAGAGACGTGCACTCTAAAGAGTCCATAGATAGCAAATAATGTTGGGTACTTTATTTGTGGTTAATCTATAGCTGCTGTCCATTCTGTAATGTACGATGATTATATCCTGAATCATTCATATGAGATATGAGAATGGAGGCACCTTGTATGATGTGATCATATAGGACTAGGCCATGATCTATATGAATCTATCACCAAGATCCGTTTACAGATGAGATTCATATATATCAACAAATGATGGCTATATGTGGATGATCTTAATCCTGAGTGTCTTATCGACTCATTCAGGTTAGATCTTGGTCTTTGATACACCATGGGTGAGGTCGGATGCAGTTCCCCATCAATATGCTCCGTATGTTGGGAATGAGGTTTGGCTTGTGGTTGGGATGGTTTGTACACAATAGTGGAATCCACTTATTCTAGTGAGAAGTAGATGGTAGTTCCCTTAAGGGTTGATTTATTGTTCATTATAGAATCAACAGTACTTAATGGATATATGTAATTAGAGAGGTATAACGGACATTATGACCCAGCTCTAACTATGAACTATTGTGAAGGATCAAACTATGTGTAATAGCTATATCGATGGACACTGAGTTGTATCGGTCTGTGTAAAAGCGTCTGCAGTTGAGAGAGTGAAACTTCGGGTTTCTAGTGGAATAACATCGGAGTTAATAATCAAGGAATATTAATTAAAGAGTTTAATTACTGATTCCGAGGATTATTGGAGCTTAAAATACTGTGGGTCCATTAGGTCCCCTTGCTAGCCCTATCGATTTAGGTAACAAGGGCCACGGTAAATTAATTGGATTGTCCAATTAATTGTGTTACAAAAGTGGCACATATGTATTTGAGAATTAATTGAATAATGAGATTATTTAATTAATGAATGTTAATAGTTAAATTAATTAAATAATTAGATTATTTAATTATATTGATAATTATGAATTATTAATTAACTATTAATTGGAGGTTGTTAGTTGATATATAGATTTATATAAAGATAAAATAATAGGATTATTTTATTTTACTAAATCATTTATCTAAGTATTTGAATTTAAGTTTAAATTTAAAATACTTATTATCACTTTTAATATATTAGATATATTTGAAAGGATAATTAAAAGATATATATCAATTATAACACAAGAGATTGCATTGGATGCAAATTGGTGTGTAAACATATATAAGTGTTTGTATAGGATACAAACAAAGATATATATATTGTAAAAATAAAAGTTTTTTTTTTTGGTTTTGACTTTGAAAAGTCACGCATCAGTTGGTTAAAAAGAAAATAAATATTAGTGGTGCAGTGTACACAATTAAAACGAATATATATATATATATATGTATGTATATATCATAACTAGAATTGTTCTAGGTGGTTTTCTCTTGAGAAGAAAGAGTTTCTTCAAGTATTTTCTCCACATCCTCCATTCAAGTTCCTGAGATCGTGATGCCCCCACACGCAGTTACCTGTTTGGGGAGATAGCGAGGAAGATCGAGTGGTTCAGGACAGGAGCACATCGTAAAGTTAAGGAGTCTCCAAACGTTGGTAAGAGTGGTTCAAACAGGAGCATATCATAAAGTGAAGGAGCCTTCAAACGTTGGTAAGATTTTATTCTTCTGATTATATTGATTACAATTTTCTGTGTTTACATATTGTATGTATTAGTTCCGAAAAATAATTACGATCCCAAGTTCACTGGTCACTGATACAGACTATGATCTGTATTAAAAATTTTAAAACCTAGTTCCGCTGCGTAACCTGTGAACGGGGTTCCAACAAGTTATGTTTCTTTCAGCCAGCAAATGAAAGTGAACATTCTCCACAAAGGCCGATGCATGTTTATTGAGCATGGCCTGGCTTATCACAGGAGGCCTGAAGCCCACGCAGCGGTTGGTTGTACTGGAGCTTGGCTATTATTCCTGGTATTTCTACCCTTCTGCAGAACTTTTCGGGTTGATACCATAAATTGTTGCCTCGAAACCTCGGGCTGTCCCTGGGAAGATCGAAGCTTCATAGTTCCTGCAAAACAAATAACTCGAAAACCTTGTATAAACTGGGTATGGGTTTTCCCCGACCGACAACACCAGAAAGTTTTAACCAAAAATTCACTCGTGGTGAGGAATTTCAGCTAGCACCCTCAAGACCACTACCTCGGAGGTCGCGGTCGGTATGGTACCTTCGGTACCAAGTTTATATGTGTAATTTGGGGAATGATTCAAATAGGTAATGATAAGATACACACAAGATATGTAAAGGAAAACTTATTGTTTTTGTTAACACAGATGAATCGAAGATGACATATAAATATCACTCGAAAACTCTCAATCTCTCTTGGGTATAGTGAGGGTGGCAGCTTTATGCCTGTTGAGAAGTAGATCTAGCGATGGACGTGTTCTACGAATATAATTTAGATAAGAATAAAGCTCTCTTTGCTACTGGAGAATATATTTTTTCTCTACTTGTGCGTCGTCCAAAAAACTTTTTTTTCTTCATGCCTGCCTAGGCGTGTTTTATACACGGTCTAATTAGGTTAAACCCATCATCTTCTCGCCATGAATCTCTGAATCAAATCCCTCCTTATTGCACAACATATTTCTTTTAAAAAATCATTGACTTTGGTTCGATAACAAATTTGAGAATATCTGAGAGTGAGATAAGTTTGTTTCCACTTTAGACTCAATCACTTGTTCTGCATGTATGTAATGTTTTAATGCTCGTTGGAGAGTGAATGCGATCTCATACGCTACCCTGATGAGATGCTTCATGGAGGTCATCAAATATGACGTCTGTTATCTTGAATGGCGAGGTGCATCTATGTTCCAGTCTTGGTGCTAGGAGTTTGATTTGACCTTCCTAGGTCCCTTTTAGAGAATGAAATGACTGTGTTGGTGCTCTTTAGTGGTAACGAAGCTTTGCGAGCTTTCACCTACCTGCTTGGATAGATTCGGTTCTTCCCTCAACAAAACAAAGAGACACTATAGGTAGATATGACCACGGTTCGGTTCGAACCGTTGAATCGAACCGTAACTGTGTGAAATGAACAGTAACCGGAACCGGAACCAAGAAACCAGTTCCGAAACCGTAACCAGAACCGCTGGGGCGACAGTTCGGTTCCGGTTCCGGTTCATTCTCTTAAAAAATAGGCCAGGAACCGGAGGTTTGAGCAGGCAGTTCGGTTCCGGTTTTGGAACCGTCGGTTCCGGTTTTGGAACCGTCGGTTCCAGGCCTTTAAAATATATATATATATTTATTTATTTATATTTAATTTGTTTTTTTTTACATTTTTTTTAAGAGCCGTTGTTCCAAACGGTTTTTTTTCTTTTCCCCTTAAATCTTTAATTTCCTATAAATACCCCCATAATTCAATTTTTTTCACACAATTTCTCTCTCAAATCTCTCTGAAATCTCAATTCTCCTAATTCTCTTCAATTATCTCCCAATTAGTCAATTATTTATTTGTTTATATTTAGTGTATTGAAATTATTATTTTTTAAAATCATTTAAAAATCCTTGTTAACAATTTTTTAAAATGTATTTCCAATAAAAAATTTAATTTTTATTTCATCCATTTATCTTAATTTTTTTGAAGATTTTTTTTATAAATTATTTTTTTTAATGGCAAGTGGAAATGGAAGTGGAAGTTGAAGTGGAAGTGAACTAAGAGACATTCCACCAAGGTATTCTGTTTCCAGGACCGGTAAGGGTCGTATGTCGGAGCCGGATCCGGTCCAATCGGATAATATCGGTTTTGACGACACCAATTACCATGAATTGCTGCAACGGCAAACCTATCTTGAATCTCTAAACTATCCAGTCAATCCAAATCCCTCTTTAATAATTTATGAACCCAATGCTAGCCAGCCTAGCGGCCCTAGCCCTAGCCATAGCCCCGGTAATATGACAAGCCAATCAGAAAATATACCCGATTTTACTGCAGATCCAAATTTTGAAGAGACGTTTAAGAAGGATAAGAAGCAGTCCAAATCTGATCTATTTGTTCTCCATATGAAAAAAGTTACGAAATCGGATGGAACATGTTGGGCGGTGTGCAATTACTGCCCTAAAGAATACAAGTGAACTAAATCTGGAGGATACGACACATATAGGAAGCATATTACGACCCGTCATCCATCCGAACTTGCCAAGGGGAATGCACAATCTCAAATTTCCAGGTTTTCTACCCCTAACACTCAATTACTTAAATATAGTGATTAAGCTAATAGAGAAGAATTAGCTAGGATGGTAGTTGTAGAACATTTACCTTTTAGTTTTGGTGAAAAAGTTGGTTTTATTAAATATTGTCATAAAGCATTAAATCCTGCTGCATGTCGTGTCCCTAGGACTACTCTCACATGTTCAATGTATGATATTTATAAAAAGGAAAAAAAGATTTTGAAAAAATATTTTACGAACTATATAGGTCGTGTTTCCGTATGTGCTGACATATGGATTGACCATTGGCGAATGCATTCATACTTGGGTGTAACCTGTCATTATATGGACAAATCATGGACAATACAAAAAGAATTCTTGCATTTAGAGTTTTTGATGATGCACATACTGCTGATAATATTTATAAAAATATGAAAATCATTTTTGAAGAGTATAAAATTGAAAGCAAAATTTTTTCAATTGGTTTTGATAATGCTTCTAATAATATGCCAACTATTCCTGCTTTAATTGAATTATGCAAGCCTTATTTAAATAGTAAATTTTTTCATAAAAAATGTGCTTGCCATGTTTTAAATTTATGCGTTCAAAACGGTTTGGAAATTCTTCAAACTTTTATTAAACCCATTAAAGATGCCCTCTCGTATTTGTGGAAACATCTTAATGTTATGAAAGTATGGGTAAGATTTTGTAAATAGGCAGGCAGACATCCCGTTATATTTTCTCGTGATGTTCCAACACGTTGGAGCTCTACTTATAAATTGCTTTGTGAAAGTTATGAATATAGGGATTTATTAGTTTCTTTTATGCAGTATAATTTTAGTCAAATCAATCTTTATGAACACCATTGGGATGTTTGTACAAAAAATTATAATTTGTTAAAAGTTTTTAATAGTGCTACTAACAATTTATCAGGTATTTATTATCCTATTACTCAATTATTTATTATTGAGGGTTGTAATATTGTTGGCGCATTTGTTGGCTGTTCATCTGATATACAATTACATGTATGCATTGAAGCTATGAAAAAAAAAATGGTTAGACTATTATAGGGAGTTTCCAATTATTTACCTGCTTGCGTTGTATTTTGACCCATGTTGTAAACTAGATGCATTGACAGATTATTTAACTCTTTATTATAATTGTTTAGGTATACAATTAGAAATTAATACTTATTGTGCTACAATTATGACATTATTTTATCAATTATATGATGAGTATCGTAGAATTTATGGTCCATCATTGAACATTAGTGACAAAATGAAAATGTCTTCCAAACTCGATCTTCTAGAGTGTTGGGGGTAGGGTCTGCACTTTTATCCCAAAAGATCAAAAGATTACGAGGTTCTTCTTTTTCTTCATCAAGTTCGGTTTCGTATGATGAGATAGAAACTTATCACAGTACCAATTTTGAGTTTATAGGAGACGGTGATGTGGATCAATTTGATATTCTACATTAGTGGAGAGAACATCAAAAGCACTTCCCAATCTTGTCTATAATATTCAAACAGATTCTTGCAACACCGATTTCCACAGTGGCTGTGGAACAAGAGTTTAGCGTTGGTGAAAATATTTTGGACGCAAGACGGTCAATTTTGAGTCTAGAATCAATTCAAGTCCAAGTGTGTGTTGATGATTGGACAAAGGCTGAATATAGACAACAAGAAATAGAGCAAGAAGTGATTTACGATTTCTTCGATGATGATCACACCACCAACACCGGAACCGAAGGTAGCGATTAGTTACAGACTTACAGAATTACATATGTAAAAGACAATAAAATGTAAAAGAACTACGTGGTCTTTGATTCTTCTAAACCCCAAGAGGATACGTAGGCAACTTAATTTTGGTACAAATTAAGTGCAAGACCAATTTTTTTCATTTTTAGTTTTATACGTTTATTTCAATTTATGTATTTAGTATTATTTTTTAAATTTTAATTTCGACTTACGGCCTTACACAATAAAATTCATTTACAATTTCACATTATTACATGTCTTATATTTTGGTATTTTTTTTTAAATGAGTATAAATGTAAAATAAGAAAAAAAAAAAGGGACCGAACCGGCAGAACCGGTGGAACCAGATCGGAATCGGAACCGTGGTTCTAAGATTTCGGTTTCAATTATGGCTCCGTCTGGAATCGGAACAGGAACCGATCAGAACCGTGGGAATGTCTAACTGTAGGATGAATTTGATGCCCTAAAGGTCCCTTGTACAAGCGGAAATGAAAGCAGGCTTCTGGGGAGGTTGTCAGATATCTCGACCTCGAGAAGCTTAGTTCTTCCCATATCGGCCTTACCTCAGGCTCCAATATAAGGAAATCGATTTGATCACATCGAGCTTTACCTAAGGTATTCCTAGAATGTAGGCGATCTTGCCTTGCTTCCGCGGGGTTGTATGGTAGCTCGATCCCAAGAAACTTGGCAACCCAGTGTGTGATCTTGGATATGAACCCTTGCTTGGAGAGTGGAAAATTTTCCTTTGGTCCTTAGCCGAATTTGGCTATTAACACTAACTAATTTGGAGATGGCAAATTCATCTATGTCGATAAGTGGATATTGCTCAAAATGACGATGGCTCACCAACCTTCTTTTTTCTTTCTTTCTTTTCCTCTCTTTTTTGCCGATATTCTCCTCCTATTTATATATGAAGTATAGGGTTTCCCTTGGTAAGCATGTCGGAGGTCAAAGGATTGATCCTCCATCCCCATTTTGTGGGATTTTCTGTTTATTGTGATGATCTTGGAGATTAGGCGGAGAATATCTTGGCGGGAAAGGGTGTTTGTTTTCCTTTTAAATTCTTCAATTGTGATGGTGTACACTTGGAGTTCACCCACGGTGTTTGGCGAATAATCCGATGTCATCTGTTGGTAATGTATTACCTTAGAGCCTCAATCTGGTGGTATGGTAGAGTGCATCTGGGTTCCAGTCTAATGACGGGGCACCCTGAGGCATCATACTAGTGAGGTTGCGCTTGACCAATGGACATGGCGAGGTACCTCAGGGTACCATTCCGGTGGCGAGGTTCTTGGCTGATTTTATTGGAACTTTAAGACCTCCTAAGAGCTTTGCGGGCATCTTCCTACCTATCAGAAAGGTAGAATATATACCTCGACAGAAGTGCAGATCATTGACCCGGTGCCTAGGTATCAGTTGGGGGTTCCTTGAGGGTTTAGGTACTTCGTCCTCCTCTTACATAAACGTCGAGATCCTCGGGTTGGCTGGACCTAGTGCTGCGAGGTAGACCACTGTGCCTGGTGTCTACGTAGTACATGAAGATGTTCTCAGGCTCTAAGCAGGTGGAAAACTTTCCTTTGACCCCTTGCCAAAAATGGCTATTAACAGAAGTCCCTCCTGACTTGAACACAGGTGATTGAGTTGTGGTTGGAGTCAAATTTCATATCTCGATTAGGAACTTTTCCATTTTTGAATAGGTCACTAGAATCCGAGAAGAAATCTTCTCATTAAATGTAGTGACCACATGTCAAGCCACCTGGAGAGCTTTGTCAAGCAGATGAGGTTCAGAATGTGACCAGGGCAGCCATGTGCAGGATTTTCCGACCACGCTCACTAACAAACCCAAAACGTGGTTCAGAAATTTACCCGCAAGTAGAGAGGAAGGCTTTACTAAATTATTGAATTACTTTTGTTCATAGTTTCAGGGGACCAAGCCACGTCCAAAGGATCTGATCCACCTGCAGTACGTAATTCAAGAGCGGGGTGAGTCGCTTGGGTCTTACATGGAGAGGTTCCATAAGGAGATGATCCTGATTGGGGTTTTCGATGAGAAGGAGACCCTAACCAACATCCTTAAGAATTTGTGGGCGGGTAGATTATTTCGGTCGTTCGCCAAGCATCCACTAAAAACTTACCAGGAATCCTACGACAGCGCACTTGAGTAGGTGGAGATATATGAGCAGCTCAGAGTCAAGTTTTAGTATGATGACATGAGGATTGCCATGCCAAAAGAAAGAGGTTCCCAAACTTGCATCGATACAGAAGGAAAAAAACAAACCTCCCAACCGATCTACATACTCCCAACCATTCTAGCCTCAACGGGACCGGTACCCAACAGGGTGACTCCTCATTGAGCTTCCCCTCCTCCTGAAGTGGTAGCTCCCAAAGCCCCGAATGGGAGGAAGTACAACCACCACACCCCGCTAAAAACATCTCACGAGACGATTTACCTCCCCACTCATGATAAGGGACTGCTCAGGAAGCCTGGTTCTATGAAAGCACCAGCTGACATGAGGAATCACTATACACACTATGACTTCCACGAGGATGCTGGGCACAACACCTCAGAGTGTTACAACCTACGAAACAAAATTGAGGCAGTGGTAAGAGGCGGCTACCTAGTAGAGTTCTTGCAGCATGTATGAGACACTATTCACATAGGGAAAGGGGTGTAGGCCAAGATTCGAAAACTTGAGGAGAAAATAAAAGGAAAACAGAATAACCTGATGCATCAAATCTAGGTCATACACACCATCAGTGGATGACCTACCCTAGCCATTACCTCCAACAATTCCAGAAAGAACCACGCTAGGAAGATACCCAGATTGAAGAGGGATGAGATATCTTCAAGATAAATTAGAGCGTGGCAGAAACCACCCAGCCAGCCCAGATTGTTTTTACTGAAGAAGATGGCAGATGTATACAACACGATGCATTTGCACGATGATCCCATGTTGATCACGGTATAGATTGCCAATTGTCAGGTCCACTGTATGCTTATTGATACGGGTAGTAGTGCGGACATCTTTTCAATGACGCCTTAGAAAAACTCAACCTAAAGCAATGGTGTTACAATAGTTACACCAACAACCTGTATGGCTTTACTGGGGACTCAATTATACTTGTAGGATCAAAAATTCTACTCATAATCTTCGAGATGTCACCTTAGTAATGGACACCCCTGAAAATACAATCACAGTTAAATGCTCAAGGCTAACATAGAGGAGGGGGGGTGAATAGGTTAGACACCTTTTTCGACTCCCTTAGAAACAAACAAAAGTTTGTCCCTCTAGATTGATTGTATCACAATATATATATTAATTAAAGACAATTAATCAATAAAAAAACATAAGTAAAGTGTGATACAAACAAGTAATTGTAACACATACACAATCTATTTTATAAAAAGAAAGTCAACATACATAGAGAGTTCTATCCATAATACAAATATTAGAGAGATAGGGATAGAGAAAAGTTGACACAAGATATAACGTGGTAAACCTCTGAAGAGGAAACATCCACGGGCTAGCAGCCACCGGTAAAAAAAATCCAATAGTAGATAAGACAAGTACAATCTCTCAAGTGACCTCTTCACCTGGAAACTACCCTCCTATCCTACTCAAGAAGTTATCGCCCTATGCTCAACAATCCGAGGCTTCACACCTCTTGTAAAGACTTCCTTACTCACCTTATCCGGATCTTCACAACCCAAGGCAAGACTTCGTGCTCAACTATCCGAGTCTTCCCGACTCTAGTCAAGACTTCCTTGCTCACCTTAACCGGATCTTCACAACCCAAGGCAAGACTTCTTGCTCAACTATCCGAGTCTTCCCGACTCTAGTCAAGACTTCCTTGCTCACCTTAACCGGATCTTCACAACCCAAGGCAAGACTTCTTGCTCAACTATCCGAGTCTTCCCGACTCTAGTCAAGACTTCCTTGCTCACCTATTCGAGTTCTCCCAACTCTAGGCAAGACTTCTTGCTCTACTATCCAAGGCTTCACACCTCTAGCCAAGACTCCCTTGCTTAACAATCCGAGGCTTCACACCTCTTGCCAAGACTTCTTGCTCAACACCATAGGTCTCACACCTATTGTCAAGACTCCCTTCTCACAAGGCATCTAGGTGATCATGAATGTAAAATGCAAACAAGCACACAACATAGAATGCTATGATCAACACATCCTATGGTAAATACTAGACATGGGCATGAATGCACAAATCACATATAGTCTAGTTAATCATGCATGAGTAGTCAATCTAGATTATGTAAGATAAAATCAACATTAATCACAAACTAGATTCATGCATATATCTAAACTTGAATCACAAGATATGATCAACAAATCACAAGATCAAGATTAAATCACAAAAACCTAAAACATGCTAAAATCATATGACAATGTCAAATAGATCTAAGCATAAATTCTAGAGCATATTCCTAATCATAGATTCAAGAAATTACATGAATAGCTCAAAAGAACATAAGCACACGTATTATGTGAGAATTTCGGCTAAGAGAGCCTGATACATGTGAGTAACTATTTTTCTCAAAATCAATCAATCAAAGATCATCAAATAGTCCTAGAATCATAGCTAGCACAATACAATCCCAAACATGTGATAACATAGGCAAAATCAAAACCAAACTCAACATGAATGATTTCAATTGAAACTCAACCTAGCTTTGAAAATGTTCAAAACACAAATCAAAACACTCACAATATACAAAAATATGTAGAAGAAGAAAACCCAAGGAAATTGACCAAGTTTTAAAAGAAAACTTAAAGAGAAAATCAATACCTTAGTTGATCTAGGTGCAGTCCCATTTTTGTTTGATTAGACACCAAAAAAAGCTGTAAAATAAACTCAAACCTTCAGAGAAAAGATGAAGAAGGAATAGATAGACACTCTCAACTTCGAATCACTCAAATCAGAGTTCAAATGAAGAATTTATGGTTTTTGGAATGTGAGAAAAATTAGAGAGAAAATTCTGCACACTTGATTTGAATTTTTTTTTGGAAAGAAATGTGAGAGAGAGAGAGATTATAAAGGAGTGGGAAAGAAGAAAGATGAAAGGACCATTTTGCCCTTCTTTGGAAGTGCTCCCCTGAGATGGAGCGTGGCATCTCGGGGCAGCAAGGTTGTGCGGCCGAGATGGCCACGCGCCTTCTCGGGCATGCACACCTACATGGCCTTTTGGCCATGTTGCATTCCCCTCGCGCTTCTCTCGTATTCTTCGACCGTGTTCCGGCCTTTAAACTCGGAATTCAAATCCGTTTGCGGATTACAAACCGTAACTCTCACACGGACATGGACATATAAGATACTCAATCCAGAAAAAATTAATTCGACTTGATATAAGAATACGAAGACAATGTATGAAACATGAGTTGAAAGTGTAGTATCTTTTGACTTTGAACTTGAAATCATTAGTATGAGTAACCAAAATGACCGGAACTCAATCAAGAATGATTTAAGACTAAATCCAAGTTCAATATCTATGTTATACAAACATATACACACATAAACACAATTCACACTAGAATGCAAACTATGTAGAGATAGTTTCCAATCATGCATATTCCAAAACATGTTATTTCCAAACCAATGCATGAGCATTCATCTTCAAGTGTGTGAATGTGTTATACATGGTGCACAATGATGCAGGGACACATATGAATGAATTGTATGTGTGTGCCTATAATGGTGCACAATGATGCAGGGACACAAATGTATGATATGTGTGTGTGTGCCTAAGCCTTGTAATAGAAAGATACGGTCTTAGTATACCTTTGTAGAACCAAATTGCATCATTTCTCTTTGAAGACTTAGAACTTACTTTGACTTGTTGTTTATTCTTCCTTCAAGCTTGAATCATCATGGACCTAAACAACTAAGTCATTACAAGGTAAACATCATTTTGATATGGAATTAATGCCAACACAAACTAAAACCTAACAATCTCCATTTTTGGCAAATTCCATGTCAAAACACCTATACATTTACTACAAATATAAAAATGAAGATAGGTCACAAAATCACTCCCTCACATTACAATGAGTAAGACTCCTATAACTAATATTCACCAACTCTTGAACTTCATCTTGATCTTCTCTTGAAGCAACCTACAAATTATCTCAAAGCACAATGCATATACAAGAGAAAAACAACAAATGGCAACATATAATATGGATAAGAATATACAATTAAGTCCACAAAAATATGTATCTCCCCATCAATATATGCCAAATACAAGAATTCTTAACCAAATCTTAAGACTAATTATTACAAGCCAATGGAAGTCCAAAATTCACAAAAACAACAGAAAAAGGAAACTAAGTAACTAGCAATTCATAACAACTCTTTCTCCCCATTTTTGACGTGAAATGATGCCAAAAGGTAAGAAACATACCGTGAGACTCAAATACTAGCTACTAGATCCACCAAAGAAAGATGTGCGTGTAGTTGACCTAACATAATGCTTGAGAGGTGGTCTTGAACTTGATGCAATACACTCCTCCAACTCTTTTATTCTAGCATCTTGTTTTTCAACTATAGCACTAAGCTCATCAACCTTCTTCTTCATATGTAAAGCCCAATCCGGAAGAATGTTCATGCTAGTCACTTGACAATTAACTTGTGAACTACTAAATAGTCTAAAAGTATCACATGTCTTACCCTTATGCTTATATGACATGTATGACACACGTTTATCACTATACTTTTCCAAGGGTTGTACAAACATATCATCTCCACTACTTTGAATACCACGAGCTAAACACAAAAAAGTTATAAACCTAGGTAATGCAAGCTTCCTATCTCCTCTAGTTGAGAAAGCCGCATTATCCAAATAAAACATAAGCAAATCCCCAAGGTTTATAGGTTGATTAGTTACCAAGGCATATACTATTTTGATCTTGTCTTTATTCAACTCGGTTGAATTGGAAGATACAATAATATTTGTGCAAATGAAAAGATGCCAAAATGCACTAGCCTTAGTTAACTCATGTTGACTAATATATAAAACATTAACATATGACTTAAGAATGAATCATCATGCAAGACAAAGGTAGTGAGTAATATCTTACAAGTATCATTAAGTCAAAAATATGCCAACATGTAACAAAATGAAGCATGTGAACATATCATAAAAGATAACAATGTATAGTATACAATGCTCCCCCCTTGATAAATGCTATAACTTAAATCAATGATAGCATAGAGTTCACAAAGATATTCACACAATCACACAATCACACATTCAAGCAATTTGAAGAAATATCAACAAAATAAGCTTCATATGCTAAGAGAGATACACAAAGATTTTTCAAGTTCTCTCATAATTCTTTAACAATTGTAAAGATATCATCATACTCATAAACAAAGTGTGTGTGTGAGAGATATTCTTCAAATATATACAAAGAAGTAGTTTGATAATCAACATGCAAACAATTTCTAACAACTATTCATATTAAGCTATTTCCGTAAAAAGTAAAACCGATTATCATCCGGAATTTTCGCTTTTAAGAGAATAGATTTTAACACATAAGCCTTCCTCCTTTTCTTTTTAGACTTTGAATCAAAGATTTTTTTTCTAATTTAATTTCAACACTTCTTTGATTTTTCCATTTTTTTACATAAATAAAATTCACTTCATGACTGCTTTCACTCATTACAATGATGTAGCTCTTTCCAACATTGGGTAGCTTTCACAGCCAATGTGTCATTTTATATGTACTTAAGCACAAAAACTTCAAGGTGTATCCAATGTTTACATATTAGTAAACTCGACCTACTAGCAAAACATATAAGAGAAGCAAGGTGCAATTTTTAGAAAACCAAGATTTTATGGCTCATAAGCACATGATCTAAGAGCAATAAGTAGAGACTTATTCAAGATCATTACTTCTCTAATGAGTAGCTTTCAAAGAATATGAAACTCATATTTTCAAAAGTAATTCCACTCAATATACCAAACACAAACAATCATCAAAGTTAAGATCAATGTGGACAATATCACTATTAGATCCTAAAATAGCAAATGTCAATGAGAACCATATGTATCATATACAAAACTCTCTAATATGACATGCTATGAGATGTATGTCAAAAATTGAGTCAAAAGATAAATGTCTAAGAGAACATGCATTAGAGTATAGAGATACCTTTTTGCACATTATATTCACCCATTATCATACTTCTTCCCTTTTTATGAGCACTCTTGCCTTGAATGTCCTCATGACACAAAGTTGACGATGTTTCACAACAAGAGTATAAAAATCATAATATCTCAACTCAATCAACACCTATAACAAAAGAACTTCTTCAAAGTTAATCAACAAATTTTGACCATCATAACAATCATGATGTGAGATAACCAAGTTCATATCAATACATGGAGTATTCTAAGCTAGCAAGCACGGATTATCAACACAATTTATATATAGCCTCAAAGCTATCTCACATATGTTTCTTATTTTAGTGATAAGAGCACTCACCCTTGAACCATTTTTTCTTGGGTGTACCTACATAAACATTTCCAATATCATCCTTGACAACAATGTTAAATCTAGAGTAAAGTCCTTCAATGACTTGATTAACAAGAATATCATTAACACACTCTTCCTTAACATTTTCAACACAAGCTTTGTCAAGTTGAACAAGATTAGAATTCTTTCTACTCCACAAATTTTTCTCATGCTTAGCAATATTATCATGTTTCTCAACTTTCAAGGCCTTAGCATGTTCAAGTTGAAGTTTAATCTCCTTATCCCTAAATTTATTTCATAATTTGCATTTTTCAATATATTTATAACACCTAGGCTTAATGTGACCTACTGTGTTGCAATAATAGCAATTTGGAATAAAAAATGAGATTGTACATTTTGGAGTTGAACTAGCTACACTAGGAGTTTGCAAAGATACCTTGTTTGCCAACTTCTTCTTGGCTTTTGATCTTCTCTTCTTGTGTGGTTTCTTATCAATCACGACTTCATCATAGTGTGTAGGAAGTGATGGTTCCAAGAGCTCCTCTTCAACTTCCAAGTCGTCTTCAACACTATGATAGTTAACAAGATTCCTAAAACTAGACACACTAACCGAATCATTAACTAAATCCTTGGTAGCCTCCTTAGCCGTGTCTATCTCTTCCATCAATTCTTGTTCTCTCTTCCTCAAATAAGATATCACAATATCTTTCTCAAGGTTTATCTTTTCAAGTTCTCTAAACTTCTTCACAATATCACCTTTTTCACCAAGAAATCTATGCGTAACAACCACAAACTTATCTAGTTGCTTCTTGATCAAATCATCCTTCTCAACTACTTCTCTTTGAGCATTGTCTCTAGCTTCTTCAAGCTTTTCTATCTTTTTCAACAACTCAAGATTAGTAGGAATGGAACTAGTGCTTCCATCATGATTTGCATCAAGGTTCTTGTTCAAAGATATTGTACTACCAACCTCAAGTGAAGAATGAGAAGGCGTTAGAGCTACAAAGTTGCTCACCAACTCTTCATCACTTGAAGACTCACTCCTAGAGCTCTCATTGTTACTATAATTATCATCACTCCAAGTAGCCGCCAACACTTTGCCTTTCTTGTCTTTCTTAGATGGCTTCTTGGTGCACTCACTAGCAAAGTGACCAAAACCTTGACAATTATAGCATTGAACCTCTTTCTTGTTCATGGCTTGACTATTCTTCACAATCCTTGGAGATGATGTTCTCTTGACTCCTTTTTCCTTAGAAGACTTGCCTTTAGGTTTGGCAGTCTTCTTTAGAAACTTCTTGAACCTTCTAACAAAGAGTGTCATTTCTTCATTTTCATCATCACTCTCATTCTCTATAGCATTGAGAGTGATTCCCTTACTCTTGATCTTTGGCTTCAAGCACATCTCATAAGTTTGGAGAGACCCAAGCAACTCATCGATGTTCATACTATCCACATCTTTGCTTTCCTCAATGGCCGTCAACTTTGATTTGAATCTCTTAGGAAGAGACATAATGATTTTCCAATTTAAACGCTCTTTTGAGATAGGTACTCCAAGTGCTTGACATTGGTTAGCTATGTTAAGAAGCCAGAATTGGAAGTCTTCAAACTTTTCTTCCTCACCCATACTTAAACCTTTAAATTGTGATGCCAACATTTGAAGCCTCGATTTCTTCACCGCTAAGGTTTCTTCATTAATAACTTGGAGAGTATCCCAAGTTTCCTTTGCGAATTCAAGATTTTGAATGTAGGAGAATTGATGCCCATCAACTCCTCCAAAGATGGCATTCACAGCACGATGGTGCCATTTAGCAACCTTAAACTCATTTGTTGTCCATTCTCTTGTTGGCTTGAGTATCATGGTTCCATCCTCTAAAACCTTAGTAGGAGGACTATAACCTTCTTCTACTGCCATCCAAACCCCTTCATCAATAGAGCAGATGTAGGCTTTCATCCTCAACTTCCAATACCTATAGTTAGTGCAACGAAGTAATGGTGGCCTAGTATTTGAGGCTCCTTCCGTCGTTACATTATCTTGTAAACCCATGACTTCAAACGCCTTACATAAACCATGAAAGTATCACCTCGGACTCACACTAAGTGCAATCTAGTGTCCGATTTTGATACCAATTGAAAATACAATCACGGTTAAATGCTCAAGGCTAACCTAGAGGGAGGGTGAATAGGTTAGACACCTTTTTCGACTCCCTTAGAAACAAACAAAAGTTTGTCCCTCTAGATTGCTTGTATCACAATATATATATTAATTAAAGACAATTAATCATTAAATAAACACAAGTAAAGTGTGATACAATCAAGTAATTGTAACACATACACAATCTATTTTATAGAAAGGAATTCAACATACATAGAGAGTTCTATCCACAATACAAATATTAGAGAGATAGGGATGGAGAAAAGTTGACACAAGATATAACGTGGTAAACCTCCGAAGAGGAAACATCCACGGGCTAGCAGCCACTGGCAAACAAAATCCACTAGTAGATAAGACAAGTACAATCTCTCAAGTGACCTCTTCACCGAGAAACTACCCTCCTATCCTACTCTAGAAGTTGTCGCCCTATGCTCAACAATCTAATCCTTCACACCTCTTGTCAAGACTTCCTTGCTCACCTTATCCGATTCTTCACAACCCAAGGCAAGGCTTCTTGCTCAACTATCCGAGTCTTCCCGACTCTAGTCAAGACTTCCTTGTTCACCTATCCGAGTTCTCCCAACTCTAGGCAAGACTTCTTGCTCGACTATCCAATGCTTCACACCTCTAGCCAAGACTTCCTTGCTAGATAATCCGAGGCTTCACACCTCTTGCCAAGACTTCTTGCTCAACACCATATGTCTCACACCTATTGTCAAGACTTTCTTCTCACAAGGCATTTAGGTGATCATGAATGCAAAATGCAAGCAAGCACGCAACATAGAATGCTATGATCAACACATCCTATGGTAAATACTAGACATTAGCATGAATGCACAAATCACATATAGTCTAGTTAATCATGCATGAGTAGTCAATCTAGATTATGTAAGATATGATCAACCTTAGTCACAAACTAGATTCATGCTATATCTAAACTTGAATCACAAGATATGATCAACAAATCACAAGATCAAGTTTAAATCACAAAAACCTAAAATATGCTAAAATCACTTGACAAAGTCAAATAGATCTAAGCATAAGTTCTAGAGCATATTCCTAATCATAGATTCGACAAATCACATGAATAGCTCAAAAGAACATAAGCACATGTATTATGTGAGAATTTTGGCCAAGAGAGCCTAATACATGTGAGGAACTATTTTTCTCAAATTCAATCAATCAAAGATTATCAAATAGTCCTAGAAAGAAAGCTAGCACAATACAATCCCAAACATGTGATAACATAGGCAAAATCAAAACCTAACTCATTATGAATGATTTCAATTGAAACTCAACCTAACTTTGAAAGTGTTCAAAACACAAATCTAAACACTCAAAATACACAAATATGTAGAAGAAGAAAACCCAAGGCATTTGACCAAGTTTTAAAAGAAAACTTAGAGAGAAAATCAATACCTTAGTTGATCTATGTGCAGTCCCGTTTTTGTATGATTAGACACCAAACAAAACACCAAAATAAACTCAAACCTTCACAGAAAAGATGGTAAATTAATTGATGAACACTCTCAACTTCAAATCACTCAAATCAGAGTTCAAATGATGAAGTTATGTTGTTTGAAAGGTGATAAAATTTAGAGAGAATATTCTGCACACTTGATTAGAATTTCCTATTGGAATGAAATGTGAGAGGGAGAGAGATTATAAAGGAGTGGGAAAGAAGAAAGATGAAAAGACCATTTTTCCCTCCTTTGGAAGTGCTCCCCCGAGATGGCACGTGGGTATCTCGGGCATGCACACCTCCATGGCCTTTTGGCCATAGTGCATTCCCCTCGCGCTTCCTTCGCGTTCATCGACTGTTCTTCAGGCTCCAAACTTGGAATTCGAATCCGTTTACGGATTACGAACCGTAACTCTCACACGGACATGGACATATAAGATACTCAACCCAGGAATTAATAATTTGACTTGATATATGAAGACGAAGACAATGTATGAAACATGAGTTGAAAGTGTAGTATCTTTTGACTTTGAACTTGAAATCATTAGTATGAGTAACCAAAATGACCGGACCTCAATCAAAAATGATTTAAGACTAAATCCAAGTTCAATATCCAGATTATACAAACATATACACATAAACACAATTCACACTACAATGCAAACTACATAGAGATAGTTTCCAATCATGCATATTTCAAAACATGTTATTTCCAAACCAATGCATGAGCATACATCTTCAAGTGTGTGAATGTGTTATACATGGTGCACAACGATGCAGGGACACATATGAATGAATTGTATGTGTGTGCCAATAATGGTGCACAACGATGCAGGGACACAAATGTATGATATATGTGTGTGTGTGCTTAAGCCTTGTAAGAGAAAGATAAGGTCTTAGTATACCTTTGTAGAACTAAATTGCATCATTTCTCTTTGAAGACTTAGAACTTGCTTTGACTTGTTGTTTCTTCTTCCTTGAAGCTTGAATCATCATGAACCTAAACAACTAAGTCATTACAAGGTAAACATCATTTTGATATGAAATTAATGCCAACACAAACTAAAACCTAACAATCTCCCCCTTCGGCAAATTCCATGTCAAAACACCTATACATTTACTACAAATATAAAAATGAAGATAGGTCACAAAATCACTCCCTCACATTACAATGAGTAAGATTCCTTTAACTAATATTCACCAATTCTTGAACTTCATCTTGATCTTCTCTTGGAGCAACCTACAAATCATCTCAAAGAACAATGCATATACAAGAGAAAAACAACAAATGACAACATATAATATGGATAAGAATATACAATTAAGTCCACAAAAACATGTATCTCCCCCTTAATACATGCCAAATTCAAGAATTCTTAACCAAATCTTAAGACTAATTATTACAAACCATTGAAATCCAAAAGTTCACAAAAACAACATAAAAAGGAAACTAAGTAACTAGCAATTCATAACAACTCTTTCTCCCCTTTTTTGACATGAAATGATGTCAAAAGGTAAGAAACATACCATGAGATTCAAACACTAGCTACTAGATCCACCAAATAAAGATGTGCATGTAGTTGACCTAACATAATGCTTGAGAGGTGGTCTTGAACTTGATGCGATACACTCCTCCAACTCTTTTATTCTAGCATCTTCTTTTTCAACTATAGCACTAAGCTCATCAACCTTCTTCTTCTAATGTAAATCCCAATCCGGAAGAATGTTCATGCTAGTCACTTGACAATTAACTTGTGAACTACTAAATAGTCCAAAAGTATCACATGTCTTACCCTTATCCTTATATGACATGTATGACACACGTTTATCACTATACTTTTCCAAGGGTTGTAAAAACATATCATCTCCACTACTTTGAACACCACGAGCTAAACACAAAAAAGTTATAAACCCCGGTAATGCAAGCTTCCTATCTCCTCCAATTGAGAAAGCCGCATTATCCAAATAAAACATAAGCAAATCCCCAAGGTTTATAGGTTGATTAGTTACCAAGGCATATACTATTTTGATCTTGTCTTTATTCAACTTGGTTGAATTGGAAGATACAATAATATTTGTGCAAATGAAAAGATGCCAAAATGCACTAGCCTTAGTTAACTCATGTTGACTAATATATAAAACAATGACATATGACTTAAGATTGAATCATCATGCAAGACAAAGTTAGTGAGTAATATCTTACAAGTATCATTAAGTCAAAAATATGCCAACATGTAACAAAATGAAGCATGTGAACATATCATAAAAGATAACAATGTCTAGTATACAATGCTCCCCCTTGATAAATGCTATAACTAAAATCAATGATAGCATAGAGTTCACAAAGATATTCACACAATCACACAATCACACATTCACACATTCAAGCAATTTCAAGAAATATCAACAAAATAAGCTTCATATGCTAAGAGAGATACACAAAGATTTTTCAAGTTCTCTCATAATTCTTTAACAATTGTAAAGTTATCATCATACTCATAAACAAAGTGTGTGTGTGAGAGAGATATGCTTTAAATATATATCAAGAAGTAGTTTAATAATCAACATGTAAACAATTTCCAACAACTATTCATCTTAAGCTCTTTCCATAAAAAGTCAAACTGATTATCATCCGGAATTTGTTCTTTTAAGAGAATAGATTTCAACACATGAGTGTGTGTGTGCATGTGGCTCGTCATCCCATTTCTGTTTTTCAACCCGATCTCATTTGATTTTAAACTAAACTCCTTTTTAAGCCTTCCTCCTTTTCTTTTTAGGGTTTGAATCAAAGATTTTTTTTTTATAATTTCATTTCAACACTTCTTTGATTTTTCCATTTTTTTACATAAATAAAACTCACTACTTGACGGCTTTCACTCATCACAATTACGCAGCTCTTTCCAACATTGGGTATCTTTCACAACCAATGTGTGTAGCCCTTTTCATGAAGGTGCTTGTTGAGTTCTATGTAATTGCTGAAGCAAAATGGATACTAACCATAGGTCATTTTAAATGTACTTATGCACAAAAACTTCAAGGTGTATCCAATTTTTACGTATTAGTAAACTCAACCTACTAGCAAAACATATAAGAGAAGCAAGGTGCAATTTTTAGAAAACCAAGATTTTATGGCTCATAAGTACATGATCTAAGAGCAATAAGTAGAGACTTATTCAAGATCATTACTTCTTTAATGAGTAGTTTTCAAAGAATATGAAGCTCATTTTTTTCAAAAGTAATGCCACTCAATATACCATACACAAACAATCATCAAAGTTAAGATCAATGTGGACAATATCACAATTAGATCCTAAAATAGCAAATGTCAATGAGAACCATATGTATGCTATACAAAATTCTCTAATATGACATGCTATGAGATGTATGTCAAAAATTGAGTCAAAAGATGAATATCTAAGAGAACATGCATTAGAGTATAGAGATACCTTTTTGCACATTATATTCACCAAATATCATACTTCTGCCCTTTTTATGATCACTCTTGCCTTGAATGTCCTCATGACACCAAGTTGACAATGTTTCACAATAAGAGTGTAAAAACCATAATATCTCAACTCAATCAACACATAACAAAAGAACTTCTTCAAAGTTAATCAACAATTTTTGACCATCATAACAATCATGATGAGAGATAACCAAGTTCATATCAATACATGGAGTATTCAAAGCTAGCAAGCACGAATTATCAACACAAATGATATATAGCCTCAAAGCTATCTCACATGTGCTTCTCATTTTAGTGAAAAGTGCACTCACCCTTGAACCACTTGTTCTTGGGTGTACCTACTCAAACATTTCCAATATCATCCTTGACAACAATGTTAAATCTAGAGTAAAGTCCTTCAATGGCTTGATTACCAAGAATATCATTAACACACTCTTCCTTAACATTTTCAACACAAGCTTTGTCAAGTTGAACAAGATTAGAATTCTTTCTACTCCACAGCTTTTTCTCAAGCTTAGCAATATTATCATGTTTCTCAACTTTCAAGGCCTTAGCATGTTCAAGTTGAAGTTTAATCTCCTTATCCTTAAATTCATTTCCTAATTTTCATTTTTCAATATATTTATAACACCTAGGCTTAATGTGACCTATTGTGTTGCAATAATGGCAAATTGGAATAAAAGATAAGATTGTACCTTTTGGAGTTGAACTAGTTTCACTAGGAGTTTGCAAAGATACCTTGTTTGCCAACTTCTTCTTGGCTTTTGATCTTCTCTTCTTGTGTGGTTTCTTATCAATCACGACTTCATCAAAGTGTGTAGGAAGTGATGGTTCCAAGAGCTCCTCTTCAACTACCAAGTCATCTTCACCACTATGAGAGTTAACAAGATTCCTAAAACTAGACACACTAACCGAATCATTCACTAAATCCTTGGTAGCCTTCTTAGCCTTGTATATCTCTTTCATCAATTCTTGTTCTCTCTTTCTCAAAAAATATATCACAATATCGTTCACAAGGTTTATCTTTTCAAGTTCTCTAAATTTCTTCACAATATCACCTTTTTTACCAAGAAGTTTACGAGTAACAGCCACAAACTTATCTAGTTGCTTCTTGATCAAATCATCCTTCTCAACTACTTTTCTTTGAGCATTATCTCTAGCTTCTTCAAGCTTTTCTATCTTTTTCAACAACTCAAGATTAGTAGGAATAGAACTAGAGCTTCATTCATGATTTGCATCAAGGTTCTTGTTCAAAGATATTGTACTACCAACATCAAGTAAAGAATGAGAAGCCGTTAGAGCTACAAAGTTGCTTGAAGACTAACTACTAGAGCTCTCATTGTAACTAGAATTATCATCACTCCAAGTAGCCACCAACACTTTGCCTTTCTTGTATTTCTTAGATGGCTTCTTGGTGCACTCACTAGAAAAAGTGACCAAAACCTTTAAAAAATTATAGCATTGAACCTCTTTCTTGTTTATGGCTTGACTATTCTTCACAATCCTTAACGATGATGTTCTCTTGACTCCTTTTTCCTTAAAAGACATGCCTTTAGGTTTGACATTCTTCTTTGGAAACTTCTTGAACCTTTTAACCAAGAGTGTAATTTCTTCATTTTCATCATCACTCTCCATCTCTATAGCATTGAGAGCGATTCCCTTACTCTTGATCTTTTTCTTCAAGCACATCTCATAAGTTTGGAGAGACCCAAGCAACTCATCGATGTTCATACTATCCATATCCTTGCTTTCCTCAATGGCTGTCACCTTTGATTTGAATCTCTTAGGAAGAGACCTAAGGATTTTCCAATTTAAACACTCTTTTGAGATAGGTACTCCAAGTGCTTGACATTGGTTAGCTATGTTAAGAATCCGGAATTGGAAGTCTTCAAACTTTTCTTCCTCACCCATACTTAAACCTTCAAATTGTGATGCCCACATTTGAAGCCTCGATTTCTTCACCGCTAAGGTTTCTTCATTAGTAACTTGGAGAGTATCCCAAGCTTCCTTTGGGAATTCAAGAATTTGAATGTAGGAGAATTGATGACCATCAACTCCTCTAAAGATGGCATTCATAGCAGGATGGTGCCATTTAGCAACCTCAAACTCATTTGTTTTCCATTCACTCCTTGGCTTGAGTATCATTGTTTCATCCTCTAAAACCTTGGTAGAAGGACTATAACCTTCTTCCACTACCATCCAAGCCCTTTCATCAATAGAGCGGATGTAGGCTTTCATCCTCAACTTCCAATACCCATAGTTAGTGCCACGAAGTAATGGTGGCCTAGTATTTGAGGCTTCTTCCGCCATTACATTATCTTGTAAACCCATGACTTCAAACGCCATACATAAACCGCGAAAGTATCACCCCGGACTCACACAAAGTGCAATCTAATGTCCGGCTTTGATACCAATTGAAAATACAATCACGGTTAAATGCTCAAGGTTAACCTAGAGGGAGGGTGAATAGGTTAGACACCTTTTTTGAATCCCTTAGAAACAAACAAAAGTTTGTCCCTCTAGATTGCTTGTATCACAATATATATATTAATTAAAGACAATTAATCATTATATAAACACAAGTAAAGTGTGATACGAACAAGTAATTGTAACACATACACAATCTATTTTGTAGAAAGGAAGTCAACATATATAGAGAGTTCTATCCACAATACAAATATTAGAGAAATAGGGATAGAGAAAAGTTGACACAAGATATAACGTGGTAAACCTCCGAAGAGGAAACATCCACGGGCTAGCAGCCACCGGCAAACAAAATCCACTAGTAGATAAGACAAGTACAATCTCTCAAGTGACCTCTTCACCTATAAACTACCCTCTTATCCTGCTCTAGAAGTTGTCGCCCTATGCTCAACAATCTGAGGCTTTACACCTCTTGTCAAGACTTCCTTGCTCACCTTATCCGGATTTTCATAACCTAAGGCAAGACTTCTAGCTCAACTATCCGAGTCTTCCCGACTCTAGTCAAGACTTCCTTGCTCACCTTATCCGATCTTAACAACCCAAGGCAAGACTTCTTGCTAAACTATCCGAGTCTTCCCGACTCTAGTCAAGACTTCTTCGCTCACCTATCTGAGTTCTCCCAACTCTAGGCAAGACTTCTTCCTCGGCTATCTAAGGCTTCACACCTCTAGCCAAGACTTCCTTGCTTGACAATCCGAGGCTTCACACCTCTTGCCAAGACTTCTTGCTCAACACCATAGGTCTCACACCTATTGTCAAGACTTCCTTCTCACAAGGCATCTAGGTGAGCATGAATGCAAAATGTAAACAAGCACAGAACATAGAATGCTATGATCAACACATCCTATTGTAAATACTAGACATGAGCATGAATGCACAAATCACATATAGTCTAGTTAATCATGCAAGAGTAGTCAATCTAGATTATGTAAGATATGATCAACATTAATCACAAACTAGATTCAAGCATATATCTAAACTTGAATCACAAGATATGATCAATAAATCACAAGATCAAGTTTAAATCACAAAAACCTAAAACATGCAAAAATCATATGACAATGTCAAATAGATCTGAGCATAAGTTCTAGAGCATATTCCTAATCATAGATTCAACAAATCACATGAATAGCTCAAAAGAACATAAACACATGTATTATGTGAGAATTTCGGCCAAGAGAGCCTAATACATGTGAGGAACTATTTTTCTCAAAATCAATCAATCAAAGATAATCAAATAGTCCTAGAATCAAAGCTAGCACAATACAATCCCAAACATGAGATAACATAGGCAAAATCAAAACCTAACTCAACATGAATAATTTCAATTGAAACTCAACCTAGCTTTGAAAGTGTTCAAAACACAAATCAAAACACTCACAATATAGAAATATACGTAGAAGAAGAAAACCCAAGGCAATTGACCAAGTTTTAAAAGAAAACTTAGAGATAAAATCAATACCTTAGTTGATCAAAGTGCAGTCCCGTTTTTGTATGATTAGACACCAAAAAAAGCAGCAAAATAAACTCAAACCTTTAGAGTAAAGATGAAGGATGAATAGATGAACACTCTCAACTTCGAATCATTCGAATCAGAGTTCAAATCAAGAAGTTATGGTGTTTGGAAGGTGAGAAAAATTAGAGAGAAAATGCTGCACACTTGATTTGGATTTCTTATTGGAATGAAATGTGAGAGGGAGAGAGATTATAAAGGAGTGGGAAAGAAGAAAGATGAAAATACCATTTGCCCTCCTTTAGAAGTGGTCCCCCGAAATGGTGCATGGACATCTCAGGCCAGCAAGTTGTGCGGCCGAAATGGTCAAGCGCCATCTCGGTGATGCAAACTTCCATGGCCATGGTGCATTCCCCTCTCCCTTCCCTTTGCGTTCTTCGACCGTTCTCCAGCCTTCGAACTTAGAATTCGAATCCGTTTGTGGATTACGAACCGTAACTTTAACACATACATAGACATATAAGATACTCAACCCAGAAAATAATAATTTTACTCGATATACGAAGACGAAGACAATATATGAAACATGCATTGAAAGTGTAGTATCTTTTGACTTTGAACTTGAAATCAATAGTATGACTAACCAAAATGACCGGAACTCAATCAAGAATGATTTAAGACTAAATCCAAGTTCAGTATCCACGTTATACGAACATATACACACACAAACACAATTCACACTAGAATTCAAACTACATAGAGATAGTTTCCAATCATGCATATTCCAAAACATGTTATTTCTAAACCAATGCATGAGCATTCATCTTCAAGTGTGTGAATGTGTTATATATGGTGCACAATGATGCAGGGACACATATGAATGAATTGTATGTGTGTGTCTATAATGGTGCACAACGATGCAGGGACACAAATGTATGATATGTGTGTGTGTGCCTAAGCCTTGTAAGAGAAAGATAAGGTCTTTGTATACCTTTGTAGAACCAAATTGCATCATTTCTCTTTGAAGACTTAGAACTTGCTTTTACTTGTTATTTCTTCTTCCTTGAAGCTTGAATCATCATGAACCTAAACAACTAAGTCATTACAAGGTAAACATTATTTTGTATGGAATTAACGCCAACATAAACTAAAACCTAACAACTCTGTCAGCTTACAATGCTATCCTCAGGAGGCCTTTCCTATCGGCCTTCAATTAGTTATTGTCCATCTACCGTAACATCCTAATGTTTCCGATGGGAAATGAGGTAGGCAAGGTATGCAAAGACCAGCAGGTAGCTCATAAATGCTACACAGTATTGACTAACTCGGTAACCTTAGATAAACAATTTTCACAGATATCAATTATACATGAGCAGGTGCCATCGGAAGAGGATCTTGATACCCCAGATATTATGGGGAGACTTGAGTAGCAGTTGAGGAACCCGGGTCAGAGATACTACCAAATAAAGGGGTTGAAGAAGATAGAGGGTGGGCCAATGGCCACCTGGTTGATGTGTTAGAAGAAATACCATTTGAGGAGGATGACCCCTCCAAGGTAGTCAAGGTCAGAGCCACGCTAGAAGTATGGGTGAAGGAAGGATTAATCGAGGTATTCTGTGAGTATACTGACATCTTCACGTGGAGTCATGACGAGATGCCAAGAATCACAATTTTCTTGGCAGCTCACTAGCTAGCAATTGACCTCGCCTTCAAGCCTATTAAATAGAAGAGGCGACATTTCAATCTTGAGAGAAATACTTTATTATAGAAAGAAAGTGACAAACTGCTAAAATTCAGATTCATCTGGGAATCTTGATACCCAGAGTGGATCACTAACGTGGTCATGGTGACCAATGCTAATGGAAAGTGGCTTATGTGCGTCGACTACATTGACCTTAACCGTGCCGATAAAAAAGATAGCTTCCCACTGCCAAAGATTGAACAGCTGGTAGACTCCACAATAGGGAACAAGCTCTTAAGCTTCATGGATGCATTCTTGGGGTATAATTAGATCTTGATGCACCTCGTACACCAAGACAAGACAAACTTCATCACTGAGCAGGGCC
This sequence comes from Dipteronia dyeriana, assembly GCA_032871835.1. Classification (NCBI taxonomy): domain Eukaryota; kingdom Viridiplantae; phylum Streptophyta; class Magnoliopsida; order Sapindales; family Sapindaceae; genus Dipteronia; species Dipteronia dyeriana. The sequence continues at coordinate 36,205,952 of CM065295.1, read as the reverse complement.
TCTATTGCTACAAGGTCATGCCCTTTGGTCTCAAGAATGTGGGAGCCACCTACCAGGGACTGGTAAACAATTTATTCAAGCGTGAGATAGGGAAGACGATGGTAGTTTATATAGATGACATGATCACTAAGTCGCAGGAGGCTGACCAGCACCACGACCACCTCGGTCGAACTTTCCAAATCGTCAAAGATAATCAGATGAGGTTAAACCCTACCAAGCTCACCTTCGGGGTAACTATAGGGAATTTTCTAGGATTCATGGTCCATCGGAGGGGCATTGAGGCGAACAATGAAAAGATCAGAGCCATATTGGACCTAGAATCCCCTAACTCCCTCAAATAGGTATATGTATTAACTGGTAGAGTAGCAGCACTCAATCATTTCATATCACGGTCTATCGATAAGTGCCTCCCCTTTTTTAAAGCAATTAAGCAAGGAAAAAACTTGAAGTTGGACCAAGATAGTGAGCAGGCCTTCCAGGCATTAAAGAAGTATCTAGCTAGCCCGTCGCTGCTAGTCAAGCTAGAACCTGAAGAGGAGTTGCAGATCTACCTAGCTATGTCTGATATAGCAGTGAGTGGTGCCTTGGTTAAAGAATATGGAGATGGGATTCAGTGGCCTATCTACTACATGATCCACTCCTTGACTAAGCCAGAGAAAAACTACACTCGTCTGGTGAAGCTCACTTTCACCTTAGTAACCTAGGTAAGGAAGCCCTATCCATATTTCCAGGCATATACCATTGCGGTAGTAACCGACCAACCTTTTCGCCAGTTCTTTCACAGGCCTAACATATCAATGAGGTAAGTACTTTGGGCTCTCGAACTCACCCAGTTTAACATTAGGTACATGGCAAGGACTACCATCAAGGCCCAAGCGCTAGAAGATTTTATGGCTGAGTTCTTAGCCCTTCTTGATCCTGATACCATCAAACCCAGACTCAATCCCTCTGAAAGGTCAAGAACTCTAGGACTGGACAGCTAACTAGGAGGTCTGGATCCTCTATACTGTTGATGCATCTGGCTAAGCAGGCAGTGTAGTAGGTATCGTCCTAATTGATCTAAAAAAGACGGAATGTTACCATTGTTTTAGGTTTGAGTTTAAGGCCACCAACAACGAAGCCGAATATAAGGCACTCCTAGTAGTGATGAGAGCATCTTTTCAACTGGAGCTGGCTACCTTCACGTGCAGAGTGATTCCCAGCTCGTCGTCAACCAGGTCACATGGCTGTAGGGGAAAAACCCACGCAACGGAAGCGTTGAAATATTCAAAATCCAAAAATTAGGGTTTGCGTATAAATAAAATTTTTCCCTTTAACTAACAAGAACCTTAACCCTAGATTAATTGATGTATATAAAAAGTGTCGTACCTTTTTCTCGTGACGATTGAACAAGTGTCGAATTGATTCTGTAAGATCTTCCAATCCAATCATGAACTTGAATCACTTAGGAGTGTGGGCTCCCTTTCTTTTAATCGTATACCTGAGGATGGAAACAAACAAAATATTTTTCTTTGTTAGTTACAATAATCCTCCAAGAAGAAAACAAAGAATGTTAGGTCACTTGTGAATTATCAATCAATTTGATTGAAACTCAAGTGAACCTTGATTCGATGTTGTACGCAAAACTTTTTGATGTAAAGGCTACTAGTGTACTATCGAAAACTAAACGTTCTTTCTTCCTATTTCTACTTTCTCGAATCACACACTATTTCTTAAAGTTGATCGAATTTTGTCTAGAGTAAAATCAGATTTTTCTCCCTTAAATTCTATGTTGGCCGAATTTTTCTCTTAGAAAAATAAGGCAGGCCGAAATTCTCTATGAAATTATCTTAGGCTGGCCGAAATTAACATACATATATATATGATCATAAATCCTCTCTTAAGAAGGATTTACTTGGTTGGCAAGAATCCTTTCCTTAGGTGGATTTATTTGGTAGTTAAGAATCTTTATCTAAAAGGAATTCTATCCTCATGTATATATATATGGGTTGGCCGAAATTAACATAGAATATTTATTAGGATCACAAATCCTTTCTTAAGAAGGATTTACTTGGTTGTTAAGAATCCTTTCCTTAGGTAGATTTACTTGGTAGTTAAGAATCCTTTTCTAAAAGGAATTCTATCCTACACCAAGGCTCTTAATCCAACTCTATAGTGTATTTATAACCATATTAAAGACTTCCTAATATAATTAGATAAATAATTCATTTTATTTATCTACATATTAAATATAGTCTTTAATATTAATTATACTACCAACAAAAGTATAATTTTAGGAGACCGTCTCCTACTAGGAAAAAGATTTTGACTTTTAATTAAATAATTATTTAATCAATAAATTAATTAATTTTCATTTAATTAAATAATAAAATAAGATAATATAATTAAGCTATTCTAAATAGCCTTGCTGCCCAAACCATAGATATGGGCCAATACATTATTTTCTTATTTTATTAAATCCATTTGACATTTATAAAAAGTCCACCTGTGAATTAGACCAACTCTTACAAAAAGAAACAAGTCCACATGCCCAAATACAATTCTAGATGGACCCCTAAATTGGTTCGGTATAATATATAAAGTGATCCATGCAAGTTCGTGTGGATTGGGGATCTTGGCGGGCTATCTAAATTTAAGCTCCAATAGACACAACCCGATCACAATCAACAAATGATTCACTTAGGTTCTATCTATTTAATTTTAGTTCATTCCACTAAAGAACTAAAATTGAACTCTTAAATAAAGATAGAATAAGTTGATGTTACTCATTCTTACCCTAGACAACCTTATTGGAGAAAGTGTATTCTCGTGAAGAATATCAGTAATCGCCACGAGCTCATAGGCCGCCTATAGCTCTCCAAGTTAACATATTTACTCATATGACCACATTTTGAACTCGGATATTTTGACTTGTCCAGAAGCCATGTTTCGATAGACATTATTGAAAACTTAACGTTAAAATTTAATATCTAATACCTCAAAACATCATATGATGGTATTCTACTCTCATTCAATAAATGCAGCCACGATGTCCATATCTATAAATGAAGTTTTTATTGATTAAAAAATGAATACCACCAAACTATCGAGGATAGACTATGCTATATAATCGTACTCATTGCTAGCTAAAATGATAACACTTGCAACCATAAGTCCATCATTTATCTCAGGATTGATATAGACTCTCCGATTGTCTTCAAATGAAAACTTTTATCAATTGATAGATCTAGATAAAGTATTTCATTGTGATCCAATTCAATGCACCCAGTGCACTAGATTCTTTTGCCCAAAGACACCGCACTTTGATGATTTTAGACTCATCATAACACATTTGATCCCACTCAAATGCTAGAAAAAGAATATACAACTTTGACAAGATAAAGGCTCCCAACCTTTTATCTTAAGTTGTGAATATTATTCAAGACTAACTAAAGAATTGTGTCTACCTCGTGCATATCGGGATGTATGAACAATTCTTCAATCTCATAGTCTTTTAACCTTATGATTATTTACTTTTGACAATTATAATAATTAAACTATAAATGCTATAAGATTTGTTAAACTAGAAATCACTTTATTAATATGAAAAGATTGTCAAATACATTATTACACTTGCTATCGAGCATAATCCCACACTGGCTATATTCAGGCGAATGAGGACAATAAGAAATCTTACCTAAATTTGTCCAGTAGCTTATGGCCCAGTTTTAGTGGATCAAAGTAGAACAAATCCCTTATCAACAGAATCATCGAGCGGGCATCTTAGCCAAGATAATAGCTAATGGGGGGCAGTCCTTACCTAAAGGTGTACCTCTCCATATAATCTTCTAATCCAGTATAGCGGCAGGCTAAGAAGTAAGTCTGGTTGATCGCCACCCCTACCTGATAGACCCGATAGTTGCTTACCTCTAAGAAGGAAAGCTTCCTGAGGACCCAGAGCAATCTCGAAAGCTCAAAAGAACCTCAGTCTACTACTATTTGCTAGGTGGGTACCTCTATCGTACAGGAAGATCTCTTCCCCTACTCTGATGTTTACATCCTAATAATGCTTGTTGGGCACTTACGAACGTTTATTCGGGTGAATGTGGGAACCATACCGGAGGAGAAGCACTGGCATATTAGGTGCTTCACATGGGTTACTAATAGCCAACCATGCACAATGATGTGAAGATGTTTGTACAGTCATGTAGACCTTGCCAGAGGATAACTAATATGAACCATCTTCCTCTAGAACATCTCTCCTTAATCAGCTCGCCCTATCCCTTTGCCATTTGGAGAGTTGACTTAATCGAACCACTCTCTACTACTCCTGGTCAAGCTAAGCATACCATAGTCACGATCGACTACTTCACCCGATGGGTGGAAGCAGAACCATTCTCTAAGATAACTGAGGAGAACACCACCAAATTTATTAAGACAAATGTTTTTTATAGGTTTGGTACCCTAATGATCATTATTACTGATCTAGGCAAGCAGTTCGACAATGCATGGTTCAGGATTTTGTAAAGACCTAGGTATTAACCTCCGATTTGCATCGGTAGCTCATCCCCAAAACCAATGGTCTAGTAAAAGCTACAAACAAAAGAATTAAAAAACTCCAGAAGAATAAACTGTAATAGAAAATAGGCAAGTGGGCAGAAGAGCTTCCCGAGGAACTCTGGGCATACCGGACCACCAGAAGAACTGCGACAAGGGTAATGCTCTACTTTTTAGCTTTTGGGGTAGAAACAGTCTTACCTATCGAGCACAAGCTGACTTTATTCGGGGTTCAACACTTCGAGCCAGAAAGTAACGAGGTGAAGCTGAGGACTAAGTTAGACCTCCTAGAGGAAAAGCAAGATAAGGTGGCAAAAAAAGTAACAGCCCATTAGTGTCGAATTGCGAGGTACTTCATAACTAAGTTGAAAATACAAACACGATTAAATGTTCAAGGCTAACCTAGAGAGGGTTGGGGGTGAATAGGTTAGACACCTTTTTCGACTTCCTTAGAAACAAACAAAAGTTTGTCCCTCTAGATTGCTTGTAACACAATATATATATATATATCAATTAAAGATACTTAATCAATATATAAAACATATAAAGTGTGATACAAACAAGCAACCATAACATATACACAATTGATATTATAGCAAGAAAGTCAACTTACATATAAAGTTCTATCCTTAGAATTCAAATAACAAATACCAATATAAGAGAGATAGAGATAGAGAAAAATTGACACAAGATATAACATGGTAAACCTCCGAAGAGGAAACAACCATGGGTTAGCAACCACCGGCAAACAAAATCCATTAGTAGATAAGAAAAATACAATCTCTCAAGTGACCCCTTCACCTAGAAACTACCCTCCTATCCTACTCATGAATATGTTGCCCTCTTGCTCAACATTCTAAGGCCTCACACCTCTTGTCAAGACTTTCTCGCTCACCCTTCCGGATCCTCACGACCCTAGGCAAGACTTCCTTGCTCACCCTTCTGGATGCTTATGACCCTAGGCAAGACTCCCTTGCTTGACATTCCGAGGTCTCCCACCTCTTGCCAAGACTTTCATGCTTAACAACATATGTCTCACACCTATTGTCAAGACTTCCTTCTCACAAGGCATATGGGTGATCATGAATGCTAAACGCAAACAAGCACGCAACATAGAATGTTATGATCAACACATCATATGGAAAATACTAGATATAAGCAGGAATGCACGTAACAAATTGTTGTCTAGTTAATCATGCATGTTTAATTCATCTAGATCATGTAAGATATGTTTAACATTAATTACAACCTAGATACATGCATAGATCTAAAACTTGAGTCACAAGATATGTTCAATTAATACATAATCAAGTTTAAATCTCATATACCAAAAACATGCTAAAATCATGTGACAAAGTCATTTAGATTAAAGCAAGAGTTCTAGAGCATATTTTCTATTCATAGATTCAACAAAGCACATGTATAGCTCATAAGAACACAAACACATGTATTTTTAGGAGAATTCGGCCAAAGAGAGCCTAATACATGTGAGGAACTAATTTTTTATAAAATCAATCAATTAAAGGTCATCAAACAGTCCTAAAATCAAAGCTAGCATAATACAATCCCAAACATGTGAAAACATAGGCAAAATCAAAACCTAACTCAACATGTGAGACTTCAATTGAAACTCAAAATAGCTTTAAATGGGTTAAAAATCAAATCAAAACTATCACAAGACACATATATATATTGAAGAAGAAAACCCAAGGCAATTGACCAAGTTTTAAAAGAAAATTTTGAGAGAAAATCAATACCTTAGTTGATTTGGTGCAGTCCCATTTTTTTGAAGTTAGACTCCAAAAACAACAATTAAACTAACTCAAACCTTCAGAGAAAAGATGGAGGATGAATAGAAAACACTCTCAACTTTGAATCACTTAGATCGGAGTTCAAATGAAGAAGTTATGGTTTTTGGAAGGTGACAAGATTTGGGAGAAAATTCTGCACTCAAATTTTGAATCTTTTCTTAGAATGAAATGTTAAAGGGAAGTGATATATAAAGGAGAGAGAAAATAATACAAGAAAAATTACCAAAAGTTGCTTAAGTGCACCAAGCACACTTGCTGCCCAAGATGGCATGTGGGCATCTCGGGGCAGCAAGCATTCTGGCCCGAGATGGCCACGCGCCATCTCGGGAAAGAGTGTTTGGTTGCACTTCTTTTCCTCTCGCGCTCCCTTCGTATTCTTCGACCGTTCTTCGGTCTCCAAACACGGAATTCAAATCTGCTTATGGATTACAAACCGTAACTCTCTCACGGACATGGACATATAAGATACTCAACCCAGAAAATATGAATTTGACTCGATATATGAATATGAAGACAATGTATAAAACATGAGTTGAAAGTGTAGTATCTTTTGACTTAGAACTTGAAATCTTTAGTATGAGTAACCGAAATGACCAGACCTCAATCAAGAATGATTTAAGACTAAAATCAAGTTCAATATCCCTATTATACAAACATATACACATGCAAACACAATTCACACTAGAATACAAACTACATAGAGATAGTCTCCAATCATGCATTTTCCAAAACATGATATTTTCATACCATTGCATGAGAATTCATCTTCAAGTGTGTGAATGTGTTATAAATGGTGCACAATGATGTAGGGACACATATGTATGATTTGTGTGTGTGTGTGCATATGATGGTGCTTAACTATGCAGGGACACAAATGTATGAATTGTGTGTGTGCCTTTAATGGTGCACAACTATGTAGGGACACAAATGTATGAATTGTGTGTGTGCCTAAGCCTTGTAAAAGAAAGATAATGTCTTAATATACCTTTGTAGAACCATATATCATCCTTTCTCTTTGAAGACTTTGAACTTGCTTTGACTAGTTGTTATTTCTTATTTGAAGCTTGAGTCATCATTAACCTAAACAACTAAATCATTACAAGTAAACATCATTTTGATATGGAATTAATGCCAACATAATCTAAAACCTAACAATCTCCCCTTTCGCAAAACCATGTCAAAACACATGTACATTTACTATAAATATAAAAATGAAGATAGGTCACAAAATCACTCCCTCACATTACAATAAGTAAGATTCCTAGAACTAGTCTTCATCAACTTTTGAACTTCATCTTGATCTTCTCTTGAAGCTACCTACAAATCATCTCAAAGCACAATGCGTATACAAGAGAAAAACAACAAATGGCAACATATAATATGGATAAGTATATACAATTAAAGTCCACAAATACATGTATCTCCCCCTCAATACATGCCAAATCACAAAAATTCTTAACAAAATCTTAAGACTAATTATTACATGCCATTAAGTTCAAAAGTTCACAAAAACAACATAGAAAGAAACTAAGCAACTAACATATACTCTTTCTCCCCCTTTTTGACATGAAATGACTCCAAAAGGTTAAGAAATGTACCTCAAAGCTCAAATACTAGCCAGTTGTTCCACCAAAGAAAGTTGTGCTAGTAGTCGATCTAACATAATGCTTGAGAGGTGGTCTTGAGCTTGAAGCAATGTACTCCTCCAACTCTTTAATCCTTGTATCTTGTTGAACAACTTTCGCACTAAGTTCATCAACCTTCTCCTTCAATTAAATAGCCCAATCCAGAAGAATACTTGTGCTAATCACGTGACTATCAACTTGAGAACTACTAAATAGTCTAAAAGTATCACAAGTCTTACCCTTATTCTTATAGGACATGTATGACACACGTTTATCATAATAATTTTCCAATGGTTGAACTAACACATCATCTTCTCTACTCTTAATCCCATGAGCTAAACACAATGAAGTAATAAACCCCAGTAATGCAAGTTTTTTATCACCTCTAGTAGAGAAAGCCGCACTATCAATGTAATACATGAGAAGATCTCCAAGGTTTATCGGTCGATTAGTTACCAAGGCATACACTATTTTGATCTTGTCCTTATTCAACTCGGTTGAATTCGAAGATCCAATAATGTTAGTGTAAATGAATAGATGCCAAAATGCACTAGCCTCAGTTAACTCATGTTGACTAATGTATGAGCTATTTTTCCACTCAAAGGAAGCATTGTCACAAAAAGTTTTACCCATGATATTTAGATTCTCAATAATATCCACATCAAGAAAATTTGAATCTATATCATTAGATAACCCAAGAAACTTGTTAATGTTCTCCGGGTTAACTCTAAACACAATACCCCTTACTTCCATCAAAGCATCTAACAAGGTTACACTTTCCTTATATTCATGATAAAAGTCTCTAACAAGAGTATCATTTACAACTCCTAACATGCTCACCCTAGATTCCCATTTTCTATCCTTTAAGCACTTAAGAACATACGAATCTTTACACTTACCAAAGTCAATGCATCTCTCTTGAAATATCTTCTTTGTTAATATCCCTAAATCTTTTGTTCTTGAAGCTTTGGATCCTTTTGAGGTAGACTTGGCTTTCACAATAGGATTCAATTGATTTCCACTTCCAGTAATCTTAGTTCTTCCCATTTTTCTTATGTTATAACATGATATATACATACAAAAAAAATGAGTGAAAATAAACAAGCACATTAGTCACAAAGATATATAGACAGACATATGAATTAAGAATGAATCATCATGCAAGACAAAGATAGTGAGTAATATCTTAGAAGTGTCATTAAGTCAAAATATGCCAACATGTAACAAAATGAAGCATGTGAACACAACATAAAAGAGAACAATGTCTAGCATACAATGCTCCCCCTTGATAAATGCCATAACTAAAATCAATGATAGAATAAAGTTCACAAAGATATTCACACAAACACACATTCAAGCAATTTGAAGAAATCTAAACAAAAAAAGCTTCATTTGCTAAGAGAGATACACAAAGACTTCCAAGTTCTCTCATAATTCTTCAACAATTGCTAAAATATCAACATTACTCAAAAACAAAGTGTGTGTGTGAGAGATATGCTTCAAATATATATCAAGAAGTAGTTTGATAATCAACATGCAAACAATTTACAACATCTATTCATCTTAAGATTTTTCCTTAAAAAGTCAAACCGGTTATCATCCGAAATTTTTGCTTTTAAGTGAATAGATTTCAACATATGAGTGTGTGTGTGCATGTGGCTCGTTTTCCCATTTCTGTTTTTCAACCCGAGTTCATTTGATTTTTCAACTATACTCCTCTTTAAGCCTTCCTCCTTTTCTTTTTAGGTTTTGAATCAAAGAATTTTCTTTTCATGATTCTATTTCAACACTTCTTTAATTTTTTTTTAAACATAGAAAAAAAATCACATCATGGCAGCTTTCACTCATCACAATGGTATAGCTCTTTCCAACATTGGGTAGCTTTCACAACCAATGTGTGTAGCCCTTTCCATGAAGGTGCTCGTTGAGTTCTATATATTTTCCAAAGCAAAATGGATACTAACCATAGGTCATTTTAAATGTACTTAAGCATAAAAACTTCAAGATGTATCCAAACTTTATAAATTAGTAAACTCAATATACTAGCAAAACATATAAGAGAAGCAAAGTGCAATTTTAGAAAACAAAGATTTTATGGCTCATAAGCACATGATCTAAAATCAATAAGTAGAGACTTATTCAAGATCATTACTTCTCTAATGAGTAGCTTTCAAAGAATATGAAGCTCAAAGTTTCAAAAATAATGTCACTCGATATACTCTACACAAACAATCATCAAAGTTAAGATCAATGTGAACAATATCAATATTAGATCTTAGAATAGCAAATGTCAATGAGAATCATATGTATGCTATACAAAATTCTCTAATATGACATGCTATGAGATGTGCATAAAAAATTGAGTCAAAAGATGAATATCTAAGAGAACATGCATTAGAGTCTAGAGATACCTTTTGCACATTATATTCACCAAATATCATACTTTCACCCTTTTTATGAGCACTCTTGCCTTGAATGTCCTCATGACACCAAGTTGACGATGTTTCACAAAACGAGTATAAAAACATAATGTCTCAAGCCAACCAACACATATATCAGAAGAACTTCTCAAAAGTTAACCAATAAATTTCGACCATCATCCAAGTTCATATCAATACATGGAGTATTCAAAGCTAGCAAGCAAGAATTCTCAACACAATTGATATATTGCCTCAAAGCTACCTCACATTTGCTTCTTATTAGTGATAAGAGCACTCACCCTTAAACCACTTGTTCTTGGTTGTACCTACGCAAACATTTCCAATATCATCCTTGACAACAATGTTAAATCTAGAGTAAAGTCCTTCAATGACTTGATTAACAAGAATATCATTACTACACTCTTCCTTAATATTTTCAACTCAACCTTTGTCCAGTTGAATAAGATTAGCTTTCTTTCTACTCCATAACTTCTTTTCATGCTTAGCAATATTATCAAGTTTTTCAACTTCCAAAGCCTTAGCATGTTCAAGTTGAAGTTTAATCTCCTTATCTCTAGATTCATTTCCTAATTTGTATTTTTAAATAAATTTATAACACATAGGCTTAATGTGACCTATTGTGTTACAATAACGGCAAATTAGAATAAAAGTTGAGATTGTACCTTTTGGAGTTGAACTAGTTTCACTAGGAGATTGCAAAGATACCTTGTTTGCCAACTTCTTCTTGGCTTTTGATCTTCTCTTCTTCTGTGGTTTCTTGTCAATCACGACTTAATCCAAGTGAGTAGGAAGTGGTGCTTCCAAGGGCTCCTCTTCAACTATTAAGTCATCTTCACCACTATGAGAGTTAACAAGATTCCTAACAGTAGACACACTTATCGAATCATTCACTAAGTCTTTGATGACCTATTTAGCCGTATCTATCTCTTTCATTAGTTCTTGTAATCTCTTCCTCAAAGAAGATATCACATTATCCTTCTCAAGGTTTATCTATTATAGTTCTCTAAACTTCTTCATAATATCACCTTTCTCACCAAGAAGTCTACGAGTAACAATCATAAACTCATCTAGTTATTTCTCGATCAAATCATCCTTCTCAACTACCTCTCTTAGAGAATTATCACTAGCTTCTTTAAGCTTTTCTCTCTTGGCCAACAACTCAAGTTTAGTAGGAATGGAACTAGAGCTTCCATGATGATTTGCATCAAATTTCTTGTTCAAAGATATTGTACCATTAACATTTAGTGGAGAATGAGAAGCCGTTAGAGCTACACAGTTGCTCACCAACTCTTAATCACTTAAAAATTCATTACTAGAGCTCTTATCATTACTAGAATCATCATCACTCCAAGTAGCTGCCAACACTTTGCCTTTTTTTATCTTTCTTAGATGGCTTCATAGTGCACTTACTAGCAAAGTGACCGAAACCATGGCAATTATCGCATTCAACACCTTTCTTGTTCTTCTCATTCCTTGGAGATGATGGTTTCTTAACTCTCTTTTGCTTAGAAGACTTACCTCTAGGCGTGACATTCTTCTTTAGAAACTTCTTAAACTTTCTAACCAAAAGAGCCATCTAAGAGTTCAATGTCCTAGAGAGAGATGCTCTTGCTTCTCTATAGAACTCCTTGCTACCTCCTTCTAATCCCAACCCATTTTCATAGTGGATTCTTCTCCATCCATGGCTTCCTTACCTAAACACTCATCTCTTCCTTGCTTAGATTTTATCAAACCTTCTTCCTCCCTCTCTTTGATCCTACCTATGGATTCTACCATGGAAAATCCTCTCATTTCTTAAAACTTTTCCCCTTCCATTTCTAGTGTTCTTCCTCCCATTTCTTCCATGAAAGACCAGACTCTGTCCTTTACTCCTAAAGTCTCATCTGCTGAGGTTATTTCTATTTTAAAACCCAATGTTTCTATTAAGAGTACCAACAAGTCCAACAAAGGAGGGCATCTTTCTAGCTTGCCCAACCATGGAGAAGATGGTCCTAGTGTTCTCAGTACATCTGCTATAGTTCCCGAATATATCCTTCAAGCTTCATCTCTTGCAACCATTAAAGGAAACAATGGAGTTCTTAAAGGTTCAAATCTGATAACCCCTCAAAAAAACATGATGGGAAAGAAGAAAGGGTATATGGACCAAGGTAATAGGGCTGGGAAGCCTACTCTTGGTGCTAAAAAGCCTAATTAGCCTTTGTTTACATTTGGTTATGTTGAAAAGCCTGCCTCTACAGTGGAAGCTTGCTCGTCTAAAAATGTAAAAGGTTAAAAAACGGTGTCTCCCTCTAAGATTGTGATAGGGAAAAAGAAAGGGACCAATGATCAATATGATAGCTCTGAAAAGCCTACTGAAAATTTGAAGCATGATGTGCTACAGCAACAGGTGCCTTTTCCCTCTTTAGGTAATGCCAAAAAGCTAGCCTCAAAAGGAAAAGCATGTTCCTCCACAAATGTTGAATGCCAACCTGTCCAGCTTGGTGAGGTATCTTCATTCGGGCATTCTGATGTTTAGCAACGTGAAGACATCCCTACCACTTCTCATTTGGTTATTAATGCTTCAAACAAGGTTGAACCTAAATGTCCCTCTCCTATAATTCCTGAAATAGCTCATAGTTTCTATTGTAATTTACTTAAAGGTGACAGCTATGGTTCTAATATGGATGGTCTCATTAGAAGGCCTATGAACCAAAAATATTACCAACCATTTCAGAGTAGAAATAGAACATGTGTCTCCCCTCCCTTCGAAGTTGCTGATGATGGCTCTAAGGCATGGATGAATTGCTTGGTAAGTCACTTTATTGAGAAGAAGCCGTCTTTCACTCTAGTAAAAAATATTGCCATGCGTATTTGGGGCAGCCGTGGTCTGCTAGAAGTTCTTGAATCCACTATTAATGTGAAATCAATGACTTTCAAAAAAGAGATTTCGTCCGATAAGAAGGGAACGGATTCAGAGAATCATGGTGGGAGATACACTGGTTAGAACTACTTGGACCATGTATAAATATGCCTGACGTAAACAAAAAAAAAGGGAGGACAGAGAAAAACATAGAAAAGAAAAAAAAGGAGGGAGATTGCACTTCAGCCTAAATTCTATATTCAGAACACGACCTCTACTATTATCTACTATTCGATAGGCATGAGGTTGCCACCTTACTGTATCTAGAGAGATTAAGATTGTTTAAGAGTCTTTTTGTGCGATATTCACATATTATAATAAAGCAATTACATTCCCATCTTTATTGTGGTTATATTTACACATCCATCTTTATTCAATCGGGTTAGGTACCTAAGGTACCAACCCCGGCACCACCTACGTGGTAGTGGTCGCGAGGGTGTTAACCAACTTTTCTCACCTCGAGTAAATTCTCCGTTAACAAATACAATTCTAGATGGATCCATAAATTTGTCCGGTAGAATATATCAAGTGATTCATGCAAGTTCATATGGATTGGAGATCTTGGCGGGCTATCTAAATTTAAACTCCAATAGGCATAACCTAGTCAAAATCAACAAATGATTGACTTAGATCCGATCTATTAATTTTAGTTCATTCCACTAAAGAACTAAAATTGAACTCTTAAATGCTTGATATGGGCCTTTCGTTCCCTCCTTCCATTCCCCCAAGCTTGGGAGTCGGAGATAATTTGTTTACTTATGGTGGGATCCAAACTATGTAGATAGGAGGGGAACAACTCGGTTCCACTAGTGTGAGGCTCCTGTCCAATTAGGCTGAAAGAGATCTTCCTACTTCCCTATAAACGAAAAAAAATCTTTCAGGAACCCAAGAGGAAGTTAGGGTTCGGGCTGACATCGCTCATCCTGTAGGACCCATTGAATAGAAGAATGCAAGCGAGCAGGTCGTGACGAGGGTGACTGCTGCCTCTCAAAATGAGCCTATCCCTTCCAAGGTCATGGCGGTGGTCGATCAGGCACTGGTGGAAGGGCTGGCTGTGCAGCAAGCGGACGAGTAGCTTCTTGGAAAAAGAGGAGGAGTTGGCGAGAACTACGAAAGGGAGGTCGATATGTGATTTCTTTTGAGTTTGTTTGTAATGCCCAAAAAAGAGGGTGGGAACTTTGCTTAACTTGATGCAGCCTGACCGAGGAGATAAGCGCCCTCTACATGATTAATGAAAACGTATTATACACTTGCTTTGATTGATTCCTGCTTATGGATTTTTGACTTGGTTGAATTACTTCTTGTTTTACTTCTGATTTTGACATCGGTGTAGCCTCCAACACAATCCTAACATGACTAAATCTTGGTGGTACCTCAATCAAGGTATTTGTCGTATCTTTATCAAGTCTCTAGCTTGCATTCATGCAACAGTAACCTGGCATTGTAGAATTCAACATATGTATGAAGAGTAAATGGTTAGTAGCAAATAGTTTGATACTAGGTTATCAAGATATGTAGTCGAACTGATCCTAAGAGGATCTTTTCAAAGTTGATCGTTCTTTGAGGGATACTGAAAGTATGAATATTTTGTATGTTAGGCATTTGATGCTTAGGCAAAAGTTGTGGTGTATTAACCCAGATATCCCTTCCCCTATATCGGAGAGATACCTTACCATGGCGATCTCGATGTAGTAGGCAACTATGCTCTTACAACCAGATCTTTCTCAGGGGCGGTAGGAATCTGGCTATCCTGGTCTCAAAATCTGGATGGCAACTATGCTTTTACATTCAGACCGTTCTTGGGGGTGGTAACCCGACCAAGGCATCATGAATGCTATCTAGCTATCTTGGTCTCGAGATCTGGATGGTAACTATGCTTTTACACTCAGACCCTTCTAGGCGGGTCGTGGTGCCCAGCCGAGACATCAAGGATGCTATTAAGTTCTTCCATTGGTTTATGGTGAACATGTCGAACTAACTAGTGGAGAAAATAAAATACAATCAGGGATGGAGAAAACTAAGCAAAAGACTTTATTGATGATCAAAATGGAGTATATAACTGCTTTAAAGAATTATTGTTATTGATTCCTAAATGGAGATAGTTTGCTAAGGATTCCCTTATCTAAGGGTAGAACTTCTTCAAATTATTAGTGTTCCATGTGATGAGAATTAAGAAGCAACACCAAAGGAACCATTGCATATTCCAATTGGGCCAATTAAAATGAGGCAAGAGGATCAAAGAAGCATTAAATGATGGGCTGATTCAGAGTTGCTAAAGTCCAAATTCGGTGCATATAAAGACCAAATCTGGGTTGAACTTCGTGGACTTGTAGAAGGAGGCAAGAGGATCAAAGAAGCATTAAATGATGGGCTGATTCCGAGTTGCTAAAGTCCAAATTCGGCCCACATGAAGACCAAATATGGGTTGAACTTCGTGGACCTCTACAGAGACTATCTGAAGTCGGATCATCTATGATAATATTTTTTCAGAAAGCCCAAGACAAGCTCTACAGATGCTATGAACACCCTGTCCTCCGAAACAGATCACAACAAGTCAAAATTTGGCCATCTATCTTATTGCGCTAAGACTTTAGCCGAGCTGTCCGAATTTCAGCCTATTTTCTATTTTTGGGCGACGTATGGTTAGAGGATAATCCAATTTCAGCATATTTCCTACTTTAGCATGTTCCCTATTTTATTTATTTTCCCCAAATAAATAGTTGATTTGTTTCCCGAATTCAACTTTCCAAATAAGGAACAAATCAACTAGTTGCTAGTTTTTAGTCTTTAGTTGTTTCCTAAATTTGTTTGCATTTATTTTTACTAATTGTAAGGCATTAATTGCCTAATATTTATTCCCTTTTAGGTCTTAGATATTTTTAGTAAAAAAAGGGACCAATTGATGTAATTTGAAAGAAGATTTTGAATTGAAATAAAATTGAGAGA
This sequence comes from Dipteronia dyeriana, assembly GCA_032871835.1. Lineage (NCBI taxonomy): Eukaryota > Viridiplantae > Streptophyta > Magnoliopsida > Sapindales > Sapindaceae > Dipteronia > Dipteronia dyeriana. The sequence goes on along the minus strand of CM065295.1, from coordinate 36,189,694 downwards.
ATTTTCTCTTTGGTTCTTCATAGAACTATGAACTTATCAAGGTTCTACCTTGTGGCGTTCAAACCTTGACTTATCACTCAACTTTTTCTTGTTCTTGAGTGTGGCATCTTCAACTTCTTGATAACGTTGGTTCTTACCTCCTTATAGGTAACGGGTCGCGGTCCGATAATGTTCTTGTTTGTAAACTTGGTTAGAAAACGTTCATTTGTTACTCTATATTGGTTCCTGGTCTCACTGTTCTTGGTGAGCTTTATATCACCAGGTGTGGTCGATGGTCGACCATTCATATCTTCCAGCTTGTAAGCTCTCTGCAGACTACTACTTTTACCAAGTATGGTCCTTACCAGTTGGGTCCTAGGACCCTATTTGATCCTACTTGGGTGTTCTGGGTCACCTTCTTGAGTATCAGGTCTCTTTCTTTGAAACCCTTGGCCTTCACCCTTTTGTTGAAATACCTAGCGACCTTGCTCTGATAAACCGCTACCTTCTCGACTACTCGATCTTGCTTATCCTCTAGGAGGTCTAGCTTAGCTCGGAGTTTAACCTCGTTGCTCTCTGGTTCAAAGTGTTGTACCCTGAACGAGGTCGTTTTATGCTCAATGGAAAGGACTGCCCAAAGGATCTCGGGAAGCACCTTAACCCACTTACATTTCTTTTTATGCAATTTCCTTTTCAACAATTTCTTGATGGTTTTATTGGTAGACTCGACCAGTCCATTAGTTTGCGGATGAGCTATCAAAGCAAATCAAAGATCGATATCCAAACCTTTGCAAATGTCTCTGAGTCGGGTATTATCGAACTATTTATCTAAGTCAGGGTATTATGATAAGAGGAGTGCCGAACTTGCAAACCACGTTGGACTTGATGAACTTGGTTGTATTTTCCTCTGAGATCGGAGAGACAGGTTCTAATTTGACCCACCTGGTAAAATAATAAATAGCAACGGTAGTTTGCTTAGCCTGTCCAGGAGCGGTGGGAAGTGGACCGATCAGGTCGACTCTCCAAACAATGAAAGGGTAAGATGAATTGAACATCGATAGCCGTTCAGGAGGATGGTGGCTTAAGTCTGAGGTCTTTTGGCATGGTTAACAGGACCGTACAAACATCTTCGCATCTTGGTGAATAGTTGGCTAGTAGTATCCCATGCAAAGTACCTGATAAGCGAAAACATCTCCACCAATGTTATTTCCATAGTCCTTTGAATGGATCTCTTTCAATGCCCAGCTGGCATCAGCGGGATGTAGACATCGAAGCAAAAGAAAGGATCTACCCTTCTTGTAGAGGTACCCATCCACCAGGCAATACCAGACAGAACCCTCTTGATTTTTTGAGCTTGGTCAGGGTCCTTAGGAAACTTTTCATCTTGGAGGTAGGCAGTTATCGAATCAATCCAACATGGCAGTCAGCCAATTGGGTAGATTTCTTTGTCTGCCGTTATGCTCGATTGGGAGATCACTTAGAGGGGGACTCCCCTTGGTAGTGCTTGATCCATATTTATAGCTATCTTTGCTAAGACATCTGCTCGATCGTTTTGCTGTCGAGGAATCTGCTCAATCTTGAATCCCTTGAGACTATTCCTGAGCTGTTCGACTTACTTTAGGTGGGCAACCATGTTTTCACCCTTAGCTTGGTGGAGCCTAGTAACCTGGTTGAGAAAGAGTAACGAATCACTCTTGACATGCAAGTAATCGGCTCCAAGCTCGATAGCGACCCTCATTCCTGCCAGAAGAGCTTCGTACTCTGCCTCATTATTGGTAGCCTTGAACTCAAACCTGAAACAGTCACAACATTCCATCCTTTCTAGATCAGTTAGGACTATACCTGCTCCTTCGCCAGCTTGTCCAGAAGCCATATCGGTGTAGAGAATCCAAGTACTGCAATATTTTGGCCAATCACCGAGCTCCGGAGGCTTCTGGTGAGGTATCTCTGGTTTTTCCAAGGCTCCTGTTGTAGTGAAAAATGAGTTCAAAACACAATGGAAGCATGAGAAAAATGAATTTAGGGTTTGCGTATAAATAAAAAAATTCAATTTTATGCAACGAGAACCTTAACCCTAGATTAACCCTAGAGATGATCAAATTTTGTCTAGAGTAAAATCAGATTTTTCTCCCTTAAAATTCCTATGATTACCAAATTCTTCTCTTAGAAAAATTAGCTTAGCCGAAATCACCTCTAAATTGCCTTCGACATGAATGAAATTCTCTTACACATATATATAGGATCATAAATCCTTTCCTAAGAAGGATTCACTTGGTTGGCAAGAATCCTTTCCTTAGGTGGATTTATTTGGTAGTTAGAATCCTTATCTAAAAGAAATCTATCCTATCCCATATTGCATATGTGATAACCGAATTTCATGTCTTTGTTATAGATTAGGAGATTTCAATTTTTCCTAAGAAGGATTACTTGATGGACAAGAATCCTATCCTTAGGTAGATTAACTTGGTGGTTATGAATCCTTTTCAAATAAGAATTCTACCACTAAGTTGTTTTACTTGGTGACCAAGAATCCTTTTCCAAAAAGAATTCTTTCATACACCAAGACTTCTAATCCAACTCAATAGTGTATTTGTAACCATATTAAAGACTTCCTAATTTGATTAGATAAATAACTCCTTTTATTTATCTACTTATCAAATATAGTCTTTAACATTAACTATACTACTAACAATAGTATAGTATTAGGAGACCATCTTCTTCTAAGAAAAGATTTTGACTTTTAATTAAATAATTAATTAATCAACAAATTAATTAATTTCCAATAAATTAAATTATTAAATAATAAATAATATATTAAAGCTATTATTAATAGCTTTTGCCGCCCATTCCTTAATATAAAGGCCATATATTATTTTTCTTATTTTATTAAATCCATTGGACCTTAATAAAAAGTCCACATGTGAACTAGACCTATTCTTACAAAAAGAAACAAGTTCACATGCCTTAATACAATTCTAGATGGACCCCTAAATTGGTCCTGTAGAATATATCAAGTGATCCATACAAGTTCGTGTGGATTGGGGATCTTGGCGGGCTATCTAAATTTAAGCTCCAATAGACACAACCCAATCACAATCAACAAATGATTCACTTAGGTCCGATCTATTTAATTTTAGTTCATTCCACTAAATAACTAAAATTAAACTCTTAAATAAAGATAGAATAAGTTGATGTTACTCATTCGTACCCTAGACAACCTTATTGGAGAAAGTGTATCCTCGTGAAGAATACTAGTAATCGGCAAGAGCTCATAGACCGCCTATAGCTCTCCAAGTTACCTTATTTACTCATATGACCACATTTTGAACTTGGATATTTTGACTTGTCCAGAAGCCATGTTTCAATAGACACTATTGAAAACTTAACGTTAAGATTAAATATCCAATACCTCAAAACATCCATATGATGGTATTCTAGACTCATTCAATAAATGGAGCCATGATGTCCATATCTATAAATGAAGTCCTCTATCGATTAACAAATGAATACCACCAAACTATCGAGGATAGACTATGCTATATAATCGTACTCATTGATAGCTTAAATGATAACACTTGCAACCATAAGTCCATCATTTATCTCAGGATTGAGATAGACTCACTGATTCTCTTCAAATGAAAACTTTTATCCATTGACGGTTCTAGATAAAATATTTTATTTTGATCCTATTCAATGCACCCAGTGCACTAGATTCTTTTGCCCAAAGGCACCACACTTTGATGATTTTAGACTCACCATAACACATTTGATCCCACTCAATTGCTAGCAAGAGAATCTACAACTTTGACAAGATAAAGGCACCCAACCTTCTATCTTAAGTTGTGAATATTATTAAAAACTAACTAAAGAATTGTGTCTACCTCATACATATCTAGATGTACGAACAATTCTTCTTTTCTCATAGTCTTTTTACCTTATGATTATTTACTTTTGACAATTATAATAATTAAACTATAAATGCTATAAGATTTGTTAAACTAGAAATCACTTTATTCATATGAAAAGATTGTTAATTTCAATATTACACTCTTGCTATCGAGCGTAATCCTAACACCTGCCTCTTGCTCTTGGGGTGCCAAAAACTCGGCCACAAAGTCAGCTAACGCTTGAGCCTTGATCGTCGTTCTAGCCTTATATTTTAAATCGAACTGAGTGAGCTCTAGGGCCCACAAAACTAACCTTCCCGATATGTCTTGTCTCTATATAAACTGGCAGAGAGGTTGGTCGGTCACCACTACCATAGTATGAGTTTGAAAATAGGGGTGGAGCTTTCTTACCAAGGTAATCAGGTCAAATGCGAGCTTCTCAGAGAAAAGGTACTTCTTTTTTGGCTTGGATAATGCATGACTGATGTAATATACGGGTCGTTGGACCCCATCTTCATAATCTTTGACCAAGGCTTCACTAACCACTATTTTCGATACAGTCAAGTAAATATGTAGCTTTTCTTCGGGAACCATCATGACGAGCAGCGGCGTGATGGCCAGATACCACTTTAGGCTTGGAAAGCTTGTTCGCTATCTTGGTCTCACTTCATGTTTCTTCACTGCTTTATCACCTTGAAGAAGGGAAGACATTTATCTGTTGACCGGAAAATAAACCCATGAAGCGTGGTTACTCCACTCGTTAAGCTGTGAACCTACTTAAGTGAGGCTAAAGACTCTAGATCCAAGATAGCCTGAATTTTTTCAGGAGTGGCCTCTATACTCCTTTCATGAACCATTAAACCCAAGAATTTTCCTGCGGTTACCCCGAAGGCACACTTGAAGGGGTTCAGTAGCATCTGATTTTCTCTTAGGATCAAGAAATTTTTACGAAGGTTGTCTTTACGTTCTTCCATAGTCAGGGACTTGGTAATAATATCATCAATGTTAACTTCTATAAACCTCCTAATTTCTTGTTTGAACAACTAATTGACCAACCGCTAATAGGTAACCTCTACATTCTTAAGGCCAAAGGACATCATTTTATAGCAATACAAACCACTCCCTGTAATGAAGCTAGTTCTGTCCTGGTCTATCGGGTGCATCCTAATTTGATTGTATCCTGAGAATGCATCCATGAAGCTTAATAGCTTGTTCCCGATAGTGGAGTCCACCAGCTGGTTGATCTTAGGTAGAGGAAAAGTGTCCTTCGAGCATGCCCAATTAAAGTCAGTATAGTCGACACACATGTGCCACTTTCTGATTGCTTTACTTACCATAACAATATTGGCAATCCAATCGAGGTATCGCACTTCCCCGATTAATCCGCCTATGATCAATTTGTTGACTTTCCCCTACGTCGTAGTGTTTCTTTCAGTGTTGAAATGATGTCTTTTCTGCTTGACTGACTTATCCATGAGATCAACAGTCAATCGATAAGAGTCCAAGGTTAGAGGGATTTCTGGCAGCTATCGTGGCTCAATGCAAATATGTCATTGAACTCCCTAAGGAACCGGATCAATCCTTTCTTCACTCCCGGCTCCAAGGTTGCCCCAATCTTGACCACCTTGGATGGGTCATCACCTCTGACTAGGATCTCTTCTAGCTTATCTAAGGGTAGCCACTGGCTCACTCTTAGTCCTTATTTTCCCCATTCTCGTCATAGTCTTGGACATGACTCTCTGAACCCCCCCCAGGCTCTAAGATCTCAAAATTCACTTTTGGCAATTCCTATACGTACACTAGGGTAAACAGGGCGAATTGCTTTTCCAATGCTGCAGGGTTGGTAAAGATCATGTAGCACTTGCGGGCTGCCTATTGCCTATTGGTCTCCTTATACCTTTCCTACCTCGTTTCCAACTGGAAACTTCAGGATGTTATGGTTGATGGGTAGCACCCCCTTGAGGGGCTGACAAGAAGGGAAAACCTAGGATGACATAAAAGGTCGATGGGGTGTTAACCACTATGAAATCCGTCCTGATATTTTGCTGAAGGGGTACAGTTCCTGTAATTACTAGGAGGATCTTTGACCCCATTTGTATGATTGAGTCCCTAGTGGAGCTGTATAATAGAGTTGTACAGCTGCTGAAGCACCGCTACTTCAAGTTAAGTTTCTCAAGGGTGTCTTTAATAAGAATATCTATGATGCTACCTATGTCAGCAAGCACACAGTGCAACAGGCTATTGGCGATCTGTACTATGATTACCATGGGATCATCGTGGGGTTGAACATTGTGGTAGACGTTTGCCTCTGTTAGAATGAACTGGGTAGATTGGAAAGGGCCAGTTGAGCTCTAGTCCACCTTGAAGGTGCCCTGCCCTTCTTTGGTATGGGGAATTTTCCTAGCATGGTCTTCTCTGGCATTATTGGAAATCACCGTGAGGGTAGGCCTTCCACTGATGGTACGGATAACTTGGATTTGTTGTATCAAATCCTTCTGCTTACCTCTCCATTCTTCTTCATTCCCACGAATCTTGGCTTGTACCTTCTTCCTAGTTTGGATATTGTCCCTAACCTGCTGCAGGAATTCTACCAAACAACCTCCCCTCACCAGAACTTTAATCTGGTTACGCAGGCCATAACACTAATGTGTTATTCCCCATGTCCTCATGAAAGACGCAGTACTTATATCGGTCCCTTGTATCCGCTAGAGCATTCATGGGTACTAGCTTCCAAAGTTACCATTTATCCTAGATGGCAAAATAGATCATCTTGCGAGATGCATTCAGCGGGAGTAATGTTCGTACCCTCTTTTGTTTTGGGCTTTGGGGGCCACTACTCTTAGAAGAGGCAAAACTTGTGGAAGGTTTTGACTTGCAGGGTACCACTGCTATCGAGGTTGGGATGGAAAGGGTGATAATTCGACCTGTTGGGAGGCCTGTTTTGCGCTTTCTAAACAAGCGTAGGTCTGGGTGTTTCTTTCTTCGAGCACTCTATCGATCTCATATCATCATGCATAAATTTAACCCTGAGCTGCTCGTCGATCTCGATCTGCTCAAGAGCTCGATCATAGGTCTTCTGATAGGTTTTTAGAGGATGCTTGATGAAAGATCGGAATAGCCATCCTTCCCAAAAGTTCCTACGAAAGTTGGTAAGGGTCTCCTTTTTGGTAATGACTCCCATCTGGATGACTTCGTTATTAAATCATTTTACATAAGATTGGTGGGTTTCCCCCTACTCCTAGATCACATATTGTAGGTGGATAGGATCTTTTGGGCAAGGTTTAACACCCTAGAACTTTGAGCAAAAATTAGTTTATAGTTTTGTGAAGGAATCTATGCTTCTTGCGATCAGCTTTCAAAACCAATATGGTAGGGAACATGGTTGGTAACGTGGTAGGGAATGTCAGGCACAAGGCTGCCCTTATTATGTTCTGGACTTCATCTGCTAAACAAATATCTCCAGATCATTCAACGGGTCTTCGGTACCAGAGAACTTATCCGACATCTTGAACATAGGTGGGAGCTCAGTTTCCCTGATCCTCCTGGTAAACGGAGCATTCATTTCACTCATCAGATCTTTCTCGACTTCCTGCTGCTTTTCTTTCTTCAACTGCTAGATCTCTTTATGAATTTTTACCAGTTAGTGCCGCAAGTGCTTGGTCCCATGTCTTTTGGAATCGACCTCGGATCCCTCACTATCAGACCCTTAAAAAAAACTGGATACTTCAACCTTATTTTCTTCATGAGGGAATCTACTCAAGTGTTTCCACGACTGCCTCCTATTCCAGCCCTGACTTCTCTCATAGAGGTTGCCAGGTGTGGGGGATCATATTATTCTTACGGTGGGATATCTGCTGCAGATTTGACCTGCCAGGGTCAGTAGCAGGATGGTCTACAAGAAACTGGGGGCATAGGCCTTAACCTGTCTCATTTCATGGGTTGAGGTCTCATCCCATTATAGGCTGGTTCCTGAAGGGGAAGTCCTAACCGGACAAAAGCAGACTGCCTGGCTCCTAGTATACTCATTTCTCCTAGAGTATTGGGATTCACCAGCTAGGTTGTAATGCCTTCAATTAGCATATGAAGGGGGAAGTTCTCTACGAAGGCCCCTGCTTGCTGATCGAGCTTGGCCTAGTTTACCACTGGATGGCATGAAGCTCGCACGTGGTTGGTTAGAACGGAGCCTGGTTATGATGCTTGGATTTTCTACCCTTTTTTAGAGCCTTTCGAGTTAAAGCAGAAGACTGTTGCCTCGAGGCCTCGGGCTATCCCAGGGAAGATAAAAGCCTTATAATTTTTGTAAAACAATAAGTAAAAAAAAATTAATTTTAAAATAGGTGTGGATATTCGTATAGACGGTGCCAAAAAGTGTTTAACCAAAAATTCTTTCGAGGTGAGGAATATCAATTAACACCATCAAGACCACTACCTCGTAGGTCACGGTCGGGGTAGGTACACTCGGTACCAACGTCAAGTGTAACGAAAGAGATGGATGATGATAAAAAGCTATATGTGAAACATATGATAGAAATGGCATTGTCTTATTAATGGTTATTGATGGGTAACAAAGGGTGTATGTCTCACAATCTCTCTAAGGAATCTGGAGGTGGTAAAGTCGTTCTCGTCGATAATTGGACAATTCTCAATGGCGATCGACAAGCCTTGTTCTACAGGGAGAACTAAACTTTATCGTGGAAATGGAGTTTTTAGAGGAGAAAAGAATGATGATATATCTCATTCTTCATGCATGTCTAGGCATATTTATACTGTATATGTTTAGGTTTAGTTGGTTATTCTCCTGCCTCCAATTACTGAATCGAATCTCCCCCTTAATAGGTCGAATGTTACATTTAAATGGCATTAACTTTGGCAAATTAATTGATTCGAAGATATCTTGGAGGGAGATCAGTTTGTTTCCTTCTTGGACTCTTTGGCTTGACCTGAATGCATGTAGAATTTTAACACATTTTGGAGAGTAATTATGATCATGTGGACTGCTCTGGCGAGGTGCCTGATGGAGGTCACCAAGTATGGAGTTTGTTATCCCGGTGACAAGTTATGCTTTGGCTCCTATCTCAATACTAGGAACTTGATTTAAATGCGTCGGTCTTCATTGGAGCTAGATTTAACCAATTTAGGGGTGATATACCCCTTGGGTATCAACCTTGTGGTATGGAGCTTGGTCTGGCTACTTCAAGCTTTCTCACAGAGCCTGGATCAATTATGCGGGGGCTTTGAGAGGGTGGCAGGGCTTTGGTCGGTAAGCCTGAATGCGGGCCAAGCTTCTAGTAGAGAAGGATGACCTTTCCTTGCTTCTGTAGGGTCACTAGGTACCTTGATTTTGGGGAATTTGATACCTTGGTATGAATGGTACCTCGTTACTTGAGCCAAGGTTCGGACCCTCATTTAAAGGCTGTAAGGTGGAAAATTTTCCTTTGGTCCCTAGCCAAATTTGGCTATTAACAACCTCATTTATTGTGTGGATGCTATCTCGTACATGTTGTAGGAATTCCACCAAGCAACCACCTCTCACTAGTGCTTCAATCTAGTTACGTAGACTGAAACACTCCGCAGTGTTATGCCCCACATCCTCATCAAAGTCACAGTATTTGTACCGGCTCCTCGTGTAAGCTGGTGCTTTCATAGGACAAGATTTCTTGAATAATCCCTTATCACAAATGGCGAGATAGATCAATTCATGGGAATCGTTCAGCGGGGTTTAATAGTTGTACCCATCTTGTCCTGGGCTATGAGGGATACTGCTCTTGGTGGAGGGAGAGATCGAGGTCGTGTCCATCTTACTGAATACCACTCCTTCTGAGGTTGGGAAGGTGAATGGTGGTATGCAGACCAGATGAAGAGGTATATTTTGAATCTTCTATATAGATGCAGGCTTGTACGCCTTATTTTTTTGGCACTTTGTAGTTCTTATGTTATCATGTTTGATCTTGACTCGGAGCTTCTCATATATCTCTACCTGCTCGAGGGTTCTATCGTTAGTCTCCTAATAAGTTTATGGTGGACGCTTAGCGAAAGACCTGAACAATCTAAATGTCCACAAGTTTCTGTAAAAGTTAGCTAGGGTCTTCTTTTCAACAAAAAACCCCATCTAGATCACCTCATTATGGAACCTCTCCACGTAAGACCTGAGTGTCTCACCTCGTTCTTGAATCACGTACTGTAAATGGATTGGGTCTTTCTACCATGACTTTTTCCCCTGAAATTGTGAACAAAAATCACTAGAAAACTTAGTAAACCTGTCCATGCTACATGCGGGTATATTTCTGAACCACCTCTTGGCATATTCAGTCAGTGTGGTTGGGAACATCCTGCATATGGCTGCTTTGGTCACATTCTGAACCTAAATCTACTTGACAAAGCTCTCTAGGTGGCTTAAAAGAGCCTCAATGCCAGAATATTTGTCAGTCGGCATTTTAAATTTTGAAAGGAGTTATGCTTCCCTGATCCTTTTGGAAATGGGGTGTTCATCTCGCCAAGGGATCTTTCTGGTTCTCCTTATGCTTGCCCCTCTTGAACTCCTGGATTTCCTTTTACATCCGAGCTAGCTGATCCCACAGCCGTTTATTCCCAACATTCTTAGATTCGACCTCAGAATCTTTGTATTCAGATCCCTCTGATGAGATAGAGACCTCTCTTCGGTTTTACTCTTGGGGAGGATTTTCCTAGACACTCTTTCTGTTACCCCAAATGTTAGACCAAGGTTCCCTTCTGATGGCCCTTGGTCAAGCTGGCTGGCTGGGTCCCTCCTGACGGGACTACAATAGCTGATTTCACTTGTCGAGGTTGGTAACAGACAGGCCTACGTGGATCTGGGGGCAAGAGCCTTAATCTATATCGAATTGAGGGCATGAGCCCGAACCTGTCGCGGACCGATACCAGTTGTGGTGGTCCTAACTTGTCGAAGGCGGTCGTCCTAGCTATCAGTCTATTAGGATCCTCTCGGGTACTAGGCTCTGTCGGTTGGGTGTTGATACCCTCTTTAACCAACCAGAGATGGACACTTTCTACAAAAGCTTTAGCCTATTTCTCCAGAATGGCCTGGCCGATCACTGGGGGGACAGAAGCTTGAGCGTTACCAATCGATACTAGAGCAAGATTCTGGTGCTTCTATCTCTTACCCTTCATTTAAGCCTTCTGGGTAGAGGCAACGGATTGGTGCCCGGATGCTTCAGGTTGCCTCTGGGATGATTGAAGTCTCAAGATGTTGTTATGCCTGTAAAAACCTTAAATACATGGTGTAAAATGGGTATAAAATCTTCCTGCAGAGGTGCCTAAAAGTGTTAACCGAAAAATTCGCTATGGGTGAGAAATCTCAATTAATACCTTCAGGACCACTATTTAGGTAGATTGCGGTCAGGGTAGGTACCTTCGGTAACAATTTCACGTGTTAGAATGGATAAAATGTATGAAAAGGATGAAAAGGATGAAAATGAAACGAGTGATGTTATTTTATTCAACAGTGAAGTAAGTGTAATAACATGAAATAACTTTCAATCTCCCTTTTCTTTTTAGCTAACTAGAAGTGGCAAACTCATATATGTCAATAAGTGGACACAACTACAAATGACGATAGCTAGGCTTAATTCTGATTGCAGAACTAAGTGACAGCTCTCAAGGTTGTAAGAGTCAATTTTCCCCCCTTTCCTCGTGTTACTACCCATGTATTTATGCATGGTGTCATTAGGGTTTTTCCTTGGCATACAAACAGAAGATCTCCAGATTGATCTTCTTCCTTATTTAGCGGGGTTTTCAATTTAATGTAGTTGACCCTGAAGAATTGATTTGTGGAGGATATCTTGGAGGCAATCGTGTTTGTTTCCTTTCTAGACTCTTTCATTATGGTCGTGCATACGTGGAGCTTGTTAGGTTTGGAGAATGACTCTGATTCTATTTATTAGTGGCGAGACACCTCAAGGTATTGGACTGGTGATGTGGTGCAAGATTATCCCGATGGCAAGGTACCTCGAGGTGCTAGTCTGTTGTCGAGGTACATTGAGGTACCAATCTAACAACGTGGCGCTTGATTATCTCCATGGCGAGGTACCTTGAGGTGCTAGTCTACTGATGAGGTACCTTGAGGTATCATTCTTTAAACGTGGTGCTTGATCGATCATGTCGGGGATTTATGATCATCTAAGAGCTTTATGGGCGTCTTCCTTCCTGCTAGAAGTGGAAGATATGAACAACGACGAAGGAACGAACAGTGACAGGGTGCTCAGGTACCTATTGGGTAGTCCTTAGAGGTGTAAGAGCTTTATCTTGCGTCAAGAATGATACTAAGGTACCGCAGTTGTGTTAGATCTGGTACTTCATGGTAGATCATAGCATTTAACACCTATATGATATAAAGAGATGTTTCCTGCTAGGTGAAAATTTTCCCTTTAATCCCTTGCCAAAATAGATATTAAGAATTTAAATAAAAAATCATTTAAAAAATAGGAAAAACTAAATTAATAATCAACCTCAACCGTTATAAAAATATGAGAATTCCTAAAAACTTAACACAAAAATTATATTAAGTTACATTAATCGGTAACTTCAGTGACGGAAGCAGGCTGGAAAACGGGATCTTCAGTGAAGATTGCTTCGATCCTCGGGGACTAACGTAACACAACCAATTTTTTTGAAAATACTCTGTTTCCTTGCTCGCCGCGTTTCTCCAGCATTTAATGAAAGGATTCCTTCCTAGATTCTAGCTACTAAAAAAAAAGAGGGAAAATTTCATAAATAAAATAAAAAATCTGACTTCAACCCCAACTCAATCACCGGTGCTCAAGTCAGAGGGGACTTTCGTCTATATCCAAATTTCACTACAGACCAAAGGTAAATTTCCACTCTCCTAGCAAGGGACAAAATTCAGGATTACACAACAAGGTACCAAGTTTCTTGGGGTCGAGCTACCATAAAAACCTGCAGAAGCAAGGCGAGATCACCCACACTTGTGGAACACCTTGTAAGCATCCAAGGTCACTGGGTAAGGCTTGGTGTGAACAAATCAAACTCTTTACATCGAAATAGGAGCCCAAAGCAAGGCTGATATGGGAAGACCTGAGTTCCCTAAGGTAGAGATGTCACGCGACCTCCCAAAAGCATGCTACCTTCTCCAGTTGTATAAACAGACCTTCAGGACGTCGAGTTCACCTTACAGTATATCTCTGTTTCACTAGGTGACGAACCTTATCTATTCGGATATGAATAAGGAAGCTCGTAAAGCTTCGTTACCCCTGGAAAGCGTTAGCGTAACCATGTCGAGATCCAAAAGGGACCAGGAAAGGTCAAATTGAGCTCTTAATGCCAAGACGGGTATAAAGAAGTACTTCACCTTTCCAGATAGCAAGCGTCATAATTGTTGATCTCCATAATACATCTCACAAGGGCAGCATACAGGATCGCATTCACTCTCCAACGTACATTAAAACACAACGTATGCGCAGGGCAAGTGATTGAGTCCAATGAGGAAACAAACTTATCTCCCTCCAAGATATCATTGAATCAGTTAAACCGAAGTAAATGACATTTAAACAAAAGATCCTACCTGGTAAGGAGAGATTTGATTCAGATATGCATGACATGGAAACTACAAGCAAAACCTTGTTGGACATTATATAAATAAACTGAGGATAGTACATAGAAAAAAAAAAAAAAGGTAAAAAACAAGAGAGGGCAAAAATTTGCCAACAACGAAAGAAACTCCATTATCACCTAAATTCTCTAAGGAGAACACGACCTCCATTTTTTCTACATATCGATAGGCACGAAGTTGCCACTCTCATAGTACCCGAGAGAGATCGATAATCTTGAGTGGTTCGTTTTATCTACTTATCGACAGACACGAAGCTGAACCCTCATCGTACCCGGGAGAGATTGAGAATCTTGAGTGGCTTTTGTATATTACGTTTGATTTATTTACAATAATAAAACAGTGCCATTTCTGTACATATCCTTCACAAGTCGTGTTATCACCTATTTTTATCTCCTCTATTTCATGTATAAATCAAGAACCAAAGGTACCACCCTTGACCGCTACCTCCGAGGTAGTGGTCTTGAGTGTGTTAGTTGAAATTCCTTACCCCGAGCGGATTTTTGGTTAACACTTTTTGGCACCGTATATAGGAATCGAACCCACGACCATATGGTTTATGTGTTTATTATTTTATAGAAACTATGAGGCTTTGCTCTTCCCAGGGACAACTCAAGGCCTCAGAACAACAGTCCGCTGCTTCAACACAAAAGACTCTATGGAAGGGCAGAAAGTCTAGACATCACAACCAAGCTCCAGTCTAACCAGCTAGAGTGTGGGCCACATGACCATCTATGGTAAGCCAGGCCATGCTCGATCACCAAGTAGGAGCCTTCATGAAAAACTTCTGCCTTCGCTTGCTCGCTGAGGGCAGTACAACCCAACCGGTGAATCCCAATACCACAGGAGAAACAAATAGACCAGGAGCTAGACAGCCCGTCTTTGACCGGTTGAGACCTCCCCTACCAGAACCAGCCTGTAATATGATGAGACCTCAACCCTCGATCATAGATAGGTTAGGGCCCATGCCCCAATTCCTTACAGACCGTCGTGATACCAACCCTGGCGGGTCAAATCTGCAGCAGATGTTCCAGCACGAGAACAGTGTGACCTCCCTCACCCGGTAGCCTCTAGGAGTGATGCTCAGACTGAGAAAGATGCAACCAGAGAAACCCTGGTGCATATCCCCCTCATGATGAAGAAAGGGCTGAAGTCACCAGTTCAACCGAGGGGTCTGATAGCGTGGGATCCAAGGTCAATTCCAAAAGTATGAGAACAAATGGCTGAGGGACCAGTTAGCAAAGCTGTAGAAAGTGATCCAATGAATGAAGCCAATAAGGAACTCTTAAATGAGATGAATGCTACATTTACTAGAAGGATCAGGGACACCGAGCTCCTGCCAAAATTCAAGATACCAGTAGACAAGTTCTCAAGCACAGAAGACCTTTTGAGTCATCTAGAGAGTTTTTTCCAACAGATGGAAGTCCAGAACACTACTAGGGTTGCCATATGCAGGATGTTTCTTACCATATTGACCGACTATGCAAAGACTTGGTTTAGAAAGTTGCTCGTTGGTAGCGTGGATCCTTTCATAAAGCTATCAACCGAATTTTGCTTACAGTTCTAACAGGTTAGTGTACTGTTTTCTTCCTTTTCCACCTCGGTAAGAGCAGTATCGTACAGAGCGAACCCCTCCACGATCTTTGCCTCCTCCAATGGTCATCGCTCTGATGACACGACATGAAAAAGGGTACGAACGTTATACCTCCCTAAATACGTCCTGCGAGACGATCTACCTCGCCATTCAGGATAAGAGACAGCTCAAGAAGCCGGCACCTATAAAATCTTCAGCCAATAGAAAGTACCGATATAAGTACTGTGACTTCCATTAAGATGTAGGGTATAACACATCAGAGTGTTATAGCCCGTGCACCCAGATTAAGGCTTTGGTAAGGGTAGGCTGATTGGTAGAATTATTACAGCAGGTCAGGAATAGTATTCACATTGAGAATGAGGTACAAGCTGAGATCTAGGACCATGCCGAGAAGAGAAAAGGAGAACAGAAGGACCAAATGCAATAGATCCAGGTCATACATACTATTAGTAGAGGACCCACCCTTGCTGGCACCTTTTACAACTCTAGAAAAAACCAAGTATGGAAAATTTCTCGTGTTGATGAAGGTCGGGGTGTCTTTAGGGTAGACAAGAGATCGGTTGGACCGTTTCAATCGGCCCAGATCATCTTCACCGTGGTAGACATCTACAACACTGTACAGCCTCATGACATCCAATAATGATAACAATACAAATTTCCAACTGCGTGGTCCACCGTGTGCTCATATACACAGGGAAGGGCTTAGATATTCTCTTTAAAGACACCTTAGAGAAGATCAATTTAAAGTAATGGTGCTACAATAGCTGCGTTATTCCGTTGTACGGCTTCACTGGAGACTCGATCATACCAGTGGGATCAAAGATCCTTCCATTGATCGTAGGAATCGTACCCCTTTAATTGAACATCATAACAGATTATCGTCAGGACCGCTGTCTGTACCGCGGTCCAGGCAAGTGTCCAGACCGCGGCGCAGAGAGCGGTGCATCGTCTGGACAACGCCTCTCTGCAGGCAGCTGTGCATGCAACGTGCATAGACCATGGTCTGGACAGCATTCATCCTCTGTGAAACTCCGCTTGGGAGGTCAACACGTATAGACTGCGGTAGACACAGCGAGCAGCCTCTGTCAAACACCGATGTGCAGGCCGAGGTGGGGGCACTGCATGTAGAGTGATCTAGACCGCGGTAAAGAGAAAAAAATCCTCTTTCTAAGACACAAACATACATTCACACTCAACCACAGCGAAATCGGTAAGTTCAGCCGTTTTTTGGTTGCCTTTCACCAAAACGACGCAGTTTCAATACGGCTTCATATATATTCACCATCTTTTTCCCAATTCATTTTTTAGAGCTTCAAAACATATTTTTTGATAGAGAGATTGTTCTTTAGAGAGAGAAGCTCCAAGAAGTCATTTTTACTCAACCCAACTTCATCTCATGATCATCTAGCTTCATTCTAGGATCATTCAAGCATGAAGCATCATCTTCTTCTTGACTAGGTAACTTCTACATGCTTTAGATTTTATAGTTTCATTAAAAAGACATGTATGCCTAGGGTTTTAGTCTTTATTGCATATTAATTGCTTGTTTGAATGATTAATTGCTTTTATGACATGCTTGTGTATTGACATCTAGCTTCATTCTAGTTGCCATTATCTCTTTATTGTTGTTTTTAGCTTGTGGCTAAATGGTTAGTGCAAAAGGCTAGTGATCCAAAATCGCTATTAAGGCCCGTTGGGTAGAGTGAAAGGGTTAGTGACTGGAAGGTTTGACGGGAGGTCAACCTAGGTTGTAAACTTTTACTCAATAGTGGATTTTGAGGATCGAGGGTGGCGCTTTAAATAGCCTGTGGTTTTTTTCCCATTTGGAGGGTTTCCACGTATATCTTCCGTGTTGTTATTTTTCTATGCTTGTTGTCTTTTAATTGAGCTTTTAAGTAGAATGGGGTAAAATTGTTAATATTGATTAATTCGAAAAATTGGCAATCTATCGAATTAAAACCTATTCACCCCCCCCCCCCCCTCTAGGTTATAGATACATATTTTCCAGGGAATTTCAATTGGTATCAGAGTCGGTGCCTAGATATATTTAGGTGATCCGTGCATGGTGTGTGTCTTATCTTGTGCATTTTGGTTGTTTGCATTTTTGTGTTTTGGATTTCATTTGCATCTTCATATCATTCATTACCCTCAAACACAATGAGTGGAAATGGAAATAGTCATGAGGGAGCCTCAAGCACAAGACCCCATTTGCTCAATTGGGTGAATTAAGCTACTTGGAAGGGTAAGATGGAAGCCGATCTTTGCCAAATAGATGACCGTGCTTGGATGGCTATTGAAGACGGTTATACTCCTCCAACAATGATCACCGACGATGGTGTAAAAGCTCCCAAGCCCAAGTCTAGTTGGAGTACTCAAAATTTTAAAGCATCTTAGTGGAACAACAAGGCTATGCATGCCATCCTATGCGCCGTGGACGATAATCAATACAAGTTTGTCCAAAACACTAGGATTGCAAAGGAGGCTTGGGACATTCTTCAAACGGCACATGAGGGAACCGAGGTAGTCAAGGAATCAAAGCTCTAAGTCCTCCAAATGCAATTTGAGATGATTAAGATGGAGGAGCATGAATGCTTTAATGAATTCCAAGTGAAGTTGATGGATATTGTCAACCAAATCCATCAACTTGGTGACCCCTATTCTGACAGAAGAGTCAAGCAAAAAATTATGAGGTCACTTCCGTCAAGGTTTGAATCAAAAGTGATGGCACTTGAAGAGAATAGTGAGTACAAGAATATGAAGCCGAGTGACGTCATTGGAAGACTTCTAGCTTATGAGTCTAGATGGAACACCTCACCCACACCTCCAAAGAAGCAAAAGAGCATTGCCTTGAAAACCACTAAGGTTGAAGAAGAGGATGAGGGGGAGGATGAAGAAATGGCCCTCATGGTTAAATGATTCAAGAAATTCATGAAGTTTGAGAGGAAAGGTTTTGGTTCCAAGGGAAAGAAAGTGAAGAAGAAAACTCCCTTCAAGAAGATTGAAAAGTTTCAAGAAAGTGACTCCAAGAAGGGTATTCAATGTTATGAATGCAGCGGCTTTTGTCACATTGCTCCAGAATGTGCAAATTTGAAGAAAAAGAAAAGGGGAAGGTGATGGCGGCCACTTGGAGTGATAGTGAAAACTTAGAAGAGGAAGAAAAATCTTCGTATGATGAAGATGGAGTTGCAAACTTTATTTCCTTCACAACATCTCATAATAGAAAGGAAGTTGTGAGTAACAAGGAAGAAGTAGATGACTCTAGTGATGAGAGTATATATTCTAACTCTAGATTTGAGATTGATGAGAAAATGGACTATGTAGACTTCATGAAGTTTTTCCAAAAGTATAGAATGAAAAAGAAGAAGGAGGTTCAAGAGTTGAAAAATAAGAATCTGGAGTTGACTCTCAAGATTACTCACTTGAGTGAGAATGTAAAGAGTGGAAAAGAGTTAGAGGAGAGTTTAAAATTGGAGTTTGTGATCACTAAGAAGAGCGAAAAACACTTGAAGATTGAGCTCAAGGAAGCAAAAGAATTGGTTGCCAAGATGACATCCGGAACCGAGAGACTTGACAAGATTTTATTGTGTGGGAAGAGTCCTAGTGATAAAACGGGCCTAGGATATGTGGAACGCAAGGATGCCATGTCCTTGAAGAATACCAACTTTGTCAAAAGTCAAGAGGTCAAAGAGACTCAAGGTTCACACTAACAAATGAGATCTAATGAAGTTGGAGAATCTTCAAAGCAAGCTCAAATGAAGGCTCAAACAAATTCTCAAGCAAAAGCTTATCCACCAAGAGCTAGAACACATCATACAAGACCTCAACTTCTAAGGAGCCCTCAAATTCAACAAAGAAGTTTTCACCCACAACTAAGAAGAAAAACTAATGTGGTTCAACCATAAAAGATGTTTCAAAGAAGAAATTTGGCTCAACACCAAAGGACAACTCAAAGGAAAGGGAAGTCTTCCATGCTCGCACAAGGATATGGTATGAATTCTTATTTTACTCCCATTTGTCATTATTGTGGTGTTGAAGGTCACATAAGGCCGAACTGTTTTAAATTCATTAAGTTGTGTCATTTTGAAAGTATGATTGAAAAGAAAATGCTTAGAAGAGCCAAAATGCATACACCTAGGAAGTTTAGAGCCAATGAACCCAAGGCTCCTAGAAATGACAATGTTGCTACTCGGTGGATTAGGACAAATGAGTATGTTTGCCACGTGGCCCAAGTGGCGTTGAAGGCGAAAGCTTCTAACACTTGGTACCTTGATAGTGGATATTCTAGGCACATGACTGGAAACAAGAGTTTATTTGAAACTCTTATGACAGAGGATGGTGGATTTTTCACCTTTGGTGATGGGTCACGTAAGAAAGTTCTTGGAAAAGGAAACATTACCATCCCCGGTTTCCCTTCTTGCCTAATGCTCTCTATGTAGATGGCTTGTAAGCCAATCTCATTAGCATATCACATTTAAGTGATGAAGGGATTTCGGTTTTGTTTGGAATAGTTGATTGCTTTATTCTAAGAGAAGATGGTCAAGTGCTATTCAAAGGCAAGAGATCAAGTGACAATTGTTATTGTCTTGATTCTAATGGCATCTCTTGCAATTTGTCTAGTTGTGATCAAATTGAATTGTGGCATCAAAGGTTAGGTCATATGAATTTCAAAGACTTGAAAGTTCTTGAGAGGTTGAAAGTTGTGAGAGGCCTTCCTAAGTTTGTAAGTAGGATTGAGGGAGTTTGTGGACCTTGTCAACAAGGAAAGCAAACTAAGAGTGTGCACATGAATGGGCAAGTACCTTGCCACCAAGGAGCCTTTAGAGCTTCTTCATATGGACCTTATAGGTCCCGTGCAAACCGAGAGTCTCAGTGGTAAGAGGTACATTTTTTTATGTGTGGATGATTTTTCTAGATTCACTTGGACATACTTCCTTAGAGAAAAATCTGAAACATTTGAAACATTTAAAATGCTTTGCACTAAAATTCAAAATGAAAATGATTCTCACATATGCATTAAGAGAATTATGAGTGATCATGGGAGAGAATTTGAAAATGGTTGCTTTGAAAATATTTGGGATAATCTTGGAATCTCTCATGAGTTCTCGGCTCCTCGAACTCCTCAACAAATTAGGGTAGTAGAGAGGAAGAATAGAGTCCTCCAAGAGATGGCCCGTATGATGTTGCATAGCAACAATGTGTCTAGGAATCTTTGGGCTGAAGCTGTCAATACGACTTGTTATATAGGCAATAGGGTGTTTCTTATGCCCGGGACTAGGCAAACCTCGTATGAATTATGGAAGGGTAGGAAGCCAAATCTGTGCTACTTCCACTCATTTGGAAGCAAGTGCTACATTCTAAATGACCGTGATCAATATGACAAGTTTGATGCTAAGAGTGATGAGGGGATTTTTATTGGCTATGTCCTAAATAGTAAGGCCTATAGAGTTTTTAATTTGAAAACTAGAAGTGTTATGGAATCATCTAATGTGGTCATAGATGATTGTAGGCCTAAGGTTAGTAACCATGATGAGGAGTTTAGTGTTATTGATGATACTTCTTTGGTGAGGATTGATGAGATCTCTAGTGATGAAAAATCTAAGCTTGACAAAGAGATCACTCAATCTCTTGATAGAGACTCTACTTTGGACTCTAAGGAACCCGCTCCGTGGGTTAGGCATCTCCACAAGAAGAGTGACATTCTCATAAATGTGAATGAGGGTGTGAGGACTAGACAAAAAATCTAAGCTTGACAAAGAGATCACTCAATCTATTGATAGAGACTCTACTTTGGACTCTAAGGAACCCGCTCCGTGGGTTAGGCATCTCCACAAGAAGAGTGACATTCTCATAAATGTGAATGAGGGTGTGAGGACTAGACATCAATTAGTAAATTAAAATTAGTTACCATTGCTACACCTCTCAAATTGAACCCAAAAAGGTAGATGAAGAATTAAGTGATGAGTTTTGGGTTCTTGCTATACAAGAAGAGTTAAATCAATTTGAAAGAAATGAGGTTTGGACTCTTGTTCCTAGGCCTAAGAACACTAATGTAATAGGCACCAAGTGGGTCTATAGGAACAAATCAGATGAGGATGGCAATATTGTGCGGAACAAAGCTAGACTTGTTGCACGAGGATACTCTCAAATTGAGGGTATCGACTTTGAGGAGACTTTTGCTCCCGTTGCCCTTTTAGAGTCCATTAGGCTTCTCTTATCCATATCATGTGTTCACAAATTTTAATTGCAACAAATGGATGTTAAGAGTGCCTTCCTCAATGGCTTCTTGCAAGAGGAAGTGTTTGTTGAGTAACCTAAGGGGTTTGTGGATACTAACCACTCCAATCATGTTTATCGCCTCAAGAAGGCGCTATATGGGTTGAAACAAGCATCGAGGGCTTGGTATGAGCACCTCACTCTTTATCTTGTTGACAATGACTACTCTAGAGGTAGTGTTGACAAGACTTTGTTCATTAAGTGCACTAAATATGAGCTATTCATAGCTCAAATTTATGTTGATGACATTGTTTTTGGTTCCACAAACAACTTGAAAGTTCAACAATTTGTTGATGTCATGACTCATGAGTTTGAAATGTGCATGGTTGGTGAGCTCAATTACTTCCTAGGCTTGCAAATTAAACAAATGCATGATAGGATCTTCATATCCCAAGCTAAGTATACCAAGAACCTAGTGAAAAAGTTTGGCCTTGAGAATACCAAACATTGTGACACACCCATGAGTACCACATTGAAACTTAGCAAGGATGCTAGTGGAAAAAGTGTGGATCAAAGTCTATATCGTGGCATGATAGGGAGCTTGTTATACTTGACTGCTAGTAGGCCCGAAATAGCTTTTAGTGTTGGTCTATGTGCTAGGTACCAAGCCAATCCTAAGGAATCCCATCTCTCCTCCGTGAAGAGAATCATTCGATATGTGAATGGGACATCCAACTATGGGATATGGTACTCTTTTGACACTAATGCTAGTTTAGTTGGTTTTAGTGATGCAAATCGGGTAGGTAATAATGATGATAGGAAGACTACATCGGGCGGTTGCTTCATCCTAGGGAACAATCTTGTGTCTTGGTTTTGCAAGAAGCAAAACTCCATCTCATTTTCCACAGCCGAGGCCGAGTATATAGTTGCTGGGAGTGCTTGCACACAACTCCTTTGGATGAAACAAATGCTTGTGGACTATGGCTTTGAGCAAGGTACTCTAACCCTTTATTGTGATAACATGAGTGCCATCAATATTTTGAAAAATCATGTCCAACACTCTAGAACCAAGCATATAGACATTAGACATTATTTCATTAGAGAGCTAGTTGAGAGCAAATGCATTGCACTTGAACATGTGGGCACAAATGATCAATTAGCGGATTCATTTACTAAACCATTAGATTCAACTAAGTTTAAATCTCTTATTCGGTCTATTGGCATTTGTCATATGCATTGATGAGTTTTGGTGGTTGACCCCATATGGGGAGCTCAAGCAAAGAGAGCGAACTTGCATTTTAATAAGCAAATAATTGTTTAATTTTATGCTCTTTAATTGATTGCTTGAGTATCTTGGTTGCATATCTTATTATACGTCTTTTTATTCAATAAGTGTGTTTTTGCCTTATTTGAAATGCATGTCTCATTTGTGTTCAAACATGTATTTTTGGAATAAGAAACTTGATTGGGAAGTACATTTGATTGACCCAAAGTTTATCTCCATACTTGTGAAAACTTGATCATGACATGCTTAAAGTGTCATGCATGATGAATTTATTGAATGTTTACAAAATGATTGCAAATCTGTGTGCAAGTGTCTTTTGAGACTTCATTCAATGAGGATATTGTATCCATTTCAAGAATTTTCACATTCCTATAGTCTCTCTCTCTCTCTCCTTACTTATTGAACAAGACTACTATCATACGGGCATCTTGCCCGGAAAAATTTAATAGGGTGCAATGGTCGCTCTTGTCTTGTTCAACTTGTAAAGTTTGATAGTTGCTCTTATGTTTTTGGTTGAACTATATCTTGTTTTCCATTGTTAATTTGGTGCAAATTGGTTTGACTTCTTTTGGACCCTCATGTGTTATTTTCCTTTGCCAAATACCATGCTTTTGGAAGTTGATGTTGCATGTACTTCATTCAAGGAAATCTTTCGCACATGTTTCAATCAATAAAACTTCCATGTTTTTCTCTCTATCTTAATTAATCTGCATAAAGTTGTTGTATATGATTATGCATTTACATTGCAAATATCTCTCTCTGCTACAGCATTCCGGTTGGGGAATACTCTTTTGCCTATCTTGTGACAAAAAGGGGGAGTAGTGTTTGGATTTAGGTGGAGTTGATATTGACATGTTTTAAGGAGAGATTGACCTATTGTGAGAGGTATGTTTTAAAGGGAGATTAACCTATTGTGAGGGAGTTGATCTATTTAGGGGGAGCATTTGCTTTGTGCATTGTTTATTGCATGTTACTTGTTTCTATTTCATGTACGTTGCACTTGTGTTTATTTTTTTTCTTGATCCCTCTCATACACTTGTCTTGGAAAGTGTAGTTCTTTGTTTTGTATGGATGATCAGGCTACAAGAGATGAAAGCTTTGAAGATTTAGCTTTAGGTATCTCTTGTAACATAGAATAGTTGTTTGTTGACCTCTTGTTTATTTCTTGTAATTTGTTGTGAGGTTACTTTAGTAGTGAGTGGTTTTGTCACGAAATAGCCAAAGGGGGATATTGTAATTTCCTCTGTTTTTTGATTGGCTTAAATCGTTGACAACCACATTTTGGGATCAATATTGTAAGGGTAGTTTAGGGCTTCATTGTTCGTAACCAAGCTCAAGCATCAAAGGTGAAATCACTTGCTTAAATTCATTGAAGAGATTTAGTGCACACACTCACACGCATGCATTTTATTTTAATTATTTTGTTTGTATGCTTATTTGCCATTTTGAGTGTTTTGTGTGTCTAATTTTTTATTTGAGCGTGAATGTATGTTTGTGTCTTAGAAAGAGGATTTTTTCCTCTTAACCTCGGTCTAGACCGCTCTACGTTCAGTGCCCCCTCCGCGCCCTGCACGGCGGTGTTTGACAGAGGCTGATTGCTGTGTCTACCGTGGTCTATGCGTTTTGCCTACGCCGCGGCCTCCCAAGTGGAGTTTCACAGAGGATGCATGTTGTCCAGACCGCGGTCTATGCACGCTGCATGCACAGCTGCCTGCAGAGCGGCGTTGTCTAGACGATGCACCACTCTCTATGCCGCAGTCTGGACACTTGCCTGGACCGCGGTACAGATAGCGGTCCTGACGCGTTTTGGTTGCCTTCGCCAAAACGACGCAGTTTCAATTGGGCTTCATATATATTCACCATCTTCTTCCCAATTCATTTTTTAGAGCTTCAAAACCAATTTTTTTAGAGAGATATTGTTCTTTAGAGATAGAAGCTCCAAGAAGTCATTTTTACTCAACCCAACTTTATCTCATGATCATCTAGCTTCATTCTAGGATCATTCAAGCATGAAGCATCATCTTCTTCTTGACTAGGTAACTTCTACATGCTCTAGAATTTATAGTTTCATTAAAAAGACATGTATGCCTAGGGTTTTAGTCTTTATTGCATATTAAATGCTTCTTTGAATGTTTAATTGCTTTTATGACATGCTTGTGTATTGATTGTTGGTTGAGATGCATTAATTTGTGATAGCTATCATTTAGGACGATTTTACCCTTCTATCTAATTCTTATTGCCTTTGCATTTAGAACTTTGATATCTAGGATTTGCTTTAATTGTCATTATTAATCCTAGATAAGCATGAATGTCTTGATCTAGCATTTTTGCATATTGAGTATTCTTGCATATTCACTTAGGTTGCCATTATCTCTTCATTGTTGTTTTTAGCTTGTGGCTAAGTGGTTAGTGCACATGGCTAGTGATCCAAAATCGCAATTAAGGCCCGTTGGGTAGAGTGAAAAGGTTAGTAACTGGAGGGTTAGACGGGAGGTCAACCTAGGTTGTAAGCTTTTACTCAATAGTGGATTTTGAGGATCGAGGGTGGCGCTCTAAATAGCCTGTGGTTTTTTCCCATTTGGAGGGTTTCCACGTATATATTCCGTGTTGTTATTTTTCTATGCTTGTTGTCTTTTAATTGAGAATTTAAGTAGAATTGGATAAAATTGTTAATATTGATTAATTCGCAAAATTGGCAATCTATCTAATTAAAACCTACTCACCAACCCCTCTAGGTTATATATACACACTTTCTAAGGAATTTCAACTAGGAAGGCCACTCCTGTCGGTCCTTAAGGGGGTCTTGTCAATCTACCATAATATCCTGAAGTTTTCGATTGGGAACAAGGTAGGCAAGGTGCGTAGAGATCTGCAAGTATGCAGGCAATGCTATGTAGTATCTATTAACCCAACAACACTGGCGAAACAGTTCTTGTAACTCGCAACTATCCAAGATCTGGAAGCACCCGGGATGACCTTGAAGATATGGAGCCCATTGATCATCCAGAGAATGATCTCCTGATAATGGATGAGGAAGAGCAAAGCAGGGATTGGGCCAATGGACACCCAGTAGATAAGTTTGAGGAAATACCAATTAGAGATGATGACCTCTCCAAGGAGGTCAAGGTTGGAGCTACACTAGAGCCAAGAGTGAATGAAGGTTTGGTCAAGCTTCTTCAAAAATTTAACGACATCTTTGCTTGAAGCCACATCGAGATGTCGGGGATCACAATATATTTGGCAACTCATCGTCTGGCAGTAGATCCAACCTTAAAACCCATCAAATAGAAGAGGTCTCCTGTTAGGGTTGAGAGGAACGCCGCGGTTCAAGAAGAAGTAGACAAGTTGATCAAAGCTGGTTTCAACAAAGAAGGTTGGTACCGTGAGTGGATTGCCAATGTGGTCAAGGTCACCAAGGCAAACAGAAATGGTGCATATGCGTTGACTACACCGACCTCATCAGGGCATGCCCAAAAGATCGCTTTCCTCTACCAAAGACCGACCAGCTGGTGGACTCCACTGTTGGAAATAAGCTCCTAAGCTTTATGAACGCGTTCACGGGGTACAATCAGACCATGATACATTATTCCGACTAAGACAAAACTAGTTGCATCATGTGCCAGGGTCAATATTGCTACAAGCTGAAGCCTTGTTGCCTCACGAACACAGGTGCCACCTACCAGCGATTGGTCAACCGGCTATTCAAGCTGAAAATTTGAAAGATAATGGAGGGAAAACCAAATGTTGTTGAACCCCACCAAATGTGCCTTCGGAGTGACTTCGGGGAAGTTACTAGGTTTTATGTTGAACGAAAGGGGAATATAGGCAAACACAAAAAAGGTCCAAGCTAGCCTGAACCTAGATTCCCCAACCACTCTCAAGCAAGTTCAAATATTGGCAGAGTGTATAACAGTGCTTAAATGGTTCATTTCGTGCTCCACTGATAAATGCCTCCCCTTTTTCAAGACCATCAAACAGGAGAATAACATGAAATGGGACCAAGATAACGAGCGAGCCATCCAAGACTTAAGAATTACCTTGCCAGCCTACAGCTACTAGTCAAGCCCATTCCGGGAGAGAAGTTACAGATCTACTTACCTGTGTCAGAAATGGTTGTAAGTGGGGCCTTCATCAAAGAGTGCGGGGATGGGATCCAATGACCTATCTACTACATCATTCTTGCACTGTCAAAGCCCTAGAGGAACTACCTCCTCTTTGAGAAGCTTGCCCTCACCCTAGTTACTTCAGTAAGGAAGCTTTGCCCCTATTTCTAAACCCATACAGTGGCGATGGTGACAGATCAACCTTTCTACCAAGTCTTACAACGGCCAGACTTATCCGGAAGGCTAGTCTTGTGAACTTTGGAGCTCACCTAGTTTGACTTAAAATACAGGTTGTTAAAAGCAAATTTTGGCTAGGGGACCAAAGAGAAATTTTCCACTCTCCTAGCTCAAATCAAAGCCCGAGTTCACCATTCATTGAACCCCAGGCGAGCCATAAAGCTACCCTGCAGAAGTGAGGAAGGGTCTCCAGGCTTCAGAATTATCAAGAATAGAGCCCGACACGATCAGGTCGAACTCCCCACGCCTAACTTAGAATTTGGACATAGCCCGATATGTGGTTATGTAGGCTTCCTAAGATCACTTATCCTGGAACCCCGGTTCCTGCGGTCGGGCACCAAAACCATCTCTTAAAAGCAAGAAAGGTCGCTGAGCTAAGGACCTATTTGAAGTGAAGCCTGACACAAACAAAGTGAGCTCCTTCCAGATCAAGGCTTCCCGAGGTCAGAATTAACTCATAGCCTAAACCAGAAGCCCGCTGTCCTCTCCAAATACAAAAAGAGGGCCTTTAAGGGGATCAAATTCACACTATAGCACCAATCCACTTCGCCAAAGGAAGAAGCCAATCCATCTAGTTAAATAAGAGGCAGTTCACAGAAGCCCTGCCATCACTCACGGGGGTTAGCACGGTCATTTCAAGCTCAAAAAGGCACCCGTAAAGGTTAGATAAAGCTCCTAACATTTGGACCCGGGTCTGGATCTACCTCATTCTATGAACACCATACTCAACAACCTCTATGAAGGCACACAGGATCACATCTACACTTCAACGAACATTGAAACACTGCGTATGTGTAGGGAAAGAGGTTGAATCCAAAGAGGAAAAGACTTATCTCCTAAGATATTCTCGAATCTGTTAATAATCTAAAGTCAATGACTTTTAAATAAAAGATCCTGTCCGATAAGGAGGTAGAGGATTCGTGGAATTTGGGCGGCAGAGTCACAAACTTAACCTATTTGGACTGTGTATAAATAAACCAAGCATGATTGTAAGTTCCTCGGTGTTTGATTGGCATATTTCGTTGACAACCACATTTGGGGATCTATATGTAAGGGTAGTTTAGGGTTTCATTGTTCATAACCAAGCCCAAGCATCAAAGGTAAAATCATCTGCTTAACTTTCATTGAAGAGGTATTAGTGCACACACACACTCATGCATTTTATTTTGATTATCTTGCATATATGGTTATTTGTCATCTTGTGTGCCTTGTGTGTCTTAATTCTTGCTTGAGTGTTGAATGTATGTTTGTGTCTTAAAAAGAGGATTTTTTCCTCTATACCGCTGTCTAGATCGCTCTTTGTGTAGTGCCATTGTTGTGGCCTATACAACGGTGTTTACCAGAGGATGCACGTTGTGTCTACCGCGGTCTATGCATGTTTCATATGCCGCAGTCTCCCAAGCGGAGTTTCACAGATGTTGCATGTTGTCCAGACCACGGTCTGTGAACCCTGGATGCAAAATGGCCTACAGAGTAACATTGTCCAAGTGATACATCGCTCTCTGTGCCGCGGTCTGGACACTTACCTAGACCATGGTACAGTCAGCGGTCATGTCGGGTTTTGGTTGCCTTTCGCCTAAAACGACGTAGTTTCACTTTAGGCTTGATATAAATATATCATCTTCTTCCCAACTCGTTTTTAGAGCTTCTTAACCTATTTTTGAGAGAGATATAAGGTTATTAAGTGAGAGAAGCTCCAAGAAGCCATTTTTACTCAACCATCCTTAAAATCCAAATCATCAAGCATTTTTTAAGCATGGGTTTCTTGTGTGTTCATAACTAGGTATTCTCTACATGCTCTAAACTTTATGGTTTCATTACTAAGACATGTATAACTAGGGTGGTTTCATCCTTTATTGCATATTAATTGCTTGCTTGTATGTTTAATTGCTTTCATTACATGCTTGTGTATTGATTGTTGGTTGAGATGCATTAATTTGTGATAGCTAGAATTTAGGACGGTTTTACCCTTCTAGCTAATTCTTCTTGCCTTTGCATTTAGAACATTGATATCTAGGATTTTCTTTAATTGTCATTTTTAATCCTAGATAAGCATGAATGTCTTCACCTAGCATTTTTGCGTATAGAATATTCTTGCATATTCACTTAGGTTGCCAATATCTCTTCATTGTTGGTTAAGCTTGTGGCTATGTGATTAGTGCACAAGGTTTGTAATCCAAAATCACTATTAAGGCATGTTGGATAGAGTGAAAGGGTTAGTAACTTGAGGGTTAGACGGGAGGTCAACCTAGGTTGTAAACTGTTACTCAATAGTGGATTTTGAGGATCAAGGGTGGCGCTCTAAACAGCCCGTGGTTTTTCCCATTTGGAGGTTTTCCACGTATATATTGCGTGTTGTTATTGTTTTATTTTTGTTGTCTTTTATTTGAACATTTAGTAGAATAGGGTAGAATTGTTAATATTGATTAATTTACGAAATTGGTAATCTATCGAATTAAAACCTATTCACCCCCCCCTCTAGGTTATAGGCATACACTTTCTAAGGAATTTCAATTGGTATCAGAGCCGGTGCCTAGATATACTTAGGTGATCCGTGCATTGTGTGTGTCTTACCTTGTGCATTTTGGTTGTTTACATTTTGTGTGTTGCATTACATTTCCGTCTTCATATCATTTATTACCCTCAAACACTATGAGTGGAAATGGAAATAGTCATGAGGGAGCCTCAAACACAAGACCCCATTTTCTTAATGGGGTGAGTTATGCTACTTGGAAGGGCAAGATGGAAGCCTATCTTTGCCAAATAGATGACCGTGCTTGGATGGCTATTGAAGACGGTTATACTCCTCAGCAATGACCACTGACGATGGTGTAGAAGCTTCTAAGCCCAAGTCTAGTTGAACTACTCAAGAGTTTGAAGCATCCAAGTGGAACAACAAGGCTATGCATGCCATCCTTTATGCCGTGGACGATAATCAATACAAGTTGGTCCAAAACACTAGGATTGCAAAGGAGGCTTGGGACATTCTTCAAACGGCACATGAGGGAACCGAGGTTGTCAAGGACTCAAAGCTCCAAGTCCTCCAAATACAATTTGAGATGATTAGGATGGAGGAGCATGAATGCTTCAATGACTTCCAAGTGAAGTTGATGGATATTGTCAACCAAAGCCATCAACTTGGTGACCCCTATTCTGATAGGAAAGTCAAGGAAAAAATTATGAGGTCACTTCCATCAAGGTTTGAATCAAAAGTGATGGCACTTGAAGAGAATAGTGAGTATAAGAATATGAAGCCAAGTGAAGTCATTGGAAGACTTCTAGTTTATGAGTCAAGATGGAACACCTCACCCACTCCTCCAAAGAAGTAAAAGAGCATTGCCTTGAAGACCACTAAGGTTGAAGAAGAGGAGGAGGACTCAGATGAAGAAATGTCTCTCATGGTTAAAAGATTCCAGAAATTCATAAAGTTTGAGATGAAAGGTTTTAGGTCCATGGGAATGGAAGTGAAAAAGAAAACGCTTTTCAAGAAGATGGAAAAGTCTCAAGAAATTGACTCTAAGAAGGGCATTCAATGCTATGAATGTAGTGGTTTTGGTCAAATCACTCCAGAATGGGAAGAAGGGGAAGGCAATGGCGGCTACTTGGAGTGATAGTGAAGCCTTAGATGAGGAAGAAAAATCTTCAGATGATGAAGATAGAGTTGCCAACTTCATTGCCTTCATAACATCTCATAATGGCAAGGAAGTTGTGAGTGATAAGGAAGAAATAAGTAACTCTAGTGATGAGAGTACCTCTTCCAACTCTGGATTTGATATTGATGAGGAAATGGACTATGTAAACTTTATGAAGTTTTTTTAAAAGTCTAGATTGAAAAAGAAGAAGGAGATTCAAGAGTTGAAAAAGGAGAACCTAGAGTTGACTTTCAAGATTACTCACTTGACTGAGAAAGTAAAGAGTGGAAAAGAGTTAGAAGAGATCTTGAAGTTGGAGCTTGTGATCACTAAGAAGTGTGAAGAGAACTTAAAGAATGAGCTTAGGGAAGCGAAAGAATTAGTTGCCAAGACGACATCGGAATCGAAAGACTTGACAAGATGCTATCATGTGGGAAGAGTCCTAGTGATAAAACAGGCTTAGGATATATGGAAGGTAAGGATACCACTTCCTTAAAGAAGACCATCTTTGTCAAGAGTTAAGAGGATAAAGAGACTCAAGGTTCACACCAACAAATGAGATCGAATGAAGTTGGAAAATCATCAAAGCAAGCTCAAATGAAGGCTCAAACAAATTCTCAAGCTAAAGCTCATCCACTAAAAGCTAGAACTCATCAAACAAGACCTCAACTTCCAAGGAGCTCTCAAAGTCAACAATGGAGTTTTAACCCACAACCAAGAAAAGAAGCTAATTTGGCACAATCACAAAGGGTGTTCCAAAGAAGAGATTTGGCTCAACACCAAAGGACAACTCAAAGGAGAGGGAATTCTTCCATGCTGGCACAAGGATATGGTATGAATTCTTACTTTACTCTCATTTGTCATCATTGTGGAGTTGAAGGTCACATAAGGCCAGATTGTTTTAAATTTATTAAGTTGTGTCGTTTTGAAAGCATGATTGAGAAGAATATGCTAAGAAGATCCAAAATGCATGCACCTAGTAATTTTAGAGCCAATGAACCCAAGGCTCCTATAAATTACAATGTTGCTAATAGGTGGACTAGAACAAATGAGTATGTTTGCCATGTGGCCCAAGTGGTGTTGAAGGCGAAAGCCTCTAACAGTTAGTATCTTGATAGTGGGTGTTCTAGGCACATGACCGAAAATAAGAGTTTCTTTGAGACTCTTGTTATAGAGGATGATGGATTTGTCACCTTTGGTGATGGTTTACGAAAGAAGGTTTTAGGAAAAGGGAACATATCCATCCCCGATTTACCCTCCTTACCTAATGCTCTTTATGTAGATGGCTTGCAAGCTAATCTTATTAGCATATCACATTTTAGTGATGAATGGTTTTCGTTCATGTTTGGTAAAGTTGATTGTTCTATTCTGAGAGAAGATAGACAAGTCCTAGTGAAAGGTAAGAGATCATGTGACAATTGTTATTGTCTTAATTCCAATGGCATCTCTTATAATTTGTCTAGTTGTGATCAAGTTGAATTGTGGCATCAAAGGTTAGGTCATATGAATTTCAAAGACTTGAAAGTTCTTGAGAGGTTGAAAGTTGTGAGAGGCCTTCCTAAGTTTGGAAATAGGATAGAGAGAGTTTGTGGAC
Organism: Dipteronia dyeriana; assembly: GCA_032871835.1. Lineage (NCBI taxonomy): Eukaryota > Viridiplantae > Streptophyta > Magnoliopsida > Sapindales > Sapindaceae > Dipteronia > Dipteronia dyeriana. Next base: position 36,157,569 of record CM065295.1, on the reverse strand, counting down.
CTTGTCAACAAGGAAAACAAACTAAGAGTGTGCATAAGATGGTGAAGTATCTTGTAACTAAGGAGCCATTGGAGCTTCTTCATATGGACCTTATGGGTCCCATGCAAACCGGGAGTCTCAGTGGCAAGAGGTACATTTTTATGTGTGTGGATGATTTTTTCAAGATTTACTTGGACTTACTTTCTTAGAGAAAAATCTGAAATGTTTGAAACTTTTAAAATGCTATGCACTAAAATTCAAAATGAGAAGGATTCTAACATAAAATGCATCAAAAGAATTGGAAGTGATCATGGGAGAGAATTTGAAAATGTTAGCTTTGAAAACATTTATGATAGTCTTGGCATTTCCCATGAGTTCTCAGCTCCTCGAACCCCTCGGTAGTAGAGAGGAAGAATATAGTCCTCCAAGAGATGGCCCGTGTGATGTTGCATAGCAATAATGTGCCTAGGAATTTTTTGTCTGAAGCTGTTAATACGGCTTATTATATAGGCAATAGGGTTTTTCTTCGGCCTTGGACTAGGCAAACCTCCTATGAATTGTGGAAGGGTAAGATGCCAAATGTTAGCTACTTCCACTCATTTGGAAGCAAGTGCTACATTCTAAATGACCGTGATCAACTTGGCAAGTTTGATGCTAAGAGTGATGAGGGGATTTTTATTGGCTATACTCTAAATAGTAAGGCCTATAGAGATTTTAATTTGAAGACATGAAGTGTAATGGAATCATCTAATGTGGTCATAGATGATTGTAGGCCTAAGGTTAGTAACCATGATGAGAAGATTAGTGTGGTTGATGATACTCCCTTGGTAAAGATTGATGAGATTTCAAGTGATGAAAAAACAAATCTTGAAAAAGAGGTCTCTCAATCTCTTGATAGAGATCCTACCTTGGAATCTAAGGAACCCGCTCCTTGGGTTAGACATATCCACAACAAGAGTGACATTCTTGGAAATGTGAATGAGGGCGTGAGGACTAGGCATCAATTAGCAAATCAAATTAGTTATACTTGTTAAACCTCTCAAATTGAACCCAAAAAGGTCGATGAAGCCTTAAGTGATAAGTTTTGGGTCCTTGCTATGCAAGAAGAGCTAAATCAATTTGAAAGTAATGAGGTTTGGACTCTAGTTCCTAAACCAAAGAACACTAATGTGATAGGCACCAAGTGGGTCTATAGGAACAAATCTGATGAGAATGGCAACATTATGTGGAACAAAGCTAGACTTGTTATATAAGGATACTCTTAAATTGAGGGTATCGACTTTGAGGAGACTTTTCTCCCATTGCCCGATTAGAGTCCATTAGGCTTCTCTTATCCATATCTTGTGTTCACAAGATTAAATTGTATTAAATGGATGCTAAGCGTGACTTCCTCAATGGCTTCTTGCAAAAGGAAGTGTTTGTTGAGCAACCCTAAGGGGTTTATGGATCCACACCATCCCAATCATGTTTATCGCCTCAAGAAGGCGATATATGGGTTGAAACAAGCACCGAGGGCTTGGTATGAGCGCCTCACTCTTAATCTTGTTGACAATAGCTATTCTAGAGGTAGTCTTGACAAGACTTTGTTCATCAAGTGCACTAAAGATGAGTTATTCATAGCTCAATTTTAAGTTGATGACATCGTTTTTGGTTCCACCAACAACTTGAAAGTTCAACAATTTGTTGATTTCATGGTTCATGAGTTTAAAATGAGCATGGTTGGTGAACTCAATTACTTCCTAGGCTTGCAAATCAAGCAAATGCATGATGAGATCTTCATATCCCAAGTTAAGTATGCCAAGAACCTAGTGAAGAAGTTTGGCCTTGAGAATGCCAAGCATTGTGACACACCAATGAGTTCCAATATGAAACTTAGCAAGGATGCTAGTGGAAAAAGTGTGGATCAAAGTCTATATTGTGGCATGATAGCGAGCTTGCTATACTTTACTGCTAGTAGGCCCAATATAGCTTTTAGTGTTGGTGTGTGTGCTAGGTATCAAGCCAATCCCAAGGAATCCCATCTATCCTTTGTGAAGAGAATCATTCGATATATGAATGGGACATCCAACTATGGGATATGGTACTCTTTTGACACTAATGCTAGTTTAGTTGCCTTTAGTGATGCAGATTGGGCAGGTAATTATGATGATAGGAAGAGTACATAGGGCGGTTGCTTCTTCCTAGGGAACAATCTTGTGTCATGGATTTGCAAGAAGCAAAATTCCATCTCATTATCCACAGTCGAAGCCGAGTATATAGCCGTTGGGAGTGCTTACACATAACTCCTTTGGATAAAGTAAATGCTTGTGAATTATGGCTTTGAGCAAGGTACTCTAACCCTTTATTGTGATAACATGAGTGCCATCAATATTTCAAAAAATCATGTACAACATTGTTGAACCAAGCATATTGACATTAGACAAAATATCATCAAGGAGCTAGTTGAGAGCAAATGCATTGCACTTTAACATGTGGGCACAAATGATCAACTAGCGGATTTGTTTACGAAACCATTAGATTCAACTAAGTTTAAATCTCTTAGTAGGTCTATTGGAATTTGTCATATGCATTGATGGGTTTTTGGTGGTTGACCCCATATGTGGAGCTAAAGCAAAGAGAGGGAACTTGCATCTTAATAAGCAAATAATTGTTCAATTTTATGCTCTTTAATTAATTGCTTGAGTATCTTGGATGCATATATTATTATATGTCTTTGTATTCAATAAGTGTGTTTTTTCCCTTATTTGAAATGCATGTTCATTTGTGTTCAAACATGTATTTTTGGACTAGGAAATTTGATTGGGAAGTACATTTGATTGACCCAAAGTTTATCTCCATGATTATGAAAACTTGATCTTGACATGCTTAAAGTGTTATTCATGATGAATTTATTGAATGCTTACAAAATGGTTGCAAGTATGTGTGCAAATGACTTTTGAGACTTCATTCAATAAGGATATTATATCCATTTCAAGGATTTTCACATTCCTATAGTCTCTCTCTCTTTACTTTTTGAACAAGGCTACTATCATACGGGCATCTTGCCCGAAAAAATCTAATAGGGTGCAATAGTCGCTCATGTCTTGTTCAACTTGTAAAGTTTGATAGTTGCTCTTTTTTTTTTTGTTAAACTATATCTTGTTTTCCATTGACAATTTGGTGCAAATTGGTTTGACTTCTCTTGGAACCTCATGTGATTTTTTCCTTTGCCAAATACCATGCTTTTGGAAGTTGATTTTGCATATATTTCATTCAAGGAAATCTTTCGCACATGTTCCAATCAATAAAACTTCCATGAATTTCTCTCTCTCTTAATTAACCTGCATAAAGTTGTTGTATATGATTATGCATTTACATTGCAAATATCTGTCTTTGCTAAAACGTTCCGGTTGGGGAATACTCATTTTCCTATCTTGTGACAAAAAAGGGGAGTAGTTTTGGATTTATGGGGAGTTGATATTGGCATGATTTAAGGGGATATTGGCATGATTTAAGGGCAGTTGATATTGGCAAGATTTAAGGGGAGATTGACCTATTGAGAGGGAGTGGATCTATTTAGAGGGAGCGTTTGCTATGTGCATTGTTCATTGCATGTTACTTGTTTCTAATTCATGCAAATTGCGCTTGTTTTTATTTATCTTGATCCCTCTCATACACTTGTCTTGGAAAGTGTAGTTCTTTGTTTTGTAGGGATGATCATTCTACAAGAGATGAAATTAGGTTGAAGATTTAGCTTCAGGTATCTCTTGTAATATATAATGTTTTTTGTTGACCTCTTGTTGTTTCTTGTTGTTTGTTGTGAGGATACTTTGTGATTGAGTGGTTTTGTCACGAAATAGCCAAAGGGGGAGATTGTAAGTTCCTCGGTGTTTGATTGGCTTATTTCGTTGACAACCACATTTGGGAATCTATATGTAAAGGTAGTTTAGGGCTTCATTGTTCATAACCAAGCTCAAGCATCAAAGGTAAAATCACCTGCTTAACTTTCATTGAAGAGGTATTACTGCACACACACACTAATGTATTTTTTTTTAATTATCTTCCATATATGCTTATTTGCCATCTTGTGTGCCTTGTGTGTCTTAATTCTTGCTTGAGTGTTGAATGTATGTTTGTGCCTTAAAAAGAGGATTTTTTCCTCTATACCGTGGTCTAGACAGCTCTCTGTGCAGTGCCCTCACCACGGCCTGAACATCGGTGTTTACCTGAGGACACACGCTGTGTCTACTGAGGTCTGTGCATGTTGCATACGCCGCGGTCTCCCAAGCAGAGTTTTACAGACATTGCATGTTGTCCAGACCGCGTTCTGTACACACTGCATGCACATCGGCCTACAAATTGGCATTGTCTAGGCGATACACCGCTCTCTGTGCCACAGTCTGGACACTTACCTAGACCGCCAGTACAGCCAGCGGTCCTGACGGGTTTTGGTTACCTTTCACCCAAAACGACGTAGTTTAACTTTAGACTTCATATAAATATACCATCTTCTTCCCAACTCGTTTTTAGAGCTTTCTAACCTATTTTTGAGAGAGAGATAAAGTTCTTTAGTGAGAGCTGCTCCAAGAAGCCATTTTTCCTCAACCATCTTTAAAATCCAAATCATCAAGCATTTTTCAAGCATGGGTTTCTTGTGTGTTCATAACTAGGTATTCTTTACATGCTCTAAACTTTATGGTTTCATTACTAAGACATGTATACCTAGGGTTTTAGCATTTATTGTATATTAATTGCTTGCTTGTATGTTTAATCGCTTTCATGACATGCTTGTGTAATGATTGTTAGTTGAGATGCATTAATTTGTGATAGCTAGAATTTAGGACGGTTTTACCCTTCTAGCTAATTCTTCTTGCCTTTGCATTTAGAACATTGATATCTAGGATTTGCATTAATTTTCATTATTAATCCTAGAAAAGCATGAATATCTTGACCTTGCATTTTTGCATATAGAATATTCTTGCATATTCACTTAGGTTGCCACTATCTCTTCACTGTTGGTTAAGCTTGCGGCTATGTGAATAGTGCACAAGGTTTGTTATCCAAAATCACTATTAAGGCCCGTTGGGTAGAGTGAAAGGGTTAGTAACTTGAAGGTTAGACGGGAGGTCAACCTAGGTTGTAAACTTTTAGTCAATAGTGGATTTTGAGGATCAAGGGTGGCGCTCTGAACAGCCTGTGGTTTTTCCCATTTGGAAGGTTTCCACGTATATATTGATAGGATTATGCTCGATAGCAAGAGTGTAATATTGTAATTAACAATATTTTCATATTAATAAAGTGATTTCTAGTTTAACAAATCTTATAGCATTTATAGTTTAATTATTATAATTGTCAAAAATAAATAATCATAAGGTCAAAAGACAATGAAAAAAGAAGAATTGTTCATACATCTAGATATGTATGAGGTAGACACAATTCTTTAGTTAGTCTTGAATAATATTCACAACTTAAGATAGAAGGTTGGGCGCCTTTATCTTGTCAAAGTTGTATATTCTTTTGCTAGCATTTGAGTGGGATCAAATGTGTTATGATGAGTCCAAAATCATCAAAGTGTGGTGCCTTTAGGCAAAACAATCTAGTGCACTAGGTGCATTGAATAGGATCAAAATGAAATACTTTATCTAGAACCATCAATGGATACAAGTTTTCATTTGAAGACAATCATAGAGTCTATCTTAATCCTGAGATAAATGATGGACTTATGGTTGCAAGTGTTATCATTTGAGCTATCAATGAGTACGATTATATAGTATAGTCTATCCTTGATAGTTTGGTGGTATTCATTTGTTAATCGATAGAGGACTTCATTTATAGTTATGGACATCGTGGCTCCATTTATGAAATGAGAGTAGAATACCATCATATGGATGTTTTGAGGTATTGGATATTAAATCTTAACGTTAAGTTTTCAATAGTGTCTATTGAAATATGGCTTCTGGACAAATCAAAATATCCAAGTTCAAAATGTGGTCATATAAGTAAATATGGTAACTTGGAGAGCTATAGGCGGTCTATGAGCTCTTGGCGATTACTGGTATTCTTCACGAGGATACATTTTCTGCAATAAGGTTGTTTAGGGTACGAATGAGTAACATCAACTTATTATATGTTTAAGAGTTCAATTTTAGTTCTTTAGTGGAATGAACTAAAATTAAATAGATTGGACCTAAATGAATCATTTGTTGATTGTGATTGGGTTGTGTCTATTGGAGCTTAAATTTAGATAGCCCGCAAAGATCCTCAATCCACACGAACTTGTATGGATCACTTAATATATTCTACCAGACCAATAGGGGTCCATCTAGAATTGTCATAAGGCATGTAAACTTGTTTCTTTTTGTAATAATAGGTCTAGTTCACATGTGGACTTTTATTAAAGTCCAATGGATTTAATAAAATAAGAAAAATAATATATGGCCTTTATACTAGGTATGGCCGCAAAGGCTATGGTGAATAGCTTATATATATTATTTTTATTTTATTATTATTTAATTAAATGGAAATTAATTAATTTGTTGAATTAATTAATTATTTAATTAAAAGTCAAAATCTTTTTCCTAAAAGGAGATGGTCTCCTAAAACTATACTATTGATGGTAGTATAGTTAATGTTAAAGACTATATTTGATAAGTAGATAAATAAAAGGAATTATTTATCTAATCAAATTAGGAAGTCTTTAATATGGTTACCAAAACACAATTGAGTTGGATTAGGAGTCTTGGTGTAGGAAAGAATTCTTTTTGGAAAAGGATTATTGGTCACCAAGTAAAACTACTTAGTGGTAGAATTCTTATTTGAAAAGGATTCATGACCACCAAGTTAATCTACCTAAAGATAGAATTCTTGTCCATCAAGCAATCTTTCCTAGGAAAGATTGAACTCTCCTAATCTATAACAAAGACATAAAATTCGGCCAACAACATATGGTTATAGGAGTAGTTAATTTCCTTTTAGATAAGACTCTTAACTACCAAATAAATCCACCTAATGAATGGATTCTTGCCAACCAAGTGAATCCTTCTTAGGAAAGGATTTATGATCCTATATATATGTGCATGGTGAATTTCGGTCATGACTAAGGCAACTAGAGGTGAATTTTCAACCAAGCTTATTTTCTAAGAGATAAATTCGGCCATCATAGGAATTTTGAGGGAGAAAAATCTGATTTTACTCTAGACAAAATTCGATCATCTCTAACCAATAGTGTGGGAATTCAGCCAAGTAGAGAAAAAAGGGGAACGTTTTTGTTTTCGATAGTATACTGATATCCTTTACAGCAAAAGGGTTTTGTGTACAACATCGAATCAAGGTTCACGCGAGTTTCAATCAAATTGATTGATAATTCACAAGTGACCGGACTTTCTTGGATTTTTCTCTTGGAGGATATTTGTAACTAACAAAGAATTTTTTTTTGCTTTATCTCCATCCTTAGGAATACAAATTAAAGAAAGGGTGCCCACACTCCTAGGTGATTCACGTTCGTGATTGGATTGGAAGATCTTGCGGAATCAATTCGGAGCTTGTTCAATAGTCACGAGAAAAAGGTACGATACTTTTATATACGTCAATTAATCTAGGGTTAAGGTTCTCGTTGCATAAAGGGAATTTCTTTTATTTATATGCAAACCCTAATTTCGTTTTTATCACGCTTCTGTTGTGTTTTGAACCAATTTTTCCCTACGTATATTGCGTGTTGTTATTATTTTATGTTTGTTGTCTTTTATTTGAACATTTAGTAGAATGGAGTAGAATTGTTAATATTGATTAATTCGCAAAATTGGTAATCTATAGAATTAAAATCTATTTACCCCTCCCCTCTAGGTTATAGACGTACACTTTCTAGGGAATTTCAATGATAAAAAGGAAAGAGGGGAATTGACAATTGACAGTACAAGGAGAGAGTTGGAGATTCTGGCCTAAATTATGTATTCAGACATGGCCTCAACTATTATCTACTATTCGACAGGCACGGGGTCGCCACCCTATTATATCCCAGATAGATCATGAGTGTTTAGAAATCCATTTATATTCAAGGTTAATAACAAAATCATTACATTCCCGTCTTCATTGCACTTAAATTCATACATCCATCTTTATTCAACCAGGCTAGGTGCCCAAGGTACCGACCCTGGCCATCACCTTTGTGCTGGTGGTTTCAAGGATGTTAACCGAAATTTCTCACCTCAAGCAAATTCTTTGTTAACACTTTCTGGGGTCGTCTGTGGGAACAACCTACGCCATAATTTCTACTCTTACGAGTTTGTTATTTTGTAGTAATCATGAGGCTTCGCTCCTCTCAAGGACAACCCAAAACCTCGGGACATCCATCTGCATCCTCAACCAGAAAGGGCTGAAAAAGGGAAAGAAATCCAAGGCTCATAAGCTTGCCTTTCGTCAACAAGGTACAGAGCAGACAACAACCCCTCTAGCGATGGACCCAGCTGTGATCAATCAACATGCAACAACCATTATGGAAAATGTCCACCTATGTCTTGCAGCCGAAGGGATTGATCCTCAATTGGCAAATCTGGGAATCTAAGGAGAAGCAAGCCGACCCGCTGCTAGGCAGCCTGTTTCGATCGACTGGAACCCCCCTACCGATCCCTGCCTACCATAGGACATGGCCTACAACCTCTATCCGGGAAAGTTAGGGCCCATGCCCCTGATCCCGAATAGGCCAACCAACTATAGACCTATACAGGTTAAGTCGACAACCGACATTCCGCCAAGGACACCTCACAGCCCTCATCGACCACTGAATTCCGGAAAGGAACCTTTAGCTGAAGCCAGAGGTAGCTGAAAAATCATGTAATCGGACCCCGTCCCTGAGGATGACAAAATGAAGGTATCTAGCTCTTCGGAGGGATCTGACAGCGAGAGCTCCAAGGTTGACTCTAAGAAACACCGAAATAAGCGTCCGAGGAACCAGATAGCCAAGATGTAGAAGAAGATCCAACAGTTGAAAAGTGGGAAGAGTAAAAAGGTCAAAAGAGACCCCCTGAACGAGATGAACGCCCCCTTTGCCAGATGAATTCGGGAGGCAGAGCTCCCACTAAAGTTTAAGATGTCATCAGCAAGTTCTTCGGTACGAAGGATCCTTTAAGCTACTTGGAAAGTTGAGTCCAACAAATGGAAGTCCGAAACATAACCAGGGTCGTCATGTGCAGAATGTTCACTACCACCCTAACTGACTACGCCCATACTGTTAGGGTTTATGCCCTAAGCATGTAATTTGTAAATGGATTTATGAATGAAATAAAAGGAAAGGTTTAATTCATTCTATTATGTTATTTATTTTATAAACTTGTGTATGTATTAACATCCTGGATTGCCGGATGTAATCTCGAACTGTGTATATAAGTGTCATATACGGATGGATACAGCAATAGACATGCAATCTAAAGAGTCCATAGATAGCAAATAAAGCTGGGTACTTTATTTATGGTTAATCTATAGCTGTGGTCCATTCCGTAATGTACAGTGATTCTATCCTGAATCATTCATATGAGATATGGTAATGGAGGCACCTTGTATGATGTGATCATATAGGACTGGGCCATGATCTATATAATCTCACACAAAGATCCGTTTACCAATGAGATTCATATATATCAACTAATGATGGTTATATATGGGTGATCTTAATCCTAAGTGTCTTATCGACTCCTTCAGGTTAGATCGTGGTATTTGATATACCATAGGTGAGGTCAGATGTATTTCTTGATCAATATACTTCGTATGTTGGGATTGCGGTTTGGCTTGTGGCTGGGAAGGTTTGTACATAGTAGTGGAATCCATTCCTTCTTGTGAGAAGTAGATGGTAGTTCCCTTAAGGGTTGATTCGGGGCTTGGACAATATGAGCGCTCTCCTAATTTCGTGAGGAAGTAGGATTTATTGTCCATTAAAGAATCAATGGTACTTAAAGGATATATGTAATTCGAGGGGTATAACGGACATTATGACCCAGCTCTAATTATGAACTATTGTGGAGGATCACACCATATGTAATAGCTATATCGATGGACACCGAGTTGTATCGGTCTGTGTAAAAATGTCTGCAGTTGAGAGAGTGCAGCTTCGAGTTTTTAGTGGAATAACACCGGAGTTAATAATCAAGGAATATTAATTAAAGAGTTTAATTAATGATTCTGAGGATTATTGGAGCTCAAAATACTGTGGGTCCATTAGGTCCCCTTGCTAGCCTGATCGATTTAGGTAACAAGGGTCACGGTTAATTAATTGGATTGTCCTGTTACTTTTGTTACGAAAGTGACACGTATTTATTCGGGAACTAATTGAATAATGAGATTATTTAATTAATAGATAATGGTGATTAAATAACTTAAATAATGAGATTATTTAATTATGTTATTAATCACAAAATGGAGGGTGTATGTTGATATTTATTTTTGAATAAAATAAGATAATGTGAATATTTTATTTTATTAAATTAAATAATTTATTTTTGAATTTAAATAGTTTGAATTCAAAAATTAAAATCAAATTAAAGATATGAGATATTTTTTATTTGAAAGTTTTTAAAAATCAAATATAAATTTGATCAAATTCTTAAATATTATATATAAGATATATTTAATTAAAAAAAAAAGGTTGTTGTGCGTTTTACGCACAACAATATACATATATATATATATATAAAATTTGGAAAAAGAGAGAAAAGTGTGTAAGTGTTGTATACTTATATCAAAAGAAAGAGTTTCTTTTTTTTCTCTCTTTTACATCCTCCATTCTTGTTCTTGAGTTCGTGACGCGCCCACATGCAGTTACCAGTCCCGGGATATAGTGAGGAAGATCAGTGGTACAGACCAGGAGCATATTGAATAAGTGAAGGAGCCTCCAAACGTTGGTATGGTTCTTTTAATATATTTTTTATTATTGATTATAATTTCCTGTATTTACATATATATTTTATTAGTGTAATAATTTTTATATGTATTTGTTCCGAAAATAATGACGATCAAAAGTTCACTGGTCCCAGATACAGATTACGATCTGTAAAAAAAATAAAAAAAATAAAAACCCGTTTCCGCTACGTGATCGATGAATTTGGTATCAACAATTGGTTTCAGAGCAAAGGCAGTGGCGACTGGCCGATCCCCTGGAACTCTCACGCGTGATCGTGTGATGAAGCGTGGCTCTCCGCCTAGGGGCTTCTTAGAGGAGTGCTCTGATAGGTATCTGTGGGTGTCACCCCAAAGAGTTGAGAACGGGCCCACACCCATGAGATGGGAATTGGTATCAACAATTGGTATTAGAGCCAATTTTATTTTCGGAATAGGAACTTGTTTTTCGATGCTCCTGTATGTATGATTGTTTAGGTACGATTTAAATTGACTGTATGATGTTTTGGTATGTATATTAATTTTTTTTTATTTACAAAAACATGATCGATCGTTAATTATATGGTACTGTGGATTTAGGTATTATGGGTTGTATAATTTTTTTTATTATATATATTTTTAAGTATTATTGGATTGTAAAACAAAAAATGTAACCTATATTGAAGACCTGGAAAATTCACAGTACTCGGTCAATTCATGTATGCTTTATATTATGTGATGACAAAAAGCATTGTCATGCATACGTATGTCATTTAGATTAGAAGTGCCTACATAAATATATTTGATATGTCATACATGCATCATAGCCTATATTTTATGTATTTTTTTTAATGTGATTAAAATGGATAAATACATAAATTGGCTATGAAAATGGGATTAGTTTTTTAATTGTTAAAAAACTTGGTAATTCACATTAATATTAATCTAGTTATTAAAGAGTTTAATAAGTTAGATTAATATGGTCATTTATAGTAATTAGGATTAATTTGATTAATTGTCTAATTATAAATGAACCGAAAATTGTGTTAGAGTTTTAATAGTTAAAACTTGGTAAACATTTTTATAAGAATCTGAGCTTAGTAAATAGTTTACAAAGATTTAGACTATTTACTGATAGATTACATTTTTAATTGTTAAAAATCATTAATAATTTATTAGTTAATTATAAATTGTTTCTAATAATGAATTAGTTAATGCACTAGATAACTTGATTAAGTTAGCCGTTTGATCCTGTAGAGTCTAGGTACATTAACGGATAATAGAAAACCCTAGTTTTAAAATAGTTAGTGGGAGAGGGATATATGACATATATATCCCGCGGTCTTTATCATTAGTTCAACACCGTGAGATCCGAATGGGGCATTGTGACGGCTTTGCTTTCGTCCTCCCTAAGGAGGATTTCCACAAAGGTCAATACCAAGGTTGACTTTCTAACGGATAAGATTTCTAAGGGTATTTCAAGATTGACCGACCCTAAGGCGACAATTCTCGAGTTAAGCTCATGAGATCTGAAATGGTGGGTTACACTCATGAAGGTTTTGATTAAGTTTGTTAATTAAAAACCTGACTGAATAAACGATGGTTGAGTGATATGGAATAAGAGTTATTCTAGAATATCATTTGATTGAGAATGTCTCGGTCCAACATGAAAAGATTTGATTAACCCTAAGGTGACACTTTTTTGTGGTATGTTGGATTGTCGTGGTATAGTAACTATTTTTAGGGTAGTTCTAGTTCGTTAAACATGTTCATACATCATTAAATTTATACCAAAGCACCCGCACTTGTTTTAAATAAATGACTGAATGAATTTTTTATTTATTTCAGCAATGTCTTCTGCGTTACTTCAAATTCTCGCAAACGACAAATTAACTGGTGATAACTACACAAAGTGGAAACTTAATATTAATGCAATTTTGGTCACCAAAGACCTTAAGTTTGTGCTTACGGAGGAATGTCCTTCACCGCCTACTGCCAATGCCACACGAACTGTTCGTGAGGCATACCAGCGATGGGTCTCATATGATGAGAAGGTCCGAACATATCTGTTGGCATCTATGACAGACGTGCTTGTCACAAAGCACGACGCAATGACTTCAGCATTCGAAATCATGGAGTCATTGCAAGTTATGTTCGGGCAGCCCTCCGAGCAAAAGCGACATGAAGCAGTTCGTTCTGCTATGCTCGCTCGCATGAAGGAAGGAAAGTCAGTTCTAGAACATGTCCTTAGCATGATGTCCTACTTCAACAAGAAAGAAGTCAATGGTGGGTCCATTGACGAACCCAGTCAGGTGAGCATCATACTGACGACTCTTCCGAAGAGTTTCGATCAATTTCAAAGCAACTACGGGATGAACAAGTTAAAGTTCAGTCTTACACAGTTGCTTAATGAGCTCGCTACCTTTAAGTCCTTGATTAAGGACAACAAAGGCAAGACCGGTGAGGCAAATGTTGTTGAACAATCTTCCTCTAATAATAAGAAGAGGAAAAGGTTCGTTGGGAAGGCAAAAGGAAAGCCCAAGCCCAAGAAAGCCCAAAACAAAAAGAAGGGCACCTTCACTGACCAAGACAAAGGAAAATGTTTCCATTGTAACAAGGTCAGGCACTGGAAGAGGAACTGTCCTTAGTATCTGGAGAAGGTAGCCAAGAAGAAAAAGATGAAAGGTAAAGATGATTCTTCACCCTGGATAGTTGATTCGGGGGCCACTAATCATGTTTGTTCTTCTTTGCAGTGGACTGATTCTTGGACACAGCTAGAGGAGGGAGCCTTCTCAATGCGTGTAGGGTCGGGGGATGTCGTATCGGCCAAAGCAGTGGGAGCAATAAGATTGCAATTTTGTAATAATAATAGTTTTTTATTATTAAACAATGTTTTTTATATTCCTGGATTTATACGGAATTTGATTTCCGTTTCTAAGTTGTTAGAACAAAAATATTATGTTTCTTTTAATAATAAGTATGTTATTATAGGAAAGAATGGTATGAATATTTGTTCAGGAATTAATGAAAACAATTTGAATGTGTTAAGACTGTTAATACATAATACACTGCTCAACACCGAAATATTTAAGGTTGAAAAACCAAAAACTAAACGACATAAGATTTCTCCAGATAATGACACGTATCTCTGGCCTCTAAGGCTTGGTCATATCAACCTTGACCGGATAGACAGATTAGTAAAAAGCGGACCTTTAAGTGAGTTAAAGGTTGGCATATTACCTATCTGCAAATCTTGTCTGGAAGGTAAGATGACTAAGAGACCTTTTACTGGAAAAGGGCTTAGAGCTAAAGAACCGCTAGAGCTTATAACTACAGACATCTGCGGACCGATGAATGTTAAAGCTAGGGTTGGTTATGAGTATTATGTCACCTTTATAGATGACTACTCAAGATACAGATACGTCTACCTAATGCAACGAAAGTCGAAAACATTTGAAAAGTTTAAAGAATTTCGAGCTGAAGTTGAGAATCAATTAGGTAGGACTATCAAGTCAATATGATTGGATCATAGAGGTTAGTACCTTGACCAAGAGTTTGAAGACTTCATGGTCGAGCATGGGATAGTTTCTCAACTCACAGCTCCCGGTACACCTCAGCAAAATGGTGTAGCGGATAGGAGAAATAGAACCCTAATGGAAATGGTGAGATCTATGATTAGTTTCTAATCATTACCAAATTCCTTTGGGGGATATGCGTTACAAACAGCAGCATACATTTTGAATGTAGTGCCATCAAAATCTGTTCCCAAGACTCCCCTAGAGTTGTAGAATGGTCGTAAAGCTAGTTTATGACATTTCTGTATATGGGGGTGTCCAGCACACGTGCTGAAGAACAGAACTGGAAAGCTAGATTCCATGTCTGTTGTCTGCCTGTTTGTAGGATACTCCAAGGAGACCAGAGGTGACACTTCTATAGTCCCGAAGATAACAAAGTATTTGTATCGACAAATGCATCGTTTCTTGAGGACAATTACATTAGTGACCATAAACCTCATTCCAAGATTGTATTAAATGAGTTGGAGCCTTGTGAGACTAGTGCTTCATCAACAAGAGTTGTTGATCCACAAACATCTGGGAGTCAGATGGTTCCTGATCAGGATACACTACCACCTAGACGTAGTGAGAGGGTTGTAAGACAACCTGAACACTATTTAGCTATAGGTGAGGGACAAGGTGTTGTCTTTGCTGATAGTGTGGATGATCCATTGACATTTAAGAATGCAATGGAAGATCCTGATAAAGAGGAATGGCTTAAAGACATGAATCTTGAGATGGAGTCCATGTACTTTAACTCAGTCTGGGATCTTGTAGACTTACCAGATGGGGTAAAACCCATTGGGTGTAAGTGTATCTACAAGAGAAAGAAAGGAGTAGACGGGGAAGGTAGAGACCTTCAAGGCAAGGCTAGTGGCAAAGGGTTATACCCAGAAAGAGGGGGTCGATTATGAAGAGACCTTCTCGCCAATAGCCATGTTTAAGTCTATTAGGATTCTCTTATCCATTGCTGCCTATTTTGATGTTGAAATTTGGCAAATGGACGTCAGGACTGCATTCTTGAATGGAAATCTTGATGAACTCATCTATATGATGCAACCAGAGGGATTCATGTCTCCAGATCAAGAGCAAAAGGTTTGCAAGCTGTAAAGGTCCTTTATGGACTTAAGCAAGCATCTAGATCCTGGAACTTTAGGTTTGATGATGTGATCAAAACCTATGGCTTCGAGCAAAACGTCGATGAGCCTTGTGTCTACAAGCACATCATTGATAAAAAAGTAGTTTTCTTGGTCCTATACGTAGATGATATCCTACTCATTGGGAATGATGTGGGAGTGTTGTCTAATGTAAAGGGCTGGCTGGCTAGCCAATTCCAAATGAAAGATTTAGGAAAGGCAAGTTATGTTTTAGGGATCCAACTTATAAGGGATCGTAAGAAAAAACTTATAGCACTGTCTCAGGCATCATATATCGACAAGATTCTTGTACGTTTTTCAATGCAAGACTCCAAGAAAGGTAATTTACCTTTCAGACATGGAGTTCACTTGTCTAAGGAACAGTGTCCTAAGACACCTCAATAAGTTGAGGATATGAGACGTGTTCCCTATGCATCAACAGTAGGTAGTCTCATGTATGCTATGTTATGCACGAGACCGGACATCTGCTATGCAGTGGGAGTAGTCCAACCCATGATTGGATCATTGGATTGCTGTCAAGACTATTCTCAAGTATCTTCAGAGAAAGGGAGATTATATGTTATTGTATTTCGAACAGAATTTGATCCCGTTAGGATACACGGATTCTTATTTTCAGTCAGATAGGGATTCTAGAAAATCCACGTCTGGATCAGTATTTACCCTGGGTGGTGGAGCCATTGTGTGGAGAAGTATCAAGCAATCTTACATTGCTGACTCCACCATGGAAGCCGAATATGTAGCTGCTTGTGAAGCTGCTAAAGAGGCTGTTTGGCTCCGTAAGTTCTTGAGTGATCTGGAAGTTGTTTCAGACCTGGATAAGCCCATCACACTTTATTGTGAGAACAGTGGTGCTTTGGCTAATTCCAAAGAACCAAGAAGCCACAAGAGAGGGAAGCATATAGAGAGAAAGTATCATCTCATAAGAGAGATAGTGTAGAGAGGAGATGTGATCGTCAACAAGATAGCCTCACAAGACAATCATGTTGATCCATTTACGAAGACCTTACTGGCTAAAGTGCTTTTGGGTCACCTAGATGGTCTAGGGTTACGAGACATGCCTTACATGCTTTAGTGCAAGTGGGAGATTGTTGGGGTTTATGCCCTAAGCATGTAATTTGTAAATAGATTTATGAAGTAAATAAAAGGAAAGGTTCAATTCATTCTATTATGTTATTTATTTTATAAACTTGTGTATATATTAACATCCTGGATTGCCGGATGTAATCTCGAACTATGTATATAAGTGTCATATACGAATGGATACAGCAAGAGACGTGCAATCTAAAGAGTCCATAGATAGCAAATAAAGCTGGGTACTTTATTTGTGGTTAATCCATAGCTGTGGTCCATTCCGTAATATACAGTGATTCTATCCTGAATCATTCATATGAGATATGAGAATTGAGGCACCTTGTATGATGTGATCATATAGGACTGGGCAATGATCTATATGAATCTCACACTAAGATTCGTTTACCGATGAGATTCATATATATCAACTAATGATGGCTATATATGGGTGATCTTAATCCTTAGTGTCTTATCGACTCCTTCAGGTTAGATAGTGGTATTTAATATACCATAGGTGAGGTCAGATGTATTTCCTGATCAATATACTCCGTATGTTAGGATTGCGGTTTGGCTTGTGGCTGAGAAGGTTTGTAAACAATAGTGGAATCCACTCCTTCTTGTGAGAAGTAGATGGTAGTTCCCTTAAGAATTTATTCGGGGCTTGGACAATATGAGCGCTCTCCTAATTCCGTGAGGAAGTAGGATTTATTGTCCATTAGAGAATCAATGGTACTTAAAAGATATATGTAATTAGAGGGGTATAACGGACATTATGACCCAGCTCTAATTATGAACTATTGTGGAGGATCACACCATATGTACTAGCTATATCGATGGACACTGAGTTGTATCGGTCTGTGTAAAAACGTCTGCAGTTAAGAGAGTGCAGTTTCGGGTTTTTAGTGGAATAACACTGGAGTTAATAATCAAGGAATATTAATTAAAGAGTTTAATTAATGATTCCGATGATTATTGGAGCTCAAAATACTGTGAGTCCATTAGGTCCCCTTGCTAGCCCGATTGATTTAGGTAACAAGGGTCACGGTTAATTAATTGGATTGTCCAGTTTATTATGTTACGAAAGTGACACGTATTTATTTGGAAACTAATTGAATAATAAGATTATTTAATTAACAGATAATAATGATTAAATAACTTAAATAATGAGATTATTTAATTATGTTATTAATCACAAAATGGAGGGTGTATGTTGATATTTATTTTTGAATAAAATAAGATAATGTGAATATTTTATTTTATTAAATTTAATAATTTATTTTTGAATTTAAATAGTTTGAATTCAAAAATTAAAATCAAATTAAAGATATGAGATATTTTTTATTTGAAAGTTTTAAAAAATCAAATATAAATTTGATCAAATTCTTAAATATTATATATAAGATATATTTAATTAAAAAAAAAAGGTTGTTGTGCGTGAAACGCACAACAATATACATATATATATATATATATAAAAATTGGCAAAAGAGAGAAAAGTGTGTAAGTGTTGTATACTTATATCAAAAGAAAGAGTTTCTTTTTTTTCTCTCTTTTACATCCTCCATTCTTGTTCCTGAGTTCGTGACGCGCCCACATGCAGTTACCAGTCCCGGGATATAGTGAGGAAGATCAATGGTACAGACCAGAAGCATATTGAATAAGTGAAGGAGCCTCCAAACGTTGTTGTGGTTCTTTTAATAATTTTTTTTATTATTGATTATAATTTCCTGTATTTACATATATATTTTATTAGTGTAATAATTTTTATATGTATTTGTTTCGAAAATAATTACGATCAAAAGTTCACTGGTCCCAGATACAGATTACGATCTATATAAAAAAAAAAAATTAAAAAACCCGTTTCCGCTGCGTGATTGGTGAATTTGGTTCTAACACATACATGGTTCAGAAAGCTCCCCGCAGACAGTGTGGACTCCTATAAAAAGCTATCAACTGATTTCTACTAATAATTCTAGGGAATCAAACCCCGGATGAAAGATCCTATCTATTTACAGTTTGTGATCCAAGAGCGAGGGGAAACCCTCCAGGCATACATTGAGCGGTTCCACAAGGAGGTCATCCAGATGGGTGTCTTCACTGAGAAAGAGACCCTTGTCAATTTCAGACGGAACCTATGGGCGGGTAAGCTTTTTCGATCCTTTACCAAGCGACCTCTAGAGATCTACCTAAAGGCCTATGATCGGGCACTAGAGCAAGTCGAAGTCAATGAACAACTCAAGGTCAAAATGGAGCATGACGACATGAGAACGGAAAAATGACAGAAGAAGGAAACTCTAAGACCTGAACCAGTTCATAAGAATCAGAATAAACCTCCTAACAGGTCAACCTTCCGTTTTCCTGTTTCTCAACCCAAACAAGAAAGGTACCCAGCAAGCCGAACCCCTCCACGGGCTTCGCTTCCTCTAAGGATAGTAGTGCCTATAGCACGAGATAATAGAGGATACGATCACTACACCCCTTTAAATACATCCCGTGAAACAATCTACCTCACCATCCGGGATAAAGGGCTACTATAAAAGCCCACGCCCATGAAAGCCCCCGTCGATAGGAGGAACCAGTATAAGTACTGTGACTTTCATGAAGACGTTGGCCACAACACTTCGAAGTGCTATAACCTACGTAACCAGATCGAGGCTCTAATAATTGAAGGATGCTTGATAGAATTCTTACAGTAAGTTAGTGACAACATTCAGACTGGGAGGGAAGTACAAGCTGAGATCCGCGAGCAAGTGGATCTAATGCAACAAATCCAGGTGATACTTACCATCAGCGGAGGTCCTACATTGGCTAGCACCTCAAATAATACAGGGAAAAACCATGCGAGGAAGATCTCTCGTGTAGATAAAGGGTGAGGTATCTTCAAGGTTAATCAAAGCCAAGTTGGCCCCTCCTAGTTGGCACAGATTATTTTCACCAAGGAAGACGTATACAATACTGTACAACCTCATAATGATCCCATGGTGGTCACGGTACAAATTGCCAATTGCATGGTCTATTGCGTGCTTGTTTACACAGGCAGTAGCGTTGACATCCTCTTCAAAGATACATTGGAAAAGCTGAACTTGAAACAGTGGTGTTACAAAAGCTTAATTACCTTGTTGTATGGATTTACTGGGGACCCAATCATACTTGTAGGGTCAAAGATCCTTCCAGTAATCGCTGGAACAGCCCGCCTCCAGTAAAATATCATGATGAAGTTCGTGTTGGTCGATACGCCATCAGTCTACGACGCGATATTAGAAAGACCTTTCTTGTCATCCTTGAAGGTGGTCTTATCCATTTACCATAATGTCTTAAAGTTTCCAGTAGGAGACAAGGTAGGGGTAATGTGTGGTGATCAACAAGAAGCTAGTAAGTGCTATGCAGTGTTTGCCAGCTCGACAGCCCTAGCGAAACAGTTTGCACAGGCTACGATAATACAGAATGGGGTAACCCCCGAGATGACCTTGGAGGGTGTAGAGCTCACAAACCACCCAGAGGACAATCCCGAGATTCCAGATGAAAAGGAGTAGAGCAGAAAATGGGCCAGCAGGCATCCAGTGAACAAGCTAGAAGAGGTACCCATCCGGATGGATGACTCCATGAAGGTCGTTAAGGTTAGAGCGACCCTCAAACAGGGAGTGAAGGAAGGTCTGATCAGGCTCCTCAAAGAATTCAGCGACGTCTTTGCTTAGAGTCACGACGAGATGGCAGGAATCTCGATATCATTGGCTGCTCACTAATTGGAAGTAGATCCGACCATTAAGTTTGTTAGATAAAAAAGGGGTCATTTTAACGTCAAAAGAATTGTCGCAGTTCAATAAGTAGTGGACAAGTTGATCAGAACAGACTTCATCAGAGAGACACGCTACCCCGAATGGATCTCCAACCTGGTCATGGTCACGACGGCGAATGGGAAGTGGTGAGTGTGTGTTGACTATACCTACCCCAACCAGGCGTGTCCAAATGACAGTTTTCCTTTACTAAAGATTGATCAGTTGGTTGACTCCACATCCGGGAACAAGCTCATAAGCTTCATGGATGCATTCTTGGGTTTCAACCAGATCATGATACACCCTACTGACCAAGACAAGACTAGCTTCATCACCGGGCAGGGTCTGAATTGCTATAAGGTGATGTCGTTCGGGCTTAAGAATGTGGGAGCTACATATCAACGGTTGGTCAATCGACTGTTCAAGCTCGAAATTGGAAGATCAATGAAAGTATATATCGATGACATGATTACCAAGTCACCGACCATAGAAGGACATCAGAATGACATTCACAGAACTTTCCTGATCCTAAAAGAAAATCGGATGAGATTGAACCCCTCCAAGTGTGATTTTGGGGTAACTGAAGGAATGTTTCTAGGCTTCATGGTTCACGAGAGAGGAATAGAGGCTAACTCAAAAAATATCAAGGCTATCCTAGATCTAGAATCCCCAACGTCGCACAAACAGGTTCAAGTCTTGACCAGACAGATAACAGCACTCAACAGGTTCATTTCTCAGTCCACCGATAAATGTTTCCCTTTCTTTAAAGCTATCAGGTAGGGAAGGAACATGAAATGGGACAAGGAGAGCGAGCAAGCTTTCCAAGCTTTGAAGAAGTATTTGTCAAGCCCTCCATTATTGGTTAAGCCAAGTCTGGGAAAGGAGCTGCAAATCTATTTGGCCGTTTCAGAAATGGCAGGGAGTGGGAACTATTAGGATTATGCTCGATAGAAAGAGTGTAATATTGTAATTAACAATCTTTTCATATGAATAAAGTGATTTCTAGTTTAACAAATCTTATAGCATTTATAGTTTAATTATTATAATTGTCAAAAGTAAATAATCATAAGGTCAAAAGACTATAAGAAAAGAAGAATTGTTCATACATCTAGATATGTATGAGGTAGACACAATTCTTTAGTTAGTCTTGAATAATATTCACAACTTAAGATAGAAGGTTAGGCGCCTTTATCTTGTCAAAGTTGTAGATTCTTTTGCTAGCATTTGAGTGGGATCAAATGTGTTATGTTGAGTCTAAAATCATCAAAGTGTGGTGTATTTGGCATAAGAATCTAGTGCACTGGGTGCATTGAATAAGATCAAAATGAAACACTTTATCTAGAACCGTCAATGGATAAAAGTTTTCATTTGAAGACAACCAGAGAGTTTATCTCAATCCTGAGATAAATGATGGACTTACGGTTGCCAGTGTTATCATTTGAGCTATCAATGTGTACGATTATATAGCATAGTCTATCCTCGATAGTTTGGTGGTATTAATTTGTTAATCGATAGAGGACTTCATTTATAGATATGGACATCGTGGCTCCATTTATTGAATGAGAGTAGAATACCATCACATGGATGATTTGAGGTATTGGATATTAAATCTTAACATTAAGTTTTCAATAGTGTCTATTGAAACATGGCTTCTGGACAAGTCAAAATATCCAAGTTCAAAATGTGGTCATATGAATAAATATGGTAACTTGGAGAGCTATAGGCGGTCTATGAGCGCTTGGCGATTACTGGTATTCTTCACGAGGATACACTTTCTCCAATAAGGTTGTCTAGGGTATGAATGAGTAAATATCAACTTATTCTATCTTTATTTAAGAGTTCAATTTTAATTATTTAGTGGAAAGAACTAAAATTAAATAGATCGGACCTAAGTGAACATTTGTTGATTGTGATTGAGTTATGTCTATTGGAGCTTAAATTTAGATAGCTCACTAAGATCCCCAATCCACAAGAACTTGTATGGATCACTTGATATATTCTACCGGACCAAATGGGGTCCATCTAGAATTGTAATAAGGCATGTGAACTTGTTTTTTTTTTTGTAAGAATAGGTCGAGTTCACATGTGGACTTTTTATTAAGGTCCAATGGATTTAATAAAATAAGAAAAATAATATATGGCCCTTATATTAGATATGGGCGGCAAAGGCTATTGTAAATAGCTTATATATATTATTTTTTTATTTTTTTATTTAATTAAATAGAAATTAATTAATTGGTTTATTAATTAATTATATAATTAAAAGTAAAAAATCTTTTTCCTAATAGGAGATAGTCTCCTAAAACTATACTACTATTGGTAGTATAGTTAATGTTAACAACTACATTTGATAAGTAGATAAATATAAGGAATTATTTATCTAAAAATCTTGAGGTCTGATCGTGGTGGAGAATATTTATCTGGTAAGTTTCAAAAATATCTTATTGATAATGGAATAATTTCTAAGTTTCTGCACCAAGCACACCTCAACAAAATGGGGTGGTAGATATGATAAATAGAACCCTTTTGGATATGGTTAGGTCTATGTTAAGTTATTCAACGCTCCCTAGTTCTTTTTGAGGATAATATATATTCTAAACGATGTACCATCTAAGTCGGTTCCTAAGACACCGCATGAGTTGTGGACTGGGTGAAAGCCTAGTTTACAACACTTAAGGATATTTGGATGTCCTGCGCACATGTTAAAAGGAAAGAAAGATAAGATGGAGTCCCGTTCAGAAACATGCATATTTGTAGGGTATCCAAAAGAAACAAAAGGATATTATTTTTATATTCTTTCAGATCTTAAAGTATTTGTTTTGACAAATGCCAAGTTTTTAGAAGATGACTATATGAATAATTTTGTGACTAAAAGTAGAATGGTCATAAATGAGCTTTTAGGAGATACAATTCCACAAGAGGTTTCCCAACCAAGCCCAATTGTAAGTTCCGTACCAACACAAGATCAACATTCTACCATACCTCGTCTTAGTGGAAGGGTTGTTAGACAACCCCGAGAGATACATCCGTCTAGGAGAATCTGTAGAGAATCTTTCGGACGACGACGATCCCTATACGTACAAGGAAGCAATAGAAGATGCTGATTGAATCTATGTTAAAAAACAAAGTCTAGTCTCTTGTCGACTTGCCTAAAAGGATAAAACCCATCGGTTGCAAGTGGGTATACAAGAGGAAAAGAGGAATGGATGGTAAGGTGAAAACCTTTTAAGCTAGATTGGTAGCTAAAGGTTATACACAGAAAGAAGGTATCAATTATGAAAAAACCTTCTCTTTTGTGGCCATGCTTAAATCCATTAGGATACTCTTATCTATTGCGACATCTCTAGACCAAGAGATTTAGCAAATGGATGTCAAGACAACCTTCCTTAATGGAAGTCTTGATAAAAGCATTTATATGGTACAACCAGAAGGATTCATTAAAAAGGGCCAAGAGGAAAGGGTATGCAAGTTGCAAAGATCAATATATGGATTGAAGCAAGCATCCAGATCCTGGAACATAAGGTTCGATCAAGCTGTAAAAGGTTTTGAATTTATTCAAAACCTTGATGAACCTTGTGTATGTAAAAGGATTAAAAGCGACAAGTTGGTTTTCCTAGTTCTTTACGTTGATTTGGTATGAAGGACTTAGGAGAAGCAAGTTATATTCTTGGTATCCAAGTCATAAGGGATAGAAAGAATAGAACGATTGCATTATCCCAAGCTTCATATATAGATAAAATCTTGTCTAGGTTTTCCATGCAAGATTCCAAGAAAGGTATGTTACCTTTCATACATGGAATCAAACTTTCTAAGGAACAAGTTCCTAAGAATGAGCATGAAGAGCAATTCATGAGAAGGATTCCATATGCTTCGGCAGTAAGAAGTCTCATGTATGCAATGTTCTGTACTAGACTAGATATTTGTTTTGGTCTAGGCATAGTTAGCAGGTTTCAATCGAAACCTGGTCCTGATCATTGGACGACAGTCAAGCATATTTTCAAGTATCTTAGGAGAACAATAGATTATATGCTTGTATACTCATGAGGGGATTTAATTCCCGTTGGGTATACAGATTCTGATTTTCAGTCAGATTCTGACTCTAGGAGATAAACATCAGAATCTGTGTTTACTATTGGAGGAGAGCCAGTTATATAGAGGAGTATCAAGCAATCTTGTATTGCCGATTCAACTATGGAAGCCGAGTATGTTGCAGCATGAGAGGCTGTTAAAGAGGCTGTATGGCTCCGCCAATTTCTGATTGACATGGAAGTGGTTCCTGATGCGAATAAGCAGATCACTATCTATTGTAACAATAGAGGAGTAGTGGCTAATTTGAGAGAACTAAGAAGTCAAAATATAGGGAAACACATTGGAAGAAAGTATCACCTTTTAAGGGAAATTGTGCATATGGGTGACGTGACGATTACCAATATCATGTTAGTAGAAAATCTAGCGGATCCCTTTATAAAGGATCTTTCTCAAAAGAGTTTTGATGGGCATCTAGAGAACATGGGGATGAGAGATATGACACATTTGTTATAGAGCAAGTGGGAGATTGTTAGGATTATGCTCGATAAGAAGAGTGTAATATTGTAATTAACAATCTTTTCATATGAATAAAGTGATTTCTAGTTTAACAAATCTTATAGCATTTATAGTTTAATTATTATAATTGTCAAAAGTAAATTATCATAAGGTCTAAAGACTATAAGAAAAAAAGAATTGTTCATACATCTAGATATGTATGAGGTAAACACAATTCTTTGGTTAGTCTTAAATAATATTCACAACTTAAGATAGAAGGTTAAATGCCTTTATCTTGTCAAAGTTGTAGATTCTTTTGCAGCATTTCAGTGGGATCAAATGTGTTATGATGAGTCTAAAATCATCAAAGTGTGGTGACTTTGGGCAAAAGAATCTAGTGCACTGGGTGCATTGAATAGGATCAAAATGACACACTTTATCTAGAACCGTCAATGGATAAAAGTTTTCATTTAAAGACAATCAGAGAGTCTTTCTCAATCCTGAGATAAATGATGGACTTATGGTTGCAAGTGTTATCATTTGAGCTATCAATGAGTACGATTATATAGCATAGTCTATCCTCGATAGTTTGGTGGTATTCATTTGTTAATCGATAGAGGACTTCATTTATAGATATGGACATCGTGGCTCCATTTATGAAATTAGAGTAGAATACCATCATATGGATGTTTTAAGGTATTGGATATTAAATCTTAATGTTAAGTTTTCAATAGTGTCTATTGAAACATGTCTTCTGGACAAGTCAAAATATCCAAGTTGAAAATGTGGTCATATGGGTAAAAATGGTAACTTGGAGAGTTATAGGCGGCTATGAGCTCTTGGCGATTACTAGTATTCTTCACGAGGATACACTTTCTCCAATAAGGTTGTCTAAGGTATGAATGAGTAAATATCAACTTATTATATCTTTATTTAAGAGTTCAATTTTAGTTCTTTAGTGGAATGAACTAAAATAAAATAGATCGGACCTAAGAGAATCATTTGTTGATTGTGATTGGGTTGTGTTTATTGGAGCTTAAATTTAGATAGCCCGCCAAGATCCCCAATCCACACGAACTTGCATGGATCACTTGATATATTCTACCGGACCAATAGGGGTCCATCTAGAATTGTAATAAGGCATGTGAACTTGTTTCTTTTTGTAAAAATAGGTCTAGTTCACATGTGGACTTTTTATTAAGGTCCAATAGATTTAATAAATTAAGAAAAATAATATATGACCCTTATATTAGGTATGGGCGGCAAAGGCTATTGTGAATAGCTTATATATATATATATATATATATTTTTTTTAATTAAATAGAAATTAATTAATTTATTTATTAATTAATTATTTAATTAAAAGTCAAAAATCTTTTTCCTAATTGAAGATGGTCTCCTAAAACTATACTATTGTTGGTAGTATAGTTAATGTTAAAGACTATATTTGATAAGTAGATAAATAAAGAGAATTATTTATCTAATCAAATTAGGAAGTCATTAATATGGTTAAAAATGCACTATTGAGTTGGATTAGGAGTCTTTGTGTAGGAAATAACTCATTTTGGAAAATGATTCTTGGTCACCAAGTAAAACTACTTAGTGGTAGAATTCTTCTTTGAAAAGGATTCATAACCACCAAGTTAATCTACCTAAGGATATGATTCTTGTCCATCAAGTAATCCTTCTTAGGAACGAATAAACTCTCATAATTCATATCAAAGAGATGAAATTCGAACAGCCCATAGGAATATAGGAGAAGTTAGATTTCCTTTTAGATAAGGATTCTTAACTACAAAATAAATCCACTTAAGAAAAGGATTCTTGCCAACCAAGTAAATCCTTCTTAGGAAAGGATTTACGATCTTATATATATGAGCAAGATAAATTTGGCCATCCCTATGGTAATTTAGAGCTGAATTTCGGCCAAGCTAATTTTTCTAAGAGAAGAATTTGGTCATCATAGGAATTTTGAGGGAGAAAAATCTGTTTTTACTCTAGACAAAATTCGATCATCTCTAAGCAATAGTGTAGGAATTCGGCCAAGTAGAGAAAAAATGGGAACGTTTTTGTTTTCGATAGTATACTAATATCCTTTACATCAAAAGGGTTTTGTGTACAACATCGAATCAAGGTTCACGCGAGTTTCAATCAAATTGATTGATAGTTCACAAGTGACTGGACGTTCCTGGATTTTTCTCTTGGAGGATATTTGTAACTAACAAAGAAAAGATTTTTGCTTTGTCTCCATCCTCAGGAATACAATTTAAAGAAAGGGTGCTCACACTCCTAGGTGATTCACATTCATGATTGGATTGGAAGATCTTACGGAATCAATTCGGTGCTTGTTCAATCGTCACGCGAAAAAGGTACCATACTTTTATATACGTCAATTAATCTAGGGTTAAGGTTCTCATTGCATAAAGAGATTTTTTATTTATTTATACGCAAACCCTAACTTTTTTTTATCACGCTTCCCTTGCGATTTGAACCTTTTTTTCCCTACATGACCATTGTCAAGGAAATTGGAGATAGGGTCCATCGACCTATATACTACGTAAGTCAGGCCCTAACCAAGCCAGAAAAGAATTATACCCTTCTAGAAAAACTCAATAATGCCATGGTGACCTTGGCAAGAAAGCTCCATGCCTACTTTCAAGCCCACACAATAGTAGTAGTGACGGACCATCCTCTCCGTCAGTTCCTGCAAAGGCCAGACATATTTGGAAGACTGGTCTTATGGGCCTTTGAACTCACTTAGTTTGATTTAAGTTACAAACCCAGGACTGCAATTAAAGCCCAGGCTTTGGCAGACTTTGTGTCAGAGCTCTCAGTGTCTTAAGGCCAAGCGACTTCCACAGCAACAAATATAGCTCTTGAGAAGAATCCCGAATTCAACAGTCGACTGAAAGGCTGCAAGTCATGGATCCTTTACACTGATGGAGCATCCGAGTAAGCTAGGGGATGAGCGATTATAGTCCTGATAGACCTGGAGGGGGCCGAGTGTTACCACTATTTCAAGTTCGAAAAAGGCCACAAACAATGAAGCAGAGTATGAAGCCCTCCTAGCTGGGATGAGGGCGGCCGCCGAGCTCGGGGTCGACTACCTTCTGGTTAAGAGTGATTCATTAATCATAGTCAATCAGGTTTCTGGTGACTATCAAGCCAAAAAGGATAACACGATCGCCCACTTGAAGCTAGATCAGCTGTTTAGGAGTAAATTCAGAGGATTTAAGATCGAGCAGGTGCTTCGACAACAAAATCGTCTAGCTGAAGTCCTAGCCAAGATAGCTGTGAATGGTGGTCAGGCCTTACCATAGGGAGTCTCTCTCCAAGTAACCCTCCTACCAAGGACAGTAGCAGGCAAGGGGTCCTGTACCCTGGATCGACAACCATGTTGGATGGAACCGATAGTGGCTTATCTCCAAGAAGGAAGAATTCCCGAAGAGACCGATCAAGCCAGAAGAATTAAGAGGCTCTCAGTCAGATATTGTCTAGTAGATAGATACCTCTATAGGAGGGGTAAGTCCCTTCCCCTACTGCGATGTTTACACCCGTATGATTCCAAATGGGCATTAAGAGAGGTTCATTCTGTGGATTACGGGAACAACGTTGGTGGTGAAGCTCTGGTATATCAGGTACTCCGCATAGGGTATTACTGGCTGACCATCCATCTAGATGCAAAGAGCTTTGTTCAATCCTGTGAACCATGCCAGAAGACCTCCAACTTAAGCCACCTCCCATCGGAGCGTCTGTCATCTCTTAGCTTGCCTTACCCCTTTGCTATGTGGGGAGTCAACCTCATTGGTCCACTTCCTACCACTCCTAGAAGAGTCACACATGTTATTGTGGCAATCGACTATTTCACAAGATGGGTCGAAGCCGGACCACTCTCCCAGATATCGGAAGAGAATACAATGAGGTTTATCAAAAATAATGTAGTTTGTAGATTCGGGACCCCTCTTATTATTATAGTTGACCTTGGAAAGTAGTTTGATAATGGTCGATTCAAGGACTTTTGCAACGGCTTGTGAATCGACCTTAGATTAACCTTAGTAGCCCATCCTCTGACTAACAGGCTGTTGGAATCCACCAATAAAACTATCAAGAAGTTGTTGACAAAAAAGTTACAATAGAAGAAGGGCTGATAGGCTGATGAGCACCTCGAGGTCCTCTGGGCTTACTGTACTACAAGGAGAACAACCACTGGAGAAACACCCTACTCTTTAACCTTCGGGGTGGTAGTATTTGTTCCCGTCAAGCACAAATTAACCTTCTTCAGAGTTCAACACTTTGAGCATGGAAGCAATGAGGATAAACTCCGAGCTAGCCTAGACCTCTTGGAAGAAAAGCAAGATCGGGTAGCTCAGAAAGTAGCGATTTACCAGAAAAAAATCGCTAGGTGCTTTAACAGGGAGTTAAAGCCCGAAGCTTCAAGGAATGGGACCTTGTTCTTAGAAAAGTAACCTTGAATATAAAGTAGATGTCAGACGGGGTCTTGGGGCCCAACTGGGAAGAAATTTATTTGGTAAAGACAGTGATCCGTAACAGGGCATATAAGCTCGAGAATATGGATGGTTGATCCATGGATCATACCTGGAATGCAGATCACCTGAGGAAGTTTTACCCTTAGACATGGGACTCGTGGGCAGACTACCTCCATTTAGGATTTAAAAAAACCCTCAAACAATAATGTATTTCCTTTTCCATCAATAATGTTTGCTTTCTCCATCTTCGATTATATTCTACATTAATTTCTCCGTACCCAACCAGGACCTACACGAGTAAGTCCGACATAGTCATCTCAAGACCAAGGATTAGCTGGGGAAGCCCCTTCACTATCCCTGATGCCTCGGCCGGGCACTACCCCCCGCCAAGAAGGATCTAAGTGTAAGAGCATAGTTGTCATCCAGATCACAAGACCACAAAATAGCTAGATAGCCCTCCTGATGCCTTAGTCGAGCTACCACCCCTAAGAAGGATCTGAGTGTAAGATCATAGTTGCCATCCAGATCACAAGACCAGGAAATAGATAAATAGCCCTTCTGATGACTTGGTCGGGCTACCACCCCCAAGAAAGATCTGAGTGTAAGAGCATAGTAGCCATCCAGATTACAAAATCAGGAAATAGCTAAATAGCCCTCCCGATACCTTGGTCGGGCAACCACCCCTAAGAAGGGTCTAAGTGTAAGAGAATAGTTGTTATCCATATATCAAAGACTAGGAAATAGCTAGATAACCCTCATACTGCCTTGATCAAGCACTGACCTCCCAGAAAGGACAAGGGTACAAACTATCCTATAATCACACTTAGGGACTACTCATTAAAGTCACCGAACCACAAGTTTCAGTTGAAGAGTTGAAAGCTTGAGTTGGCTGTCTACTTTCAAGCTTAAACAAAATCTTTGCTCTCGTTATGTTTGCCAAAGTTCAAGTAAGTCAAGTTGTATCAGAGGTCACACCCAGGTCGGGATCAGGAATGAAGCAAGAAGATATCAATCAAATTAAAATTCATTGAAGTAAGCATGAACGAGATCTAAAGTTAGTTTTCATTAACGAAATGGAGCCGATCCCCTGGAAAGGCTACAGTTATCAAACAGGGTGCCCAACCCCTAGTTCCAAGCTACATAAAAGAAAATGGATATGATAATCAAGTATGAATAAAGTTAGGGTGCCCACCTCCTTTCCGGGATGTAAAGGAAAACTATGAATGAAGTGTATCAGGCTCTTGCATCTTCTCTGTTCCTTTCGGTGGGTCCTCCTTCCCGGTGGATCTCGCTTCCTACTTCTCCCTCCAGTGGTTGCTCATTTCGGACAGGCATTTATATTACCCTTTCCATAGAGGATTCCTGATTTCCTGTTGCTCAGCGGGGTCTTCCTCTAAGACCTCATTAACCTCGGCCATAACCTCAGGCAGGATGGCTGCATTAATAAGGTTCGCCTAAGATTGTACCCAGTTTTGCTTAATATCTAGTCCCTCTTTAAAGGCTTCATCTGGGCTATTGTGGGGTCTCCCCGGGCTTCTTGAAGGTCCCTCTAGGGTTACGCTGACCGAACCCCGCTAAAGGTCTCTCTTGGACCGGTGATGGAAAATACTAAAGGAGGTAAATGAGGATCTGTTACAACTGCTTGCTTCCCAGCTCCAGCCATGCCACCCTCAGGATATGACATCTCTGCAGCCTTCGTCATAATCTCCTCCCTATCCTAGTTGGTGATAACTGTTAGGTCAAAAGGAGAAGGGAGGACTTCAACAACCTGGTAGGAAGCATAGAAGTATCCTTCGCTGAAGGAGGCATCTGCCTCAACCTGAAGCTTGGCGACTTGGGCTTGTAGACCTTGGTTTTCAATGTCAAACGCCTTTGCTTCTTCCTTCCAAGAATCATGATGAATGGCTATACGTTGAGAACAGAGGGTTTCTTGATCAAAGGATCGCTTCAACCTTTTATGGTCACACCGAAGCTCGGCTAACTCCGCCTCCATCCCCTTCTGGCTAGAGGCCATCTCTTATACTAAATCTTGAGCCCACGCCAACAATTTTATGGCCCACTCAGCTTCAGCTTCAGCCCTGGTTGCCCCATCGTGGAGAAAAGTCACCTGCTGGCCCATGGCCACTTGGAATTTGAAGGCCTGCAAAAGAATTCAAGTTAGGAAATGACAAATCAAACTATTGCATGAGAAAATAAAAGTGATGACTACCTCGGCTAAGAGGGCAGAACCCTTGGTAATCATAATTACTATGGGCATTGAAGTCGTCATAGAAAGATTACCCCTAGGGCAAGAAGGAACGAATTGCCCTATGACTTCGTTTTGAAAGGTAAAGCCAGATTGATTTGGTGGGCAAACAGGGGAAACCCCCTCAACACCAGCCTCAAGGTCCATTGAAGCTTGGGAGGCTGGGAATGTAAAAGGAAGGGCAAAAACGACAGGTAAGCTCGGAGCAAGGGCGACAAGAGCAGAAACAGGTATAGGGGTAACTAGAATAAAAGCTGACTTTGTTGTATCAGCGGCTTGAGAAACGGAGGCCCATCTACTCCGCACCTTGACAGCCCAAGATACGTGGAGTGACAACTTGGACCTTTGCAAGGAAGTAGACAGAGCAAGAGCAGACGAATCCTAAGCTGGAATGGTAGGCCCTTTTTTTCTAAGTAAGCCAGGGGAATTTCTCGAGGCCCCCTTTTTTCTAAGGAAGCCAGAAGGATTTCCCGATTCGATTTGGTTGAAGGGGGAGAAGTGCGAGCTTGGTGGGCTTCATGAGAAGCTGGAGGAATAACAAAAACTGTTATATATATAAAGAAAAAAGATATAATCGTAAGAACTAAACTATTTAATGACACAAAGCACGATGGTTCAAAGTACTTACGATGAGTAGCATTGGATATTTACTAATAGTGGTTTACCCGATAAGATTCAAAAGGGTCGCCAGTTGAGAACTTCAGGTTCAAATAGTTCCTGTCAAGGATGGCCTTTAGTACCACCACAGACTCGGCAGACAAGGAATCTCGGCCTCACGAGGGTTTAT
Source organism: Dipteronia dyeriana (assembly GCA_032871835.1). NCBI lineage: Eukaryota > Viridiplantae > Streptophyta > Magnoliopsida > Sapindales > Sapindaceae > Dipteronia > Dipteronia dyeriana. Next base: position 36,125,150 of record CM065295.1, on the reverse strand, counting down.
CATTGAAAGCGGTGGGAACTTCGAACTCATACCCGCCTATAAACGTCGAGCTTCCCCAATCCTTGCCTACTAGGATCCACTCTTTCTTCCAAGCACGATCTTTCCTCGAAGCGATAGGGATGATGAAATTGAGTTTGTTTTTTGCCTTGTAAACTTAAGCTCCAATAGACACAACCCAATCACAATCAACAAATGATTCACTTAGGTCTGGTCTATTTAATTTTGTTCATTCCACTAAAGAGCTAAAATTGAACTCTTAAATAAAGAAAGAATAAGTTGATGTTTACTCACTCATACCCTAGACAACCTTATTGGAGAATGTGTATCCTCGTGAAGAATATCAGTAATCGCCAAGAGCTCATAGACCGCCTATAGCTATCCAAGTTACCATATTTACTCATATGACCACATTTTGAACTTGGATATTTTGACTTGTCCAGAATCCATGTTTCAATAGACACTGCTGAAAACTTAATGTTAAGATTTAATATCCAATACCTCAAGACATCCATATGATGGTATTCTACTCTCATTCAATAAATGGAGCCACGATGTCCATATCTATAAATAAAGTCCTCTATCGATTAACAAATGAATACCACCAAACTATCGGGGATAGACTATGCTATATAATCGTACTCATTGATAGCTAAAATGATAACACTTGCAACTATAAGTCCATCATTTATCTCAGGATTGAGATAGACTTTTCGATTGTTTTCAAATGAAAACTTTTATCCATTGACGGTTCTAGATAAAGTATTTCATTTTGATCCTATTCAATGCATTTAATGCACTAGATTCTTTTGCCCAAATACACGACACTTTGATGATTTTAGACTCATCATAACACATTTGATCCCACTCAAATGCTAGCAAAAGAATCTACAACTTTGACAAGATAAAGGCGCCCAACCTTCTATCTTAAGTTATGAATATTATTCAAGACTAACTAAAGAATTGTGTCTACCTCATACGTATTTTAATGTATGAACAATTCTTCTTTTGTCATAGTTTTTTGACCTTATGATTATTTACTTTTGACAATTATAATAATTAAACTATAAATGCTATAAGATTTGTTAAACTAGAAATCACTTTATTCATATGCAAAGATTGTTAATTACAATATTACACGCTTGTTATCGAGCATAATCCTAATAGATGGGTAGATCCTTTCCTTTGCTTCGATGTCTGCATCCCGATAATGCCATCTGGGCATTAAGAGAGGTCCATTCTAAGGACTATGGAAATAACATTGGTGAGGAGTCTTTGTCTTATCAGGTACTTCACATGGGATACTACTGGCCAACTATTCACCAAGATACAAAGATGTTTATGCGGTCCTGTTAACCATGCCAGTGGACCTCAGACTTAAGCCACCATCCTCTTGAACGGCTATAGATGATCAATTCACCTTACCCTTTCACCGTTTGGAGAGTCGACTTGATCGGTCCACTTCCCACCGCTCCTGGACAGGCTAAGCAAACTACCATTGCTATTTATTATTTTATTAGGTGGGTCGAAGCAGAACCTGTCTCCCAGATCTCGAGGGAAAATACATTCAAGTTCATCAAGACCAACGTGGTTTGAGAGTTTGGCAGTCCTCTTATCATAATCACTGACCTAGGCAAACAGTTCGATAATACCTGATTTAGGGACATTTGCAAAGGTTTGGATATCGATTTTTGATTTCCTTCAGTAGCTCAGCAGACTAATGGACTGGTCGAGTCTACCAAAAAAACCATCAAGAAGCTGTTGAAAAGGAAATTGCAGCAAAAGAAGGGTAAGTGGGTCGAGGTGCTTACCGAGGTCCTTTGGGCGTATTGGACAATGAAAAGAACAACCACTAGAGAAACACTCTACTGGTTCACTTTCAGGGTTGAAGCAGTCCTTCCCATTGAGCATAAAATGACCTCGTTCAGGGTACAACACTTTGAACCAGAGAGCAACGTGGTTAAGCTCCGACCTAAGCTAGACCTTTTAGAGGAGAAGCAAGATCGAGTAGCCGAGAAGGTAGCGGTTTATCATAGCAAGGTCGCGAGGTATTTCAACAAAAGGGTGAAGGCCATGGGTTTCAAGAAGGAGACCTGATACTCAGGAAGGTGCCCAGAAAACCTGGGTAGGATCAAACGGGGTCATAGGACTCAACTGGGAGGGACCATACTTGGTAAAAGTAGTGGTCTGCAGAGAGCTTACAAGCTGGAAGATATGGATGGTTGACCATCGACCACACCTGGAACACTAATCATTTGAAGAAGTTCTACCCTTAGACAGGGGACTCCTTAGCAAACTATCTCCATTTAGGAATCAATAACAATAATTCTTTAAAGCAGTTATGTACTCCATTTTGATCATCAATAAAGTCTTCTGCTTAGTTTTCTCCATCCCCGATTGTATTTTATTTTCTCCACTAGTGAGTTTGCCATGGTCACCATAAACCAAGGAATAGCTTAATGGCATCCTTGATGCCTCGGTTGGGCACCACAACCCGCCGAGAAGGGTCTGAGTGTAAGAACATAGTTACCATCCAGATCTCGAGACCAAAATAGCTAGATAGCATTCCTAATGCCTTGGTCGGGCTACTGTTTGAACCCCGTTCACCGGTCAAGCAGCGAAAGTAAGGTTTCAAAATTTTTTATACATATCATAATCTGTATCTAGGACCAGTGAACATGGGATCGTAATTATTTTTCGGAACAAATGCATACAATATGTAAACACAGGAAATTGAAATCGATTTAATCAGAAGAAGAAAATCTTACAAACATTTGGAGGCTCCTTCACTTTACGATATGCTCATGTGTGAACCAATCTTACCAACGTTTGGAGACTCCTTAACTTTTCGATGTGCTCCTGTCTGAACCACTCGATCTTCCTTGCTATCTCCCGGGATAGGTAACTGCGTGTGGGCGCATCACGGTCTCAGGAACTTGAATGGAGGATGTAGAAAAATACTTGAAGAAACTCGTTCTTCTCAAATTGGTGTATTGATTTCACGCACACATAAATTACATCTCATGCAAAACTTATGCCTTTTTTTCTTTTTTTTTATGCGTGTGTATCAGGTACACACCCAAAAACAAAATCAACTTTTGCCTTTTCTAAATCTATGCCTCATGCCTCCACTTGCATTATATGCAATTCTATTCCTTTTTTTTTTACCTCATGTGCACATGCATATTTTCATCATCATTTGATAGTGATACTTGTGCATTAGAATATCTATCTTTTTCTTAATATATAAAACATTTTTATCATATACAAACACTTATATATGTGCACACACCAATTGCATCCAATGCAATCTCTTGTGTTATAATTGATATATATCTTTTAATTATCCTTTTCAAATATATCTAATTTATTAAAAGTGATAATAAGTATTTTAAATTTAAACTTAAATTCAAATACTTAGATAAATGATTTAGTAAAATAAAATAATCCTATTATTTTATCTTCACCTAAATCCATATATCAACTAACACCCTCCAATTAATAGTTAATTCATAATTCATAATTATCAATATAATTAAATAATCTAATTATTTAATTAATTTAACTATTAACATTCATTAATTAAATAATCTAATTATTCAATTAATTCCCGAATATATACGTGTCACTTTTGTAACACAATTAATTGGACAATCCAATAAATTTACCATGACCCTTGTTACCTAAATCGACCGGGCTAGCAAAGGGACCTAATGGACCCACAGTATTTTGAGCTCCAATAATCATCAGAATCATTAATTAAACTCTTTAATTAATATTCCTTGATTATTAACTCCGGTGTTATTCCACTAAAAACCCAAAGCTGCACTCTCTCAACTGTAGACACTTTTACACAGACCGATACAACTCGGTGTCCATCGATATAACTATTACATATGGTGTGATCCTCCACAGTAGTTCATAATTAGAGTTGGGTCATAATGTCCGTTATACCCCCTAATTACATATATCCTTTAAATACCGTTGATTTTATAATGAACAATAAATCCTATTTCCTCATGGAATTAGGAGAGCGCTCATATTCTCCAAGCCCTGAATCAACCCTTAAGGGAACTACCGTCTACTTCTCACAAGAAGGAGTGGATTCCACTATTGTGTACAAACCTTCCCAATCACAAGCCAAACAGCAATCCTAACATACGGAGCATATTGATCGAGAACTGCATCCGACCTCACCCATGGTATATCAAAGACCACGATCTAGCCTGAAGGAGTCGATAAGACACTCCGGATTAAGATCAACCACATATAGCCATAATTAGTTTATATATATGAATCTCATCGGTAAACGGATCTTGGTAAGAGATTTATATAGATCATGGCCCAGTCCTATATGATCACATCATACAAGGTGCCTCCATTCCTATATCTCATATGAATGATTCAAGATAGAATCACTGCACATTACGGAATGGACCGCAACTATAGATTAACCACAAATAAAGTACCCAACTTTATTTACTATCTATGGAATCTTTAGATTGCACGTCTCTTACTATATCCATCTGTATATGACACTTATATATATAGTTCGAGATTACATCTAGCAATCTTGGATGTTAAATATATATGCATAAGTTATAAAATAAACAACACAACAAGAATGAATTGAACTTTTCCTTTTATTTATTTCATAAATCCATATACAAATTACATCCTTAGGTGATGAGAGTCAAGAAGTCATCAAATGATCCATTGCATGTTCCGGTTGGGCCAATAACAGGAGCAAGAGTTAAGAGATTCAAAGAAGCACTAAATGGCCTAATTCAAGACACTTGGGATGATTTTGAATTGTTGAAGTCCAAGATAAGCCCACATGAACACCAAGGCAAAATTAATGTCATCAAGGCAATTGATTGGGCCGAATTAGGAAGACTTGGGCGTGTGGTACAAACTAAGAGATTAGTCAATTTTGGTTGATTTATTTCCTTTTAATTTCCAAAGAATAATAGTTGATTTGTTTCCCAAATTAAGGTGCTGATTGTTTTCCAGATTTATTTTTCCAATTAGGAAGCAAGTCAATAGTTGCTAGTTTAATATTTATTTATTTCCTAAATTGGTTTGCATTTATTTTCATGTTTGTAAGGCATTAATTACCTAATATTTATTCCCTTTTATTTCTTAGATATTTTTAGTATAAAAGGGACCAATTGATGTAATTTGACAATAGACTTGAATGAATAAAAAAAATAGCTAGAGTTCATCTCTTTTGGTTCTAAAATCTAGACTTATCACTCACATCTCCTTCTTGTTCTTGAGTTTGGTGTCTTCAATTTCTTGATAACGTTGGTTCTTACCTCCTTATAGGTAACGGGTCGCGGTTCGATAACATTCTTGTATGTAAACTTGGTTAGAAAACGATCCTTTGTTACCATATATTGGTTCAGGGTCTCACTGCTCTTTGTGAGGTTCATATCAGTTGGTATCAGAGCTTAGGCTTCTAAAATCAGGTTTAATTTATCCTTGTTCATCTTTGTCTATTTTTTCTCCTGATTAATTTAAAAAAAAATCAGATATGTTACAAAAAAAATAAATTTGATCAGCTTTGTTATATATAAAAAAATCAAATCTATTACAAAAAAAAAAATCAGCTTTGATATAAAAAAAAATTCGGAAAAAACAGTACAATTTTTTTAGGTCGTGTAGTTGAACTTATATCAACAAATTTTATTCATTTTCTTGTTTTCATGCATTGATAAAAAAATGTCATTCAAAGGAGATTCATCACAAAAAGATAAAATGGGGGAACGATCCTTTGTGCTACAGTTTATCAACAACATTATGGTGAAGATTCGAGGACAAATCCTTTTGAGGAAAGGGGGAATGATGAGAATCAAGAAGTCATCAAATGATCCATTGCATGTTCCGGTTAGGCCAATAACAAGGGCAAGAGCTAGGGGATTCAATGAAGCACTAAATGGCCTAATTCAAGACACTTGGGCTGATTTTGAATTGTTGAAGTCCAAGATAAGCCCGTATGAAAACCAAGGCGTAATTAATGTGATCAAGGCATTTGATTGGGCCGAATAAGGAAGACTTGGGCGTGTGGAACAAGTTAGGAGAATAGTCAACTTTGGATGATTTATTTCCTTTCAATTTCCAAAGAATAATAGTTGATTTGTTTCCCAAATTAAGGGGCTGATTTGTTTCAAGGTTTAGCTTTCCAATTAGGAAGCAAGTTAATAGTTGCTAGTTTAGTATTTTTTTTTTATTTCCTAAATTTGTTTGCATTTATTTTCATGATTGTAAGGCATTAATTACCTAATATTTATTCCCTTTTAGGTCTTAGATATTTTTAGTATAAAAGGGACCAATTGATGTAATTTGAGAATAGACTTGAATGAATAAAAAAAATGGCGAGAGTTCATCTCTTTTGGTTCCAAAATATAGACTTATCACTCACATCTCCTTCTTGTTCTTGAGTGTGGCATCTTCAATTTCTTGATACCGTTGGTTCTTACCTCCTTATAGGTAACGGGTCACGGTCCGATAACGTTCTTGTTTGTAAACTTGGTTAGAAAACGATCCTTTGTTACCATATATTGGTTCTGGGTCTCACTGCTCTTGGTGAGGTTCATATCATTAGGGCATAAACCCCAACAACTCCCACTTGCATTAAAGCATTTGAGGCTTGTATCATAACCCTAGACCATCTAGGTGACCCGAAAACACTTTAGCCGGTAAGGTCTTTGTAAATGGATCAGCATGATTGTCTTATGAGGCTATCTTTGTGATGATCACACCTCCTCTCTACATTATCTCTCTATTGAGATGATACTTTCTCTCTATATGCTTCCCTCTTTTATGGCTTCTTGGTTCTTTGGAATTAGCCACAGTACCACTGTTATCACAATAAAGTGTGATGGGTATATCCAAATCTGGAACAACTTCCAGATCACTCAAGAACTAACAAAGCCAAATAGCCTCTTTAGCAGCTTTATAAGCAGCTACATATTCGGCTTCGATGGTAGAGTCAGCAATGCAAGATTGCTTGATACTTCTCCACATAATGGCTCCACCACCCAGGGTGAATACTGAGCCAGACGTGGATTTCCTAGAATTCTTGTTTGACTGAAAATCAAAATCCTTGTATCCTAACGGGATCAATTCCTGCCCGGAATACACTAGCATATAACTTCTCGTTCTCCGAAGATACTTGAGAATAGTCTTGACAACAACCCAGTGATCCAATCCTAGGCTACTCCCACTGCATAGCAGATGTCTGGTCTCGTGCATAACATAGCATACATAAGGCTACCTACAGCCAATGCATAGGGTACACGTCTTATATCCTCAACTTCGTGAGGTGTCTTAGGACACTGTTGTAAGTTCCTTGGTGTTTGATTGGCTTATTTCGTTGACAACCACATTTAGGGATCAATATGTAATGAAAGTTTAGGGCTTCATTGTTCGTAACCAAGCTCAAGCATCAAAGGTAAAATCACTTGCTTAACCTTTATTGAAGAGGTATTAGTGCACACGCACACTCATGCATTTTCTTTTAATTATCTTGCTTGCATGCTTATTTGCCATTTTATGTGCCTTGTGTTTCTTATTTTTGTTTGAGTGTTGAATGAATTTTTGTTCCTTAAAAAGAGGAGTTTCTTCCTCTGTTCCATGGCTCAGACCGCTCTCTGTGTAGTGCCTACGCCGCGGTCTGTACAACGGTGTTTACCAGAGGCTACACGCTGTGGCAACCGCGGCCTGTGCATGTTGCATGCACTGCGGTCTCCTAAATTGAGTTTCACAGGCATTGCGTGCTTTCTAGACCGTGGTCTGTGCATATGCATGCACAGCGGCCTACAGAGCAGCGTTGTCCAGGCGATGCCCTGCTCTCTGTGCTGCAATCTGGACACTTGCCTGTACCGCGGTACAACCAGCGGTCCTGACGGGATTTGATTGCCTCTCTTCAAAAAATACGCCACTTTATGTAGGGCACCATATATATATATATATATATATGTATGTATGTTCTCTTTTCTTCTCTTTGACTTTCAAGAGTCCAATAAGCCATTTTTGTGGTCTAGCTTTTCTAGAGAAAGAGGAACTCCCAAACGGTCATTTTTACTCAACCTAACTTCATCTCATGATCATCTAGCTTCATTCTAGGATCATTCAAGTATGGAGCATCATCGTCTTCTTGACTAGGTAACTTCTACAAGCTCTAGACTTCATAGTTTCATTACAAAGACATTTATACCTAGTCTCTATTGCTTAGTAAATGCTTGCTTGTATGGTTAATTGCTTTTATGACATGATTGTATATTGATTATTGGTTGAGATGCATTAATTTGTGATAGCTAGAATTTAAGACGGTTTCACCCTTTTAGCTAATTCTTCTTGCCTTTGCATTTAGAACATTGGTATCTAGGATTTGCTTTAATTGTCATTATTAATCCTAGATAAGCATGAATGTCTTGACCTAGCATTTTTGCATATAGAATATTCTTGCATATTCACTTAGGTTGCCATTATCTCTTTAATATTGGTTAAGCTTGTGGCTATGTGATTAATGCACAAGGTTGGTGATCCAAAATCACAATTAAGTCCCGTTCGGTAGAGTGAAAGGGTTAGTATGTAGAGGGTTAGACGGAAAGTCAACCTAGGTTGTAAACTTTCTCTCAATAGTGGATTTTAAGGATTGAGTGTGGCACATTGAACAGCTCGTGGTTTTTCCCATTTGGAGGGTTTCCACGTATATATTACGTGTTGTTACTGTTTTATGTTTTTGCTTGAACACTTAGTAGAATGGGGTAGAATCAATAATATTGATTAATTCACAAAATTGGTAATCTGTTGAATAAAACCTATTCAACCCCCCCCCCCCGCTCCTCTAGGTTTTAGACACACTTTCTAGGGAATTTGAATTGGTATCAGAGCCGGTGCCTAGATATACTTATGTGATCCGTACATTATGTGTGTGTTACTTTGTGCATTTTGTTTGTTTGCATTTTGTGTGTTGCATTACATTTGCATCTTCATATCATTTACTACCCTCAAACACTATGAGTGGAAACGGAAATAATCATAAGGGAGCCGCAAGCACAAGACCCCATTTGCTCAATGGGGTGAATTATGCTTCTTGGAAGGGCAAGATGGAAGCCTATCTTTTCTAAATAGATGACCGTGCTTGGATGGCTATTGAAAATGGGTATATTCCTCCAACAATGACCAATGACAATTGTGTAGAAGCTCTCAAGCCCAAGTCTAGTTGGAGTACTCAAGAATTTGATGCATCCAAGTGGAACAACAAGGCCATGCATGCCATCCTTTGCGCCATGGACGATAATAAATATAAGTTGGTCCAAAACACTAGGATTGCAAAAGAGGCTTGGGACATTCTTAAAATGGCACATGAGGGAACCGAGGTAGTTAAGGACTCAAAGCACCAAGTCCTCCAAATACAATTTGAGATGATTAGAATGGAGGAGCATGAATGCTTCAATGACTTCCAAGTGAAGTTGTTGGATATTGTCAACCAAAGCCATCAACCTGTTTACCCCTATTCAGATAGAAGAGTCAAGCAAAAGATTATAAGGTCACTTCTATCAAGGTTCGAATCAAAGGTGATGGCACTTGAAGAGAATAGTGAGTACAAGAATATGAAGCCAAGTGAAGTCATTGGAAGACTTCTAGCGTATGAGTCAATATGGAACACCTCACCCACACCTCCGAATAAGCAAAAGAGCATTGCCTTGAAGACCATTAAGGTTGAAGAAGAGAATGAGGAATCGAATGAATAAATGGCCCTCATGGTTAAAAGATTCAAGAAATTCATGAAGTTTGAGAGGAAAGGTTTTGGGTCAAAGGGAACGGAAGTGAAAAAGAAAGCTCCCTTCAAGAAGATTGAAAAGTCTCAAGAAAGTGACTCCAAGAAGGGCATTCAATGCTATGAATGCATTGGTTTTGGTCACATTGCTTCAGAATGTGCAAATTTGAAGAAAAAGAAAAAGAGGAACGTGATGGCGGCCACTTGAAGAGATAGTGAAGACTTAGAAGAGGAAGAAAAATCTTCGAATGATGAAGATATAGTTGCAAACTTCATTGCCTTCACAACATCTCATAATGACAAGAAAGTTATGAGTGATAATAAAGAAATAGATGAATCTAATGACGAGAGTACCTTTTCTAACTCTAGGTTTGAGATTGATAAGGAAATGGACTACGTAGACTTCATGAGGTTTTTTGAAAAGTCTAGATTGAGAAAGAAGAAAGAGATTCAAGAGTTGAAAAAGGAGAATCGAGAGTTGACTTTCAAGATAACTAGCTTGAGTGATAAAGTGAAGAGTGGAAAAGAATTAGAAAAGAGCTTAAATTGAAGCTTGTGATTACTAAAAAGAGTGAAGGGAACTTGAAGATTGAGCTTAGGGAAGTAAATGAATTGGTTGCCAAGATGACATCCGGAACCGAGAAACTTGACAAGATGCTATCATCTGGAAAAAGTCCTAGTGTTAAAACGGGCTTGGATATATGGAAGGTAAGGATGCCACTTCCTTGAAAAACACCATTTTTGCCAAGAGTCAAGAGGACAAAGAGTTTCAAGAGTCACACAAACAAATGAGATCAAATGAGGTTGGTGAATCATAAAAGCAATCTCAAACAAAGTCTCAAGCTAAAGCACATCCACCAAAAGCTAGAGCTCATCAAAGAAGACCTCAACCTCCAAGGAGCTCTCAAAGTCAACAACGAATCTTTCACCCACAACCAAGAGGGAGAGTCAATTTGGCTCAATCACAAAGGGTCTTTCAATGAAGAGATTCGGCTCAACATCAAAGGACAACTCAAAGGAGAGGAAGTCTTCCATGCTTGCACAAGGATATGGTATGAATTCTTACTTTACTCTCATTTGTCATTATTGTTGTGTTGAAGGTCACATAAGGTCAAATTGTTTTAAATTTATTAAGTTGTGTCATTTTGAAGGCATGATTGAGAAGAATATGCTTAAAAGAGCCAAAATGCATGCACCTAGGAATTTTAGAGAAAATGAACCCATGACTCCTAGAAAGAGTAATATTTCAACTAGGTTGACTAGAAAGGATGAATTTTGTTGTCATGTGGCTCAAGTAGCCTTGAAACCTAAAGCCATCAATACTTGGTACCTTGATAGTGGGTGTTCTAGGAACATGATAGGAAACAAGAGTTTCTTTTAAACTCTGGTGATAGAGGATGGTGGATTTATCACCTTTGGTGATGGTTCACACAAGAAGGTTCTAGGAAAGGGAAACATTTCCATCCCCTATTTGCCCTCCTTGCCTAATGCTCTTTATGTAGATGGCTTGCAAGCCAATCTTATTAGCATATCACATTTAAGTGATGAAGGGCTTTTGGTTATGTTTTGCAAAGTTGATTGCTCAATTCTAAGAGAAGATGGACAAGTTCTATTGAAAGGCAAGAGATCAAGTGACAATTGTTATTGTCTTGATTCCAATGGCATATCTTGCAATTTGTCTAGTTGTGATCAAGTTGAATTATGGCACCAAAGGTTAGGTCATATGAATTTCAAAAACTTGAAAGTTCTTGAGAGGTTTAATTTTGTGAGAGCTCTTCCTAAGTTTGGAAATAGAAAAGAGGGAGTGTATGGACCGTGTCAACAAGGAAAGCAAACTTAGAGTGTGCTTTAAAATGGTAAGTATCTTACCATAAAGTAGCCACTAGAGCTTCTTCACATGGACCTTATGGGTCCCATGCAAACCGAGAGTCTTAGTGGCAAGAGGAATATCTTTGTGTGTGTTGATGATTTCTCTAGATTTACATGGACCTATTTTCTTAGAGAAAAATCTGAAACTTTTGAAATCTATAAAAAGCTTTGCACTAAGATTCAAAATGAGAAGGATTCACACATAAAATGCATTAAGAGAATTAGGTGTGACCATGGGAGATAATTTCAAAAAGTGTGCTTTGAAAACTTTTATGATAGTCTTGGAATCTCCCATGAGCTCTCGGCTCCTCGAACTCCTCTACAAAATGAAGTTGTAGAGAGGAAGAATAGGGTTCTCCAAGAGATGGCTCATGTGATATTGCTTAGCAACAATGCTCCTAGGAATCTTTGGGTCGAGGCAGTGAATACAAATTGTTATATAGGAAATATAGAGTTTTTAAGGCCCGGTACTAGGCAAACCTCTTATGAATTATGAAATGGAAGGAAGCCAAATGTTAGTTACTTCCACTCATTTAGAAGCAAGTGTTACATCCTAAATGACCGTGATCAACTTGGCAAGTTTGATGCTAAAAGTGATGAGGGGATTTTCATTGGCTATGCTCTAAATAGTAAGGTGTATAGATTTTTTAATTTGAAGATACGAAGTGTTATGGAATCATCCAATGTGATCATAGATGATTGTAAGCCTAAGGTTAGTAACCATGATAAGGAGAATAGTATGGTTGATGATTCTCCCTTGGAGAAGATTGGTGAGACTTCAAGTGATGAAAAGTCAAATCTTGAGAAAGAGGTCTCTCAATTTCTTGATAGAGATTCTACCTTAGACTCTAAGGAACCTGCTTCTTGGGTTAGACATATTCATAACAAGATTGACATCATTGGAGATATGAGTGAAGAAGTTAGGACTAGGCAAGTTTGTAGCACAAGGGTGCTCACAAATTGAGGGTATCGACTTTGAGGAGACTTTTGCTCCCGTTGCCCGATTGGAGTCCATTAGGCTTCTCTTATCCATTTCTTGTGTTCACAAGTTTAAATTGCATCAAATGGATATTAAGAGTTCCTCCTCAATGGATTCTTGCAAGAGAAAGTGTTTATTGAGCAACCCAAGGGGTTTGTGGATCCATATCACCCTAATCATGTTTGTCGTCTAAAAAAGGCTCTATATGGGTTGAAACAAGCACCAAGGGCTTGGTATGAGCATCTCACTCTTTATCTTTTTAGCAATGGCTATTCTAGAGGAAGTGTTGACAAGACCTTGTTCATCAAGTGTACAAAAGATGAGCTATTCATAGCTCAAATTTATACTGATGACATAGTTTTCGGTTCCACAAACAACTTGAAAGTTAAACAATTTGTTGATGTCATGACTCATGAGTTTGAAATGAGCATGGTTGGTGAATTCAATTACTTCATAAGCTTGCAAATCAAGCAAATGCATGATGGGATCTTCATATCCCAAGCTAAATATGCCAAGAACCTGGTGAAGAAATTGGGCCTTGAGAATGCCGAGCATTGTGACACACCTATGAGTACCACATTGAAACTTAACAAGGATGCTAGTGGAAAAAGTGTGGATCAAAGTTTATATCGTGGCATGATAGGGAGCTTGCTATACTTGACTGGTAGTAGGCCCGATATAGCTTTTAGTGTTGGTGTGTGTGCTAGGTATCAAGCCAATCCTAAGGAATCTTATCTCTCTTCTGTAAGGAGAATCATTCGATATGTGAATGGGACATCCAACTACGGGATATGGTACTCTTTTGACACTAATGCTAGTTTAGTTGGCTTTAGTGATGCAGATTAAGCAGGTAATTATGATGATAGGAAGAGTACATCGGGCAGTTGCTTCTTCCTAGGAAACATTCTTGTGTCTTGGTTTTGCAAGAAGCAAAATTCCATCTCATTATCTACAGCCGAGGCCAAGTATATAGCCGCTGGGAGTGCTTGCACACAACTCCTTTGGATGAAGCAAATGCTTATGGATTATGGGTTTGAGCAAGGTACTCTAACCCTTTATTATGATAACATGGGTGCTATTAATATTTCAAAAACTCCTGTCCAACATTCTAAATCTAAGCATATTGACATTAGACATCATTTCATTAGAGAACTAGTTGAGAGCAAATGCATTGCACTTGAACACGTGGGCACAAATGATCAACTAGCGGATTTGTTTACAAAACCATTAGATTCAACTAAGTTTAAATCTCTTAGTAGGTCTATTGGGATTTGTCATATGCATTGATGAGTTTTGGTGTTTGACCTATTTGGGGAGCTCAAGCAAAGATAGCAAACTTGCATTCTAATAAGCAAATAATTATTCAATTTTATGCTTTTTAATTAATTGCTTGAGTATCTTGGATGCATATATTATTATATGACTTTTTATTTAATAAGTGTGTTTTTGCCTTATTCGAAATGCATGTCTCATTTGTGTTCAAACATGTATTTTTGGACTAGAAAATTTGATTGGGAAGTACATTTGATTGACCGAAAGTTTATCTCCATGTTTATGCAAAACTTGATCTTGACATGCTTAAAATGTTATGCATGATGAATTTTTTGAATGCTTAAAAAATGATTGCAAATATTTGTGCAAGTAACTTTTGAGACTTCATTCAATAAGGATATTGCATCCATTTCAAGGATTTCACAATCCAATAGTCTCTTTCTCTCTTTACTTGTTGAACAAGGCTACTATCATACGAGCATCTTGCCCGAAAAAATCTACAAGGGTGTAATAGTCGCTCATGTCTTGTTCAACTTGTAAAGTTTGATTGTTGCTCTTATTTTTTTTGTTAAACTATATCTTGTTTTCCACTGACAATTTGGTGCAAATTGGTTTGACATCTCTTGAAACCTATGTGCTATTTTCCTTTGCCAAATACCATGCTTTTGGAAGTTGATGTTGCATGTATTTCATTCAAGGAAATCTTTTTGCACATATTCCAATCAATAAAACTTTAATGAATTTCTCTCTCTCTTAATTAAACTGCATAAAGTTATTGTATATGATTATGCATTTGCATTGTGAATATCTCTCTTTGCCATAGCATCCCGGTTAGGGAATACTTCTTTGCCTATCTTGTGACAAAAAGAGGGAGCAATGTTGGATTTAGGGGGAGCTTGTGATGTTTTTGGGGGGATTTTGTGTTTTTTTTTGGATTTGGGGGGAGTTTGTGTTGTTTTTACATATAGGAGGAGATTTAGGGGGAGTTGACTTTGTGTTGTTAACTTATGTGAATTGTTGATTGCATGTTACTTGTTTCTAAATTCATGCAAATTGCACATGGTTTTATTTTTTTCTTGATCCCTCTCATACACTTGTCTTGGAAAGTGTAGTTCTTTGTTTTGTAGGGATGTTCATTCTACAAGAGATGGAAGATTTGAAGATTTAGCTTTAGGTATCTCTTGTAATATATAATGTATTTGTTGACCTCTTGTTGTTTCTTGTTGTTTTGTTGTGAGGATACTTTGTGACTGAGTGGTTTTGTCACGAAATAGCCAAAGGGGAAGATTGTAAGTTCCTTGGTGTTTGGTTGGCTTATTTCGTTAACAACCACATTTGGGGATCAATGTGTAATAGTAGTTTAGGGTTTCATTGTTCGTAACCAAGCTCAAGCATCAAAGGTAAAATCACTTGCTTAACCTTTATTGAAGAGGTATTAGTGCACACACACACTCATGTATTTTCTTTTAATTATCTTGCTTGCATGCTTATTTGCCATTTTGTGTGCCTTGTGTGTCCTATTTTTGTTTGAGTGTTGAATGAATTTTTGTACCTTAAAAAGAGGAGTTTCTTTCTCTTTTCCGTGGCTTAGACCGCTCTTTATGCAGTGCCTACACCGCGGTCTTCACAACGGTGTTTACCATAGGCTACACGTTGTGGCTACCGTGACCTATGCATGTTGCATGCACCACGGTCTCCTAAGCGGAGTTTCACAGGCGTTGCGTGCTGTCGAGACCATGGTCTGTGCATCTGTACGCACAGCGGCCTACAGAGAGGCGTTGTCCAGGCGATGCCTCGCTTTTTATGCCGCTGTCTGGATACTTGCCTGTACCGCAGTACAGCCAGCGGTTCTGACGGGATTTGGTTGCCTTTCTTCCAAAACGATGCCACTTTATGTAGGGCACCATATATATATATATGTTCTTTTCTCTTCTTTTTGGCTTTCAAGAGTCCACAAAGCCATTTTTGTGTTCTAGCTTTTCTAGAGAGAGAGGGACTCTCAAACAGTCATTTTTATTCAACCCAACTTCATCTCATGATCATCTAGCTTCATTCTAGGATCATTCAAGCATGGAGCATCATCTTCTTCTTGACTAGGTAACTTCTACATGCTCTAGACTTCATATTTTTATTACAAAGACAAGTATACCTAGGGTTTTAGTCACTATTGCTTACTAAATGTTTGCTTGTATGGTTAATTGCTTTTATGACATGCTTGCGTATTGATTGTTGGTTAAGATGCATTAATTTGTGATAGCTAGAATTTAGGACGGTTTTACCCTCCTAGCTAATTCTTCTTGCCTTTGCATTTAGAACATTGATATCTGGGATTTGCTTTTATTGTCATTTTTAATCCTATATAAGCATGAATGTCTTGACCTAGCATTTTTGCATATAGAATATTCTTGCATATTCACTTAGGTTGCCATTATCTCTTCATTATTGGTTAAGCTTGTGGCTATGTGATTAGTGCACAAGGTTGGTGATCTAAAATCACTATTAAGGCCCATTGGGTAGAGTGAAAGGGTTAGTAATTAGAGGGTTAGACGGGAGGTCAACCTAGGTTGTAAACTTTCTCTCAGTAATGGATTTTGAGGATCGAGTGTGGCGCACTGAACAGCCTGTGGTTTTTCCCATTTGGAGGGTTTCCACGTATATATTGCGTGTTGTTACTGTTTTATGTTTGTTGTCTCTTGCTTGAACACTTAGTAGAATGATGTAAAATCAATAATATTGATTAATTCGCAAAATTGGTAATCTATCGAATTCAAACCTATTCATTCCCCCTCTAGGTTATAAGCACACACTTTCTAGGGAATTTCAACTGTTCCTTAGACAAGTGAACTCCATGCCTAGAAGGTAAATTACTTTTCTTGGAGTTTTGCATCGAAAATCGTACAATGATCTTGTCGATATATGATGCCTGAGACAGTGTTGTGAGTTTGTTCTTACGATCCCTTATAAGTTGGATCCCTAGAACATAACTCGCCTCTCCAAATCTTTCATTTGGAATTGGCTAGCCAGCCAGCCCTTTACATCAGACAACACTCCCACATCATTCCCAATGAGTAGAATATCATCTACGTATAGGACCAAGAAAACTACTTTCTTATCAATGATGCGCTTGTAGACACAAGGCTCATCGACGTTCTGTTTGAAGCCATAGGTTTTGATCACATCATCAAGCCTAATGTTCCAAGCTCTAGATGCTTGCTTAAGTCCATTGATGGACCTTTCTAGCTTGCAAACCTTTTGCTCATGATCTGGAGACACGAATCCTTTTGGTTGTATCATATTGATGCTCATATCAAGATTGCCATTCAAGAATGCAGCCTTGACGTCCATCTGCCAAATTTTGTAATCGAAATAGATAGCAATGGATAAGAGAATCCTAATAGACTTAAACATGGCTATTGGCGAGAAGGTCTCTTCATAATTGACCCTCTCTTTCTAGGTATAACCCTTAGCCACTGGCCTTGCCTTGAAGGTCTCTACCTTCGTGTCTACTCCATTCTTTCTCTTGTAGATCCACTTACACCCTATGAGTTTTACCCCATCTGGTAAGTCTACAAGATCCCACACTAAGTTAGAGTACATGGACTCTATCTCGAGATTCATGGCTTTAAGTCGTTCCTCTTTATCAGGATCCTCCATTGCATTCTTAAATGTCAATGGATCATCCACACTATCAGTAGAGACAACACCTTGTCCCTCACCTATACCTAAATAGCGTTCAGGTTGTCTCACAACCCTCTCACTACATCTAGGTGGTAGTGTATCCTGATTAGGAACCATCTGACTCTCAGATGTATGTGGATCAATAACTCTTTTTGATGAAGTACTAGTCTCACCAGGCTCCAACTTATTTAATACAATCTTAGAACGAGGTTTATTGTCAATAATGCAATTGTCCTCAAGAAACGTTGCATTTGTCGATACAAATACTTTGTTGTCTTTAGGACTATAAAAGTGTCCACCTCTGGTCTCCCTGGAGTATCCTACAAACAGGCAGACAACAGACTTGGAGTCTAGCTTTTCAGTTATGTTCTTCAGCATGTGTGCTGGACACCCCTATATGCGAAAATGTCACAAACTGGATTTACGACCATTCCACAATTCTAGAGGAGTCTTAGGAACAAATTTGGATCTGCTGTTTGTAACGCATATCCCCAAAAGGAATTTGGTAATGATGAGAAACTAATCATAGGTCTCACCATTTCTATCAGGGTTCTATTTCTCCTCTCTGCTACACCATTTTGCTGAGGTGTACCGGGAGCTATGAGTTGGGAAACTATCTAATGCTCGACCATGAAGTCTTCAAACTCTTGGTCAAGGTACTCACCTCCAAGATCCGATCGTAGTGACTTGATAGTCTTACCTAATTGATTCTCAACTTCAGCTCGGAATTCTTTGAACATTTCAAATGTTTCTTACTTCCGTTGTATTAGGTAGACGTATCTGTATTTTGAGTAGTCATCTATAAGGGTTACTTAATACTCATAACCACCCCTAGCTTTAACATTCATATGTCCGTAGACGTTTGTATGTATAAGCTCTAGCGGTTCTTTAGCTCTAAGCCCTTTTTCAATAAAAGGTCTCTTAGTCATCTTACCTTCCAGATAAGATTCACAGACAGGTAAGGTGCCAACCTGATGAGAATTAAGAAGCAACACCAAAGGAACCATTGCATATTCCAATTGGGCCAATTAAAAGGAGGCAAGAGGATCAAAGAAGCATTAAATGATGGGATGATTCCGAGTTGCTAAAGTCCAAATTCGGCCCACATGAAGAC
Source organism: Dipteronia dyeriana (assembly GCA_032871835.1). Lineage (NCBI taxonomy): Eukaryota > Viridiplantae > Streptophyta > Magnoliopsida > Sapindales > Sapindaceae > Dipteronia > Dipteronia dyeriana. The sequence goes on along the minus strand of CM065295.1, from coordinate 36,106,451 downwards.
TAAATCTGGGCTGAACTTCGTGGACCTCTATAAAGAGCATCTGAAGTCGGATCGTCTATTATAATATGTTTTCGGAAAACCCAAGACAAGCTCTACAGATTATATGAAGACCTCATTCTCCAAAACAGATCAAAAAAAGTCCAAATTTGGTCATCTATCTTATTGCGCTATGACTTGAGCTAAGGAGTCCGAATTTCAACATATTTCCTATATTTTGGGAGACGTATGATTGGAGGAGAAATCTAATTTCAGCATATTTCATTTTTCAGCATATTTCCTATTTTATTTATTTTTCAAATAAAGAATTGATTTGTTTCCTATAATAAATGGCCGATTTGTTTCCCAAATTCAGCTTTCCAAATATGGAACAAATCAACTAGTTACTAGTTTTTAGTCTTTAGTTATTTCCTAAATTTGTTTACATTTATTCTCCTGATTGTAAGGCATGAAATTGTCGATTATTTATTCCTTTTTTAGGACTTACATATTTTAGTATAAAAGGGACCAATTGATGTAATTTTTAGAAAAGACTTGAATGAATAAAAAAAAATAGCAAGAGTTCATCTCTTTTGGTTCCAAAATCTAGACTTATCACTCACATCTCCTTCTTGTTTTTGAGTGTGTCGTCTTCAATTTCTTGATACCGTTAGTTCTTACCTCCTTATAGGTAATGGGTCGCGGTCCGATAACGTTCTTGTTTGTAAACTTGGCTAGAAAACGATCATATGTTACCATATATTGGTTCCGGGTCTCACTGCTCTTGGTGAGGTTCATTTTAGTTGGTATCATAGCTTAGCTTCTAAAAACAGGTTTAATCTATCCTTGTTCTTCTTCGTCTATTTTTTTTTTCTCTTTGATCTAAAAGAAAATCAGATCCATTATAAAAAAAATGTTTTATCAGATTCTTTATAAAAAAAATATCCCAAAAAAAATAGTACTTTTTTTTAGGTCGTGTAGTCGAACTTATATCAACAATTTTTATTCCTTTTCTTGATTTCGTGTGTCGATAATCAAAAAGAAAACAAACTTTCAGTAGAATTTCGTCTTTGTTATTCTTGTTTTTTCGTTTTGTTACATATATTTTTCTTAAACTTCTTATGAGTGTCCGTATAAGTAAAAAAAAAGGAACTGAAAAAGTGAACAAATAGTGGAAAAAGGCAAGAGTGTGTGAGCTCATCAGAGGGTAAAAGCTAAAGAATCGAGTGAAACACGAGTGTGAGTGCCACCATCTTTGAGAGTAAACACGTGAGGGAGTGTTTGTGAGGCTTACTATTTTTTTTTTGCAGGTTTCAAAATATGTCAATTGATAAAAGTAGAGACTTATCTGATGATTCACCAGAAACGATAGATCTCAATTTTTTGTATAAGGCTATACAAAAAAACATGGAGCAGATGGAGATTAAGATTGGGAAGGTGCATGATAGGATAGATAAGGTGGAGTCTAGTTCACAAAGGGTGCAACCAATTAGGGTTCCTAAGGTGGAACGAAGAGAAAGAAACCCACCTAGGAATGACTATGAAGATGATTATGGGATTGATCTAGAGGAGGATGATCGCATGTCTAATGTGGGTGCTGACAGATTTCAACTTGGAATGGGAGGTAAAGAAGTTAGGAATGGGAATAGAGAAGATAGGTATGGGAATATAGGTGATAGGTATGGAGAGCTTTGGATGACAAGAAGAACTGTTAGTGCTCAAGCCAAAGAAAATGAAGAGGTACAACGTGACAATATTTTTCACACCCACTGTCATGTTAATGATAAGGTATGTAGCGTGATCATTGATGGAAGGAGTTGTGCTAATGTGGCTAGCACTAATTTTGTGGAGAAACTGAATTTGGCCACTTTGAAGCACCCAAAACCTTATAAGCTACAATATGATAGTGAGGAAATCATGGTGACTAAACAGGTGTTGGTGTCGTTTTAATTTGGAAAATACAAAGATGAAGTCCTTTGTGATGTGGTATCCTTTTTGGGAGACCATAACAATTTGATAGGCATGTGACGCATGATGGGTATACCAACAAATACTCTTTTGTACTACTAAAAAGTCAATCACTCTTGTACCTTTAACCCCAAGACAAGTATATGAAGATCAAATGAGGTTAAAAAAAGAGAGAGATGTAAAAAAGGAATGTGAGAATTCAAAAGAAAGAAAGTTCGAAACAACAAAAAAATAAAAAAAATATGAAAAAGAAAAAGAGGTTTATGAGAAAAAAAAAGAGAGAAAACAAGTGAGTTTTATGCAAGAGAGAGTGAGATCAAAAACGCTTTGTTTTCAAATCAGCCAATGATTGTATTTTTGCACAGAGAGGCATGTTTTAGTACTAATGGAATTAACCCTTCCTTGCCTAGTGTTGTTTTTCATTTGCAAGGCTTTGATGAAGTGTTGCATGCTATCAATAACATTATGGTGAAGATTTGAGGACGAATCCTTTTGAAGAGAGGGGGAATGATGAGAATTAAAAAAGCCTCACCAAAGGAACCATTGCATATTCCAATTGGCCCAATTAAAAGGAGGCAAGAGGATCAAAGAAGCATTAAATGATGTGCTGATTCCGAGTTGCTAAAGTCCAAATTCGGCCCACATGACGACCAAATCCGGGCTGAACTTTGTGGACCTCTACAGATAGCATCTGAAGTTTGATCATCTGTTATAATATTTTTCGGAAAGCCCAAGACAAGCTCTATAGATGCTATGAAGACCCCGTCCTCCGAAACAGATCACAACAAGTCCAAATTCGGCCATCTATCTTATTGCACGAAGACTAAAGCTGAGAAGTCCGAATTTCAACATATTTTTTCTTTTTTTTTTGGGCGACGTATGGTTGGAGGAGAATCCAATTTCAGCATATTTCCTACTTTAGAATATTCCCTATTTTATTTATTTTCCCCAAATAAAGAGTTGATTTGTTTCCCGAATTCAACTTTCCAAATAAGGAACAAATCAACTAGTTGCTAGTTTTTAGTCTTTAATTGTTTCCTAAATTTGTTTGCATTTATTTTCCTGATTGTAAGACATTAAATGCCTAATATTTATTTCCTTGTAGGTCTTAGATATTTTTAGTATAAAAGGGACCAATTGATGTAATTTGAGGAAAGACTTGAATTGAAATAAAATTGAGAGAATTTTCTCTTTGGTTATTCATAGAACTATGAACTTATCAAGGTTCTACCTTGTGGCGTTCAAACCTTGAGTTACCACTCACCTTTTTTCTTATTCTTGAGTGTGGCGCCTATAACTTTCTTGATACCGTTGGTTCTTATCTCCTTATAGATAACGGATCACAATCCTTTTTATTTTCTTTATTTATAAACTTGAATTAGAAACAATCCTTGCTACCATATATTGGTTCCGGATCTCACTGCTCTTGGCACGTGAGGGAGTGTTTGTGAGGCTTACTATTTTTTTTTGTTTTGCAAGGTTTTAAATATGTCACGTGATAAAAGTAGAGACTTGTCTGATGATGCACCAGAAACGATAGATCTCAATTTTTTGTATAAAGCCATACAAAAAAACATGGAGCAGATGGAGATTAAGATTGGTGAGGTTCATGATCAGATAAATAAGGTGGAGTCTAGTTCACTAAGGGTGCAACCAATTAGGGTTCCTAATGTGGAGCGAAGAGAAAGAAACCCACCTAGGGATGATTATGAAGAAGATTATGGGAATGACCTAGAGGAGGGTGATCGCATGTCCAATGTGGGTACGGGCAGATTGAGTCGTGAAATGGGAGGTAGAGGAGTTAGGTATGGGAATAGAGAAGATAGGTATGGGTATAGAGGAGATAGGTATGGAGAGAGGGATAATAATAATTTGGGTAGTATAAAGGTGAAAATCCAAACGTTCCAAGGTAAAACTGATCCTGAAGCTTATTTGGAGTGGGAGAAAAGAATAGAATTGGTATTTGACTGCCATGACTATTCTGAATTATAGAAGGTAAAGTTGGCTGCCATAGAATTTATTGATTATGCTATCGTTTGGTGGGATCAATTGATTGTGAGTAGAAGACAGAATGGAGAAAGACTTATTGAGACTTGGGAGGAGATGAAAGTTGTCACGAGGAAGCGTTTCATTCAGAGTCACTATTATAGGGGTTTGTTTCAAAAATTGCAAACTCTTACTGAAGGGTCTAAGTGTGTTGAAGATTACTACAAAGAGATGGAGATAGCCATGATTCGAGTTGATGTAGAGGAAGACCAATAGGCTATTATGGCTAGGTTTTTAAGTGGTCTAAATCGAGACATAACAAATGTGGTGGAGTTGAAATATTATGTTGAATTGAGTGACATGGTGCACATGGCAATTAAGGTGGAACAACAGTTGAAGAGAAAGAGTTCCACACGGGTTGGGTAAAATTCGGGTTCTTCATCATCATGGAAACCGAATTGGAGCAAGAGGGATGACCAGCCTAGTTTAAAGGCCAAGGCCAAACCTTCTAGAGATCATAAAGTCGGAGGTACATTAAAATAGGGTACATCAGATTCTCAACCTTCTAGAAATCATGACATTAAGTGCTTTAAGTGTTTTGGAGCAGGTCATATTGCATCTCAATGCCCAAACAAGAGAGTAATGGTTTTCAAGGATGATGTTGAGATCGAATCTGAGGGTGAATTGATGATGAGTCCATGCCACCATGGGAGGATGCAAGTGATATTGAATATCCAGTGGACGGAGAGCTTTTGGTGGCGAGAAGAGCTCTTAGTGCACAAGCCAAGGAAGATGATGAGGTACAACGTGACAACATTTTTCACACCTGCTGCCATGTTAAAGAAAAGGTATGTAGCATGATCATTGATAGGGGGAGTTGTACTAATGTGGCTAGCACTATTTTTATGGAGAAATTGAATTTAGCCACTTTGAGGCATCCAAAACCATATAAGCTATAGTGGTTAAATGATAGTGGGGAAATCAAGATGACTAAACAAGTGTTGGTGACATTTTCAATTAGAAAGTACAAAGATGATGTCCTTTGTGATGTGGTACTAATGAATACGGGCCATATCCTTTTGGGGAGACCATGGCAGTTTGATAGGCATGTGACGCTTGATGGGTATACCGATAGATACTCCTTTGTACTCAATAAAAAGTCAATCACTCTTATACCTTTAACCCCAAGACAAGTATATGGAGATCAAGTGCGGTTTAAAAAAGAGAGAGATGTAAAAAAGGAGTGTGAGAGTTCAAAAGAAAGAGAGACAAAAGAAAGTGAGTTCGAAACGACAAAAAAATAAACAAAAGGTGAAAAAGAAAAAGAGGCAGATGAGAAAAAAAAAAGAAAACAACTGATTTTTTATACAAGAAAGAGTGAGATCAAAAAGACTTTGTTTTCAAATCAGCCAATGATTGTACTTTTTTACAAAGAGGCATGTTTTAGTACTAATGGAATTAACCTTTCCTTGCATAATTTTGTTGTTTCTCATTTACAAGGCTTTGATGAAGTGTCGCAGGCTATCAACAACATTATGGTGAAGATTCGAGTACGAATCCTTTTGAAGAGAAGGGGAATGATGAGAATTAAGAAGCATCACCAAATGAACCATTGCATATTCCAATTGGGCCAATTAAAAGAATGCAAGAGGATCAAAGAAGCATTAAATGATGGGTTGATTCTGAGTTGCTAAAGTACAAATTCGGCCCACATGAAGACTAAATCTGGGCTTAAGTTCGTGGACCTCTACAGAGAGCATCTGAAGTCGGTTCGTCTATTATAATATGTTTTCGAAAAGCCCAGGACAAGCTCTCTACAGATACTATGAAGACCTCATCCTCCGAAACAGATCATAAAAAGTCCAAAATCGGCCATCTATCTTATTACGCGAAGACTTGAGCTAAGGAGTCCAATTTCAACATATTTCCTAAATTTTGGGAGACGTATGATTGGAGGAGAAATCTAATTTCAGCATATTTCTTATTTCAACATATTCCTTGATGAGAATCAAGAAGCATCACCAAAAGGATCCATTGCATATTCCAGTTGGGCCAATTACATGAAGGCAATATGATCAAAGAATCATTTATTGATAGGCTGATTCTGAGTTGTTAAAATCCAAATTCGGCCAACATGAAGACCAAGCCTTAATTAATATCATCAAGACAATAGATTAGGCTGAATAAGGAAGACTTGAGAGTGTGGCACAAGCTAGGAGAAGATTCAACTTTGGCTGATTTATTTCCTTTTAATTTCCAAAGAATAATAGTTGATTTGTTTCCCAAATTAAGGGGCTGATTTGTTTCCAGATTTAGCTTTCCAATTAGGGAGCAAGTCAATAGTTTCTCAATTTAGTTTTCTTCTGATTGTAAGACCTTAACAGCCGAATTATCTTGTTTCCTTTTTTTGGTTGGCTTATTTATAGCCTTTCTTTTCGTTTAGGGTTTTAGTATATAAAGGAACAAATTGGATGTAATTCGGTAGATTTGATTGAATGAAAAAAAGAGTGAGAGTTCATCTCTTTTGGTTCTGAAATCTAGACTTATCACTCACATATCCTTCTTATTCTTGAGTGTGGCATCTTCAACTTCTTGATACCGTTGGTTCTTACCTCCTTATAGGTAACAGGTGGCGGTCCGAAAACGTTCTTTGTTTATAAACTTGATTAGAAAACGATCATTCGTTACCATATATTGGTTCCGGGTCTCACTGCTCTTGGTAAGGTTCATATTAGTTGGTATCAGAGCTTAGTTTCAAAAATCAGGTTTAATCTATCCTTGTTCCTCTTCTTTTATTTTTCTATTTGATAAAAAAAAATCATATTTTTTACACAAAAAAAAGTTTGATCAGTTTCGTTATAAAAAAAATAGATCCAACAAAAAATAGTACATTTTTTTTAGGTTGTGTAGTTGAACTTATATCAACTATTTCTTTTTCTTTTCTTGATTCTGTGAATTGATATAACAACAAAAAAATATTTCTTTCAAAAGTGATTCATCAAACAAAGATAAAATAGGGGAACCATATTTCGAGGTGCAGACTAGCAACAACATTATGGTGAAGATTCGAGGAGAATCCTTTTTAAGAGAGGGGGAATGATGAGAATCAAGAAGCGTCACCAAAGGATCCATTGCATATTCCAGCTGGGCCAATTACATGAAGGCAATAGGATCAAAGAAGCATTTTTTGATGGGTTGATTCTGAGTTGTTAAAGTCCAAATTTGGCCCATATGAAGATCAAGCCTTAATTAATGTCATCAAGACAATGGATTAGGCTGAATAAGGAAGACTTGAGAGTGTGGCACAAGCTAGGAGAAGATTCAACTTTGGTTGATTTATTTAATTTTAATTTCTAAAGAATAGTAGTTGATTTGTTTCCCAATTAAGGGGCTAATTTGTTTCCAGATTTTGCTTTTCAAATAGGGAGCAAGTCAATAGTTTCTCAATTTAGTTTTCTTCTAATTGTAAGGCCTTAACTTTTTAGGTTGCCTTATTTATAGCCTTTCTTTTCGTTTAGGGTTTTAGTATATAAAGGAACGAATTTGATTTAATTAGGTAGACTTGAATTTAAATAAAATTGAGAGAATTTTCTCTTTGGTTCTTCATAGAACTATGAACTTATCAAGGTTCTACCTTGTGGCGTTCAGACCTTGACTTATCACTCACCTTCTTTCTTATTCTTGAGTGTGGCATCTACAACTTTCTTGATACCGTTGGTTCTTATCTCCTTATAGATAACGGGTCGCTGTCCTTTTTATTTTCTTTATTTATAAACTTGAATTAGAAACGATCCTTGCTACCATATATTGGTTTCGGATCTCACTGCTCTTGGTGAGGTTCATATCATTCCCTATTTTATTTATTTCTCAAATAAAGAATTGATTAATTTCTGAAAATTAATGGCTGATTTGTTTCCCAAATTCAGATTTCTAAATATGGAACAAATCAACTAGTTGCTAGTTTTTAGTCTTAGTCTTTAGTTATTTCCTAAATTTGTTTGCATTTATTTTTCTGATTGTGAGGCATTAAATTGCCGAATATCTATTCCTTTTTTAGAACTTAGATATTTTAGTATAAAAGAGAAAAAATGATGTAATTTTTAGACAAGACTTGAATGAATAAAAAAAATAGCGAGAGTTCATCTCTTTTGGTTCCAAAATCTAGACTTATCACTCACATCTCTTTCTTGTTCTTGAGTGTGGCATCTTTAATTTCTTGATATCGTTGGTTCTTACATCCTTATAGGTAATGGGTCGTGGTCTGATAACGTTCTTGTTTGGAAACTTAGTTAAAAAACGATCATTTGTTACCATATATTGGTTCCGGGTCTCACTGCTCTTGGTGAGGTTCATATCACAACCTTTAACTCACTTAAAGGTCCGCTTTTTACTAGTATGTCTATCCGGTCAAGGTTGAAATGACCAAACCTTCGATGCCAGAGATACGTGTCATTATCTGGAGAAATCTTATGTCGATTAGTTTTTGGTTTTTCAACCTTAAACATTTCGGTGTTGAGCAGTGTAGTATGTATTAACAGTCTTAACACATACAAATTGTTTTCATTAATTTCTGAACAAATATTCAGACCATTCTTTCTAATAATAACAGACTTATTATTAAAAGAAACAAAATATTTTTGTTTTAACAACTTAGAAATGGAAATCAAATTCCGTGTAAATCTAGGAATATAAAATACATTGTCCAACAAAATATAATTATTACAAAAACGTAATCTAATTACACCCACTGCTCATGCCGACACGACATCCCTTGACCCCACACTCATTGAGAAGGATTGCTCCTCTAGCTGTGTCCAAGAGTCAGTCCATTGTAAAGAAGAACAAACATGGTTAGTGGCCTCCGAATCAACTATCCAGGGTGAAGAATCATCTTCCACTAAACATGACTCAAGAATAAGTAAATCATATTTACTTTTCTTGGACTTCTTCTTGCTTTCGGCTTTCTTGGGTTTGGACTTACCCTTCTCTTTCCCAGTAGACCTCTTTCTCTTCTTATTATTAGAGCTGGAAGATGGTTCGGCAACATTTGCCTCACCGATCTTACCCTTGTTGTCCTTAATCAAGGACTCAAAGGTAGCAAACTCATTAAGCAACTGTGTGAGACTGAACTTTAACTTGTTTATCACGTAGTTGCTCTTAAACTGATCGACACTTTTCGAAAGAGTCGACAGTCTGATCTTCACTTGACTGGGTTCGTCAATGGCCCCGCCATTGACTTTTACTGTGTTGAAGTAGGACATCATGCTTAGGACATGTTCCCGAATTGACGTACCTTCCTTCATAAGAGCCATCATACCGAAACGAATAGCTTCGTGTCGCTTTTTCTTGAAAGGTTACCCGAATTTAGCGTGCAATGACTCCATGCTTTCGAATGCTGAAGTCATTATTTCATGTTTTGTGATAAGCACGTCTGTCATAGAAGCCAATAGATATGTTCGGGTCTTCTCATCAAATGAGACCCATCGCTCGTATGCCTTACAAACAGTTCGTGTGGCATTGGCAGCAGACACTAGAGGACATTCCTCCATAAGCATAAACTTGAGGTCTTTGGTGACCAATATTGCATTAATGTTAAGTTTCCACTTAATGTAGTTATCACCAGTTAATTTGTCGTTTACGAGAATTTGAAGTAATGCAGAAGACATTATTGTTGAAATAAATAAAATATTTATTCAGTCATTTATTTAAAACAAGTGTGAGTGCTTTTGCATAAATTTAAACATGATGCATGCACATGGTTAATGAACTAGAACTACCCTAAAACTAGTTACTATACCACGAAAATTCAACATACCATAAAGAAGTGCCGCCTTAGGGTTGGTCAAGTCTCTACATGTTGGACCGAGACATTCTCAATCAAATGATATTCTAGAATAACTCTTATTCCATGTCATTCAACCATCGTTAATTTAATTAGGTTTTTAATTAACAAACTTAATCAAAACCTTCGTGAGTGTAACCCACCATTTCAGATCTCATGAGCTTAACTTGAGAATTGCCGCCTTAGGGTCGGTCAATCCCGAAATACCCTCAAAAATCCTATCTATTAGAAAGTCAACATTGGTATTGACCTTCGTGGAAACCCTCCTTAGGGAGGATGAAAGCAAAGCCGTCACGAGGCCCAACTCGGATCTCACGGTGTTGAAATAATGATTGAGACTGCGGGATATATATGTCATATATCCCTTTCCCACTCACTATTTTAAAATTAGGGTTTTCTATTAACCGTTAATGCACCTAGACTCTACAGGACTAAACGACTAACTTTAATCAAGTTATGTAGCGCATTAACCAATTAGAAACAAATTCTAATTAACAAATAAATTATTAATGATTTTTAACAATTAAAAATCTAATTTATTAGTGAACAATATAAGATTCAACAAACTATTTACTAAGGTCAGATTATTATGATAGTATTTACCAAGTTTTAACAATTAAATCTCTAACACTTTATTCGATTCATTTATTATTATGTAATTAATCATATTAATCCTAATTACAATAAATGAGCCTATTAATCTAATTTAGTAAACTTAATGAGAATTACCAAGTTGTCTAACTATTAAAAAACTAATCTCATTAGTCAAAGTAAAATATGTATATTGCCCATTTTAATCATTAAAAAAAATACATAAAATATCAGGCTATGATGCATGTATGACATGTCAAATATATTTGTGTAGGCACATCTAATCTAAATGACATATGTATTCATGACAATACTTTTATCATCACATAATATAAAGCATACGAGAATTGACCGAGTACTGTGGATTAATTAACCTAAAAAATTGGAATCTAAAATTACAAAAATGTAACCTATATTGAAGACCTGGAAAAATTGGGAAGAAGGATTCATTAGATGAATCGGAGTGACCTGAAGAGACTAAAAGATATCTGAAGTTACTAGAAGCGGTTTGGCTTGTGACTGGAAAGGTTTGTACACAATAGTGGAATCCACTCCTTATTGTGAGAAGTAGACGGTAGTTCCCTTAAGGGTTGATATGATAAATCAAGGAATATTAATTAAAGAGTTTAATTAATGATTCCGATGATTATTGGAGCTCAAAATACTGTGGGTCCATTAGGTCCCATTGCTAGCCCGATCGATTTAGGTAATAAGGGTCACGGTAAATTTATTGGATTGTCCAAATAATTGTGTTACAAAAGTGACACATATATATTCAGAAATTAATTGAATAATGAGATTATTTAATTAATGAATGTTAATAGTTAAATTAATAAATTAATAAAATTATTTAATTATATTGATGATTATGAATTATTAATTAACTATTAATTGGAGGGTGTTAGTTGATATATGGATTTAGGTGAAGATAAAATAATAGGATTATTTTATTTTACTAAATCATTTATCTAAGTATTTGAATTTAAGTTTAAATTTAAAATACTTATTATCACTTTTAATATATTAGATATATTTGAAAAGGATAATTAAAAGATATATCTCAATTATAACACAAGAGATTGCATTGGTTGCAAATTGGTGTGTGCACATATATAAGTGTTTGTATAGGATACAAACAAGGATATATATATGATATATATGTTTTATATATTAAGAAAAAGATAGATATATTAATGCACAAGTATCGGTATCAAGTGATGATGAAAATATGCATGTGCACGTGAAGTAAAAAAAAAAGGAATAGAATTGCATATAATGCAAGTGGAGGCATGAGGCATAGATTTAGAAAATCCAAAAGTTGATTTTGTTTTTGGGTGTGTACCTGATATACACGCATAAAAAAAAAGGTATAAGTTTTGCATGAGATGTAATTTATGTGTGCGTGAAATCAATACACCAAATTGAGAAGAAAGAGTTTCTTCAAGTATTTCTCTACATCCTCCATTCATGTTTTCGAGACCGTGATGTGCCCACACGCAGTTACCAGTCCCGGGAGAGAGCGAGGAAGATCGAGTGGTTTAGACAGAAGCACATCGTAAAGTGAAGGAGTCTCCAAACGTTGGTAAGATTGGTTCAGACAGGAGCATGTCGTAAAGTGAGGGAGCCTCCAAACGTTGGTAAGATTTTCTTCTTCTTATTAAATCGATTTCAATTTCCAGTGTTTACATATTGTATGTATTTGTTCCGAAAAATAATTATGATCCCATGTCCACTGGTCCTAGATACAGATTATGATCTGTATAAAAATTTTAAAACCTTACTTCCGCTGCGTGACTGGTGAACGGGGTTCCAACAATTGATATATATGAATCTCATCGGTAAACGGATGTTGGTTAGAGATTCATATAGAACATGACCAAATCCTATATGATCACATCATACAAGGTGTCTCCATTCCCATATCTCATATGAATGATTTAGGATAGAATCACTGTACATTACAGAATGGACTGCAGCTATAGATTAACCACAAATAAAGTACCCAGCTTTATTTGCAATCTATGGACTCTTTAGATTGCACGTCTCTTACTATATTTATCTGTATATGACACTCCTATACATAGTTCGAGATTACATCTGGCAATCTAGGATGTTAAATATATATGAATAAGTTATAAAATAAACAACACAACAATAATGAATTGAACTTTTCCTTTTATTTAATTCATAAATCCATTTACAAATTACATATTTAGGGCATAAACCCTAACAACTACCACCCCAAGATGGGCCTGAATGTAAGAGCATAGTTACCATCCAGATTTTGAGACCAGGATAGCCAGATTGCTACCACCCTCGAGAAAGATATAGTTGTAAGAGCATAGTTGCCTACTACATCGAGATTGCCATGGTAAGGTATCTCCCTTATACAGGGGGAATGGATCTCTGGGTTAATACACCATAACTTTTGCCTAAGTATCAAATGCCTAACATACAAAATATTGATACTCTCAATATCCCTGAAAAGACGATTAACTTTGACAAGATCCTCTTAGGATCAGTTCGACTACATATCTTGATAACCTAGTATCAAACTATTTGCTACTAACCATTTACTCTTCATACATATGTTGATTTCTACATTATCGGGTTACTGTTGCGTGAATGCATGCTAGAGACTTGATAAAGATACGACAAATACCTTGATTGAGGTACCACCAAGATTTAGTCATGTTAGGATTGCGCTGGGGGCTACACCTATGTCGAAATCAAAAGTAAAACAAGAAGTAATCCTACCAAGTCAAAAATTCATAAGCAGGGAATCAATCAAAGTAAGTGTAGATGAAATCAGAATACATTTTCATTAATCACGTAGAGGGAGCCTATCCCCTCGGTCAGGCTGCATCAAGTTAAGCAAGGTTCCCACCCCCTTTTTCGGGCATTAGAAACAAACTCAAAAGAAATCACGTATCGACCTCCTCTTTGTAGTTCTCACCAACTCCTCCTCTTTTTCCTGGAAGCTACTCGTTCACTTGCTGCACATCCATCCCTTCCGCTAGTGCCTGATCGACTACCGCCATGACCTTGAAGGGGATATGCTCATTTTGAGAGGCAGCAATCACCCTCTTCGCGACCTGCTCGCTTACATTCTCCTATTCAATGGGTCCTTCAGGATGAACGATGTCAGCCCAAACCCCTACTTCCTCTTGGGTTCCTGAAAGATTTTTTTTCGTTTATAGGGAAGTATGAAGATCTCCTTCAGCCTAATCAGACAAGAGCCTCACACTCATGGAACCAAGTTATTCCCCTCCAGTCTGCATAGTTTGGATCCCACCTTAAGTAAACACATTCTCTCCGATTCCCGAGCTTAGAGGAATGGAAGGAGGGAACGGAAGGCCCATATCAAGCATTTAAGACTTCAATCTTAGTTCTTTAGTGGAATGAACTAAAATTAATAGATCGGATCTAAGTGAATCATTTATTGATTGTGACTAGGTTATGTCTATTGGAGATTAAATTTAGATAGCCCGCCAAGATCTCCAATCCACACGAACTTGCATGGATCACTTGATATATTCTACCAGACCAATTTATGGATCCATCTAGAATTGTATTTATGAATGGAGAATTTACTAGAGGTGAGAAATGTTTGTTAACACCCTCGAGACCACTACCACATAGGTGGTGGCCGGGGTTTGTACCTTAGGTACCTAACCCGATTGAATAAAGATGAATGTATAAATATAACTGTAATAAAGATGGGAATGTAATGGCTTTATTATAATATGTGAATATCGTACAAAAGACTCTTAAACAATCTTAATCTCTCTGGAATACAGTAAGTTGGCAACCTTATGCCTGTCAAATAGCAGATAACAGTATATGTCGTGTTCTGATTATAGAATTTAGGCTGAAGTTCAATCTCCCTCTCTCTTTTTCTTCTCTCTATTTTTCTGTCCTCCCCCTTTTTTGTTGTTTACATCAGTCATATTTATACATTGTCCAAGTAGTTCAAACCAGTGAATCTCCCACCACGATTCCCTAAATCCGTTCCCTCCTTCTCGGGCAGAATCTCTTTTTTTGAATGACATTGACTTCACATTAATAACGGATTCGAGAATATCTTTGTTGGAGATAAGTTTTTTTTCCTTTTTAGACTCAATCTCTTGCTTTACATGTACGCAGAGTTTTAATATTCGTTGCAGTGTAGATATGATCTTGTGTGTATTCATGGCATGATTCTTCATGGAGGTCGTCAAGTTAGCTATTCGTTGTTTTGTAGAGAGAGGTAGACCCATGCCTTAGGTCTGGTCCCAAGAGCTTGGCCTAACCTTTCCTGGTCCTTTAAAGCTTGAGATGGCCTTATGGACACTCAAAGGGGGTAGCATGGATTTTGCGAGCTTTCTTTTTCTCGGTGATTGAGTTGGGTTCGAAGTCAAATTTCCTATTTTAATTGGAAAATTTTGCCTCCCACGTCATTATGAGTATCTCGCTGGAATCTTCACAAATAATGCACGAGTGACGTGGCGTGTGCAAACCAGTACATCTTTCAAAATAATCCGGCTACGTTACGGCTATCCCTATATTTCAAGAAGATTCTACCAAAGATTTTGTTGACGTCACTGCCCCCTTCGTTTATATTTATACCCAACCACTTCACCGCGTACCTCCCCCTTTCTTTCAAACTTTAAAATTTTAAAAATCCCAATCTTTTGTTACCTTTGAAAAGCTCTTCGTTGTTATCTTTGTTCTTCAAGCACTACCTCCGATAATGTCAAACTTCATTGATAGTATTGAGGCTATGGTAGAGGGCACTGGTGCCCCCAGCACGGTTCCTAGGAAACGGGCATGAGAAAATTTAAGCCACGAGGACGCTTCCCCTCTCTATCAGTGACACCGCTCTGGTAGGAATGTTTCGATCGGCTCCGGCCTCTAATCATCCTGACAACCCTTTAAACTTAGTCAATAAAGATTCCGATGGTGAATCTAGGGATGCTGTTGTTGAGAGGGATCAAGTTAAGGTCGCCAATCTACCTCTAGAGAGGCTTCCTCCCTATAATTTCAGGGTTGTCCCAGATTCGACTGTTGATCCGAAATCAATTGGCCACATGAGGTCAAAGTACGGTATTTATGACAGCATCTCCCTCACCATTCCCTAAAGAAATTATGACATCTTTAATCTACCCCAATGCGTGCTTCCGATCCATGTGGCGGCCTTTGAAAAAAGGGTCATGCTTCCTCTCCATCCTACGACGAACTCTCAACGTCCTACAGCTAGCTCCCCTCTATCTAAGTCCCAGCTTTTGGAGGCATCTGATCAGCTTTCTCGTGCTATAGAGGAAATAATACGAGATAAGCAAGGTCACCAGAGAGCCCGGGGCTGAGGAGTTGGCTTACCTTTTTCAAATTGGGAACCTGGCTAGAGTTTCGCGAGGTCAGTTCTATGCCAAAGAAAAAAATAACTCAACTTCTTCATCCCCGACTCTTCAAGGAAGGACCCAACCTGGAAAGAGGAGTGGATCTTGGAAGGGAATGGTTGTGGAAGCTCGATATTTATCGGTGGGAGAGAGTATGCGGTTCCCATGACTTTCAACGACAAACCATCCTGGGACCGGGACTTCTTACCCGCTAAATCTAAATTCATTTTGAAGGCCATCCTTGCTAGGAACTATCTGAAACTGAAGTTCCCAACTGTTGATTCTTTCGATTCTTAGAGGGTGAATCAATACCTTTGGATCTCTGATGCTTCTCCTCGTAAGTAACACCGAGTCATTATACTTCATTTGAAGTCCTTTTTTTTCTTTTTTAAATACTTTTTGTTGTTACTACATCTTTCAGGGAACCCCAACAAGCTTGCACTTTTCCTTTTGCCAAATCAAATCAGGAAATCCCTCTAGCTTCCTCAGAGAAAAAGGGAGCCAATTGTTCCAACTGGGGCTTCATCTGCTCTTGCTTCGGCCTTCTCCTATCACTGGTCTAAGATGTCACTCCTCGCATCTCGTGCCACCAAGGTACAGGGTAAGGGGGCCACTGTTTCTCAAGCTGCTGACGTTATAATGATAGCTCCTGCTCTAGTTGTACCTACCCCTGCCTCTGTTTCTGTCACCCCTGCTTCGAACTTGCCAAACAATTATGTCTCTCCATTTACATTCATAGCCTCTTGAGCTTTAAAAGACCCCGAGGCTGGTGTTAAAAGGGTTTCCCTTGTTCGCCAACAAAATCAGTCTAGCTCTGCCTCTCTAGACGAGGTCTTAAGGAAATTCGTTGCTTCATGCCCTTAGAGCAATCTTTCTATGATGGCTTTGATGTATGTTGTAAGTTCCTCAGTTTTGATTGGCTCATTTCATTGACCACCACATTTGGGGATTAATGTGTAAAGGTAGTTTGGGCCATCGTTGCTCAAGACCTAGTTCAAGCTTTAAAGGTAAAATCACTTGCTTAACCTTGTTTGAAGAGTTTTTAGTGTGCACACACACTCTCATGCATGTTTTTGATCATCTTGCATAAATGCATAATTGTCTTAATTGTGTGCCCTTTTGCCATAACTATTGCTTTGGTGTTTGATGCATTAAGTTTGCCTTTAGAAGAGGATTTTCCTCTTAACAGCGGTTGGGACAGCTCCCTGTGCATTGCCTCCGCCGCGGTATCCACAGCGGTGTTCTTCAAGCTTTGCATGCTACTTCTACCGCAGTCTGTGCTCGTTGCATGTACAATGGTCTCCCAAGCGGAGGTTCCCAGGCATGTACCAGGGTCTAGACCGCTTTTGGTGCACATAACTAGGCAGCGCCCTAGGCAGCGGTAATGTCCAGTCGTACCATGCTATATAGACCATGATCTGGACACTTGCCTAGGCCACGGCACGCACAGCAGTCCTAACGGGAATTGGCTGTCTTTCATCCAAAACGACATCATTTTATGTAGGGCACCAGATATATGTTCTTTTCTCTTCCCTTTGGTTTAAGGTAGTCCAAGAAGCCATTTTTATTGTCCAAGCTTTTCTTTGACAGAGAAATTGACTCTAATAGAGAGAGAGCTCCCAAGAACCCATTTTAACTCAACCAAACTCCAATCCATGAGCATCTAGCATCTTCTTGCATCTTCCAAGCATGGATTCTCTTATTTATCTTTGACTGCGTAATCTCTACATGCCCTAGAATCTCTTGTTCCATTCTTATGACATGTATGCCTAGGTTTAGCAGTCATTGTTGATTAAATGCATGTCATTGAGTTTAATTGCATATATAACATGCTTGGATTGTTGATTGTTGGTTGAGATTAATATTTTGTGATAGCTAGGATTTGTGACCATTTTGGCCTTCTAGCTAAATCTCTATGCTGTGCATTTGGATATTCTTTAGGTCTAATTGATTGCATTTGTTAATTGCATTGATTATTCTTTGGGTTGATTGGCTTTTTGTTGAAGACTAGATATTAGACTTTCATATCTATATTTAGTTAGGTCTTATGAGCATTCATATAGACATTTATATCTAGGAATTGCTTTTATTGACATCCTTGAATTCCTAGATAAGCATTTACTGTTGCCTAGCATTACTTGCATGTTTGAATATTTTATCATATTCACTTAGGTTGTTTTGACTCTTCATTGAGGTTAAGTCTTGTGACTAAATGGTTAGTGCACAGGCAAATAGATCAAGAATCACTATTAAGGCCCGTTGGGTAGAGTGAAAGGGTTAGTAAAACAAGGATCTGATGGGAGGTCAACCTAGATTGTAAATTTTCATTCAATAGTGGATTTGAGGATCAAGTGTGGCGCACATATCAGCCCGTGGTTTTTCCCAGTTTGAGGGTTTCCACGTATATATCATGTTTTTATTATTTTAAGCATAATTATGTTAATTGAATGCTTGTTTATTTGGGGTAGCTTCTGTTAATATTAATTAATCAAAAAAAATGCTAGACGTCGAGAATCAGACCCTGCACGCTCAGGTAGCCAAGCTGCAAGTAGAGGTGGACGCTTCCTTCAACGACAGGTATTTCTATGCCTCTTTTCAGGTTGCTAGATCTCTACCTCGGCCATTCGACCTATCCATCATTGTAGGCTGGGATAGGGAGGAGATAATGGCCATGGTCGAGGAGATGTCTTACCCGAAGGTGATGAATCGGGTTTTTCTAATATGGCTGGAGCTAGGAAGTAGCCAGATATGTCAGACCTTCCTCCTCCTTCTCCTCCTCCCGTCTTCTTAGCATCATGTCCCGAATAATTCTCAAGGGGGGTTCGGCCTGTGGAGCATGAAGGAGGCCATCTAGAAGCCCGAGACCCCTCTAAAGTGTCTTTAAAGGAAGAGCCGGAGGTGGGAGAGAGCATGACAGAGTCAATGGCCGCCGTTCTTGATACGGCCATCAACATGAGGTTATCGCGGTGGTTAATGAGGTTTTCGAGGTGGACCCGACTAAACAATATGCAATCGAGGATCCTCCAGTGGAAGGGATAGCGAAGATTGCCGACCAAAATGAGCAACCACCAGAAGGAGGAGCAGGGGCGAGGTCCACCAGGAAGGGGAAGCAGCAGAAATAAACCAGGAGGAAGCAGGAGCCTGATACAGTTTATTCACAACTTGTTTTCACTGCTCGAAAAAAGGGGGTGGGCACCATACTTTATTCATGCCATGTTTAATTAGCCTTTTCATCTTCATTCTTTCAGCTTGTTTAGCCCGAAAACGGGGGTTGGTCTCCCTACTTGATAACTATAGCCTTTACAGGGGATAGGCTCCCGTTTCATTAATGACATCTGGCTTTAGATTTCATTCATGTTTGCTTCAAAGAATTTTGACTTGACTGACATCCTCTTGCTTCATTCCTGATCCCGACCTAGATGTGACCTCCGAAATTACTTGACTTACTCGAATCTTGGTGGAGATAACGAGATATAAAATTTTGTTTAAGTGTTAAAGTAGATAGCTAGCTCAAGCTCTTAATTCTTAGCAAAAGCTTATAGCTCGATGACTTTAGTGAATAGTCCCCTTATGTGATTGTAGGCTAGTTTGCACCTGTCATAGCAAGCAACCATAAACACATGGAAGATTAGTAACTAGTGATAAAAGGAATATTGGAGTTTAAGTAACGGAGCTTTCCAATCCCGTGCCCCTTTGGGGGTTATAGCCTGATCGAGGCATCATAAAGGCTATCTAGCTATTTCCTGGTCTCGCGATCAGGATGGCAACTATGCTCTTACACTCAGACCCTTCTTGGGGGTAATAGCCCGACCAAGGCATCAGAAGGGCTATCTAGCTATTTCATGGTCTCGTGATCTGGATGGCAACTATACTCTTACAGTCAGACCCTTCTTGGGGGTGATAGCCCGACCAAGGCATTAGGAGGGCTATCTAGCTATTTCATGGTCTCATGATCTTGATGGAAACTATGCTCTTACATTCAGACCCTTCTTGGCGGGGGTGGTACCAAACCGAGGCATCAATGATAGTGAGGGGGCTTCCCCGGCTAATGCATGGTCTTGAGGTGGTTATGTTGAAGTCACTCGTGTATACCGTAATTGGATATGAGGAAATTACTGTAAAATATTGTCAAAGATGTAGAAAACAGACTTTATTGATAAAGAATAGAGTACATTACTGTTGGAGATTTTATTGAAACCTAAATGGAGATAGTCTGCTCTTGAGTCCTCTGTCTTATGGTAATACTTCCTCAGGTGATCGGTATTCCAGGTATGGTAGATGGGCCGGCCATCCATGTCCTCAAGCTTGTATGCCCCGTTGCGGAACGCTACCTTTACTAAGTAAGGCCCTTCCTAGTTGGGCCCCAAAACCCCGTCTGACTTCTTCCTGGTATTCAATGTCACTTTCCTGAGAACTAGGTCCTCTTCCTTAATGATTCGAGCTTTAACTCTCTTGTTAAAGTACCTAGCGATCTTGCTCTGGTAAATCGCTACTTTCTCAGTTACCCGATCTTGTTTCTCTTCCTAGAGATCTAGGCTAGCTCAGAGCTTATCCTCATTGCTTCCATGTTTAAAATGTTGAACTCTGAAGGATGTTAGTTCATGCTCGATAGGAAGAACTGCTTCAACCCCGAAGGTTAAAGAATAAGGCATTTCTCCTATGGCTGTTCTCCTTATAGTACGGTAAACCTAGAACAACACGGGAAGCTCCTCCGCCCATCTGCTATTTCTCTGCTGCAACTTCTTTTTCAACAGCTTCTTGATAGTTATATTGGCGAATTCCACCAGCCCATTAGTCTAAGGGTGGGCTACTGAGGTAAATCTAAGGTCGATTCCCAAGCCTTTGCAAAAGTCCTTGAACCGGGCTTTATCAAACTGCTTATTGAGGTTAACTATAACGATAAAAGGGGTCCCGAACCTCCAAACTACATTGTTTTTGATAAACCTTGTAATGTTCTCTTCCGATATCTGGGAAAGTGGTCCTGCTTTGACCCATCTTATGAAATAGTCGATCGCCACAATAGCATTCTTGGTTTGTCCATCAGCGGTAGGAAGTGGTCCGATCAGGTCAACTCCCCACATAGCAAAATGGTAAGACGAGCTGAGAGATGACAAACCCTCCGATGGAAGGTGGCTCAAGTTGGAGGTCTTCTAGTATGGTTCACTGGATTGTAGAAAAGTCTTTGAATATTGATAGTTGGCTAATAATACCCCATACGAAGTACCTGATATGCCGGAGCTTCCCTACCAACGTGGTTCCCGCATTCCCCTGAGTTAACCTCTCTTAATGCCCATTTGGCATCATTAGGATGAAAACAACGAAGCAAAGGGAATGGACTTCCCTCTTCTGTAGAGGCATCCATGTACCAGGCAATATCGAACTGAGAGCCTTTTAATTCTTTTGGCTTGGCCAGGCTCATCGGGAAGCTATCCTTCCTAGAGGTAAACCACTTGTTAATAGTCAAATTTGGCCAGAGACCAAAGAGAAATTTCCACTCTCCTAACTCGAATCAAAGCCTGAAATCACCATTTATTGGACCTCGGGCAAGCCCTAGAGCTACCCAGCAGAATCGAGGAAAGATCATCTGGCTTCAAAACTATCTGGAGTGAAGCTAGGCAACTCCGAGTCGAGCTCACAGGTGAACACTGGAATCAGGGTTTCTCGAGATCACCTTTCCCAGAACCTCGGTTCTTGGGGTCAGGCTCCAAAACCACCCCGTAAAAGCAAGAAAAGATCACCGAGCTCAGAAAGCACTCGAAGTGAAGCTCGACACAAGCAAGAGTGAGCTCCTTCCAGGCCAAAGGCTTCCCAAGGTCAGAATTGACTCGTAGCCTAAGCTAGAAGCCCACCAACCTCTCCAGAAGCCCGTTGTCCCCACCAGACATATAGAGAGAAAGCCTCTAAGTGGGTCGGATTCATACCATAGTTGATGCTCTAATTCGGTAAGGGACGCCTGTAACCAACCTAGTCATGAAAGAAGAATCTCACGTAATCTACACTACCTTTAGTAAGTGCCCACGATGCCGTCCCAAGCTTCTGAGACAAGAACTAAAGCATGGATCTACCTCGAGCAGCCAATCCAATGACCTTCATGAAGAATCATGCCATGAATACACACTAGATCATATCCATGTTATAACGAACCTTATATTTTGTATATGTGTGAGACAAGAGTTTGATTCCAAAGAGGAAACAAACTTATCTCCTCCTACGATAATCTTGAGTCCGTAATCTACTCGAAGTCAACGACTTTCAAATAGGAGATCCCACCCGATAAGGAGGGAACGGATTCATAAAATTATGGTGTGTGATTCACGAGTTTAAACCTGCTTGGAACAAGTATAAATAGGTCCAAGTATGATATAGAAAACATATAGACAGAAATAGAGTGAAAAAGAAAGAGAATTACGTCGGGCTAAATTATGTGATCAGAACACGGCCATCATTGTATCTAATATTCGACAAGAACGGAGTTGCCACCTTCCTATGTCCTAGAGAGATTGTGAGTGTATGTGAGAGATTCCTTTATATCCCGAGTGTTCAATAATAAAGCTCTCATTTTTTATTGTCATTCAAACATTTGTTTCTATCTAAGCAGGTCAGGTATCAAAGGTGCCAACCCCGGCCACCACCTTCGTGGTAGTGGTCTCAAGGGTGTTTGTTGGAATTTCACATCTTGAGCAAATTTCCCGTTAACACCACTATTGGATCCATCCAGCATGGCTGACAATCTAGAGTACAAATCTTCGTACCCACTGTTGTGTTTAGTTGGGTGATCACTTGGAGGGGAACTCCCCAAGGTAAGGCCTGGCCACCATTCGCAACTATCTTGGCTAGGATATCTGGTCGATGATTATGTTGTCGGGGTACCTACTCGATCTTGAATCCCTTAAATTTATTCTGAAATAGTTGAACCAGCTTCAAGTAGGCAATCGTGTTATCTCCTTTTCCATGATACACCCTAGAAACCTGATTGATTTTGAGTAATGAGTCACTATTGACCTGCAGGTAATCAACCCCGAGTTGGACGGCTGCCTTCAACCCTGCTAAGAGGGCTTCATACTCTGCCTCATTATTGGTGGCCTTAAACTCGAATCTAAAACAATGGCATTATTCAGCCCCCTCTAGGTCTATTAGCATAATTCCAGCTCTTCCCCCAGCTTGTCTGGATGCTTCATACGTGTGGAGGATCTAGGACTTGCTGTCTTTCGGCCAACTGCCGAACTTTGGAATCTTCTTAGGAGCTATATTTGCCACTGCGGATGTCGCTTGGCCTGGGGGCGCTAAGAACTCTTCCACAAAGTTTGATAAAGCCTGGGCTTTGATTGTGGTCTTGGGTTTATACCTTAAATTAAACTGGGTGAGCTCCAAGGCCCACAAAATCAGTCTTTCGGACACATCCAGCCTTTATAAGAATTGACAGAGATGTTGGTTCGTTACTACTGTTATTGAGTGAGCTTGAAAGTAAGGACAGAGCTTCCTTATTGAGGTCACTATGGCATAGGCGAGCTTCTCCAGAAGGGTATAATTCTTTTCCCACTTGGTTAGGGTGTGACTCATGTAGTAGTTAGGCTGTTGAACTCTATCTCTACATTCCTTGACCAAGGCGTCACTCACCGCAGTTTTAGAAACGGCAAAATAAATTTACAACTCCTCTCCAGGACTTGGCTTGACTAATAATAGAGGGCTTGATAGATACTTCTTCAAGGCTTGAAAAGCTTGCTTGCTCTCCTAGTCCCATTTCATGTTCCTTCCCTGCCTGATTGCTTTGAAGAAAGGGAGACATTTATCGATAGACCGAGAAATGAACCTGTTAAGCGCTGTTATCTGCCCGGTCAAGACTAGAACCTGTTTAGTGACGTGGGGGAGATCTAAGATAGCCTTGATCTTTTCTGGGATAGCCTTTATTCCTCTCTCGTGAACCATGAAGCCCATAAACTTTCCCGCAGTTACCCCGAAGGCACATTTGAAGGGGTTAAATCTCATCTGGTTTTCCCTTAGGATCTTGAAAGTTCTGCGAAAGTCATCCTGATGTCTTTCTAAAAATACAATCACGGTTAAATGCTCAAGGCTAACCTAGAGGGGGTGAATAGGTTAGACACCTTTTTCGAATCCCTTAGAAACAAACAAAAATTTGTCCCTCTAGATTACTTGTATCACAATATATATATTGATCAAAGACAATTAATCAATATATAAAAACAAGTAAAGTGTGATACAAACAAGAAATTGTAACACATACACAATCTACATTATATAAAGGAAGTCAACATGCATAAAAAGTTCTATCCACAATACAAATATTAAAGAAATAGGGATAGAGAAAAGTTAACACAAGATATAAAGTGGTAAACCTCCGAAGAGGAAACAACCACGGGCTAGCAGCCACCGGCAAACAAAATCCACTAGTAGATAAGACAAGTACAATCTCTTAAGTGACCTCTTCACCTAGAAACTACCCTCCTATCCTACTCTAGAAGTTGCCGCCCTATGCTCAACAATCTGAGGCTTCATACCTCTTGTCAAGACTTCCTTGCTCACCTTATCCGGATCCTCACGACCCAAGGCAAGACTTCTTGCTTAACTAAGTCCTCACGACTCTAGTCAAGACTTCGTTGCTTACCTATCCGAGTTTTCCCAACTCTACGCAAGACTTCTTGCTCGACTATCCAAGGCTTCACACATCTAGCCAAGACTTCCTTGCTCGATAATCCAAGGCTTCACACCTCTTGCCAAGACTTATTGCTCAACATCATAGGTCTCACACCTATTGGAAAGACTTCCTTTTCACAAGGCATTTAGGTGCTCATGAATGTAAAACGCAAACAAGCACACAACATAGAATGCTATGATCAACACATCTTATGGTAAATACTAGAAATGAGCATGAATGCACAAATCACATATAGTCTAGTTAGTCATGCATGTGTAATCAAATCTAGATCATGTAAGATATGTTCAATATTAATCACATCCTAGATACATGCATATATCTAAACTTCAATCACAAGATATGTTCAACAAATCACAAGATCAAGTTTAAATCACAAAAATCTAAAACATGCTAAAATCATATGACAAAGTCAAATATATTTAAGCAAAAGTTCTAGAGCATATTCTTAATCATAGATTAAACAAATCACATGAATAGCTCAAAATAACATAAGCACATGTATTACGTGAGAAATTCGGCCAAGAGAGCCTAATACATGTAAGGAACTATTTTTCACAAAATCAAACAATCAAAGATCATAAAATAGTCCTAGAATCAAAGCTAGCACAATACAATCCCAAACATGTGATAACATAGGCAAAATCAAAACCTAACTCAACATGAATGACTTCAATTGAAACTTATTGACATTGATTTCTGGATATGCCATCAAGGATTGGATTTCGGTTGTCAATTCAAAGAGAAAGAGATTAAAGGAAGTAATCAGGACACAAATTTTATGTGGTAAAACTCTGATGGCCGGAGAAACATCCACGGGTGGTTGAGTGGTCAACCAAGCCAAAATCCACTATGAATTAATTATGTTACAAACTCTCGATCTCTCCTTCTTCTCTCTGTATTTCTCTATTGATTGTTGTCTATCTCTTTCTTGGCGAGATTATGGGTCTATTTATATGTTTATAGAGCCCTAATCTACTTTGTACAAGTAATAGATCTTTGTTTTTAATTACAATTATTTTCTTATTTGGAGTTGGTTGTCTTTTTTCCTGTTTGGGAGTCTTGTATTAAAGTCGAATGGGATTCTAGTAGTGCAATCCAATTTGGACTTGTTTCTTTATATAAGAACGTAGTCTTTTTAAAGAAATAAAGTTGTTGTCTGATTGGGAACCCTACTAGCTCAGTATTCTGTTATCTTTGGGATTCCTTCCTGACATGGATATCTTCGTGTATTTAATGACCTAATCCGTGTGAGCTAAGCACTAAGCTTCTTATTCGATTTTCTTCATATTTATCCCGAGCAAGGATAATACCAGCGGGGCCCAAGTAACATCGTTTGAGCCCGAGTGGAAGCGTATTTCAACCAGTCCTAAGTGTCGTTAACTGATCGCGAGTAGGTTTCATTCAACATCTGCTTACTCGGGTTTTCTCTTCTTCTACATTATCTTGTAGGATATTTTCTGAATGCCTATTTAGATGTCCACCTGGCAATTTATCCCTTTTGTTTGATGACATGTTCATCCGATAAAATTCACATATGACAATACCCTCTTAAAATATTTTTGTTGAACAAGGTGTGTTCGGGCAAAAGTATTTTAATTAGTTATCAATATCTTTTCAGTATCCGAGTAAATATCTTGTCATAATGACGTGTTTTAATGGCGACCCTGCAAATTCGATTTGCCTCCTTACGTGAGATCTATAATGATGGCGACGTTTTGAAGTTCTGATGGTGAAAGCCGGTTCTCCTTCTGACACGTGTCTCTTTCCTTTTCTTTTTTCAATATCATTTATGAGAAATAACCTACTCGCTTTCCCATGCACCGACTACATCATCAATCCTTATCATTGTTTTTTCCCGCCTTGAGATCTAGAGTTTCGTGCTTTTATTTCTTTAAATTCTTCACTCAGAAGAAGAAATTTCTTAAACCCAGATTTCTAAACAGAAAAAAAATTCTTGAACCCAGATTTCTTTACGCAGAAGGCCGTGACTTTTCATTGAAGATCTTGCACCAGACTTTATTCAAGGTTAGTCTTTAATGGAGCCATATTCCCGTCATCGTCTTTTTAATGTCGCTCTTGATGCATTAGAAGGTGCGGATTTCCAGTTAGTTTCCTGTATTAGAAAATTACTAGGGGAAATCCCTGTAGATAAACCTTCATTTTTAGAAGTTGATGTTTCGGGGCTTCATCCTAATGATGGAAAAACATCAAAGTAGAAGTGCAGTCCATAAACACAACTCGGGCAATATTCTGATCAGGGAGCAGACTGTCAACGAGAACGACGTTGAAGAGGAGTTCAGGGCATCTCGTCTTACTGTAAACACAATAGTGTCATTCACTATTCCTAGCATGCTCACCCAAGATTCCCAATTTTTATCCTTAATGCATTTAAGAACATAAGAATCTTTACATTTACCTAAGTCAATGCCTCTCTCTTGAAATATCTTTTTAGTTGCAAAGATCCCTAAATCCTTTGACCTTGAAGCTTTGAATTCCTTTGAGGTAAACTTGGCTTTCACAATGTGATTCGATTGATTTCCACTTCCTGTAACTTTAGTTCTTCCCATTTGTTCTCGTGAAATAAGATGCTTTGTACATACAACAAAAGTGAGTGAAAGACAAAACAAACTTATTAGTCACAAATATATAAACACAGTGACATATGACTTAAGAATGAATCATCATGCAAGACAAAAATAGTGAGTAATATCTTAAAAGTATCATTAAGTCAAAAATATGCCAACAAGTAACAAAATGAAGCATGTGAACATATCATAAAAGAGAACAATGTCTAGCATACAATGCTCCCCCTTGATAAATGCTATAACTAAAATCAATGATAGCATAGAGTTCACAAAGATATTCACACAATCACACATTCAAGCAATTTGAAGAAATATCAACAAAATAAGCTTCATATGCTAAGAGAGATAGACAAAGATTTTCAAGTTCTCTCATAATTCTTCAACAATTGCAAAAATATCATCATACTCATAAACAAAGTGTGTGTGTGAGAGATATGCTTCAAATATATATCAAGAAGTAGTTTCATAATCAACATGCAAACAATTTCCAACAACTATTCATCTTAAGCTTTTTCCATAAAAAGTCAAACCGATTATCATCCGGAATTTTTGCTTTTAAGAGAATAGATTTCAACACATGAGCGTGTGTGTGCATGTGGCTCGTCATCCCATTTCTGTTTTTCAACTAAACTCCTTTTTAAGCCTTCCTCCTTTTCTTTTTAGGCTTTGAATCAAAGATTTTTTTTTATGAATTCCTTTCAACACTTCTTTGTTTTTTCCAATTTTTTTTACATAAACAAAATTCACTTCATGATGGCTTTCACTCATCACAATGGTGTAGCTCTTTCCAACATTGGGTAGCTTTCACAACCAATGTGTGTAGCCCTTTTTTCATGAAGGTGCTCATTGAGTTCTATGTAATTGCCGAAGGAAAATGGATACTAACCATTGGTCATTTTAAATGTACTTAAGCACAAAAACTTCAAGGTGTATCCAAGGTTTACATATTAGTAAACTCAACCTACTAGCAAAACATATAAGAGAAGCATAGTGCAATTTTTTAGAAAACCAAGATTTTATGGCTCATAAGCACGTGATCTAAGAGCAATAAGTATAGACTTATTCAAGATCATTGCTTCTCTAATGAGTAGCTTTCAAAGAATATGAAGCTCATATTTTCAAAAGTAATGCCACTCAATATACTATACACAAATAACCATCAAAGTTAAAATCAATGTGAACAATATCACTATTACATCCTAAAATAGCAAATGTCAATGAGAACCATATGTATGCTATACAAAATTCCCTAATATGACATGTTATGAGATGTATGTCAAAAATTGAGTTAAAAGATGAATAACTAAGAGAATATGTATTTAGAGTATAGAGATACCTTTTTGCACATTATATTCACCAAATATCATACTTCCGCTCTTTTTATGAGCACTCTTGCCTTGAATGTCCTCATGACATCAAGTTGACGATGTTTTACAACAAGAGTATAAAAATCATAATATCTCAACTCAATCAACACATATAACAAAAGAACTTCTTCAAAGTTAATCAACAAATTTTGACCATTATAACAACAATGATGTGAGATAAACAAGTTCATATCAATACATGGAGTATTCAAAGCTAGCAAGCAAGAATTCTCAGGACAATTGATATATAGCCTCAAAGCTATCTCACATGTGCTTCTTATATTAGTGATAAGAGCACTCACCCTTGAACCACTTGTTCTTGGGTGTACCTACACAAACATTTCCAATATCATCCTTGACAACAATGTTAAATCTAGAGTAAAGTTCTGCAATGGCTTGATTAACAAGAATATCATTAACACACTATTCCTTAACATTTTCAACACAAGTTTTGTCAAGTTGAACAAGATTAGTATTCTTTCTACTCCATAACTTCTTCTCATGCTTAGCAATATTATTATGTTTCTCAACTTTCAAGACCTTAGTATGTTCAAGTTGAAGTTTAATCTCCTTATCCCTGGATTCATTTCCTAATTTTCATTTTTCAATATATTTATAACACCTAGGCTTAATATGACCTATTGTGTTGCAATAATGGCAAATTGGAATAAAAGATGAGATTATACTTTTTGGAGTTGAACTAGCTGCACTAGGAGTTTGCAAAGATACCTTGTTCGCCAACTTCTTCTTGGCTTTTGATCTTCTCTTCTTGTGTGGTTTCTTATTAATCACAACTTCATCAAAGTGTGTAGGAAGTGATGCTTCCAAGAGCTCTTTTTCAACTACCAAGTCGTCTTCACCACTATGAGAGTTAACAAGATTTCTAACACTAAACACACTAACCGAATCATTCACTAAGTCCTTGATAGCCTCCTTAGCCGTGCTTACTTCTTCCATCAATTCTTGTTCTCTCTTCTTCAATGAAGATATCACATTATCCTTCTCAAGTTTTATCATTTCAAGTTCTCTAAACTTCACCATAATATCACCTTCTCACTAAGAAGTCTACGAGTAACAACCACAAACTCATCTAGTTGCTTCTTGATCAAATCATCGTTCTCAACTACTTCTCTTTGAGCATTGTCTCTAGCTTCTTTAAGTTTTTCTATATTTTTCAACTTCCATCATGTTTTGCATCAAAGTTCTTGTTCAAAGATATTGTACTACTAACATCTAGTAAAGATTGAGAAGCAGTTAGAGCTACAAAGTTGCTCACCAACTCTTCATCACTTGAAAACACACTACTAGATCTCTCATTATCACTAGAATTGTCATCACTCCAAGTAGCCACCAACACTTTGCCTTTCTTGTCTTTCTTAGATGGCTTCTTGGTGCACTCACTAGCAAAGTGACCAAAACCTTGACAATTATAGCATTGAACCTCTTTCTTGTTCATGGCTTGACTATTCTTTACAATCCTTGGAGATGATGTTCTCTTGACTCCTTTTTCCTTAAAAGACTTGTCTTTAGGCTTGGCATTCTTCTTTAGAAACTTCTTGAACCTTCTAACCAAGAGTGCCATCTCTTCATTTTCATCATCACTCTTCTTCTCAATAGTATTAAGAGCGTTTCCCTTACTCTTGATCTTTGGTTTCAAGCACATCTCATAAGTTTGGAGAGACCCAAGCAACTCATCGATATTCATACTATCCACATCCTTGCTTTCCTCAATGGCCGTCACCTTTGATTTGAATCTCTTAAGGAGAGACCTAAGGATTTTCCAATTTAAATGCTCTTTTGAGATAGGTACTCCAAGTGCTTGACATTGGTTAGCTATGTTAAGAAGCCGGAATTGGAAGTCTTCAAACTTTTCTTCCTCGCCCATACTTAAACCTTCAAATTTTGATGCCAACATTTGAAGCCTAGATTTCTTCACCGCTAAGGTACCTTCATTAGTAACTTGGAGAGTATCCCAAGCCTCCTTTACGGATTCAAGAATTTGAATGTAGGAGAATTGATGCCCATCAACTCCTCCAATTATGGCATTCATAGCACGATGATGCCATTTAGCAACCTCAAACTCATTTGTTGTCCATTCACTCCTTGGCTTGAGTATTATGGCTCCATCCTCTTGAACCTTGGTAGGAGGACTATAACCTTCTTCAACTACCATCCAAGCCCTTTCATCAATAGAGCAGATGTAGGCTTTCATCCTCAACTACCAATACCCATAGTTAATGCCACGAAGTAATGGTGGCCTAGTATTTGAGGCTCTTTCCGCCATTACATCATCTTGTAAACCCATGACTTCAAACGCCTTGCAAAAACCATGAAAGTATCACCCAGACTCACACTAAGTGCAATCTAGTGTCCTGCTTTGATACCAATTGAAAATACAATCACGGTTAAATGCTCAAGGCTAACCTAGAGGGGGGGTGAATAGGTTAGACACCTTTTTCGACTCCTTTAGAAACATACAAAAGTTTGTCCCTCTAGATTACTTGTATCACAATATATATATATTAATTAAAGACAATTAATCAATATATAAACACAAGTAAAGTGTGATACAAACAAGTAATCGTAACACATACACAATCTACATTATAGAAAGGAAGTCAACATACATAAAAAGTTCTATCCACAATACAAATATTGAAGAGATAGAGACAGAGAAAAGTTGAAATAAGATATAACGTGGTAAACCTCCGAAGAGGAAATGTCCACGGGCTAGCAGCCACCGGCAAACAAAATCCTCTAGTAGATAAGACAAGTACAATCTCTCAAGTGACCTCTTCACCTAGAAACTACCCTCCTATCCTACTCTAGAAGTTGCCGCCCTATGCTCAACAATCCGAGGCTTCACACCTCTTGTCAAGACTTCCTTGCTCACCTTATCCGGATTCTCACGACCTAAGGCAAGACTTCTTGCTCAACTAAGTCCTCACAACTCTAGTCAAGACTTCCTTGCTCACCTATCTGAGTTCTCCCAACTCTAGGCAAGACTTCTTGCTCGACTATCCAAGGCTTCACACATCTAGCCAAGACTTCCTTGCTCGATAATCCAAGGCTTCACACCTCTTGCCAAGACTTATTGCTCAACATCATAGGTCTCACACCTATTGGAAAGACTTCCTTTTCACAAGGCATTTAGGTGCTCATAAAATGTAAAACGGAAACAAGCACGCAACATAGAATGCTATGATCAACACATCCTATGGTAAATACTAGAAATGAGCATGAATGCACAAATCACATATAGTCTAGTTAGTCATGCATGTGTAATCAAATCTAGATCATGTAAGATATGTTCAATATTAATCACATCCTAGATACATGCATATATCTAAACTTGAATCACAAGAAATATTCAACAAATCACAAGATCAAGTTTAAATCACAAAAACCCAAAACATGCTAAAATCATATGACAAAGTCAAATAGATTTAAGCAAAAGTTCTAGAGCATATTCCTAATCACAGATTCAACAAATCACATGAATAGCTCAAAAGAACATAAGCACATGTATTATGTGAGAAATTCAGCCAAGAGAGCCTAATGCATGTGAGGAACTATTTTTCACAAAATCAAACAATCAAAGATCATAAAATAGTCCTAGAATCAAAGCTAGAATAATACAATCCCAAACATGTGATAACATAGGCAAAATCAAAACCTAACTCAACATGAATGATTTCAATTGAAACTCAACCTAGCTTTGAAAGTGTTCAAAGCACAAATCAAAACACTCACAATATACAAATATATGTAGAAGAACAAAACCCAAGGCAATTGAACAAGTTTTGAAAGAAAACTTTGAGAGAAAATCAATACCTTAGTTGATTTAGGTGCAGTCCCGTTTTTGTATGATTAGACACCAAAAACAACAGCAATATTAACTCAAACCTTCAGAGAAAAGATGAAGGATTAATTGATGAACACTCATAACTTCGAATCACTCAAATCGGAGTTCAAATAAAGAAGTTATAATGTTTGGAAGGTGAGAAAATGTAGAGAAAAACTTTCTGCACACTTGATTTTAATTTCTTCTTAGAATGAAATGTGAGAGGGAAAAAGTTAATAAAGGAGTGGGAAACTTGGACATGTGAAATGACCAAGAGGGGCAAGAAAAATCCAAGCAAGCTTGCTTCCCGAGATGGCACATGGGCATCTCGGGGCAGCAAGCCTTCTGCCCTTC
The DNA here is from genome assembly GCA_032871835.1 of Dipteronia dyeriana. NCBI lineage: Eukaryota > Viridiplantae > Streptophyta > Magnoliopsida > Sapindales > Sapindaceae > Dipteronia > Dipteronia dyeriana. Next base: position 36,073,886 of record CM065295.1, on the reverse strand, counting down.
TTTCTCCTTCGACCTTCCTTCTCTTTCTTCTACTGTTCTCTGGCCTCCGAACTCGGAATTTGAATCCATTTACGGATTACAAACCGTAACTCTCACATGGACATGGACATATAAGATAATCAACCCAAAAATAATAATTCGACTCGATATACGAAGACAAAGACAATGTATGAAACATGAGTTGAAAGTGTAGTATCTTTTGACTTAGAACTTGAAATCAATAGTATGAGTAACCGAAATGACCGGAACTCAATCAAGAATGATTTAAAACTAAATTCAAGTTCAATATCCATATTATACAAACATATACACACACAAACACAATTCACACTAGAATGCAAACTGCATAGAGATAGTTTCCAATCATGCATATTCCAAAACATGTTATTTTCATACCAATGCATGAGCATTTATCTTCAAGTGTGTGAATGTGTTATACATGGTGCACAACAATGCAGGGACACATATGAATGAATTGTATGTGTGTGCCTATAATGGTGCATAACGATGCAGGGACACAAATGTATGATATGTGTGTGTGTGCCTTAGCCTTGTAAGAGAAAGATAAGGTCTTTATATACCTTTGTAGAACAATATTGCATCCTTTCTCTTTGAAGACTTAGAACTTGCTTTGACTTGTTGATTCTTTTTCCTTGAAGCTTGAATCATCATGAACCTAAACAGTTAAGTCATTACAAGTAAACATCATTTTGATATGGAATTCATGCCAACACAAACTAAAACCTAACACCTTCTGCGGATTGTGATTTTGTGATCATGTCGTTGATGTATACCTCCATCGACCTTCCAATCTCGGGTTTGAATAATCAGTTAACCAGCCGCTGGTATGTAGCCCCAACATTCTTGAGACCAAACGACATCCCTTAATTACAGTACAGACCTTGTTTGGTAATGAAACTGGTCTTAACTTGGTCGGTTGAATACATCTTAATCTGATTGTACCTCGAGAATGCATCCATAAAGATCAGGAGCTTATTTTCGGATGCGGAGTCAACCAGCTGATCGATCTTTGGTATATGAAAACTTTCTTTTGAACATGCCCGGTTGAGGTCGGTGTAGTCAACACACATACTCCACTTCCCATTCACCATCATAACCATGACCACATTAGCGATCCATTCGGGGTAACGTACCTCTCTAATGAAGCCCGATCTAATTAATTTGTCTACTTCCTCCTAAACCGCGTTATTTATTTGATGTTAAAGTGACACCTTTTCTATTTGACTGGTTTGAAGGTTGGATCCACTGCTAATCAGTGAGCAGCCAATGACATTGGGATCTTGGGCATCTCATCGTGACTCCAGGCAAAAATGTCGTTAAATTCTTTGAGGACCCAATCAAACCCTCCTTCACTTCTGGCTAAGGAAACTCCGACCTTGACGACCTTTGAAAGGTCATCCATCCAGATGGGTATCTCTTCATACTTGTCCACAGGATGCCCGCTGGCCCATTCCCTACTCTGTTATTCTTCATCTGAGATCACGGGATTATCCTTCAGGTGAGCCGCAAGCTCTATATCCTCCAGGGCCATCCCGGGTGTTTCCCCATCTTGGATTATTGTAACCTATACAAACTATTTTGCTAGAGCTGTTGGGTTGGCAGATACTGCATAGCAATTCATGGCTGCTTGATGGTCACCACCCACCTCCCCTACCTTGTCTCTTACCCGAAACTTTAAGATGTTGTGGTAAATGGACATGACCCTTCAAGGATGATAAAAAAGGTCTTCTTAGTATCGCTTTATAAGCCGATGAGGTATCTACCTCCACAAAATCTGTCATAACATTTTACTGGAGAGATGTTGTTCCAACGATCACTTGAAGGATCTTTAACCCCACAAGCATGATCGAGTCCCAATGAATCCATACAGCGGGGCTATGCAGCTATTGTAATACCATTGTTTCAAATTTAGATTCTCAAGGTATCTCTAAAGAGGATGTCGACGCTGCTGCCTATGTCGACTAGCATACGGTGGACCATGTAGTTGGCAATCTATACCGTGATCACCATGGGATCATCATGATGTTGCACGATGTTGTAGACATCTGCCTCGGTAAAAATAATCTACGCAAACTGATAGGGGTCAGCTGGGCTCTGGTCGACCTTGAAGATACCTCACCCTTCATCTATATGAGGGACTTTCCATGCATGGTTTTTTCTAGAATTATTGGAGGTGCCAGCCAAAGTGGGTCCTCCGCTGATGGTATGTATCACCTGGATTTGTTCCATCAGATCCATCTACTCCCATTTTCTCTTCTCGATGTGCTCCCATATCTCAGCTTGTACTTCCCTCCCAGTCTGAATGTTGTCCCTAACTTATTGTAAGAACTCTATCAAACATCCTCTCCTTATCAGAGCCTCGATCTGGTCAGGTTATAGCACTCTGAAGTCTTCATGAAAGTCAAAGTACTTATACTGGTTCCTTCTATCAACGGGGGCTTTCATGGGTGCAAGCTTCTGTAGTAGCCCCTTATCCAGGATGACGAGGTAAATCGTTTCACGGGATGCATTTAAGGGGGTGTAGTGATCGTATCCTCTATCAACTTGCGTTACTGGGGCTACTATCCTGGGAGGAGGCGAAGCCCGTAGAGGGGTTCAACTTTCTAGGTACCTTTCTTACTTGGGTTGAGAAACTGGGAAATGGAAGGTCAACCAATTGGGAGGTTTGTTCTGATTTTTTTGAACAAGTTCAGGTCTGGGAGTTTCTTTTCTTTGTCATTTTACCGTTCTCATATCGTCATGCTCCATCTTAACCTTGAACTGCTCATCGACTTTGACTAGCTCTAGAGCCCGATCATAGGCCTTTTGGCAGGTCTCCAGAGGTTGCTTGGTAAAGGATAGGAAAAGCTAACCCGCCCATAAGTTCCACCTAAAATTTGCAAGGGTCTATTTCTCAATTAAGACCCCCATCCGAATGAATTCCTTGTGGAACAACTCCTTCGTCCGGGGTTGGATTCCCTGTAATTATGAGCAGAAATTTGTTGACATCTTTGTAGGAAACATCTGACACATAGCCCTGGTTGTGTTTAGGACTTCCATCTATTGGAAAAAGCTCTCCAAGTGGCTCAAAGGATCCTTCGTACCGGAGAACATGTCTAATGGCATCTTAAACTTTTGTGGGAGCTCTGCCACCTAGATTCTTTTGGTAAAATAGGCATTTATCGCACTCAGGGATCCCTTTTTGAACTCATTATCCTTCCCTCTTTTCAACTACTAGATCTTCTTCTACATCTTAGCCAGCTGGTCCCTTAGTCAATTATTTATGTGCTTCTTAGAATCGACCTCGGAGCTCTCATTGTCAAGTCCCTTCGACGAGCTAGATACTTCCACATTGTCATCCTTAGGGGCGAACTCTGTTTGTACAGTTTACCGGCAACCCCCGGCTTCAGCTCGAGGTTCCCTTCTGGAAGTGCTGGTTGAGAAGGGCTGTGAGGTGCCCTTGGTAGAAAGTCGGTTGCCGACTTAATTGTTGGAACCCCGTTCACTAGTCACGCAGCGGAACTAGGTTTTAAAATTTTTATACAAATCATATCTGTATATGGGACCAGTGAACTTTGAATCGTAATTATTTTTACGAACTAATACAAACAATATGTAAACACAAGAAATTGTAATCAATAAAATCAGAAGAACATACCAACGTTTGGAGGCTCTTTTACTTTACGTTATGCTCTTGTCTTAACCAATCTTACCAACGTTTGGAAACTCCTTCACTTTACGATGTGTTTCTGTTTGAACCACTCGATCTTCCTCGCTATCTCCCCGGATATGGTAACTGCGTGTGGACGCGTCACTGTCTCAGACAATTGAATGGAGGATGTAGAGAAATACTTGTAGAAACTCTTTCTTCTCAATTAGGTGTATTGATTTCATGCACACATAAATTGGATCTCATGCAAAAAAAAAAAAATTCTTTTTGCGTCGCCTGTTCAACACTTTAACAGTTTTTTTTTATGCCTCAGCAACTTTTCATAATATATATATATATATCACGCTACATATATATATATTTAAAACGCCTTGCTTCACACAAGATATATTCACAAATCTAATATATATCTTTTTACTGCACTTCCTTTTTTTATATTTTTTGTCTTGTTTCACATGTATTTGCATCATCTCATGATTCTTATACTTGTGCATTTATAATATATATATATATATATATATATATATATATGTATCCTATACAAACACTTATATATGTGTACACACCAATTTACATCCAAATACTAATTGGATCTAATGCAAAACTTATTTTTTTTTCTTTTTGCGTCGCCTGTTCAACACTTTAACAGTTTTTTTTTATGCCTCAGCAACTTTTCATAATATATATATATATATATATAAATTTAAAACGCCTTGCTTCACACAAGATATATTCACGAATCTAATATATATCTTTTTACTGCACTTCCTTTTTTTATATTTTTTGTCTTGTTTCACATGTATTTGCATCATCTCATGATTCTTATACTTGTGCATTTATAATATATATATATATATATATATATCCTATACAAACACTTATATATGTGTACACACCAATTTACATCCAAATACTAATTGGATCTCATGCAAAACTTTTTTTTTTTCTTTTTGCGTTGCCTGTTCAACACTTTAACAGTTTTTTTTTATGCCTCAGCAACTTTTCATAATATATATATATATATATATATATATATATATATATATATATAAATTTAAAACGCCTTGCTTCACACAAGATATATTCACGAATCTAATATATATCTTTTTACTGCACTTCCTTTTTTTATATTTTTTGTCTTGTTTCACATGTATTTGCATCATCTCATGATTCTTATACTTGTGCATTTATAATATATATATATATATATTTATATATATATATTTATATTATATACAAACACTTATATATGTGTACACACCAATTTTCATCCAAATACTAATATATTAATCAATTGATATATATATCTTTTAATTACCCTTTTTAAATATATCTAATATATTAAAAAAGATAATAAGTATTTTAAATTTAAACTTAAATTAAAATATTTAGATAAATGATTTAGTAAAATAAATAAACCTATTATGTTATCTTCACCTAAATCCATATATCAACTAACACCCTCCAATTAATAGTTAATTAATAATTCATAATTATCAATATAATTAAATAATCTAATTATTTAATTAATTTAACAATTAACATTCATTAATTAAATAATCTCATTATTCAATTAATTTTCGAATAAACACGTGTCACTTTTGTAACACAATTAATTGGACAATCCAACTAATTAACCGTGACCCTTGTTACCTAAATCGATCGGGCTAGCAAGGGGACCTAATGGACCCACAGTATTTTGAGCTCCAATAATCCTCGGAATCATTAATTAAACTCTTTAATTAATATTCCTTGAATATTAACTCCGGTGTTATTCCTCTAAAAACCCGAAGCTGCACTCTCTCAACTGTAGACGCTTTTACATAGACCGATACAACTCGGTGTCCATCGATATAGCTATTACACATGGTGTGATCCTCCACAGTAGTTCATAATTAGAGTTGGGTCATAATGTCTGTTATACCTCTCTAATTACATATATCCTTTAAGTACCGTTGATTCTATAATGAACAATAAATCCTATTTCCTTACGGAATTAGGAGAGCGCTCATATTTTCCATGCCCCGAATCAACCCTTAAGGGAACTATCATCTACTTCTCACAAGAAGAAGTGGATTCCACTATTGTGTACAAACCTTCCCAACCATAAGCCAAACCGCAATCCCAACATACGGAGCATATTGATCGGGAAATGCATCTGACCTCACCCATGGTATATCAAAGACCACGATTTAACCTGAAGAAGTCGATAAGACACTTAAGATTAAGATCACCCACTTATAGCCATCATTAGTTGATATATATGAATCTTATCGGTAAACAGATCTTGTTGAGAGATTCATATAGATCATGACTCAGTCCTATATGATCACATCATACAAGGTGCCTACATTCCCATATCTCATATGAATGATTCAGGATAGAATCATCGTACATTACAGAATGGACCGCAGCTATAAATTAACCACAAATAAAGTACCCAATTTTATATGCTATCTATGGACTCTTTAGATTGCACGACTCTTACTGTATCTATCTGTATATGACACTCATATACACAGTTCGAGATTACATTTGGCAATCTTGGATGTTAAATATATGCACAAGTTATAAAATAAACAACACAACAAGAATGATTTGAACTTTTCCTTTTATTTATTTATTAAATCAATTTACAAATTAAATCTTTAGGGCATAAACCCTAACAATCTCCAACTTGCACTGAAGCATGTGAGGCAAGTCTCATAACCCTAGACCATCTAGGTGACCCAAAACACTTTAGCCGAAAAGGGCTTCGTAAATGGATCAGCATTATTGTCTTGTGAGACTATCTTTGTGACAATCACATCTCCTCTCTGCACTATCTCTCTGATGAGATGATACTTTCTTTCTATATGCTTCCCCTTTTTATGGCTTTTTGGTTCTTTAGAATTAGCCACAACACCACTGGAACAACTTCCAGATCATTCAAGAACTTACGGAGCAAAACAACCTCTTGAGCAGCTTCACAAGCGGCTACATATTCTGTTTCCATGGTGGAGTCAGCAATGCAAGATTGCTTGATACTTCTCCACACAATGACTCCACCACCCAGAGTGAATACTGATCTTGACGTGGATTTTCTTGAATTCCTGACTGACTAAAAATCAGAATCTGTGTATCCTAACAGGATCAAATCCTGCTAGGAATACACTAGCATATAGTCTCTCATTCTCCGAAGATACTTGAGAATTGTCTGGACAGCAACCCAATGATCCATTCCTGGATTGGACTGGTATCTATTGGCTACTCACACTGCATAGTAGATGTACGGTCTCATGTGTAACATAGCATACATGAGACTACCTATTGCCGATGATAGGGTACACGTCTCATATCCTCAACTTCTTAAGGTGTCTTAGGACAATGTTCCTTAGACAAGTTAACTCCATGTCTAGCAGGTAAATTACCCTTCTTGTAGTTTTGTATCGAAAATCACTCAAGAATCTTAGCGTTATATGATGCCTGAGACAGTTCTATGAGTTTGTTCTTACGATTCCTTATAAGTTAGATCCTTAGAACATAACTCGCCTCTCCCAAATCTTTCATTTGGAATTAGCTAGCCAGCCAGCCCTTTACATCAAACAACACTCCCAAATCATTCCGAATGAGTAGGATATCATCTACGTATAATACCAAGAAAACTAATTTCTTATCAATGATGTACTTGTAGACACAAGGCTCATCGACATTCTGCTCGAAGCCATAGGTTTTGATCACATCATCAAACCTGATGTTCCAAGATATATATGTTTTCTTAAGCCCATAGATGGACCTTTACAGCTTGCAAACCTTTTGCTCTTGATCTAGAGACACGAATCCCTCTGGTTGCATCATATAGATGCTCTCATCAAGATTGTCATTCAAGAATGCAGTCTTGACGTCCATTTGCCAAATTTTGTAATCGAAATAGGCAGCAATAGATAAGAGAATCCTAATAGACTAAAACATGGCTACTGGCGAGAAGGTCTCTTCATAATCGACTATGAGTATAATCATTGGCCACTAGCCTTGCCTTGAAGGTCTCTACCTTCCCGTCAACTCATCTCTTTCTCTTGTAGATCCACTTACACCCTATGAGTTTTACCCCATCTGGTAAGTCTACAAGATCCCAGACTGAGTTAGAGTACATAGACTCCATCTCGAGATTCAAGGCTTTAAGCCATTCCTCTTTATCAGGATCTTCCATTGCATTCTCAAATGTCAATGGATTATCAACACTATTAGCAGAGACAACACCTTGTCCCTCACCTATACCTAAATAGCATTCAGGTTGTCTCACAACCCTCTTACTACGTCTAGGTGGTAGTGTATTCTGATCAGGAACCATCTGACTCTCAGATGTTTATGGATCGACAACTGTTGTTGATGAAGCACTAGTCTAACCAGGCTCCAACTCATTCAATACAATCTTAGAACGAGGTTTATGGTCAATAATATAACTGTCCTCAAGAAACTATGCATTTATCGATACAAATACTTTGTTATCTTCGGGACTATAGAAGTGTCCACCTCTTGTCTCCTTGGAGTATCCTACAAACAGGCAGACCACAGACTTGGAGTCCAGCTTTCCAGTTCTGTTCTTCAGCACTTGTGCTAGACTCCCCCATATTCGAAAATGTCGTAAACTAGCCTTACGACCATTCCAAAACTCTAGAGAAGTCTTAGGAACAGATTTGGATGGCACCACATTCAAAATATATGCCGTTGTTTGTAACGCATATCCCCAGAAGAAATTTGGTAATGATGAGAAACTAATCATAGATCTCACCATTTCCATTAGGGTTCTATTTCTCCTCTCCGCTACACCATTTTACTGAGGTTTATCAGGAGCTGTGAGTTGGGAAACTATCCTATGCTCGACCATAAAGTCTTCAAACTCTTGGTCAAGGTACTCACCTCCACGATCCGATCGCAGTGACTTGATAGTCCTACCTAATTGATTCTAAACTTCAGCTCAAAATTCTTTAAACATTTCAAATGTTTTCGACTTCCGTTGCATTAGATAGACATATCAGTATCTTGAGTAGTCATCTATAAAGGTGACATAATACTCATAACCACCTCTAGCTTTAACATTCATTAGTCCGTAGATGTCTGTATGTATAAGCTCTAGCGGTTCTTTAGCTCTAAGCCCTTTTCCAGTAAAAGGTCTCTTGGTCATCTTATCTTCCAGACAAGATTCGCAAACAGGTAAGGTGTCAACCTTTAAATCACTTAAAGGTCCGCTTTTTTCTAGTCTGTCTCTCCGGTCAAGGTTAATATGACCAAGCCTTAGATGCCAGAGATACATGTCATTATCTAGAGAAATCTTATGTCATTTAGTTTTTGGTTTTTCAACCTTAAAAATTTCGGTGTTGAGCAATGTAGTATGTATTAACGGTCTAAATACACACAAACTGTTTTCATTAATTCCTTAACAAATATTCATACCATTCTTTCCAATAATAACAAACTTATTATTAAAAGAAACAAATATTTTTGTTCTAACAACTTAGAAACGAAAATCAAATTTTGTGTAAATCCAGGAATATAAAATACATTGTCCAACAATATATAATTATTACAAAAAAAAAACGTAATCTAATTACGCCCACTGCTCGTGCCGACATGACATCCCCTGACCCCACATGCATTGAGATGGCTTGTGCCTCTAGCTGTGTCCAAGAATCAGTCCATTGTAAAAAAGAACAAACATGGTTAGTAGCCCCCGAATCAACTATCCAGGGTGAAGAATCATCTTCCACTAAACATGACTCAAGAACAAGTAAATCATATTTACTTTTCTTGGACTTCTTCTTGCTTTGGGATTTCTTGGGTTTGGGCTTACCATTCGCTTGTATGCCTCTCGAACAGTTTGTGTGGCATTTGCCGCAAGCGCTAGAGGACATTCCTCTGTAAGCACAAACTTGAGGTCTTTGGTGACCAATATTGCATTGATGTTAAGTTTCCACATAGTGTAGTTATCACCAGTTAATTTGTCGTTTACGAGAATTTGAAGTAATGCAGAAGACATTATTGCTGAAATAAATAAAACATTCATTCAGTCATTTATTTAAAACAAGTGCAAGTGCTTTGGCATAAATTTAAACATGATGCATGCACATGTTTAACGAACTAGAACTACCCTAAAACTTGTTACTATACCACGACAATCCAACATACCTTAAAGAAGTGCCGCCTTAGGGTCGGTTAAGTCTTTGCATGTTGGACCAAGACATTCTCAATCAAATGATATTCTAGAATAACTCTTATTCCATATCATTCAACCATTGTTCATTCAGTCAGGTTTTTAATTAAGAAACTTAATAAAAACCTTCGTGAGTGTAACCCATTATTTCAGATCTCACGAGCTTAACTAGAGAATTACTGTCTTAGGGTCGGTCAATCCCGAAATACCCTCAGAAATCCTATCCATTAGGAAGTCAACCTTGGTATTGACCTTTATGGAAACCCTCCTTAGGGAGGACGAAAACAAAGCCATCACGAGGCCACACTCGGATCTCACGGTGTTGAACTAATGACGGAGACCGCGGGATATATATGTCATATATCCCTCTCCCAATCACTATTTTAAAATTAGGGTTTTCAATTAACCGTTAATACACCTGGACTCTACAGGACTAAACAACTAACTTTAATCAAGTTATCTAGCGCATTAACTAATTAGAACCAAATTCTAATTAACTAATAAATTATTAATGATTTTTAACAATTAAAAATCTAATCTATTAGTGAATAATCTAAGCCTTTGTAAACTGTTTACTATGGTCAGATTATTATGTTAGTGTTTACCAAGTTTTAACTATTAAAACCCTAACACTTTATTTGGATCATTTATTATTAGGTAATTAATCATATTAATCCTAATTACAATAAATTACCCTATCTATCTAACTTTTTAAACTCTTTAATAACTAGATTAATATTAATGAGAATTACTAAGTTTTCTAACCATTAAAAAATTAATCTCATTATTCATTGCCATTTATGTATATTGCCCATTTTAATCACATTAAAAAAATACATAAAATATCAGGCTATGATGCATGTATGACATATCAAATATATTTGTGTATGCACATCTAATCTAAATGACATACGCATGCATGACAATGCTTTTATCATCACATAATATAAAACATACATGAATTGACCGAGTACTTGTGATTATTTAACCTAAAAAATCAGAATCTAAAATTACAAAAATACCCCCAAGGCATTCCTTGGTCTTCTTGTAATTTCCGAGTCTTCCAGTCTCTTCAGGTCACTCCAATTCATCTCATGAATCCGAAACGGGAAATTTGCACGTAACGCACTAGGCAACACTTGCCAACGGAACTGTGCGTGAACAATACCGCGTGAACAGTATCCGGTGAACAGTGCAGTGAACAGTACCTAGTTAACAGTGCAGTGGACAGTACGACCGTGAACAGTACTGTCGTCGCGCGTGTTTCCAGTTCTTCGTTTACAGATTATAAATTTTTTTATTTACAATACAATAACATTAGAGTAAAAAAAAATATATATATACAACCCATAAACTCTAAATCCACAGTACCATAAAATTTATGATCAACCATGTTTAAATTAAGCAATTTTAATTATAAACATTCATCCAATCCTAAAGATGGTGCCTACACATGCATACATACAGGAGCATCGAAAACAATTTCCTATTTCGAAAAATAAATTGGCTCTGATACCAATTGTTGGCTCCAATTCCCATCTCATGGGTGTGGGCTCGTTCCCAACTCTTTTGGGTGACACCCACAGATACCTATCAAAGCACTCCTCTAAGAAGCCCCCGGGTGGAGAGCCACACTTCATCACTCAATCATGCGTGAGAGTTGTCGGGGATCGGCCAGTCACAACTGCATTTGCTCTAATACTAATTGTTGAAACCCCGTTCCCCGGTGATCACATCATACAAGGTGCCTCCATTTCCATATCTCATATGAATGATTCACGATAGAATTATCGTACATTATAGAATGGACCGCAGCTATAGATTAACCACAAATAAAGTACCCAACTTTATTTGCTATCTATGAACTCTTTAGATTGCACAACTCTTACTGCATCCATCGGTATATGACACTCATATACACAGTTCGAGATTACATCTGGCAATCTTGGATGTTAAATATATGCACAAGTTATAAAATAAACAACACAACAAGAATGAATTGAACTTTTCTTTTTATTTATTTATTAAATCCATTTACAAATTAAATTTTTAGGGCATAAACCCCAACATTAACCTGCCTAGGTCGATATTTGGTGGACCTTTCCGGGACTGGGGGCATGGGCTTTATCCTGTCCTGGATGGAAGTTGTAGGCCCTGTCCTATGGTAGACAGAGATCGGTGGGGGGGGGGGGGGGGGGGGGTTTCCCAGCTGATTAATGGCATGCTGCCTAGCTGCGGGTCGGCTCGCCTCTCCTCTGTGGCAGGCATTTTCTACAATGGCTGCTACATGCTGATTGATCACAGCTTGGTTCACCGCCAGAGGGGTCGGGGCCCGCTCTGCACCTAGCTGATGCGAGGCTGGTTTATGGTGCTTGGATTTCTTTCCCTTTTTCTGCCATTTCTGGGTTCAGGGGGTAGATGGAAGTCCTAAGATTTTAGGCTGTCCTTGAGAGAAGCGAAGCCTCATGATTACCGTAAAACAATAAATTTTAAAGTGTAAAAATTACGGTGTGAGTTCATTTCCCATAGACGGCGCCAAAAAGTGTTAAAGGAGAATTTACTGGAGGTGAGAAACTTCAGTTAGCACCCTTGAGACCACTACCACGTAGGTGGTGGCCGGGGTTGGTACCTTAGGTACCTAACCTGATTGAAAAAATATGGATGTGTAAATATAAGTGCAATGAAAATGGGAATGTAATGGCTTTATTATCAACTGTGAATATCGTACAAAAAGACTCTTAAACACTCTTAATATATCTAGGATATAGTAGGGTGGCAACCTCGTGCCTGTTAAATAGTAGATAATAATGGAGGTTGTGTTTTGATTATAGAATTTAGGCTAAGGTTCAATCTCCCTCCCATTTTTTCTTCTCTCTGCTTTTTTCTGTCCTACCCTTTTCTTGTTGTTTACGTCAGGCATATTTATACATGATCCAGGTAGTTCAAACCATTGAATCTCCCGCCACAATTCTTTGAATCTGTTCCCTTTTTATCGGGTGGGATCTCTTATTTGAAAGTCATTGACTTCACATTAATACCGGATTCGAGAATATCTTTGGTGGAGATAAGTTTGTTTCCTTTTTGGACTCAATCTTTACCTTACACGTATGCAGAGTTTTAATATTTGTTAGAGTGTAGATATTATCTTGTGTGTATTCATGGCATGATTCTTCATGGACATTGTCGAGTTAGCTGTTCGTTAATTCATAGAGTGAGGTAGACCTATGCCTTAGTTTTGGTCCCAAAAGCTTGGCCTGACCTTTCTAGGTTCTTTAGAGCTTGAGACGGCCTTCTGGGTACTCATTGGGTCTAACATGGATTAGGAGAGCTTCCTTTTTCTCATCCAGATAGGTACGAGTCTTCCTTAGCTAATTAGAATGTAGCTATAGCATGAACCTGGTATCTTTAAAGGCCCCTTTTTATGTCTGGAGAGGATAACAGGCTTCTAGAGAGGTTGACGTGCTTCTTGGGAGGTTATGAGGTAATTTTTATCTCGGAAAGCCCGGATTCCAGTGTTGGCATAAGGAGCTCGATCTGGTCGTGTCTAGCCCCATCCATGATGGTTCTGAAGATCGATGACCTTTCCTCGCTTATGTAGGATAGTTTTATGGCTCTCCTTTAGGACCTGGGGTTCAATGACTGGTGAACTCAGGATTTGATTCGGGTTAAGAGAGTGGAAAATTTCTCTTTGGTCCCTAACCAAATTTTGCTATTAAAAGTTTTCAGGCATGTGGACTTGTTTCTTTTAGTAAGAATGCATCTAGTTCACATGTGGACCTTTTTATTTAAGTCCAATGGATTTAATAAAATAGGAAAAATAATATTTGGCCCATATTTATATAGCTTGGGTGGCAAGGGACTATATAATTGCCTAATATATACTTTTTAATTTATTATTTAATTAAATGAAAATTAATTAGTGTTAACAACCATTTTTGGCTATGGTCCAAAGTAGAATTTTTCACCTTCCAGCCTTCAAGCAGGGGTCCAAATCCGGGTCCACGTAGTAAGGTATCGAGGTACCTTACGACCCTGTAGAAGCAGGGTGAGGTAGTCAACACCTTCTCAACACCTTGCACGCATTCAAGCACTCTAATTAAAGTCCGCTACCTTGCCAGGAATTCTGCATAATTAGGTCGAGCTCCATGATAAAGCTCGGTGTAGCTGAACCAAGCTCCCAGCTACAAGGTTGGAACCTTACAGGATATTTTACCCCTACAATGGTTAGCAAAAGCTCTAGGGGAAGATCAGCAAGATCGATCTAGATCCTTGACAATCGAGAGGTTCCCTAGGGACCTCGCTAATGTACTGGAACCTAGGGTACCTCACCCTCGAGAAATATCAATCGTCACCTCAAGTAACCTCCATGAAGTAGTTCTCCAAAGTGACATACAAAACAGCTTAGGAAGAGAGGATTGATCTTCACGACACTTACGATACCATTAATGAGGTCAAACCGTATTAATGGAGGTAATCAACCCTATTATTGAGGTCAACCCGTATTAATATAGGTAATCAACCCTATTAATAAGGTCAAACCGTATTAATGGAGTTAGTCAACCCTGTTACTGAGGTCAAACCATATTTATGGAGGTTGTCAATCGTATTAATAAAGGTAGTCAACCCTATTAATGAGGTCAAACCATATTTATGGAGGTAGTCAACCCTATTAATGAGGTCAACCGTATTAATGGAGGCAATCAGTTCTACAAATGATATAGTCAACGCCATTAATGAGAGAATATTCAACTCTTTAATGACCACCATTAGTGAAAGAGTCCAAAGAGGAAACAATCACACCTTCTCCAATATATTAGCTACAAGCCGATTTTTTAGGGTCAACTATATTAAATGAAGAATCATATTCAATAAGGAAAGGAGACTAATTCAAGAATCCTAATCTTGCATGCCAAGTTAATGACACCATGTATAAGTAGACATCAACACACACGTTGAGGGCAATCGGAGATTCAACCAAGAAATCGCCTATGAGGCAAATTTATATGCACATATCGACTCATGAAATACATGAGGAATCCGACGCCTGACTGCACATACCAACCCCCACTAGAAATATGTCATTAATAGTGTAAAATGATTCTCGCCTGAATACTCCATATATTGCCATCATGTACTACCTCTCCCAAGCATATATCTGATTTGGTTGACTTTTTATTTCTATTGTAAGCTCTCCGGAGCGTATACATTGTACAACTCTACCACTCTTGTAAGCTCCCTGGAGCAATTTTTGATATATATATATATATAAGGAAGGGTATTCATCCTTCCTCTGGATACTGCCTTAGGGTTTTTCAACATGTGATCATTCATGATGCTTTTTTCCCCTTTGTCTGTCCACCTCCTTCTACAAAAGACTTGCATTTTTCCTATTATCTGCTGAATTATGCATGTGTGTATACGGGCTAGGTACCGACGCCATTGGTCATAGCTCTCTAATCCTTCTTATCTAAGATCGGGAAACTACAACAAAGATCTAGGGAACCAGATCTAGCTCCTACACCGCTGGACCTAGCACCCTTGATCATTATATCTGCCTGTCAAGTTGCATGTCGAGATAGGGAGAAACCACCCTGACCCGTTTGAAAGAAATGAGCTCTCTTGTGATTTCTCTATGGAAGCGAGAATGGATCTGGCACAGAAGCCAGGCTTTTCCACCTCCTTAATCGCCGTATAGGTCGGGGAACTACAGGAAAAAATTAGGGTCAATAACCGTGCTCCGGGTACCAGGACATGCTCCAACCCCGACCGAGAACCAGGACCAAATAACAAGGACCAAGATCACCCCCTTCACACCCATAAAGGAACCTCAAGCTCTCGTATCTCCTCCTTAGGCATGAAGCTCGATGGGTAGGATGCCTCATCTTCAGTTGCTGCATCACCTTTTTTTTTTCTCTATCTATCCCGATCACCAAGGTACGAGGTACCTACCCTGGCCTCCACCTTCATGGGAGCTGTCTTAAGGGTGTTAGCTGAAATTCTCCACCCAGTGAGAATTTTCCGTTAACACTTTTTGGCACCGTCTGTGGGGAATTTGCACGCCTCTTTTGAAAGCCTCCATGTCACTACATGAGTATCATTATACTATAGAGGTAACAGATTCGTTATTCATGGAATATCATTTACTCTTTACGATGTCCTTTCTCCATACTTATTTATATCACCTATGTATCGTGTGTGGTGCTCATTTTGTCATTTAACGAGTTTTGTTCAATATGGAGCAAATATGGTACGTGGGACTCCTGGTGGAACCAGATCACTATGCAACCTCTATAAAGCGAACATGCTCAGATAATCATGGAGCTCAAATACAGTAGCTCCCCTCTTGAAGATCTCATACACAACTGAACCACTTTGATACATCGAGAGCTTCTATACATTAGAGTAACACCTCTCCTACTTCCTTACAGCAGATTCGCTATGCTACTAGTGTATCACCTATCCAACAGATCCACTAGACTTGTACCTATTCATACGGATCCCCTCATGCCACCGGATCTGCCTTTTAGAAGCTCCTAGGTAATGGTAGCTAGTCAACTCATGAATCTAAGAAGCCAACTCAGTTGTGTAGCCTTTGCAGCAGCACGACCAATAGAAGACTAGTGGCTCCACACCTCGTGTACTGGCCTGCCCAGCACCCAAGTGAGCCACCGAACTCCCAGTTTCATTTTAGGGGGGTCTAAAGCTTTCTCTCAGTTGTTAGGGACTTCCAGGATCCCAAGCACGCTTCTAGACTAGTACCAGACCGGTGGCTTCACTCCATATGTACCGGGCAATTCATCGCTCTAGCAAGCCACTGAAACCCAATCTGATCAAGGAGTTCCAGAGGGTTCCTACATTTTGGTAAGGCCTCCTACATGGCTAAGAAAGCCTCTGGGGTAGCAGCCCCACTGAAAGGATCATTGGCTCCTCACTTCTTATATCGGGTAGATCAATATCCAAGTGAGCCACTGAGCTTCTGTTTCGTTCTAGCGTAGTCCAAAGTCTCATTTCAATTGCTGGGGACTTCTAAGATCCCAAGCATGCTTCTAGACCATTACAAGACAAGTGACTTCTCTCCATATGTACCTGACCATTCTTCGCCCTAGCAAGCCATCAAAGCCCAATCTGATCGAGGAGAGCCCAGAGGCTTCCCACATTTTGGAAAGGCCTCCTACATGGCAAAGCAAGCCTCTGAAGTAGCAGCCCCGCTACAAGACCAGTGGCTCCTTGAATATACAAACACGGTTAAATGCTTAAGGCTAACCTAGAAAGGGGGGGTGAATAGGTTAGACACCTTTTTCGACTCCCTTTGAAACAAACAAAAGTTTGTCCCTCTAGATTGCTTGTATCACAATATATATATATATATATATCAATCAAAGACACTTAATCAATATATAAAATAAGTAAAGTGTGATACAAACAAGTAATTGTAACATATACACAATCTATATTATAGAAAAGAAGTCAACTTACATAAAGAGTTCTATCCATAGTATTCAAATAACAAATACAAATATAAGAGAGATTGGGATAGAGAAAAGTTGACACAAGATATAACTTGGTAAACCTTTGAAGAGGAAACATCCACGGGTTAGCAACCACCGGCAAACAAAATCCACTAGTAGATAAGACAAGTACAATCTCTTAAGTGACCCCTTCACCTAGAAACTACCCTCATATCCTACTCATGAAGATGTTGCCCTCTTGCGCAACAATCCGAGGCCTTACACCTCTTGTCAAGACTTCCTCGATCACCCTTTCAGATCCTCACGACCCTAGGCAAGACTTCTTCCTCAACTATCCGAGTCCTCCTGACTCTAGTCAAGACTTCCTCGCTCACCCTTCTGGATCCTCACAACCCTAGGCAAGACTTCTTGCTCGACTATCCGAGCCCTCCCGACTCTAGTCAAGACTTCCTTGCTTGATAATCCAAGGTCTCACACCTCTTGCCAAGACTTTCTTGCTCAACAATATAGGTCTCACACCTATTGTCAAGACTTCCTTCTCACAAGGCATCTAGGTGATCATGAATGCAAAACACAAATAAGCACGCAACATAGAATGTTATAATACACACATACTATGGAAAATACTAGACATAAGCATGATTGCATAAAACAAATGTAGTCTAGTCAATCATGCATGTTTAATCCATCTAGATCATGTAAGATATGTTCAACATTAATTACAACCTAGATACATGCATAAATCTAAAACTTGAATCACAAGATATGTTCAATTAATCACATAATCAAGTTTAAATCTCATAAACCAAAAACATGCTAAAGTCATATGACAAAGTCATTTAGATTAAAGCTAAAGTTCTAGAGCATATTCCTATTCATAGATTCAACAAAACACATGAATAGCTCAAAAGAACATAAGCACATGTATCATTGTGAGAAATCGACCAAAGAGACCCTAATACATGTGAGGAACTATTTTTCCCAAAATCAATCAATCAAAGATCATCAAATAGTCATAGAATCAAAGCTAGCACAATACAATCCCAAACATGTGAAAACATAGGCAAAATCAAAACCTAACTCAACATGTGAGATTTCAATTGAAACTCAATCTAGCTTTAAGTGAGTTCAAAACTTAAACCAAAACAATCACAAGACACATATATATGTTAAAGAAGAAAACCCAAGGCAATTGACCAAGTTTTAAAAGAAAAAACTTTGAGAGAAAATCAATACCTTAGTTGATTTTGGTGCAGTCCCGTTTTTATGAGTTTAGACTCTAAAAACAGCAATAAAACTCACTCAAACCATCAAAGAAAAGATAGAAGATGAATATACAAACACTCTCAACTTTGAATCACTCAAATTGGAGTTAAAATGAAGAAGTTATGGAGTTTGGAAGGTGAGAAAATGTAGAGAGAAAATTATGCACTCAAGTTTTTAAATTTCTTCTTAGAATGAAATGTGAGAGGAAAGGGAAATATAAAGAAGAGGGAAAGAATGAAGCAAAAAGACCAAAATGCCCTTCTTTGTTATTGCTTTCTTGAGATAGCGCGTGGGCATCTCAGGGAAGTAAGGTGTTGCAGCTGAGATGTCCACGCGCCATCTCGGGCTTGCACCAATTGATGGCCTTTGGCCATGGTGCAACTCCATTGCACTCCTCTCGCGTTCTTTGACCGTTCTCCGACCTCCAAACTCGGAATTTGAATCCGTTTGCAGATTAAAAACCATAACCCTCTCACAGAAATGAACATATAAGATGCTCAACCCTGAAAATAATAATTCGACTCGATATACGAAGATGAAGACAATGTATACAACATGAGTTGAAAGTGTAGTATCTTTTGACTTAGAACTCGAAATCAATAGTATAAGTAACCGAAATGACCGGAACTCAATCAAGAATGATTTAAGACTGAATTCAAGTTCAATATCCATGTTATACAAACATATACACATACAAATACAATTCACACTAGAATGCAAACTACATAGAGATAGTCTCCAATCATGCACTTTCCAAAATATGTTATTTCCATACCAATGCATGAGCATTCATCTTCAAGTGTGTGAATGTGTTATACATGGTGCATAACGATGCAGGGACACATAAGAATGAATTATATGTGTGTGCCTATAATAGTGCACAACGATGCAGGGACACAAATGTATGAACTATGTGTGTGTGCCTAAGCCTTGTAAGAGAAAGATTAGGTCTTAGTATGCCTTTGTAGAACCATATTGCATCCTTTCTCTATGAAGACTTTGAACTTTCTTTGACTTGTTGTTCATTCTTCTTTGATGCTTGAATCATCATGAATCTAAACAACTAAATCATTACAAGTAAACATCATTTTGATAAGGAATTAATGCCAACACAATCTAAAACCTAACACTCCTCACTTCTTATACCAAGTCGGTCAATGCCCAAGTGAGCCATTGAGCTCCCGGTTCATTCCAGCAGGGTCCAATGCCTTCTCGTAGTTGCTGAGGACTCCTTGGATCCCTTGCATGCCTTTGGATCGGTACCAGGTAGATGGCCCTTCTCTATTTATATTGGGTCATCCAATGCCTAAGTGAGTCACCGTGGTTCCTACTTATTACGGAGGGGTCAAGAGCTTTCTCTCAGTTGCTGGGGATTCCTTAGGTCTCAAGCATGCTTCTGGACCGGTACCAGGCATATGGCTCCTCTCTATTTGTATCGGGCCATCCAGTGCCTAAGTAAGTCACTTTGGTTCCTACTCATTCTGGAGAGGTCTAGATCCTTCTCTCAGTTACTAGGAACTCCTTAGATCCGGAGCATGCCTATGGACCAATACAAAACTGGTAGCTCTACTACATTTATACTGGGCCATTCATCGCCCTAGCTAGCTACGTTAGTCCTGATCCACCTCTCTCGTTATTCTTCTCGATAGTAGTAACTCTTTCCTTGTTCCCATCACTTGGTTGGAATTAGGTTCGCCATCCCCTAACGCTACTACTTCGGAGCCAGCTTCTACCACCTCAGTTAGATCAGCTTGAATCAGCCGTGATCGCCATCTCCTCAGCTGGATCGATCGGGATCTCTCTCACCACTATGGCATCAGTATGTATCTCTCCTACCTTATAGGGGACTTCATGATAGGTTCTACCCTAACATGGTTTGGCATGAAGGTGAAGATGGGAATCATGTCCTCCTCATTATTAGTGCACCAAACAGCTCGAGAAGGACCAGTTTCAGTGAGAGTAGGCCTAATAAACTCCCAGCTTTCTCCATGATCTCCTTTAGAGCGGTCCTTACAAGGCACGGAGCATGGATTTGAGTCTCTCTATAACATATGCACACTATATCGGCTCCATGTCTACTTGCATCGCAGTCGCAGTTGCCCTAGCTCTGGTAATGGCTTTGCTCAGAACGATCACTCCCCTCGTTGCCTTGGTCATCTCCTTCTAGGTCTACCCAAGCAGCATCAACCTACTCATAAAGAGCATTATACCGGTGGCTCTGATCCATTTATATTGGGTCATTCATCGCCCTAGCAACTCCCCGAAGTCCCTGTTTATTCGAGATGAGCCCATAGGTTTCCCATACTCGGTAAAGCCTCTTACATGCCTGAACATACCTCTTGAGTAACAGTAGTACCGCTGTAAAGCCTATAGACTTATCATATCTAATACAATGCCGGTGGCTCCTCACCATTTGTATTAGGCCATTCAACACCCTTACAAGCCACCGTAGTCCCGATCCACCTCCCTTGTTAGTTTCATCGATGGTGGAAGTTCCTTCCTCTCTAGTCTTGCTGCTTGGGTAGAGGAAGAACCATCATCCCCTAGAATTACTATTTCAGAGCCAGCTTCACCACCTTAGTCAGGTCAGCCTTAATCAATTCGGTCCACTATCTCTTCAACTGTATTGATCGGGACCTCTTCCATCACTCTGGCTTCAGTATGGACCTCCCTTTTCTTGGTAAGGTCGGTCTGGTTTCTTACCTCCTTGATAGATTCAGACATACAGATATGCAGGTTTAAAGCTCCTGCTACATCCCGAGCTTTTGCAGTAGCCCACATCTACCAGACCAATTTTGACCTTCATTTCCTTAGTAGGATCGATCTGGACTTCTAACTCCTTGCCCGGGTTCAGATGGAGAGGTACGCGGGTTTGAAGCTTATCCTACATCCTAAGCTTCTGCATTAGCTAGAGACTTTGAGGTAGTTCCTACCCCAGTCCAACTAGACATGCAAGAATAGATGGGTGCCAAGTCCTCCTCATCATCTGAGAACCTAGCGGATCAAAAAGGACCGGTTTTCAGTAAGGGCAGAACGAGCTAACTCTACAACTGTCTCTAAAATAACCTTCTTGTTCCATCATTCAATGACACTCAGGCCAGATGGGTGAAGAAGAGTTTGAGTAGTTTAGCATCCTTCAGTAAAGGAAGCATACTCTTTAGCTTCCATGGCTGTCACGTTGCTGTGTAGAGTTTAGACCTCCTCCTCCAGATTTTATTTCCTCCTTCAGACAATCCTCGTGAGGCAAGGTATATGGACTTGAGTCTGTCCGTATCATATGCATCAGCTCTTTATCTACTAGTGCCTCAGCTATATTTACCCCATCTTTATTCAGGGATTCATCCAGAATGATTGCATCCTCCGCTACCTTAGTCAATTCCTTCTACTCCATGTTTGACTTCCTTTGAAATTAAAGCTTCTCCATCCAAAACAGCGACTTCTGGATCAATCGGGGGCTCACCTACCACATAAGCAACCACCTTAGCTGTGGCCTTTATTTGAGGGAGAAGCTCCTTCTTCGGATTGATCCTCTACTGCACAATGGGATTTCGAGCCAGGGTTTGCTTCAGCAACCTAAGACTTGCCAGCTACGATGGGAACATACACAATCATCTCAGTAACATTCTTCTTAAACCCCTCTATTTTCCATCCATCAATTACTCTTAAGTCAAATGAGGGAAGTAGAGCCAGCTCTACCTTGACGGCTGTGAAGAAGTAACCATCCTCATTGGCTTGCACGAGCTCGACCATAGCAGCATCAGCTTACTCCCGAAGATTATCATACTGATGGCTCCTCTCTATTTGTCTTAGGCCTTCCAATGCCTTAGTGAGCCATCGATAAACCAATCCGTTCGGGAAGCATCCAGAGGTCTCGATTCATTCATAGTGGAATCTCAAGCTCTATTACGATTATTGAAGACTCTCATCTACCCCAAGCGGACTTCCAAACTGGTTACATCACTTGGGGACTAGAAGCTCCATATTTTCTCAGTACTTCAGTAATAGGGGCGATCACCCCAGCGTGAGATAATTTCCCCTAATTTGAAATAAAAACGACCTTTACGAAAAGTCATTCTACTATCTACACCCATAAGGCAGATCATCTCAAGATATCACCTTGTATTGTTACAACTTCGTATTGGCTCACCATGAGTTTACATCTCATTTGATTTCGGTCTCTATCATAGTTCTCTTATGGTCACCATTCGACCATGATCGTGATACCCTGGACCGAATCAAATCCCCCGGGGAGGATCGCCTTGACTAGGATAGGTAGATATCCCTTCAGATGCCCTGGTCTGGACTAATCCCTCTAAGAGGATCGCTATGGTATTTCGACAATGATCGCCTCGAGACCAGAGACTGGTCGGGGAAGCCCCCGCACTACCTCTGATGCCTCGGTAGGGCACCACCCTACCAAGAAGGGTCTGAGGGTAAGAGCAAAGTTGCCATCCAGATCTTGAGACCAGGGTTGATCAGAAATGCCCCCTCATCACCCATGATGCCTTGGTCGGGTGACCTCCCCTAAAAAGAATCCAAGTGTAAATGCATAGTTGCCATCCAGATCAAAATACCATAATATAGCTAGATAGCCCTCTTGATGCCTTTGACCGGATTAATCTCTCCGGGAGGATCGCCATGGTATTTCAACAATGATTGCCTCGAGACCAGGAAATAGCTAGATAGCACTCCTTATGCCTTTGTTGGGCTACCACCCTCATGAAAGATCTGAGTGTAAGTGCATAGTTACCATCCTAATCACAATACAAGGATTGCTCACTAGCGTTTCTAATGCCTTGGTCGGGCAACCATACCCATGAGGGATCTGAGTATAAGTGCATAGTTGCCATCCAGATCCTAAGACCAGGGTAGCTAGCGTTCCCGATGCCTTGGTCAGGTTACCTCCCCTAAGAAGGATCTGAGCGTCAGAGCATAATTGCCTGCTAAATCACGAGATCAAAACAACCAAAAGGTCATCCTACAGCCATGGCCGGGCCAACCCTGCCAGGAGGGATCTAGATGGCATAGTTACCTACCAGGATCATTTTGCCAGTTTGCTAAAGTACCATGATTCTTGGAAAAGGAACGCTTGGTACCCAAATTAACCACAAAAGCTTTATGCCACATAATTAAGCAGTACGGTTTGTGACCTTTCTTGCTTATCAAATTTTACACTGACCAGAGTGTATCAAATTCTACTAATGGAATACCCCCTTCTGTGATCTGCCACTGCTAACTTATTTTGCATGTACTCTGGATTCGCCTACATTTCACCTATATAAATACCTAGTGTGAAAGTGGCCTTAGTTGCCTACCAGGATCTTCTTTGGCTAAAGTACCGAGATTCCTAAAGTAAGAATAAAAGGTACCCTGATTCGCTAGAGCCAAGTATGCTGGGAGTGATTTTCGTAAGAAGCGACATGTAAAATTCTTCATGTAGTAAAAGATCCTTACTCCAACCCCAACTACGTATCAGTGTTCAAGTCATGGGGGACTTCTGTTAACAGCCTTTTTTGGCTAGGGTCCAGAGAAGAATTTTCCACCTTGGAGCCTTCAAGCAGGGGTCCAAATTTGGGTCTACGTAGCAAGGTATCAAGGTTCTCTAGGTCGAGGTACCTTCTAACCCTACAGAAGCAGGGTGAGGTAGTCAACACATTCTCAACACCTTGCATGCATTCAAGCTCTCTAATTAAAGCTCGCAACCCCGCCAGGAATCTTGCATAATTCGGTCGAGGCCCATGATAAAGCTCGACGTAGCTGAACCAAGCTCCTAGTTACAAGGTTGGAACCATATATGATATTTCACCCCTAGAATGGTTAGCACAAGCTTCATGGGAAGACTAGCAAGATCGATCTAGCTCCATTACAATCGAGAGGTCTCCTAGGAACCCCACGAGTGTACTGGAACCTGGGGTACCTCACCCTCGAGAATTATCAAGCGTCACCTCAGGTAACCTCCAAGAAGTACATCTCCAAAGTGACATACAAAACAGCATAGAAATAGAGGGTTGGCCTTCATGACACTTACGATACCATTAATGAGATCAAACCGTATTAGTGGAGGTAATCAACCCTATTAATGAGGTCAAACTGTAATAGTAAATGTAGTCAACCCTATTAATGAGGTCAAACCATATTTATGGAGGTTGTCAACCATATTAATTGAGGTAATCAACCTTATTAATGAGGTCAAACCACATTAATAGAGGTTGTCAATCGTATAAGTGGAGGTAGTCAACCATATTAATAAGGTTAACCGTATTAATGGAGGCAATCGACCCTATTAATGATATAGTCAACACCATTAATGAGAGAATATTCAACTCTTTAATGACCACCATTAGTGAAAGAGTTCAAAGAGGAAACAATCACACCTTCTCTAGGATATTAGCTACAAGCCGATTCTTCAGGGTCAACTATATTAAATGAATAATCGTATTCAATAAGGAAAGGAGACTAATTCAAGAATCCTCATCTTGCACGCCAAGTAAATGACACCATGTATAAATAGACCTCAACACGCACGTTGAGTGGAATCGGAGATTCAATCAAGAAATCGCCTACGAGGCGAATTTATATGCATAAATCGACACCCAAAATACATGCGGAATATGACACCTGACTGCATACCAACCCCCATTAGAAATATGTTATTAACAGTGTAAAAGGCTTCTCGCCTGAATTCTCCATTTATTGCCATCATGTACTACCTCTCCCAAGCATATATTGAGATTGGTTGACTTTTTATTACTATTGTAAGCTCTCCGGAGCGTATACGTTGCACAACTCCACCACTCTTGTAAGCTCCCCGGGGCATTATTTGATATATACATAAGGAAGGGTATTCCTCCTTCCTCTGGATACTGCCTTGGGGTTTTTCAGCATGTGATCATTCATGATGCTTTTTCCCCCTTGGTTAGTCCACCTCCTTCTACAAAAGACTTATGTTTTTCATATTATTTACTGTCTTACGCATGTGTGTATACGGGCTAGGTACCGACCCCATTGGTCCTAGCTCTCTAATCCTTCTTATATGAGATCGGGAAACTACAACAAAGATCTAGGGAACCAGATCTAGCTCCTACACTACTGGACCTTTCACCCTTGTTCATTATATCTGTCTACCAAGTTACATGTCAAGATAGGGAGAAACCACCCTGATCTGTTTGAAGAAAGTCAATGAGCTCTCTTAGGGTCAAGAAACCACCTTGTCTGTCAAGGAAGTCAAGAAGAAATTAGGGTCCAAAACTGAGCTCTAGGTAACCCTGACCCCAACCCCGACTGAGGACCAGGACCAGGACCAGTGAACAAGGACCAGGATCACCCCCTTCACATCAATAAGGGAACCTTAAGTTCCCCGTATCTCCTCCTTAAGCATGAAGCCCGACGGGTAGGATGCCTCGTCTCCTACCTGCTGCATCATCCTCCATTATTCTCTATCTATCCAGATCACCAAGGTACAAGGTACCTACCCCGGTCGCCACCTCCGTGGTAGCGGTCTAGAGGATGTTAGCTGAAATTCTCTACCCGCGGGAATTTCCCTTTAGCACTTAGTTAATTAATTAATTAATTATTTAATTAAAAGTCAAAATCTTTATCCTAGTAGGAGACGGTCTCATAGAGTCATATTATTGTTGGTAATATGATAAGTATCAAATACTATATTTGATAAGTAGATCAATAATAGGAATTTATTTATCTAGTCAAATTAGGAAGTATTTGATTTTTATTAGGACTCTAATTGACAATTGGTGAAATTATGAATTTTTTGATTTAGTCACAATTTAATTATATTCAATAATTGGTTTTTGAATAAATACAATTTTTGAGTCTGATTAGGAATCTTGGTGTGGAAAAGAAATCTTTTTTAGAAAATGATTCTTTGTCAAAATCCACATAGAGAAAGGATTATTGCCTACCAAGTAAATCCTCTTTAAGAGGATTTGTATACCTATATACACCAAGTGAATTCGGCCAAGCATATATTTCATGTTGAAAATTTCGGCCAAGCTAGAGAATTTTGAGAGAGAAAAAATTAGTTTTTGCTCTAGTTAAAATTCGGTCAACTCATAGTTATTGTGTAATGAATTCGGCCAAGGAGAAGAGAAAAGGAGAATATTTGTGTTTTCAATAGTGCACTGTTATCCTTTACATCAAAAGGGTTTTATGTACAAAAATCGGATCGGATTCACGCGAATTTCAATCAAATAGATTGATAATTCATAAGTGACCGAACGTTCTTAGATTTTTTCTTGGAGTATTATTGTGACTAACAAAAGAAATAGATTTTGTTTGTTTCCATCCTCAAGTATACAATTTATAGAAAGAGTGCACACACTCCTAAGTGATTCACGTACGTGATTGGATTGGAAGATCTTACGGATCCAATTCGACTCTAGTTCATTCGTCACGAGAGAAAAGGTACGATACTTTAATTATATGTCAATTAATCTAGGGTTAAGGTTCTTTCTTTTAAAGGGAATTTTTTTAAAAATACACCAAACCCTAATTTTATGCTTTCGCTGCGTTTTGAATCGATTTTTCCTACAGCCACGTGTAGCCTACATTTAATGAGGGATTTCCTCCACGATTTGGGCAACTAAAAAAGAGGGAAAATTTCCCAAATAAAATAGGGAACCTGACTCCAACCCCGACTCAATCACCGGTGTTCAAGTCAGAGGGGACTTTTGTTATTAGCCAAATTTGTCTATGGACCAAAGGAAAGTTTTCTAACTTACGGCCTTCAAACAAGGGTCCGAACCTTGGCTCAAGTAGCGAAGTACCATCCATCTCAAGATATCAAGGTCCCCAAAGTCGAGGTACCTAGCGACCCCGCAGAAGCAAGGCAAGGTCGTCCCTCTCTCAAAGATGTTTGGCACTCATTCAGGCATACCGATCAAAGCTTCGCCACCCTGTCAAAGGCCCCATATAATTGATTCGAGCTCTATGAGAAAGATTGAAGTAGCCAGACCAAGCTCTATACCACAAGGTTGATACCCAGGGGGTATATTACCCCTAGATTAGTTAAGTCTAAAACCAAGGAAGACCGACTCATTTAAATCAAGTTCCTAGTATCGAGGTAGGAGCTTGAGCATACCTCGTCACCGGGATAGAAAACGTCATAAATGGTGACATCTAAAAGACACCTTGCTAGGGCAGTCCACCGGATCATAAATACTCTCTAAAACGTGTTAAAATTCTACGGATTACTTCTATATGCTGGTCTATTTAGGATGGGTGCTCCGGGTACAAAGTCAATTTGGTGCTCAATCCCTCTTATTGGTGGTAAACCAATAGGCATCTCTTCGGGAAACACTTCATCAAAGTCCTCCAATAGAGAAACAACAACACTAGGCAAGGAAGGGTTAAGTTCATTAGTACTAAAGCAAGCCTCTTCGTACAAAAGTAAAATCATTGGCTGATTTGAAAATAGAGCCTTTTTGACCTCACTCTCCCTTGCTTAAAAGCTTACTTGTTTTCTCTCTCTCTTTTTCTCAACTACCACTTTTTCTTTTTCATCTTTTTTTTTTTTTTTGCTATTTCAGAATCTTTTTCTTTTATCTCTCTTTCTTTTGAACTCTCACTCTCACTCTTTTTTTTTACATCTCTCTCTTTTCTTAACCTTACTTGATCTTCATACACTTTTTTTGGGGTTAAAGGTACAAGAGTGATTGATTTTTTATTGAGTACAAAGGAGTATCTATTGGTATAGCCATCATGGGTCACATGCCTATCGAACTGCCATGGTCTCCCTAAAAGGATATAGCCCGCATTCATTGGTACCACATCATAAAGGACTTCATCTTTGTACTTTCCAATTGAAAACGTCACCAACACTTGTTTAGTCACCTTGATTTCCTCACTATCATTTAACCACTGTAGCTTATATGGTTTTGGATGCCTCAAAGTGGCTAAATTCAATTTCTCCACAAAATTAGTGCTAGCCACATTAGTACAACTCTCCCCATCAATGATCATGCTACATACCTTATCAATAACATGGCAGCAGGTATGAAAAATGTTGTCACGTTGTACCTCATCATCTTCCCTTGCTTGAGCACTAAGAGCTCTTCTCGCCACCAAAAGCTCTCCGTCCACCGGATATTCAATATCACTTGCATCCTCCAAAGGTGGCATGGACTCATCATCAGATTCACCTTCAGATTCGATCTCACCATCATCCTTCAAAACCATTACTCTCTTGTTTGGGCATTGAGATGCAATATGACTTGCTTCCAGACACTTAAAGCACTTAATGTCACGATTTCTAGAAGGTTGAGAATCTAATGTACCTTGTTTTAATGTGCCTCCGACTTTATGATCTCTGGAAGGTTCGGCCTTGGCCTTGAAACTAGGTTGGTCATCCCTCTTGCTCCAATTCGGTTTCCATGATGATGAAGAACCCGAATTTTGCCCAACCCGTGTGAAACTCTTTCTCTTCAACTGTTGTTCCACCTTAATTGCCATGTGTACCATGTCACTCAATTCAACATAATGTTGCAACTCCACCACATTTGCTATGTCTCGGTTTAGTCCACTTAAAAACTTAGCCATAGTAGCCTCTCGGTCTTCCTCTACATCAGCTCGAATCATGGCTATCTCCATCTCCTTGTAGTAATCTTCAACACACTTAGACCCTTGAGTAAGGGTTTGTAATTTTTGAAACAAACCCCTATAATAGTGACTCGGAATGAAATGCTTCCTCATGACAGCTTTCATCTCCTCCCAAGTCTCAATAGGTCTTTCTCCATTTCGTCTTCTACTCACAATCAATTGATCCCACCAAATAATAGCATAATTAGTAAATTCTATGGCAGCCAACTTTACCTTCTTTAATTCAGAATAGTCATGACAGTCAAATACCAATTTTATTCTTTTCTCCCACTCTAAATAAGCTTCGGGATCAGTTTTACCTTGGAACGTTGGGATTTTCACCTTTATACTACCCAAATTATTATCAGCCCTCTCTCCATACCTATCTCCTCTATACCCATACCTATCTTCTCTATTCCCATACCTAACTCCTCTACCTCCCATTTCACGCCTCAATCTACCTGTATCCACATTGGACATGCGATCACCCTCATCTAGGTCATTCCCATAATCATCTTCATAATCGTCCCTAGGTGGGTTTCTTTCTCTTCGTTCCACATTAGGAACCCTAATTGGTTGCACCCTTTGTGAACTAGACTCCACCTTATCTATCCTATTATGCACCTCACCAATCTTAATCTCCATCCGCTTCATGTTTTTTTGTATGGCTTTATACAAAAAATTAAGATCTATCATTTCTGGTGCATCATCAGATAAGTCTCTACTTTTATCGCGTGACATATTTGAAACCTGCAAAACAAAAGAAATTAGTAAGCCTCACAAACACTCTCTCACGTGTTTACTCTCAAAGATGGCGGCACTCACACTCGTGTTTTAACTCAATTCTTTGGCTTTTACCTTTCTGATGAGCTCACACACTCTTGCCTTTTTCCACTCTTTGTTAACTCTTTCAGTTCTTCCTTCTTCTTTTTTGACTTATACGGACACTCACATGAAGTACAAGAAAAATAGAAGTAACTAAGCAAAAGGACAAGAATAATGAAGACGAAATTCTTTAGCTATTAATTTTTTTTTTCTTGAATATCAATGAACGGAATCAAGATAATGAATAGAAATAGTTGATATAGGTTAAACTACACGACCCAAATTTTGTTTTTTTTTTACCGACCTTGATCAAGTGGACACAAGCAAGCTTTTGGTACTTATTTTTTTTTGGTACCGAATTTGATCAAACGTATTTTTTTTTTACCGACCTTGATCAAGTGGACACAAGCAAGCTTTTGGTACTTTTTTTTTTTTTAGGTACCGGATATGATCAAACGTTTTTTTTTTGTTTTGAAACAAATGAATATAAAGAAGAGAAAGAACAAGGATAGATTAAACCTGATTTAGAAGCCTAAGCTCTGATACCAACTGATATGAACCTCACCAAGAGCAGTGAGACCCGAAACCAATATATGGTAACGAAGGATCGTTTTCTAACCAAGTTTATAAACAAGAACGTTATCGGACCGCGACCCGTTACCTATAAGGAGGTAAGAACCAACGGTATCAAGAAGTTGAAGACGCCACACTCAAGAACAAGAAGAAGATGTGAGTGATAAGTCAAGTTTTCAGAACCAAAAAAAAAAAAGAGATGAACTCTCACAATTTTTATTCAATTCAAGTCTGTCGAATTACATCCAATTCGTTCATTTATATACTAAAACCCTAAACGAAAAGAAAGGCTATAAGCCATCCTAAAAGGAAACAAGATAATTTAGACATTAAGGCCTTATAAGCAGAAGAAAACTAATTTGAGAAACTATTGACTTGCTCCCTAATTGGAAAGCTAAATCTGGAAACAAATCAGCCCCTTAATTTGGGAAATAAATCAACTATTATTCTTTGAAAATTAAAAGGAAATAAATCAGCCAAAGTTGACTCTTCTCCTAGCTTGTGCCACACACCCAGGTCTTCCTTATTCGGCCCAATCAATTGCCTTGATGACAATAATTATGCCTTGGTCTTCATGTGGGCTTATCTTGGACTTCAATAATTCAAAATCAGCCCAAGTGTCTTGAATTAGGCCATTTAGTGCTTCTTTGAATCTCTTAGCTCTTGCCCTTGTTATTGGCCCAACCGGAACATGCAATGGATCATTTGATGCAGCTGCCTTGTTCTCATCACTACATTGGTTGGGACCTTCAATAATTCTAGAAAGAACCATGCTAGGAAGGTACCCCGAATTACAGAAGGACAAGAATTCTTCAAGGTTGATCGGAGCTCGGTAAAGACCTCCTAGTCAACCAAGATTATCTTCACTAAGGACGATGTATACAACATTGAGAAACCACACGATAATCTTATGGTGGTCACAGTACATATAGCCAACTACCTAGTCCACCGAGTACTGATCGATACACATAGCAGCGTGGACATCCTTTTCAAGGTCGCTTTGGAAAAATTCAATTTGAACCAGTGGTGTTATAACAGTTGCACCATCCCATTGTATGGATTCACAGGGGACTTAATCATACCAAATGGGTCCAAGATTCTACTAGCAATCATTGGGAGTGCACCTCTCCAACAGAACCTGATGACTGATCTTATTATAGTGGACACCCCGTCAGCTTATAACGCAATCCTTGAAAGGAATTTCCTATCATCCCTCAAAGAGGTGTTATCCGTTTACCACAACGTTCTAAAGTTTTCAGTGGGAAACTAGGTAGGTGAGGTACGCGTCGACAAGTAGGCAGTCAGCAAGTGCTACGTCGTATCATCTAACCCAGTGGATTTAGCCAAACGATTTACACAGGTAGCAGTTGTAAGGACAAACGGGTTCAAAACGCAACGGAGGCATGAGAAAAATGAAATTAGGGTTTGCGTATAAATAAAAAAAATTCGCTTTATGCAATAAGAACCTTAACCCTAGATTAATTGATGTATATAAAAGTATCGTACCTTTTTCTCGTGACGATTGAACAAGCACCGAATTGATTTCGCAAGATCTTCTAATCCAATCACGAACGTAAATCACCTTGGAGTGTGGGCTCCCTTTCTTTAAATTGTATACCTGGGGATGGAGACAAAGCAAAACCTTTTCTTTGTTAGTTACAAATACCCTCCAAGAGAAAAATCCAAGAATGTCCGGTCACTTGTGAATTATCAATCAATTTGATTGAAACTCGTATGAACCTTGATTCAATGTTGTACACAAAACCCTTTTGATGTAAAGGATACTAGTGTACTATTGAAAACAAAAACGTTCTCTTTTTCTCTTTTCTCCTTGGCCGAATTCCACACTCTTTTTCAATGAGTTGATTGAATTTTGTCTAGAGCAAAAACTAATTTTTCTCCCTCAAAATTTTCTCTTGCTATGCCAAATTCTATCTTGAAAATTACCTAGGCATGGCCGAAATTTTCATCATAGAATTCTTAGGGCTGGCCGAAAATCAAACACACACACACACATATACACACACACACACACACACACACACATATATATATATATATATATATGATCATAAATTCTTCCCTAAGAAGGATTTACTTGGTTGGCAAGAATCCTTTCCTTAGGTGGATTTATTTGGTAGTTAAGAATCCTTATCTAATAGGAATTCTATCCTTTTGTATATATATATGGGCTGACCGAAATTCATATGAATATAAATAGGAGATTTAATTTTTTTCTAAGAAGGATTACTTGGTAGTTAAGAATCCTTTCCTTATGTAGATTTACTTGGTGGTTAAGAATCCTTTTCAAAAAGGAATTCTATCCTAACACCAAGACTCCTAATCCAACTCAAAAGTGTATTTGTAACCATATTAAAGACTTTCTAATTTGATTAGATAAATAATTCATTTTAATTATCTACTTATCAAATATAGTCTTTAACATTAACTATACTACCAACAATAGTATAGTTTTGGGAGACAATCTCCTACTAGAAAAAAGATTTTGAATTTAATTAACTAATTAATTAATCAACAAATTAATTAATTTTCATTTAATTAAATAATAAAATAAAAATAATATATTTAAGCTATTCTCAATAGCCTTACCGCCTATACCATATATAAGGACCATATATTATTTTTCTTATTTTATTAAATTCATTGGACATTAATAAAAAGTCCACATGTGAACTAGACCTATTCTTACAAAAAGAAACAAGTTCTCATGCCTTATTACAATGGTAGATGGACCCCTAAATTGGTCCGGTAGAATATATCAAGTGATCCATGCAAGTTCGTACGAATTGGGGATCTTGGCGGGCTATCTAAATTTAAGCTCCAATAGACACAACCCAATCACAATCAACAAATGATTCACTTAGGCCCGATCTATTTAATTTTAGTTCATTCCACTAAAGAACTAAAATTGAACTCTTAAATAAAGATAGAATAAGTTGATGTTTACTCACTCATACCCAAGGCAAGCTTATTGGAGAAAGTGTATCCCCGTGAAGAATACCATTAATCGCCAAGAGCTCATAGACCACCTATAGCTCTCCAAGTTACCATATTTACTCATATGACCACATTTTGAACTTGGATATTTTGACATGTCTAGAAGCCATGTTTCAATAGACACTATTGAAAACATTTCGTTAAGATTTAATATCCAATACCTCAAAACATACATATGATGGTATTCTACTCTCATTCAATAAATGGAGCCACGATGTCCATATCTATAAAAGAAGTCCTCTATCGATTAACAAATGAATACCACCAAACTATCGAGGATAGACTATGCTATATAATCGTACTCATTGATAGCTCAAATGATAACACTTGCAACCATAAGTCCATCATTTATCTTAGGATTGAGATAGACTCTCCGATTGTCTTCAAATAAAAACTTTTATCTATTGACGGTTCTAAATAAAGTATTTCATTGTGATCCTATTCAATGCACCCAGTGCACTAGATTCTTTTGCCCAAAGACACCACACTTTGATGATTTTAGACTCATCATAACACATTTGATCCCACTCAAATGCTAGCAAAAGAATCTACAACTTTGACAAAATAAAGGCGCCCCAACCTTTTATTTTAAGTTGTGAATATTATTCAAGACTAACTAAGGAATTGTGTCTACCTCATACATATCTAGATGTATGAACAATTCTTCTTTTCACATAGTCTTTTGAACTTATGATTATTTACTTTTGACAATTATAATAATTAAACTATAAATGCTAAAAGATTTGTTAAAATAGAAATCATTTTATTAATATGAAAAGATTGTCAAATACATTATTATACTCTTGCTATCGAGCATTCTCCTAACAATCTCCCACTTGCTCTATAGCAAATGTTTCATATCTCTCATCTCTAAATTCTCTAGATGCCCATCAAAACTCTTTTGTGGAAGAGCCTTTGTAAAGGGATCCGTTAGATTTTCTACTGATGCGATCTTGGTAATCATCACGTCACCCTTATGCATAATTTCCCTCAGTAGGTGATACTTTCTTTCAATGTGTTTTCCTCTCTTATGACTTCTTGGTTCTCTCGAATTAGCCACTACTCCACTATTGTCATAATAGATAGTGATCTGCTTATTCGCATCAGAAACCACTTCCAAGTCAATCAGGAATTGGCGGAGCCAGACAGCCTCTTTAGCAGCCTCGCATGCGGCAACATACTCGGTTTCCTTGGTAGAATCAATAATACAAGATTGCTTGATACTCCTCCATATGACTGCCCCTCCTCCAATAGTAAATACAGATCCTGATGTTGATCTGCTGGAGTCAGAATCTGATTGAAAATCAGAATCTGCATACCCAATGGGAATTAAATCCCCTCTAGAGTATACAAGCATATAATCTCTCGTTCTCCTAAGATACTTGAAAATATGCTTGACTGTCGTCCAGTGATCAGGACCAGGCTTCGATTGAAACCTGTTAACTATGCCCACAGCAAAACAAATATCTGGTCTAGTACAGATCATTGCATACATAAGACTTTCTACTACCAAAGCATATGGAATCCTACTCATGAATTGCTCTTCATGCTCATTCTTAGGAACTTGTTCCTTAAAAAGTTTGATTCCATGTCTGAAAGGTAAAATACCTTTCTTGGAATCTCACATGGAAAACCTAGACAAGATTTATTTTATGCATGAAGCTTGGGATAATGCAATCATTCTATTCTTACTATCCCTTATGACTTGGATACCAAGAATATAACTTGCTTCTCCTAAGTTCTTCATATCAAATTGTTTTGCTAACCATTTTTTTATTGATGCCAATACACCTACATTGTTTCCGATGAGTAGTATATCATCAACATAAAGAAATAGGAAAACCAACTTGTCACCTTTAATCCTTTTGTATACACAAGGTTCATCAATGTTTTGAATAAATCCAAAACTTTTTACGGCTTGATCGAACCTTACGTTCCAAGATCTGGATGCTTGCTTCAATCCATATATGGATCTTTGCAACTTGCATACCCTTTCCTCTTATCCTTTTTCAATGAATCCTTCTGGTTGCATCATGTAGATGCTTTCATCAAGACTTCCATTAAGGAAAACTGTCTTGACGTCCATTTGCCAAATCTCTAGATCAAAAGATGCCGCAATGGATAAGAGTATCTTAATGGATTTAAGCATGACCACAGGAGAGAAAGTTTCTTCATAATCGATACCTTCATTCTGTGAATAATCTTTAGCTACATATCTACCTTTAAAGGTTTCCACCTTACCATCCATTCCTATTTTCCTTTTGTATACCCTTTTGCACCCTATGGGTTTTATCCCTTTAGGTAAGTCTACAAGAGACTAGACTTGGTTTTTGAACATTGATTCAATTTCGGATTGCATTTTCTTTTGCCAATGGCGACAATTAACATCTTCCATTGCTTTCTTGTACGTATAAGGATCATCGTCGTCCGAAAGATTCTCTAAATATTCTCCTAGACCGATGTATCTCTCGGGTTGTCTAACAACCCTCCCACTACGATGAGGTATGGTAGATTTTTGATCTTATGTTGGTACGGAACTTACAATTGGGCTAGGTTGCAAAACCTCTTGTGGAATTGTATCTCCTAAAAGCTCATTCAGAACAATTCTACTTTTAGGCATAAAATTATTCATATTGTCCTCTTCTAGAAATTTAGCATTTGTCGAAACAAATACTTTAAGATCTGAAGGACTATAAAAATAATATCCTTTTGTTCCTTTTGGATAACCTACAAATATGCATGTTTCTGAATGAGACTCCATCTTTTCTGTCTTTCATTTTAACACGTGCGCAGGACATCCAAATATCCTTAAGTGTTGTAAACTAGGCTTTCGCCCAGCCCACAACTCATGCAGTGTTTTAGGAACCGACTTAGATGGTACATTATTTAGAATATACATGGCAGTTTGTAAAGTATATCCCCAAAAAGAACTAAGGAGCGTTGAATAACTCAATATAGACCTAACCATATCCAAAAGAGTTATATTTCTCCTTTATGCCACCCCATTTTGTTGAGGTGTGCCTCGTGCAGAAAACTGAGAAATTATTCCATTATCAATAAGATATTGTTGAAACTCACCAGACAGATATTCTCCACCATGATCGGACCTCAAGATTTTTATGCGTTTCTCAAGCTGATTTTCTACTTTAGCTTTAAATGCTTTGAATATATCAAAAGCATCCAACTTATGTCTCATGAGATACACATAGCCAAAATCTTGAGTGATCATTCGTGAAAGTGATGAAGTACTCATATCCATCTCTAGCTTGAATGTTCATAGGTCCATACACATCTGTGTGTATCAATCCTAAACATTAGATGGCTCTTGCGCCTTTGGTTGTAAACCACCTTTTGGTCATTTTACCTTCCAAACAAGATTCACAAGTTGGTAGATCATCGACCTTTAAGTCACTTAGAGGTCCGTCACTTACGAATCTTTGAATCCTATTAAGGTTAATATGACCTAAGCGCAAATGCCATAGGTAGGTTTCATCTTTTGATAATTTTACTCTTTTATGATTAGGTTTCGTTGATTCCGTATCCAACAAGTGAGAGATATTTCTATGCAAATAGAATAAACCATTTTTCAATGTACCTTTGCAAACAAATTTGTTATTCTTACTAATAATAAAACCTTTATTACAAGTAACCGAATATCCAAATTTATTTAGACAAGAGACCGAAATTAAATTCCTCTTGAATTGTGGTACAAATTAAACGTTTATTAAAACTAAATGCCTAAAAGAATCAAAATTGATTCTAATATCTCCCATTACACTAGTAGACACCAACACTCCATTGCCTAAATGTAAGTTGAATTCATTCTTATTCATTCTATTCCTTTGACCCTTTTCACCACAAAAGAAACACTTTCCTTTTATCTTGGTAACTTTGTTGGTCTCCTTCTAAGAAGGCCCAAGTTACTTTTTCCTCTGTTGTTTCTTGACCTTCTAATGGGTCTTAACAGTAGCAACTTTACCAACCATATGAATCCTTGTCTAGACACATCATAATATCAGCAGCAGTCTCCATTCCTTCATATTGTTGTTGCAACACGTTAGAGATGATGGCCATAATGTAACGTACATTTAACCATCTCATCTAAAGACTTCCACTACTGATACTCATCTCTTTGCTCCTGAGTATATTCATTAATTTGGTTGTTAAGGAATATACAGAATGAACTTATACTTTTCAGTTTGCAACAACAACCCAATATTCCTTTTCCATGTGACATAATTATAATCAGTTAATAGTAATATCTTTTAGGATATTGATTAGGGATGGGGTTATTATTTCTTTATATTAACAAAAAATATATAAGTAAATAACCATGATAAAACACTTTTGAATATTTATCTTGAATTAAATAAAATAATTCAATCTTAAAAATTCAACGGTGATCCAACACCCATAAATGTCACGCTTCCTTTGGGAGTAGGCACCATTTACTAGTTGGACTAGGTCCCACCTAATTGTTAACATAACAACTAACGTTTTCTATTTTAGCCTTGCAATTTTATTAACAAGAACTCTTGGGAGGATATTAATAAAAGTACATTGAGTGTGTTACTAAGTTATTGACCTTCAATATAACCCCTCGCGAATATCCCTCATTTGGGGGTAGATATCGTTTAGGCTAATTGCCTAGTCTATCCTTGTAAGGAAGTATCTTGCTAAATTCCATTCATGAATACCTCTTGGGAGGTTATCCATGAAACATAAACCTCAACTAAACTTGGAGGCCGTAGGTGTTCCAAAACACCTTCTCCCACTCAATTGTTTAAGGCGTGTGATCGAATTACAAAGAATGATTTACCAAGTTATCTAGATGCCAATTTAGATACTTAAACCATTCAATGTATGTTCATACAAAAAGAGATATATGAGTGCCACTCCTATTCTATATGACATGTTATCAAACAATGACAAACATTGCAATATTTACAAAAATATAACTAGCTACAATTTTGGTCCATCCTAGAAAAACAAGTAAATTACATATATCTTGGAATACAATAACTCCTTTCTTGGAGAACAAGTCTTCATGCGACCTTCATCGTTCGGACTCCCTCGGTTACCTTCCATGGGCGTGCGCACCCCTCGCTCTTACCTATGGGCATGCGCATGCCACAAACCCATAAAGGGTGGCCATGCACAGCCTTTGGCTACCAAAAGGGCTACCGTTGTTAGGATTATGCTCGATAGCAAGAGTGTAATATTGTAATTTACAATCTTTTCATATGAATAAAGTGATTTATAGTTTAACAAATCTTATAGTATTTATAGTTTAATTATTATAATAGTCAAAAGTAAATAATCATAATGTCAAAAGACTATGAGAAAAGAATAATTGTTCATACATCTTTATATGTATGAGGTAAACATAATTCTTTAGTTAGTCTTGAATAATATTCACAACTTAAGATAGAAGGTTGGGCACCTTTATCTTGTCAAAGTTGTAGATTCTTTTGCTAGCATTTGAGTGGGGTCAAATGTGTTATGATGAGTGTAAAATCATCAAAGTGTGGTGCCTTTGGGCAAAAGAATCTAGTGCACTGGGTGCATTGAATAGGATTAAAATGAAATACTTTATCTAGAACCGTCAATGGATAAAAGTTTTCATATGAAGACAATTGGAGAGTCTATCTCAATCCTGAGATAAATGATGGACTTATGGTTACAAGTGTTATCATTTGAGCTATCAATGAGTACGATTATATAGCATAGTCTATCCTCGATAGTTTGGCGGTATTCATTTGTTAATCGATAGAGGACTTTATTTATAGATATGGACATCGTGGCTCCATTTATTAAATGAGAGTATAATACCATCATATGGATGTTTTGAGGTATTGGATATTAAATCGTAACGTTAAGTTTTCAATAGCGTCTATTGAAACATGGCTTCTGGACAAGTCAAAATATCCAAGTTCAAAATGTGGTCATATGAGTAAATATTGTAACTTGGAGAGCTATAGGCGGTCTATGATCTCTTGGCGATTACTGGTATTCTTCACGAGAATACACTTTCTCCAATATGGTTGTCTAGGGTTTTTAATGAGTAACATCAACTTATTCTATCTTTATTTAAGAGTTCAATTTTAGTTCTTTAGTGGAATGAACTAAAATTAAATAGATTGGACCTAAGTGAATCATTTGTTGATTGTGATTGGGTTGTGTCTATTAGAGCTTAAATTTATATAGCCCGCCAAGATCCCCAATTCATATGAACTTCCAAGGATCACTTAATATATTCTACCGGACCAATAGGGGTCCATCTAGAATTGTATTAAGGCATGTGAACTTATTTCTTTTTGTAAGAATAGGTCTAGTTCACATGTGGACTTTTTTATTAAGGTCCAATGGATTTAATAAAATAAGAAAAATAATATATGGCCCTTATATATGGTATGGGCGGCAAGGCTATTGAGAATATCTTAAATATATTATTTTATTTTATTATTTAATTAAATGAAAATTAATTAATTTGTTGATTAATTAATTATTTAATTAAAAGTCAAAATCTTTTTCCTAATAGGAGATGGTCTCCTAAAACTATACTATTGTTGGTAGTATAGTTATTGTTAAAGACTATATTTGATAAGTAGATAAATAAAAGGAATTATTTATCTAATTAAATTAGGAAGTTTTTAATATGGTTACAAACACACTATTGAGTTGTGAAACAAATATTATGGTGTGTAATATTAATCTAGAGGATGGGTGAATAGATTTTCATTAACTTTTACCCAATTTTTTGTTAAGAGTCAAGTTGACAAAAATACCCTTATCTAGTTACAAAGATACCACAAGTGTAATAAATACGAAAATAGTAAAAACACTTGAGATATACGTGGAAACCCTCCAAATGGGAAAAACCATGGTCTGATGAGTGCACCACACTAGAATCTCGAATCCACTAATGATAAAGGAATTACAACCTAATCCCGGTTTAATCCTCCACTACTACCTAATCCCGGTATAAGTGAACCTAGTTCATCATGCTTGTACTTTAAGCTACCTACTCCCGAAAGCAACAAAAGTCTTACTTTTCAATGAAGAGATAAAGTGTCCTAAGTGAATATATGATGATATTCAATGAACAAACAAGGCTAGGAAACCCTATATGCTTATCTAGGATAATGAGATGACAATTAATGAAATCCTAGATATCAAGTGTTAAATGACATGTTCAAATAGCTTAGCTAAACATAGATCAATCAGTCCTATGAAGCTATCACAATACAACACTCAATCATGTCATCACAACAATCTCTAATTTGTATCTAGAAATTTTCTAAGAGTATACAATTAATTAAATAGATGGTTTAGTAAGAAAAACACTTAACTTGTAAGAAGATAGTGAAGAACTTACCAAACAAGACGTGATGAAGCAGCTCTATCCATTGATGCACTCTAAATGAACTTAGATGATGCAAGATGAAGATTTAATGCTCACGGGAATGCTTTGAGTGATTAAAAATGTGTTCTTGGAAGTTTTTTTCCTTTGAAATGTGTTATAAGGAAGAAATGTGATATTCTGAACTCTTCCACGACCTTATAAGATCCAAACAAAGTGAGGTCGCTTTGGAAAAAATGTTCCAGCTTCCTCTGTATGCACTGGTGACATGCGTTGGTCGAGTAGCACACCACCAACGCACAACCTATTTTTAAGATAGGCGCTGGACGAGTGGCGCATCCTAGTAGCGCAACACAAGCGCAGTTTCTCTGGGATGTTTGCACTGGTGAGGCTGCGCTAGATGAGTAGCTCATCACCAGCGCGCGCCCACATTTTTTAACTACGCGCGGGTGCACTAGCGCAGCTTAGTAGCGCATTACTAGAGGCGGACCACTGTAAAAGTTACGC
The DNA here is from genome assembly GCA_032871835.1 of Dipteronia dyeriana. Taxonomy (NCBI): domain Eukaryota; kingdom Viridiplantae; phylum Streptophyta; class Magnoliopsida; order Sapindales; family Sapindaceae; genus Dipteronia; species Dipteronia dyeriana. The sequence goes on along the minus strand of CM065295.1, from coordinate 36,032,412 downwards.
TGGTGAGGTGTGCTGGTCGAGTAGCGCACCGCAAGTGCAAGACCTATTTTTTCAACACTCAAAAGCACAAAAGCAATAAGTTCAAGAGTGATGAAATTGCATCCTAATTTAATGCCTAGCATGACATACAACTTTCAGAGAAAGATACAAATAGGTCAACAACAGTCATATAAACTAAAATTCACACAAGAGAACACTCAACATATAAGATCAAGAGTTATGCATGAATATGTGAGTGTGTGCAACTATCTCTTCAAAGTAAGTAAGCACAAGAACTTTACCTTTGATGCTTCTCCTCTTGAGGTCTTGAGAGCCTAAGCTACCCTTACATGAACCCCAACAATGAGGTTGTTCACGAAATAAGCCAATCAACAAATGAGGACTTTTCAATCTCCCCCTTTGGCTATTTCGTGACAAAACCACCACTCACATTGATCCTCACAAAACAAAATAGAAAAACACCGGGAAGATATTCTACATTACAAAGAGATAAACATAAAAAAAAAAACTTCAAGTCTTCAATCTCTTGTAGAACTATCAACCCTACACCTAAGCAAGCACAAATACTCTTTCCAACCAAGTGCATATGAGATGATCGAGTAAATATAAAACAAAAGCATTTGCATTTAGAAATATGAGTATGATATCATGAAATACTCATGCAATGCTCCCCCTCGACTGGTTACTCCTCCTACATGTAATCTCCCCCTCAAACAAGTACACTCATGCAATGCTCCCCTTTAAAGCCAACACATGCTACTACCCTAACATCAAATGCTACTCCCCTAACATCACAATGCTAGGTCAATGCTACTCCCCTTTTTTTTCATGATATAGGCAAAGGAGAAGTCCCCAACCGGGTCACTTAAGGCAAAGAAAGAAAAGAGCATACAAGATTGTTGCATAATTATATAAGCCACATTTATGCAACTCTATTAATATGAGAGAAACAAGGAGATTTATTTGAATAAAATGTGTGAATCAAAAATGCTTTGCATACAAGACAAGTTGCATTCAAGTCCAAAAACAATGGTATTTGGCAAAGCTAATGACAAAGGTTTCCAATATAATTCAAACCAATTTCACCATTTGTCATGAGAGAAGCAAGGATATAGAGTTCTTATAGATATCAAGTTTTACGTACAAGAATTTTACCTTTGATGCTTCTCCGCTTGAGGTCTTGAGAGCCTAAGCTACCCTTACATGAACCCCAACAATGTGGTTGTTCACGAAATAAGCCAATCAACAAATGAGGACTTTTCAAGTTGGAATATGAGTCTTGGTGTAGGAAAGAATTCTTTTTGGAAAAGGATTCTTGGTCACCAAGTAAAACTACTTAGTGGTAGAATTCTTCTTTGAAATGGATTCTCAACCACCAATTTAATCTACCTAAGGATAGGATTCTTGTCCATCAACTAATCCTTCTTAGGAAAGAATAAACTCTCATAATCTACATCAAAGACTAAAATTTGGCCAACATATATGTTTTTAGTAGAAGTTAGATTTCCTTTTAGATAATGACTCTTAACTACAAAATAAATACACCTAAGGAAAGGATTCCTGCCAACCAAGTAAATCCTTCTTAGAAAAGGATTTATGATCCTATATATATGTGTAAGATAATTTCGGTCATGACTAAGGCAATTAGAGGTGAATTTCTGCCAAGCTCTATTTTTCTTAGTGAAGAATTCGGCCATCATAGGAATTTTGAGGGAGAAAAAATTGATTTAACTCTAGACAAAAATCGATCATCTCTAAGAAATAGTGTGTGAATTCGGCCAAGTAGAGAAAAAAGGGGAACGTTTTTGTTTTCGATAGTATACTAATATCCTTTACATCAAAAGGGTTTTGTGTACAACATCGAATCAAGGTTCACGCGAGTTTCAATCAAATTGATTGATAATTCACAAGTGACCCGACATTCTTGGATTTTTCTCTTCAAGGATATTTGTAACTAACAAAGAAAAGATTTTTGCTTTGTCTCCATCCTCAAGAATACAATTTAAAGAAAGGGAGCCCACACTCCAAGGTGATTCACATTCGTGATTGGATTGGAAGATCTTCCGGAATCAATTCGGCACTTATTCAATCGTCACGAGAAAAAGGTACGATACTTTAATATACGTCAATTAATCTAGGGTTAAGGTTCTCGTTGCATAAAGGGAAAATTTTTATTTATACGCAAACCCTAAGTTTCTATATTTCTCACACTTCCGTTGCGTTTTGAACCTGTTTTTCCCTACAATTGGTATCAAAGCCTGGTTGTACCATTGATTAATTGATGTATGTGTTCGTGAATCTTTTTCTTTTAATTGTATATATGCATGTTTTAGAAAGAGATGACACTCTAGGTATTCGCATATAATTTTTTGATTAATTAATTATTTAATTAAAAGTCAAAATCTTTTTCCTAGTAGGAGATGGTCTCCTAAAACTATACTATTGTTGGCAGTATAGTTAATGTTAAAGACTATATTTGATCTCCTAATTAATTAATTTCCATTTAATTAAATAATAAAATAAAAATAACATATTTAAGCTATTCTCAATAGCCGTGCAGCCCATACCATATATAAGGGCCATATATTATTTTTCTTATTTTATTAAATCCATTGGACCTTAATAAAAAGTCCACATGTGAACTAGACCTATTCTTACAAAAAGAAACAAGTTCTCATGCCTTATTACAATTCTAGATGGACCCCTAAATTGGTCCGGTAGAATATATCAAGAAATCCATGCAAGTTCGTGTGGATTGGGGATCTTGGCGGGCTATCTAAATTTAAGCTCTAATAGACACAACCCAATCACAATCAATAAATGATTCACTTAGGTCCGATCTATTTAATTTTAGTTCATTCCACTAAAGAACAAAAATTGAACTCTTAAATAAAGATAGAATAAGTTGATGTTTACTCACTCATACCCAAGGCAAGCTTATTGGAGAAAGTGTATCCCCGTGAAGAATACCAGTAATGGCCAAGAGCTCATAGACCGCCTATAGCTCTCCAAGTTACCATATTTACTCATATGACCACATTTTGAACTTAGGATATTTTGACTTTTCTAGAAGCCATTTTTCAATAGACACTATTGAAAACTTAACGTTAAGATTTAATATCCAATACCTCAAAACATTCATATGATGGTATTCTACTCTCATTCAATAAATGGAGCCACGATGTCCATATCTATAAAAGAAGTCCTCTATCGATTAACAAATGAATACCACCAAACTATTAAGGATAGACTATGCTATTTAATCGTACTCATTGATAGCTCAAATGATAACACTTGCAACCATAAGTCTATCATTTATCTTAGGATTGAGATAGACTCTCCGATTGTCTTCAAATAAAAACTTTTATCTATTGACGGTTCTAGATAAAGTATTTCATTGTGATCCTATTGAATGCAACCAGTGCACTAGATTCTCTTGCCCAAAGACACCACACTTTGATGATTTTAGACTCATCATAACACATTTGATCCCACTCAAATGCTAGCAAAAGAATGTATAACTTTGACAAGATAAAGGCGCCCAACCTTCTATCTTAAGTTGTGAATATTATTCAAGACTAACTAAAGAATTGTGTCTACCTCATACATCTAATACATATCTAGATGTATGAACAATTCTTCTTTTCTCATAGTCTTTTGATCTTATGATTATTTACTTTTGACAATTTTAATAATTAAACTATAAATGCTATAAGATTTGTTAAAATAGAAATCACTTTATTAAAATGAAAAGATTTTCAAATACATTATTATACTCTTGCTATCGAGCATAATCCTAAAAGCAATTGTATAGAAACAGGTACCATTAGAGGAGCAACTGGATACCTCGGACATCATTGGAGAGGCTGGGGTAGTAGTGGAAGAGCCCAAATCAGAGATCCTGCCTTAAGAAGCTATGGAGGAAGATAGAGGGTGGGCCGGTTGCCACCCGGTTGATACATTAGCGGAAGTACCAGTTAGAGAGGATGATCCCTCAAAGGTAGTCAAAATGGGAGTCGTACTAGAGGCAGGAGTGAAGGAAGGATTGATCAAGCTACTCCGCGAGTATAATGATATCTTTACTTGGAGTCATGACGAGATGCTAGGAATCCCGATTTCCTTGGCGGCTCACAGGCTAGCAGTTTACCTGGCCTTCAAGCCTGTCAAACAGAAGAGGTGGCAATTCAATCCCGATAGCAATGCTACGGTTTAGGAAAGGGTCGATAAACTACTTAAAGCCAGATTCATCCTGGAATCCCGAAACTTGGATTTGATCGCTAACGCGATCATGGTTACCAAAGCCAATGGAAAGTGGCGTATGTGTGTTGACTACACTGACCTCAACCGCGCATGTCTAAAAGATAACTTTCCACCGCCAAAGATTTACCAGCTGGTAGACTCCACAGCAGGGAACAAACTCTTAATCTTCTTGGACACATTCTTGAGGTACAATAAAATCATGATACACCCTGTAAACCAAGACAAGACCATCTTCATCACCGAGCAAGGCCTTTACTGCTACAAGGTCATGCCATTTGGTCTCAAGAATGTATGAGCCACTTACTAAAGACTAGTCAACCTATTGTTCAAGCCTGAGATAGGAAAAACGATGGAGGTTTATATAGATGACATGATCACCAAGTCTCAGGTGGCTGACCAATATCAAGGCCAACTCCGTCGAACATTCCAAATCGTAAGTTAGAATCAGATGAGATTGAACCCTACCAAGTGCGCCTTCAAAGTAGTTGTAGGGGAATTCCTTATATTCAAGGTCCATGAGAGGGGTATATAAGTGAAACCAGAGAAGATCAAAGCAATCTTGGACCTAGAATCCCCAAGCTCTCTTAAACAAGTATAAATATTGACCGATCGAGCAGCATCTCTCAACCGTTTATATCACGGTCGATCGATAATGTGTTCCTGATGCCTTGGTCAGGCAACCACCCCCAAGAAGGATCTAGGTGTAAATGCATAGTTTTCGTTAGATCAAGATCGTCGTCGTACGACACCTCTTTGGTATAAGGAGGTGGGATACCTAGATTAGTTCGACCAAATGTTTCACCTTAGTACCAACATTCCTTAAAATAGGAATGTCAGTGTTAATAGCCAAATTTGGATAGGGACCAAAGGGAAATTTTCCACTCTCCCAGCCCTAGTATAAGCCGAGATTACCCACCATGAAACCTCAGGTCATGGGGTCGAGTTGTGGGGGCTACCCCACATAAGATAAGAAGGGTCGGTTAGCTCTAGAAACACCCAAGGTGAAGCCGAACAGGATTGTATCGAGCTCCTTACACCGAAGCAGGAATTCAGGGAAAGCTCGATGCGTGACGATCCAGGCTCCCCGAGGTCAAAACCACCTCATAACCTCCCTAGATGCCCATCATCCTTTCTAGACATAAAAAGAAACCTATAAAGATATCGAGCTTATGCTATAGCGCCGTTAAACTTCACCAAAGGAAGAAGCAAATCCACCTAGGTAGATAAAAGGAAGCATGTAGAAGCCCTACCATCAGCTGGTATAGCTACAAAAAGAGATCCGACAGATAAAGAAGGGAAAGTACAATGAGGACAAGAACGATCCTTTGAGCAAGATGAATACTCCTTTCACCAGAAAGATCTGGGAGGTAGAGCTCCCGCTAAAATTTAAGATGTCGACAGATAAATTTTTGGAAACAAAGACCTCTTGAGCCACTGGGAGAGCTTCGTCCAGCAAATGGAAGTCTAGAATACTACCATGGCTGCCATGTGTACGATGTTCCCTACCACCCTGACTGACTACGCAAACACAAAGACTTGGTTCAGGAAGCTGCTTGCTGGTAGCGTTGTTTCTTTTAGAAAACTATCAACAGATTTCTCCTCGTAGTTCCAAGAGGTCAAACCGCGTCCAAAGGATCCCATACACCTACAGTATGTGATTCATGAGCAAGGTGAGACACTTCGCTCATACGTTGAATGCTTCCATAAGGAAGTCATCCAGATGGGAGTCTTCGCTAAGAAAGAGACCCTTGCAAAATTTCGGTTGAACCTATGGACGGGTAAGCTTTTTCGATAATTTGCCAAGCGATCTCCAGAGACCTATCAAGAGGCATATGACCGAGCTCTAAAGAAAGTCGAAATTGACGAACAACTCAAGGTTAAGATGGAGTATGACGATATAAGAACAGTGAAGAGCTAGAAGAAGGAAGCTTCCAGACCTGAGCCAGCTAAGAAAAACCAGAACAAACCTCCCAATAGGTCAACATACAACTTCCTCGCTTCTCAACCCAAGCAAGAAAGGTATCTAGCAAGACGAACCCCTCCACGAGTTTCGCCTCCTCCCTGGACTATAGCCCCTATAATGTGAGATGAAAGAAGGTATTATCACTACACCCCTTTAAATGCATACCATGAAACAAACTATCTTACCATTCGGGATAAGGGGCTACTATAAAAGCCCACACTCATGAAAGCCCTTGTCGATAGGAGGAACCGGTACAAATGTTGTGACTTCCATGAAGATATGGGTTACAACACTTCAGAGTGCTATAACCTGTACAACCAGATTGAGGCTCTGATAAGGGAGGATGTTTGATTGAGTTCTTGCAGCAGGTCAGAGACAATATTCAGACCGGAAAGGAAATACCACCAGAGATCCACGAGCATGATGAGAAGAGAAAGAGGGAGCAGGCGGATTTCATGCAGCAAATCCAAGTGATGCATACCATCAACGGAGGGCCCACTCTGGCTGTCACCTCTAATAATTCCAAAAAAAACCATGCGAGGAAGATTCCTTTTGTAGATGAAGGTCGAGGTATCTTCCATCTTCGTCGTGTAGATGATGGTCGGGGTATCTTCAAGGTCGACTAGAGCCCGACTGGCCCCTCTTAGTCAGTACATATTATTTTCACTGTGGCGGATGTCTATAAAACCGTACAGCCTCATGACGATCCCTTGGTGATCACGATACAAATTACCAATTACGTGGTCCACCGCGTGGTTGTCGACATAGGCAACATCATCAACATCCTCCTTAAAGATACCTTGAAGAAGTAGAAATTGAAGCAGCGGTATTACAATAGCTACAAAACCCTACTGTATGGATTCACTGGGGACACGATCATACCAGTGGGATCGAAGATCCTCCTAGTGATCACTAGAACCGTACCTCTCCAATAAAATGTTATGACAGACTACATTGTGGTTCATACCTTGTCGACCTACAACACGATACTAGGAAGACCGTTCTTATATTTCTTGAAAGGAGACTTGTCCATCTACTGTAACGTCCTAAAGTTTCCAATAGGGGTCAAGGTAGGGGAGGTGCGTGGTGACCAACAAGCAGCCAAGAATTGCTACGCAGTGTCTGCCAATCCGACAGCTTTAGCAAAATAGTTTGTACAAGTTATAATGATCCAGGATGTGTAAACACCCGGGATGACCTTAGAGGACTCGGAGCCCACCAATTATCCAGAAGATGACTCTCTAACATTGGATGAGGGAGAACGGAGTAAGAAATGGGCCAGCGGGCACCCTATGGACAAACCAGAAGAGGTACCCACTATAAATGGTGAGTTGTCAAGGTCGGAGCTACCCTTGAACCGGGAGTGAAATAAAGTTTGATCAGGCTTCTCCGAGAATTTAGTGACATCTTCGCTTTGAGTCATGATGAGATGCCCAGGATACCCATAACTTGGGATGCTCATCGATCAGTAGTGTTTTCAACCTTCAAGCCAATCAAGCAAAAGCGACATAACTTTAACGTCGAAAGAAACGCTGCAGTTTATAAGGAAGTGGACAAGTTGATCAGAGCAGGCTTCACCATAGAGGTGCTCTACCCTGAGTGGATCGCTAATGTGGTCATGGTCACAAAGACGAATGGGAAGTGGCGTATGTGCATCTACTACACTAACCTTAACCGGGCATTTCTAAAAGACAGCTTTCCTCTACTGAAGATTGATCAGTTGATAGACTCCACATCCGGAAATAAGCTCTAGAGCTTCATGGATGCATTCTCGAGGTACAATCAGATTAAGAAGCACCCAGCAGATCAGGATAAGATCAGTTTTATTACAGGACATGGTCTATACTGTTACAAGGTGATGTCGTTCGGACTTAAGATTGTTGGGGCTATATACGGGTGGATAGTTAACAGATTGTTCAGGCCCGAAATCGAAAGGTCGATGAATGTGTACATCAACGATATGAATACAACTTCAGAATTCACAGAAGAACATCATGACGACCTTCACAAAACTTTTATGATTCTAAGGGAAAACCAGATGTGGTTGAACCCTTGTAAATGTACTTTTGAGGTAATTACGGGGAAGTTTCTAGGCTTCATTGTCCATGAGAGAGGCATAGAGGCCAACCCAGATAAGATCATGGCTATCTTGGACCTTGAATCTGCCACATCACTTAAACAGGTACAAGTCTTTGTCGGGCATGTAGCAGCGCTCAATAAGTTCATTTCTCGCTCAACCAATAAATGTCTCATGTTCTTCAGATCTATCAAGCAGGGGAGAAACATGAAATGGAGCCAAGAAAGTGAGCAAGCCCTTCAAGCCTTGAAGAATTATCCAATGGGCCCTTCATTTCTAATCAAGCCAAGCCCTAGAGAGGAGCTACGAATCTACTTGGCTATTTCAGAAACTGCAGTAAGTGAGGCTTTGATCAAGGAATGTGGAGATAGGGTCCACCGACATATCTACTACATGAGTCATGATCTAACCAAGCCAGAGAAAAATTATACTCTTCTAAAGAAGCTCGCCTATGCTCTTGTGACTTTGGTGGGGAAGCTTCGTCCCTACTTTTAAGCTCACTCAAAAGTAGTAATGACGTACCAACCTCTTTGCCAATTCTTACAAAGGCTAGATGTATCCGAAATACTAGTTTTGTGGGCCCCTAGAACTCACCTAATTCAACCTAAAGTGCAAACCCATGACCACAATCAAAGCCCTGTCTTTGGTAGACTTTGTGGTAGAATTCTAGTGTTCTCAGGCCATACGACCTCTGTAGTGATGAATATAGCTCCCGGGAAGATTTCAGAGATCGACAACTAGCCAAAAGGTTACAAGACATGGATCTTCTACGCAGATAGAGCGTCTAGACAAAATGGGGGAGAAGCTGACATAGTTCTAGTAGACCCGAAAGGGATCGAATGTTGTCATTGCTTCAAGTTTGAGTTTAAGGCTACCAATAATGAGGCGGAGTATGAATTGTAAGAACCCCGTTCACCGGTCACACAGCGTAACTAGGTTTTAAAAATTTTATACATATCATAATCTGTATCTAGGACCAGTGAACTTGGGATCGTAATTATTTTTCGAAACTAATACATACAATATGTAAACACAGGAAATTATAATCAACAAAAATCAGAAGAAGAAAAACTTACCAACGTTTGGAGGCTCCTTCACTTTTCGATATGCTCCTGTCTGAACCAATCTTACCAACGTTTGGAAGCTCCTTCACTTTACGATGTGCCCTTGTCCAAACCACTTGATCTTCCTCGCTATCACCCAGGACTGGTAACTGCGTGTGGGCGCGTCACGATCTCAGAAACTTGGATGGAGGATGTAGAGAGAATTAAAGAAACTCTTTCTTCTATGAGAAAATTAACTAGAACAATCCTAGTTATAAAAATAATATTACTCTTATTATTATTATTATTTTTCAATCTTATTATTATTATTATTTTTCAATGGTGTATAGTGCACACGAAGCACAATATATATATCACGTCCTAAACCTCTTTTTGTCACAAATATATATTTCTCATATATAACGTCTGATGCATGTTTTTTTATTTATTTTTCTTTTCACAAATCTAAGCATGCGTTTTTTCTATATGATCAAAAGTCAACCTCTTATATATATATATATATATATATATATATATATATATATATATATATATCCTTATTTGTATAATTTACAAACACTTATATATGTGCACACACCAATTTGCATCCAATGCAATCTCTTGTGTTATTAATTGATATATATCTTTTAATTATCCTTTTCAAATATATCTAATATATTAAAAGTGATAATAAGTATTTTAAATTTAAACTTAAATTCAAATACTTAGATAAATGATTTAGTAAAAATAAAATAATCCTATTATTTTATCTTCACCTAAATCCATATATCAACTAACACCCTCCAATTAATAGTTAATTAATAATTCATAATTTTTAATATAATTAAATAATCTAATTATTTAATTAATTTCACTATTAACATTCATTAATTAAATAATCTCATTATTTAATTAATTCCTGAATATATACGTGTCACTTTTGTAACACAATTAATTGGACAATCCAACTAATTAACTGTGACCCATGTCACCTAAATCGATCGGACTAGCAAGGGGACCTAATGGACCCACAGTATTTTGAGCTCTAATAATCCTCAGAATTATTAATTAAACTCTTTAATTAATATTCATTGATTATTAACTCCGGTGTTATTCCATTAAAAACCCGAAGCTGCACTCTCTCAACTGTAGACGCTTGTACACAGACCGATACAACTCGATGTCCATCGATATAGCTATTACACATGGTGTGATCCTCTACAGTAGTTCATAATTTGAGTTAGGTCATAATGTCCGTTATACCCCTCTAATTACTTATATCCTTTAAGTACCATTGATTCTCTAATTGACAATAAATCCTATTTCTTCATGGAATTATGAGAGCGCTCATATTGTCCAAGCCCTGAATCAACCCTTAAGGGAACTACCGTCTACTTCTCACAAGAAGGAGTGGATTCCACTATTGTGTACAAACTTTTCCAGCCACAAGCCAAACTGCAATCCCAACATACGGAGCATATTAATCGGGAACAACATCCGACCTCACCCATGGTATGTCAAAGACCACGATCTAACTTGAAGACACTTAAGATTAAGATCACCCACATATAGTCATCATTAGTTGATATATATGAATCTCATCGGTAAACGGATCTTGGTGAGAGATTCATATAGATCATGGCCCAGTTCTATATGATCACATCATACAAGGTGCCTCCATTCCTATATCTCATATGAATGATTCAGGATCGAATCATCGTACATTACAGAATGGACCACAGCTATAGATTAACCACAAATAAAGTACCAGCTTTATTTAATATCTTTGGACTCTTTAGATTGCATGTCTCTTACTGTATCTATCTGTATATGACACTCATATACACAGTTTGAGATTACATCTGACAATCTTGGATGTTAAATAAATGCATAAGTTTTATAATAAACAACATAACATGAAAGAATTGAATTTTTCCTTTTATTTATTTCATAAATCCATTTACAAATTACATCTTTAAGGCATAAACCAAAACAATCTCCCACTTGCATTAAAGCATGTGAGGCATGTCTCATAACCCTAGACCATCTAGGTGACCCGAAAACACTTTAGCCGGTAAGGTCTTCGTAAATGGATCAACACGATTGTCTTGTGAGGCTATCTTGGTGACGATCATATCTCCTCTTTGCACTATCTCTCTAATGAGATGATAATTTCTCTCTATATGTTTCCCTCTTTTGTGGCTTCTTGGTTCTTTGGAATTAGCCACAGCACCACTGTTATCACAATAAAGTGTGATGGGCATATCCAAATCTGGAACAACTTCCAGATCACTCAAGAACTTACGGAGCCAAACATCCTTTTTAGCAACTTCACAAGCAGCTACATATTCGACTTACATGGTGGAGTCAGCAATGCAAGATTGCTTGATACTTCTCCATAAAATGGCTCCACCGGCCAGGGTGAATACTGATCCAGACGTGGATTTTCTAGAATCCCTCTTTGATATCCTAACAGGATCAAATCTTGCCTAAAATACACTAGCATATAGTCTCTCGTTCTCCGAAGATACTTGAGAATTGTCTTGACAACAACCCAATGATCCAATCCTGGGTTGGACTAGTATCTGCTGACTACTCCCACTGCATAACAGATGTCTATTCTCATGCATAACATAGCATACATGAGACTATCTGCTGCCGATGCATAGAGTACACGTCTCATATTCTCAACTTTCTAAGGTGTCTTAGGACACTGTTCCTTAGACAAGTTAACTCCATGCATAGAAGGTAAATTACCTTTCTTGGAGTTTTGCATCAAAAATTGCACAAGAATCTTGTCGAGATATGATGTATGAGACAGTGCTATGAGTTTGTTCCTACGATTTCTTATAAGCTGGATCCCAAGAACATAACTCGCCTCTCCCACATCATTCCTAATGAGTAGTATATCATCTACGTATAGGACCAACAAAACTACTTTCTTATCAATGTTGCGCTAGTAGACACAAGGCTCATCGAAATTCTGCTCGAAGCCATAGGTTTTGATCACATCATCAAACCTGATGTTCCAAGATCTAGATGCTTGCTTAAGCCCATAGATGGACCTTTACAGCTTGCAAACCTTTTGCTCTTGATCTGGAGACACGAATCCCTCTGGTTGTATCATATAGATGCTCTCATCAAGATTTCCATTCAAGAATGCAGTCTTGGCATCCATTTACCAAATTTCGTAATCGAAATAGGCAACCATGGATAAGAGAATCCTAATAGACTTAAACATGCTACTGGCGAGAAGGTCTCTTCATAATAGACCCCCTCTTTCTAGGTATAACCCTTGGCCACTAGCCTTGCCTTGAAGGTCTCTACCTTTTCATCTACTCCTCTCTTTCTCTTGTAGATCCACTTACACCCTATGGGTTTTACCCCATCCGGTAAGTCTACAAGATCCCAGACTGAATTAGAGTACATAGACTCCATCTCGAGATTCATGGCCTTCAGTCATTCCTCTTTATCGGGATCTTCCATTTCAATCTTAAATGTCAATGGATCATCAACACTATCAACAGAAACAACACCTTATCCCTCATTTATACCTAAATAGCGTTCAGGTTTTCTAACAACCCTCTCACTACATCTATTTTGTAGTGTATCTTGATAAGGAACCATCTGACTCTCAGATGTTTGTGGATCAACAACTCATGTTGATGAAGCACTAGTCTCACCAGGCTCTAACTCATTAAATACAATCTGAAAAGTCCTCATTTATTGATTGACTAATTTAGTGAACAACCACATTGTTGGGGTTCATGTAAGGGTAGCTTAGGCTCTCAAGACCTCAAGAGGAGAAGCACCAAAGGTAAAATTCTTGTGCTTACTTACTTTGAAGAGATAGTTGCACACACTCACATATTCTTGCATAACTCTTGATCTTATATGTTGAGTGTTTTCTTATGTGCATTTTAGTTTAAATGACTCTTGTTGACCTATTTACATCTTGCCATGAAAGTTTTATGTCATGCTAGGCATTAAAATATGATGCATTTTCATCACTCTTTTACTTGTTGCTTGTATGGTTGTTTGAGTGTTGAAGTAGGAATTGCGCTGGTGGTGCGCAACTCTACCAACGCACCTCACCAGTGCAACATTCATAGTGGATTGTCGCTAGTGTTGCGCCACTGGGTTGCGCTGCTGCACTCATGCCAAGATGTAAAAAGTGGGTGTGCGTTAGTGGTGCGCTACTCGACTAGCGCAACCCCACCAACGTAAACATTCCAGTGGTTTTGCGCTTGTGTTGCGCCACTGACATGGGCCACTCGACCAGCTCCTATTGAAATTTGTAGGCAGTGCGCTACTCGACCAGTGAACCTTACCAGCGCACAATGAAGAAACTTGAATGTTTTTTCCAAAATGACATCACTTTGTTTGGATATCATATATATATATATATCTCATTGTCTTAAGGTCGTGTAAGAGTTCAAAATATCATATATTTTCCTTAGAAAAAAAAAAAAAAAAACACTTCCAAGAACTCATTTTTAATCACTCAAAGCATTCCCATGTGTATTAAAACTTCATCTTGCATCATCTAAGTTCATCTAGAGTGCATCTATGGATAGGGTTTCTTCATCACCTCTTGTTTGGTAAGCTCTTCACTATCATCTTACAAGTTAAGTGTTTTTGTTTGCTAAACCATCTCTTTAATTAATTGTATTCTATTAGAATATTTCTAGATACAAATTAGAGATTGTTGTGATGACATGATTGAGTGTTGTATTGTGATAGCTTCATAGGATTGATTGATCTATGTTTAGCTAAGCTATTTGAACATGTCATTTAGCACTTGATATCTAGGATTGCATTAATTGTCATCTCATTATCCTAGATAAGCATATAGGGTTTTCTAGCCTTGTTTGTTCATTGAATATCATCATATATTCACTTAGGACACTTTATCTCTTCACTGAGAAGTAAGACTTGTGTTGCTTCCGGGAGTAGGTAGCTTAAAGCACAAGCAAGTTGAACTAGGTTCACTTATACCGGGATTAGGTAGTGGTGGTGAATTAAACCGGGATTAGGTTGTAATTCCTTACCATTAGTGGATTCGAGGTAATAGTGTGGCGCACTCATCAGCCCGTGGTTTTTCCCATTTGGAGGGTTTCCACGTATATCTCAAGTGTCATTTATATTTCCACATTTTTACACTTGTGATATTATTGTGACTAATTAGGGGCATTTTTTTCAACTTGACTCTTAACGAAAATTGGGTAAAAATTAATTAAAATCTATTCACCCCTACCCCCTCTTGATTAATATTACACACCATAATATTTGATTCACAATCTTAGAACGAGGTTTATGGTCAGTAATATAACTGTCCTCAAGAAACGTTGCATTTGTCGATACAAATACTTTGTTATCTTCGGGATTATAGAAGTGTCCACCTCTGGTCTCCTTGGACTATCCTACAAACAGGCAGACCACAGACTTGGAGTCTAGCTTTCCAGTTCTGTTCTTCAGCACTTGTGCTGGAAACCCCCATATGCGGAAATGTTGCAAACTAGCTTAACGACCATTCCACAACTCTAAAGGAGTCTTAGGAACATATTTGGATGGCACCATATTCAAAATGTATGCCGCTGTTTGTAACGTATATCCCCATAAGGAATTTGGTAATGATGAGAAACTAATCATAGATCTCACCATTTCCATTAGGGTTCTATTTCTCCTCTTCGCTACACCATTTTGTTGTAGTGTACCAGGAGCTGTGAGTTGGGAAACTATCCCATGCTCGACCATAAATTCTTCAAACTCTTGGTCAAGGTACTCACCTCCACGATCCGATCGCATTGACTTGATAGTCCTACCTGATTGATTCTAAATTTCAGCTCAAAATTCTTTGAACATTTCAAATGTTTTTGACTTCCGTTGCATTAGGTAGACATATCTGTATCTTGAGTAGTCATCTATAAAGGTGACATAATACTCATAACCACCCCTTGCTTGAACATTCATCGGTATGCAGACATCTGTATGTATAAGCTCTAGCAGTTCTTTAGCTCTAAGCCCTTTTCCAGCAAAAGGTCTCTTGATCATCTTACCTTCCAGACAAGATTCACAAAAATATAAGGTGCCAACCTTTAACTCACTTAAAGGTCCGCTTTTTACTAGTCTGTCTATCTGGTCAAGGCTGATATGACCAAGCCTTAGATGCCAGAGATACATGTCATTATCTGGAGAAATCTTATGTCGTTTAGTTTTTGATTTTTCAACCTTAAACATTTCGATGTTTAGTATTGTAGTACGTATTAATGATCTTAACACATACAAATTGTTTTCATTAATTCCTGAACAAATATTAAGACTATTCTTTCCAATAAAAACATCTTATTATTAAAAGAAAAAGAATATGATTGTTCTAACAATTTAGAAATGGAAATCAAATTTTGTGTAAATCCAGAAATTTAAAAAACATTGTTCAATAATAAAAAAATATTATTATTAAAAAATTGCAATCTTATTGCTACCATTGCTTTTACCGATACGACATCCCCTGACCCTACACGCATTGAGAATGCTCTCTCCTCTAGCTGTGTCCAAGAATCAGTCCACTGCAAAGAAGAACAAACATGGTTAGTAACCTCCAAATCAATTATCCAGGATGAAGAATCATCTTCCACTAAACAAGATTCAAGAACAAGTAAATCATATTTACCTTTCGTCTTTTTCTTCTTGGCTACCTCCTTCAGGTATTGAGGACAGTTCCTCTTCCAGTGCCCGACCTTATCACAATGGAAACATTTTCCTTTGCCTTGGTCGGTGGAGGCGCCCTTCTTTTTGCTTTGGGCTTTCTTGGGTTTGGGCTTACCCTTCGCATTTCCAGCAGACTTTTTCCTCTTTTTATTATTTGAGGAGGAAGATGGTTCGACAACATTTGCATCACCGGTCTTACCCTTATTGTCCTTAATTAAAGACTCAAAGGTAGCAAGCTCATTGAGCAACTGTGTAAGACTAAACTTTAACTTTTTCATCCCGTAGTTACTCTTAAACTGATCGAAACTCTTCGGAAGAGTTGTCAGTATGATGCTCACTTGACTGGGTTCGTCAATGGCCCTGTCATTGACTTCTGCCGTATTGAAGTAGGACATCATGCTCAGGACATGTTCCCGAACTGCCGTTCCTTCCTTCATGCTAGCGAGCATAGCAGAACGAATGGCTTCGTGTCGCTTTTGCTCGGAGGGCTGCCCGAACATGGCTTGCAATGACTCCATGATTTCGAATGCTGAAGTCATTGCTTCATGATTTGTGACAAGCATATCTGTCATAGAAGCCAACAGATATGTTCGGGCCTTCTCATCAGATGAGACCCATCGCTCGTATGCCTTACGAACAGTTCGTGTGGCATTGACAGCAGGCACTGGAGGACATTACTCCATAAGCACAAACTTGAGGTCTTTGGTGACCAATATTGCATTAATGTTAAGTTTCCACTTAGTGTGGTTATCATCAGTTAATTTGTCTTTTACTAGAATTTGAAGTAATGCAGAAGACATTATTGCTGAAATAAATAAAACATTCATTCATTCATTTATTTAAAACAAGTGTGAATGCTTTGGCATAAATTTAAACATGATGTATGCATATGTTTAACGAACTAGAACTACCCCAAAACTAGTTACTATACCACAACAATCCAACATACCACAAAGAAGTGCCGCCTTAGGGTCGGTCAAGTCTTTGCATATTGGACCGAGACATTCTCAATCAAATGATATTCTAGAATAACTCTTATTCCATATCATTCAACCATCAGTCATTCAGTCAGGTTTTTAATTAACAAACTTAATCAAAACCTTCGTGAGTGTATCCCACCATTTCAGATCTCACGAGCTTAACTCGAGAATTGCCGCCTTAGGGTCGGTCAATCCCGAAATACCCTCAGAAATCCTATCTGTTAGAAAGTCAACCTTGGTATTGACCTTTGTGGAAACCCTCCTTAGGGAGGACGAAAGCAAAGCCGTCATGAGGCCCCACTCGGATCTCACGGTGTTGAACTAATGATGGAGACCGCGGGATATATATGTCATATATCCCTCTCCCACTCACTATTTTAAAATTAGGGTTTTTTTATTAACCGTTAATGCACCTAGATTCTACAGAATTAAACGACTAACTTTAATCAAGTTATCTAGTGCATTAACTAATTAGAAACACATTCTAATTAACTAATAAATTATTAATGATTTTTAACAATTAAAAATCTAATCTATTAGTGAATAATCTAAGCTTTTGTAAACTATTTACTAAGGCCAGATTATTATGTTAGTGTTTACCAAATTTTAACTATTAAAACTCTAACACTTTATTCGTTTCATTTATTATTAGGTAATTAATCACATTAATCCTAATTACAATAAATGACCCTATTAATCTAACTTATTAAAATCTTTAATAACTAGATTAATATTAATGAGAATTACCAAGTTTTCTAACCATTAAAAACTAATCTCATTATTCATAGGCAATTATGTATATTGCCCATTTTAATCACATTAAAAACAATACATAAAATATCAGGCCATGATGCATGTCTGACATATCAAATATATTTGTGTAGGCACATCTAATCTAAATGACATACGTATGCATGACAATGCTTTTATCATCACATAATATAAAGCATACATGAATTGACCGAGTACTGTAGATTATTTAACCTAAAAATTAGAATCTAAAATTACAAAAAATTCCCAAGGCATTCCTTGGTCTTCTAGTAACTTCAGATATCTTCCAGTCTCTTCAGGTCACTTCGATTCATCTCATGAATCCATCTTCACGATTTTTCTAGGTCTTCAATATAGGTTACATTTTTTTTTACAATACAATAACAGTAAAAAAAATATATAAACAAAATAATAATAATAATAATACAACATATAAACACTAAATCCACAGTACCATATAATTAACGATCAATCATGTTTGTGTAAATTAAAAAAAAATACATACAAAAACATCATACAGTCAATTTAAATTGTGCCTACACAATTCATACATACAGGAGCATCGAAAACAAATTCTTATTCCGAAAATAAAATTGGCTTTAATACCAATTGTTGATACCAATTCCCATCTCATGGGTGTGAGCACGGTCCGAACTCCTTGGGGTGACACCCACAAATACCT
The DNA here is from genome assembly GCA_032871835.1 of Dipteronia dyeriana. Taxonomy (NCBI): domain Eukaryota; kingdom Viridiplantae; phylum Streptophyta; class Magnoliopsida; order Sapindales; family Sapindaceae; genus Dipteronia; species Dipteronia dyeriana. The sequence continues at coordinate 36,013,925 of CM065295.1, read as the reverse complement.
ATCAGAGCACTCCTCTAAGAAGCCCCTGGGCGGAGAGCCATGTTTCGTAACACGATCATGCGTCAGAGTTCCCGGGGATCAGCCAGTCACCATTGTCTTTGCTTTGATACCAATTGTAGGAACCCCGTTGACCGATCACACAGTGGAATTAGGTTTTAAAATTTTTATACATATCATAATCTGTATCTAGGACTAGTGAACTTGAGATCGTAATTACTTTTCAAAACTAATACGTACAATATGTAAATACAGGAAATTGTAATCAACAAAAATCAGAAGATTTTTTTTTTACCAACGTTTGGAGGCTCCTTCACTTTTTGATATGCTTCTGTCTGAACCAATCTTACCAACGTTTGGAAGCTCCTTCACTTTACGATATGCGCTTTTCTGAACCACTTGATATTCCTCGCTATCTCCCGGGATTAGTAACTGCGTGTGGGCCCGTCACGATGTCAGGAACTTGAATGGAGGATGTAAAGAGAATTGAAGAAACTATTTCTTCTATGAAAAAATTAACTAGAACAATTCTAGTTATAAAAATAATATTACTCTTATTATTATTATTATTTTTCAATTGTGTATAGTGCACACGAAGCACAGTATGTATATCACGCCCTGCACCTCTCTTTTTGTCACAAATATATATTTCTCATATATAACGCCTGATATATGTTTTTTTTTTCTTTTCACAAATCTAAGCAAGCGTTTTTTCTATATGATCAAAAGTCAACTTCTTATATATATATCCTTATTTGTATCCTATACAAAAACTTATATATGTGCGCACACCAATTTACATCCAATGCAATCTCTTGTGTTATTAATTGATATATATCTTTTAATTATCCTTTTCAAATATATCTAATATTTTCAAAGTGAAAATAAGTATTTTAAATTTAAACTTAAATTCAAATACTTAGATAAATGATTTAGTAAAAATAAAATAATCCTATTATTTTATCTTCACCTAAATCCATATATCAACTAACACCCTCCAATTAATAGTTAATTAATAATTCATAATTATTAATATAATTAAATAATCTAATTATTGAATTAATTAAACGATTAACATTCATTAATTAAATAATCTCATTATTCAATTAATTTCCGAATATATACGTGTCACTTTTGTAACACAATTAATTGGACAATCCAACTAATTAACCCTTGTTACCTAAATCGATCGGGCTAACAAGGAGACCTAATGGACCCACAGTATTTTGAGCTCTAATAATCCTCGGAATCATTAATTAAACTCTTTAATTAATAGTCATTGATTATTAACTCCAATGTTATTCCACTAAAACCCGAAGCTGCACTCTTTCAACTGTAGACGCTTTTACACAGACCGATACAACTCGGTGTCCATCTATATAGCTATTACACATGGTGTGATCCTCCACAGTAGTTCATAATTAGAGCTAGGTCATAAGTACCATTGATTCTCTAATGGACAATAAATCCTATTTCCTCACGGAATTACGAGAGCGCTCATATTGTCCAAGTCCAGAATCAACCCTCCAGGGAACTACCGTCTACTTCTCACAAGAAGGAATGGATTCCACTATTGTGTACAAACCTTTCCAGCCACAAGCCAAACCACAATCCCAACATACGGAGCATATTGATCGGGAACAACATCTGACCTCACCCAAGGTATATCAAAGACCACGATCTAACCTGAAGGAGTCGATAAGACATTCAGGATTAAGATCACCAACATATAGTCATCATTAGTTGATATATATGAATCTCATCGGTAAACGGATCTTGGTGAGAGATTCATTTAGATCATGGCCCAGTACTATATGATCATATCATACAAGGTACCTCCATTCCTATATCTCATACGAATGATTCAGGATAGAATCATCGCACATTAAAGAATGGACAGCAGCTGTAGATGAACCACAAATAAAGTACCCAGCTTTATTTGCTATCTTTAGACTCTTTAGATTGCACCTCTCTTACTGCATCTATCTGTATATGACACTCATATACATAGTTTGAGATTACATCCGACAATCTTGGATGTTAAATAAATGCACAAGTTATAATAAACAACATAACAAGAATGAATTGAACATTTCCTTTTATTTATTTCATAAATCCATTTACAAATTACATCTTTAGGGCATAAACCCCAACATGAATCCCTCATAGCCGAAATGATGGTAGCCGTTGAGCTCGGGGCTGACTACCTGCAGGTCAAGAGTGACTCATTACTCGTAGTCAATCATGTTTCAGGGATTTACCAAGCAAAAAGGGATAACATGATCGCCAACTTGAAGCTAGTTCAGCTGCTTAGGAATAAATTTATGGGATTCAAGATCTAGTAGGTTCCTTGAAAACATAATCGTTGAGCAAATGTCCTAGCTGAGATAGTTGTGAATGGTGGCCAAGCCTTACCGCGAAGAGTTCCCCTCCAAGTGATCTCCCAACCAAGCATAACAGCGGGCAAGGAAATTTGCCCCCTATATCGTCAGTCTTGTTGGATAGATCTAATAATGGCTTATCTATAAGAATGAGCGCTCCCCGAACAGTCTGATCAAGCCCGAAGAGTTAAGAGGCTCTCCGTCAGATAATGCTTGGTGGGCGGGTACCACTACAAGAGGGGCATGTCCATTCCTTCGCTTCAGTGTTTGCATCCTAATGATACCAAATAGGTGTTGAGAGAGGTTCACTCGAGGGACTGTGAGAATCACATTGGTGGTGAAGCTTTAGCATACCAAGTGCTCCGTATGGGGTATTACTGGCCAACTATTCACCAAGACCTGTAGAACTTTGTACAATCTTGTGAACCATGCAAAAGGACCTCGAATTTGAGTCACCTGCCACGTGGGGGGTCGATCTGATCGGACTGCTTCCCACGGCTCCTTGGCAAGCTAAGCATGCCATCGCGACAATCGACTATTTTACAAGATGGGTCAAGGCTAGACCTCTCTAACAAATATCAGAAAAGAATCCGATGAGGTTCATCAAAACCAACGTAGTTTACAGATTCGGGACCCCTCTCGTTATTGTAGCTGACCTAGGCAAGCAGTTTGACAATGCTTGATTAAAAGACTTTTGTGAAGGTCTGTGAATCAACCTCAGGTTCACTTCAGTAGCCTACCCTAAGACTAATGGGTTGGTTGATTCCACCAATAAGACCATTAAGAAGCAGTTGAAAAAATAAATTACAACAGAAGAAAGGCAAATGGTCCGAAGCAGTCTTTCTCATCTAGCATAAACTGACCTTTTTTAGGGTACAACACTTTGAACCTGCAAGCAACAAGGTCAAACTCCAAGCTAATCTAGATCTCCTACAAGAGAAACAAGACCGAGGAACTGAAAAAGTGGCGATTAACCAGAGCAAGATCGCTAGGTATTTCAATTGAAAGGTTAGAGCCCAGAGTTTTAAAGAATGGGATTTGGTTCTTAGGAAAGTAACCTTGACCACTCGGAGAATGTCGGACGATATCTTAGGACCCAACTGGGAAGGGCCAAACTTGGTAAAGATGGTTGTTCGCAATGGGGCATACAAGCTCGAAGATATGGAAGGTCGAATTATTGATAACACCTGAAATGCAGATCACTTGAGGAAGTTTTATACATAAGCTGAGGGCTCTCGAGCAGACTACCTCTACTTAGGTTTCAATAAAATCCCCAACAACAATGTACTCAATTTTGATCATTAATAAAGTCTGCTTTCTCCATCCCCAAATTTTCTCTCCATAAGCTGTAATATTATCCATATTCGATTAGGTTCTCTATGAACAAAATTGACACAACCGTCTCGAGACTAGGGGTAGCCGGGGAAGCCCCCTCCTTACTCATGATTCCATGGCCGGGCACCACCCCCACTATGAAGGGTCTGAGTATAAGAGCATAAACTAGTAGGGGAAGCCCCCTCGTTACACTTGATGCTTTGGCCGAGTTACCACTCCCAAAACGGGTCTGAATGTAAAAGCATAGTTGCCATCCAGATCTTGAGACAAAGAAATAGCTAGACAGCCCTCCTGATACCTTGGTCAGGCTACCACCCCTAAGAAAGGTCTGAGTGTAAGAGCATAGTTGTCATCCAGATCTCGAGACCAGGAAATAGCTAGATACCCTCTTGATACCTTTGCCGAACTACCAATCCCAAGAAGGGTCTAGGTGCAATAGCATAGTTGCCATCAAGATCTCGAGACCAGGATACGGCTAGATAGCCCTCATAATACCTTGACCGGTCTACTATTCTCAAGAAAGGTAAAAATACTGATTTGTCCGACCGAGGTCGCCATTATAAGATACCTTCTCGAATAAGGGGAGAAGAGGTATCTACGTCGATTACTACACAACTTTCGCCTAAGTATCAAACACTTGGTTACTACTAATTGTTGGTTTTCATGAACATGAGATTGTTTATATTGCTAGATTAAAATTTGAACGAGGAATCATCAAGGAAGCGAGATACATTGCCAGGGGACTCTCCCTCCAATGTTATAAATCCCTACCAAGTAAGGGAAATTGGTGATCGATGTCTACCCAATTAGCAGTTATACATTTAATGGTTTCTGTTTTCTGAATTTAATTAAGTCAGGGTTACTTTTAAAGGTCACTTCGAAGCTCGAGGGTTTGGAAGTGTAGATGAAAAGGTAAAAACATCTGTTAAGTTAACCTTGGGGATGGCAGCAGCAGCAGCATCAGCGGGGGTAACTAGAGAAGGTATAATAGTGATTGCTTCAGTGGTAGAGCTCTCTTTGCTCCGCACCTTGGTAGCCCGCGTTGCGATGAGTGCCATCTTGGACCGAAGCTGAGAAGCAGACAGAGCAAGAGCAAGAGCAAGAGCAGATGAGGCCCCAGCAGGAATAGTTGGCCTCTTTTCTCCGAGGAAGTCAAACGGGTTCCCCAACCTGACCTGGTAGGGGGGAGGAGTGCATGCTTGTTGGGCTTTACAGGAAGCAGGAGGAACAACAAAAATTGTTAATAAAAAATGTGTGTGTGTTAGAACTAAGATGGCCAAGGAAACAGAACAAAGACAGCTCAGTGCTGCTTTACTTAAGAGGAGTAGCATCAGAAATTTACAGGTATCGATTCATCTTGTGTTGGGAATTTTAAGTTTTAGCAATTCCTTGAGACTATGGCCTTCAAAATTACTTCGGAATCAACGGGTAAGGAATCCCGACCCCATGATGGTTTGTCATTTAAGGCTGTGGAAACCGTGAACTAGTACCTGTCGGTAAAGATCGAGCTTTCTCTGCCTTCCCCTGCCAGGATCCATTCCTCCTTCCAGGTGGGGTCCTTTTATGACTCGTCTGGGATGATGAAGTTAAACTTGTTCTTAGCTTTCACATATAATTAACCGTAAAGGGCACCAGACAAGCTTCCAACCTGGAAGAGGTAAGCCAGGTTCTCTGCTCCAGGCTCCCTCTTAACCTTGCTGAGCTCCCACTGTTCCCTCCACAGCATGAGAAAGCCAAGCAGATGCCTCTAAAAACCGGGCATCAACTGGAGGGGAACTATTTGTAGGGTGCTGAGAGCCCGTCGGAGGATAGGATGAAGAGGAAGCCTGATCCCATTCTCGAGGGCCGCTACATGAATTGAAAGTACGCCTTTGGGGGGATTAAAGAAGTCATAATTTCTATAAGGAACTGAGATGGAAACGTTGTCGGGGATACCATACTTGGACCACATATGGACGATCGAGTTCGGATCAACAGTGGAGTCTGGGATGACTTTGAATTCGTAGGGAGGAAGCCTCTTCAGATGAGGGCTAGCAAATGTGACTTGATATTTCCCAACAGCGTCATCTCTGTTCTCCCTTTAAAAATCTTCATCGATCAAATTCAGGAGGCTATCAAGTCGTTTAGAAAACCCGGTCCTAATAGCTATATTCCTGTTTGACTGGCTTCTTTACGGATTAGGTGGAGAGTCGTCACTATAGAAGTTCTTTCACATTCTCTTTCCGAGGGCGAGACTGGAAACTTCTTCACCACGACAATGGAATCAACGGAATCACGACTGGTTTTTGACAAGGTATAAGAAAGCTTCAAGTTAGATGAAAGAGAAGGTGAATGTGTTGCTCGAGAAGTCGACAAGAGAATTCCTTGTTGAAAATTTGAAATTTGAAAGCGTGAGCAAAGCAGTGAATCAGCTGGGCTTAAATAGAGATAAATGGAGCAAGGATGTCGGCAAAATATTCGATCGAGATTACCTCAAATCTTTCAGGCTGGTGTAACGAAGTCGGATTCTCTTGAGAAATTCACAGGTCTCTTTTCACCACTTCACTCGTGCATTTAATGAGAAGATTTTTGCCAAGATTTTGGTAGCAACGATTGGAGGAAAAAATTCTCAATTAAAATAAGAAATTTAACTCCAACCCCAACTTAATCACCGGTGTTAAAGAAAAAAAGGACTTCTGTTAATAACCAAATTTGGCTAGGGACCAAAGGGAAATTCTCCACTCTTCCATCCTAAGTATAAGTCTGAGATTACCCACTATGGAACCCCGAGTCCTGGGGTCGAGATATAAGGTCTACCCTACAGAAGCGAGGAAGGGTCGTCGAGCTCTGAAAGCACCCAAGGTGGAGCCTAACACGATAGGATGGAGATCCTTACACCGAAACAGGAATTCAGGAAAAGCTAGAAGCATGACGATCCAGGCTCCCCGAGGTCAAAACCACCTCATAACCTCCCCAGAAGCCCGCCATCCTTTCCAAACGTAAAAAGGAACCTACAAAGATATCGGGCTCATACTATAACACCTCTCCACTTTGCCAAAACAAGAAGCAAATCCACCTAGGTAGATAAGAGAAAGCTCGCAGAAGCCCTGCTATCACTTACGGGCATTAGTAGGGTCATTTCAAGCTCAAAAAAAGACCTAGAAAGGTCAGATCGACCTCCTAACATCAAGACCAGGGTCTGGATCTACCTTGTTATATGAATCAGTGAACACCATACCCGACGACCTCCATGAGGCATAACACCATGAAAGCACACGGGATCATATCTACACTCCAACGAACATTGAAACACTACGTACATGTAGGGCAAGAGTTTGAGTCCAAAGAGGAAACAAACTTATCTTCACCTAAGATATTCTCAAATTCATTATTAATCCAAAGTCAACGACTTTTAAATAAAAGATCCCGCTCGATAAGGAGGGAGGGGATTTTGAGAATCATGGTGGGAGAGTCACAAATTTAACCTATTTGGACTGTGTATAAATGAACCAAGCATGAACGAAGAAAGGGATCGACAACTGATAGAACAGTAGACACAAAGAGGGAAAGTCTACTCCGACCTAAATTTTGACTTCACACATGGTCTTCATCATTATCTACTTTTGACAGACATGAGGTTGCCACCCTACTGTATCTTAGAGAGATCGAGAGCATCTGAGTGATTTATGTATCCACCATGTAATTCAATAATGAAATAACTCCATTTCACCTGGTGTATAGAAATATCTATCATTGTCATTCGCATTCACATTTGTCGTCACACAAACATTCTTGGTACTAAAGGTATCAATCTTGACCATCACCTCCGTGGCAGTGGTCTTGAGGGTGTTAACTAAAATTCCTCACCCCTAGAAATTTTTCGTTAGCAATCTGGTATCTATATTCTCCCAGAAATGAAAATCAATGTTATAAAGGGTTCCATGAGGATCACCTAGACCAAGTAACTCAGTGACCTGGTACTGGTCATTTATTTAAGTTGCTTTGTGTTGTTAGGGTCCAATTAAACCAGGCATGCATTGGGGACTTGAAGTGATGGCAATGAACATCTCGGTCAAGATATCTTCTGAGTACCAGGGTACCATGAAAAAGGGATGTCCTTAGTACCCAAGAACTTGCTACACGTCACTTCGCTTAAGTCTTGATACAAGGATGATCTAAGCCACGAGCACAACATCCAAAAGCAATCAGAAAACCACTCAAACTAAGAACTTTACGGATTCTAATTTGACTAAGTGCTAGAAACTGGTACAAGTTACCTTGTCTATTTTAACCTTCTATACTTAGCAATTTTTTTAATCTTTTCCTGTATTAACAGATTTTGTGTAAGTCAGGTATATGAGGGCCTAGATGCTAGATCAAGTTAGGAGATGAAGCAAGACAGATTCAACCAAATTAGTGATCATCCAGATACAATAAAAAAAAAGAAAAAAAAAAGGAAGACTATTTTCATTTATTTGAAGCAGGAAGCCCATCCGTTGCTATCAGGATACATCCATGTAAAATATATATATATATATATGATGACATGTTGATTTGTTTTTCTTTACTTTATCAAACAGGGTGCCCACCCTCATTTCCAGGCAACTTAAAGAAAGATAATGTATCAGACTGTTGGTCCATGCATCGACTCCCCTTGGTTGCCCTCTCTCCCAACTGTATCACACGGTGCCTACTTCTCTACCCCCCTTATAGATTCATCAAAAACCTGCTCCTTAACCATTGCATGTGCTGAACTAGAGCCTCTACCTGAGCTGGATAAGACTGAACCCGTACCGTGATATCTTGGGATATAGTCTAAACTCCAACTTGCTCAGTCACTTCCTTGGTAGGAGCTTTGACATCACCCACCTCTTTAGAAGCAGTCTGATCCTCGGCTGTCTCTGCAGGTTTGAATGGGGAAGCGGCTAAGATTGGAGCTCCCTCCTTAGCTTGGAATGCAACTTCATCAAAGATCTTCGATGGAGGATCTATAGCGGTAGCTCCCCTACTTGGTAGAAGAGAATAGGTGAGCTGTTGATTTTTATCATCACCTGTACCTTCATCTACTCTAATAACTCACGAAGGTTCTCCGTCATCAGTAGTCAGGGCTGACATCTTCCCAGCCTTCTCCAGAATCTTCTCTCTTTTTCAGTTTGTGATGATGGCTAAATCAAAAGAGGGAGGTAGAGCTTGGGCCAAATGAAACGCAACAAAGAAATAGCCATCCCCAAAAGAAGAATCAACCTCATCTTCTAAGCTTACCACCTTATCGCGTAGAGTATGGTTCTCTCCTGCCAGAGCCCGAGCCCGAGCCTGAGCCTTATTCCTCACGATATCCCTATCCAATGCATGACGATTTGCCTGGAGAACCTTGGTATAAAATGTGCGTTTGTTTCATTTCATACCCCGGGCATCATCGAGGGATTTGATGGCCTAGTCTAGATCCTAGCTTAAACTGTAGGGAAAAATCGATTCAAAAACGTGACAGAATATTAAAATTAGGGTTTGGTATATTTTAAAATTTTCCCCTTTAAAAGAAAGAATCTTAACCCTAGATTAATTAACGTATATTAAAAGTATTATACCTTTTTCTTGTGACAATTGAACTGGTGCCGAATTAAATCCGTAAGATCTTCTAATCCAATCACAAACATGAATCACCTAAAAGTGTGGGCTCCCTTTCTTTAAATTGTATATCTGCTGATGGAAACAAACAAAATCTTTTTCTTTAATTAGTCACAATAATCCTCCAAGAAGAAAAACAAAGAACGGCAGGTCACTTGTGAATTATCAATCAATTTGATTGAAACTCGTGTGAACCTTGATTTAATGTTGTACACAAAACCTTTTGATATTAAGGCTACTAGTGCACTATCGAACAAAATGTTCTCCTTTTCTCTTCTCCTTTGTCGAATTCTATACACAATATCTATGAGTTGACTGAATTCTGTCTAGAGCAAAAACTAATTTTTTTCTCTCAAAATTCTATCACTTGGCCGAATTCTCTCTCATAAAAACCTTAGTCTTGGCCAAAATTTCACCTAGAATTAGCCTTGGCTGAATTTTATATAGAGGTATATAGAGGTTCTCAAATCCTTTCCTAAATAGGATTTACTTGGTGGGCAAAAATTCTTTCTCTTGGTGGATTTACTTGGTGATAAAGAATCCTTTTCAAAGAAAGATTTCTTTTCCACACCAAAACTCCTAATCCAACTCAAATAGTGTATTTATTCAATAACCAATTGTTGAATATAATTAAATTGTGACTATATTAAAACTTCCTAATTTGACCAATTGTCAACTAGAGTTTTAATAGAAATCAAATACTTCCTAATATATTCCTATTATTTATCTACTTATCAAATATAGTATTTGAAACTAAACATATTACCAACAATAATATGACTCTAGGAGACAATCTCCTACTATAAAAAATATGTTGACATTTAATTAAACAATTAATTAATTAATTTCCGTTTATTTAAATAATAAAATATAAAACAATATACCAAGCTATTTTATAAGCCCTAGCAGCCCAAGCCTATACATGGGTCAATATATTATTTTTTCTATTTCATTAAATCCATTGGACTTTAATAAGAAGTCCACATGTGAACTAGACCCATTCTTACTAAAAAAGAAACAAGTCCACATGCCTTGACACAATTTTAGATGGACCCATAAATTGGTCCAGTAGAATATATCAAGTGATCCATGCAAGTTCACGTGAATTGGGGATTTTGTCGGGCTATCTAAATTTAAGCTCGAATAGACATAACCTAATCACAATCAACAAATGATTCACTTAGGACCGATCTATTAATTTTAGTTCATTTCACTAAAGAACTAAAATTGAACTCTAAAATGAAGATTGAATAAGTTAATATTGCTCATTCTTACCCTAGACACTCTTAATGGAGATAGTGTATCCTCGTGAAGAATATCAGTAATTACCAAGAGCTCATAGACCGCCTATAGCTCTCCTAGTTACCATATTTACTCATACGACCACATTTTGAACATAGATATTTTGACTTGTCCAAAAGCCATATTTCATTAGACACTATTGAAAACTTAACGTTAAGCTTTATTATCCAATACCTCAAAACATCCATAAGATGATATTCTATTCTCATTTAATAAATGGAGCCATAATGTCCATATCTATAAATGAAGTCCTTTATCGATTAACAAATGAATATCACCAAACTATTGAGGATAGACTATGCTATATAATCGTACTCATTGACAGCTCATTTGATAACACTTGCAACCATAAGTCCATCATTTATCTAAGGATTGAGATAGACTCTCCGATTGATTTCAAGTGAAAACTTTTATCCATTGAAAGTTTTGGATAAAGTATCTCACTGTGATCCTATTCAATGCACCTAGTGCACTAGATTCCTTTGCCCAAAGACACCACACTTTGATGATTTTAGACTCATCATAACACAATTGATCACACTCAAATGCTAGCAAAAGAATCTACAACTTTGACAAGATAAAGACACCCAACCTTTATCTTAAGTTGTGAATATTATTCAAGACTAACTAAAGAATTGTGTCTACCTCATACATATCCAGATGTACAAACAATTCTTCTTTTCTCATAATCTTTTGACCTTATGATTATTTAATTTTGACAATTATAATAATTAAACTACAAATACTATAAGATTTAGATTTGTTAAACAAGAAATAATTTTATTAATATGGAAAGATTTTCAAATGCATTATTACACTCTTGTTATCGAGCATAATACCAACACAAACTCTGATTATCAGCCTGTAGTCAAGCGAGCTAGTTGTAGGCCTTTATAAGCTTGGCCTCAGTGTTCTTAATGCGCCTCCTCATCGAAGTCATCTGATGGCTCGCATCAACGTTGTATTTAAAAATCTGCTAGTCATAATGACCAAGTTAGTTATTATCCAAGCACCAATCATGTATGAACTAAAGTAGTATGAAGCAGAATGTTTCCCACTTACCTCGGCTATGAAGGCAGGCGCATTGGTGAACTGGATATCAAAAGTTATCAAGGTCATGGGGGTTAGACTCCCACTACGGCAGGAAGCAATGAACCGATCCATAACTTCATTTTCGCCAGTAACTCTTGGTCGAGATCGGGTTCGTTCTTGAGGAGTCATATCGGTGGTAGTAGTAGTAGTTTCTGGGCCCACTCTGTTCGAGAAGGTATTGAAGCTGGCCGAGGAGGAAGAACAGTAGCAGTAGCAGCGGTAAAGGTGGAAGCAGCAGTACTAGTAGTAACAGTAGTAGAAGTAATAGTGGTAGTGGTAGCAGGAGCAATAAAGTCCTAACCTCTCACCGTGGTCAACCGGGATGCGAATACTTCCATTTGAGACGTGGGACTACGAGAAATGGAGAAAGGTACCCTGGGAACCCCAACTAGGACAGGTATACGCCCACCACCCTTCATCGAGGTAGGAGGATGAGTGGTCCTGGCCGTTTAGAGGATAGGAAATCCAGGTGGGGTAGGAATAAGAGGAGAGAATGGATCTTTTACAGCCCAGATTCCCTAAAAACTGGTAATGGGACAACAGAAACAATAAAAATCAATAAATAATTAAAATACAACAATGAGCCAGAAACATGAATTAACAGGAACAAAGAGGTTCAACATACATGGAAAAGCACCATATATGCACAAGTACCGGTTCTCCATGTTGGGATCATAAGCATCTGATGTAGGATACTCTAAGTTGACAAATTTTCGCTTGACAATCGTATCCAGGATTGCTCTAGACTCAGCAGAGAGTGAAGCCTTATCCCAGATAGGCTTGCCACAGAATCGGTTAAGGACCTGGAACTCTGTCCCCCTGGTATAAATGGAGCTCCCCAAGTCTTCGCTAACCATTACCTATTCCTCCTTCCAAGAGGCGTTTTTTTTTGTAATGCATGGTACAATGAACTTCAGGATTTTATTCGCCTAAGCACAGAACTGCTCCTTTGGACTAGGAGAATTAACAGTAATCTGAAAAAGGAATCTCAACTCGTCTAATCCTGGTTCCCTATCGATGTTGTCTCTCTTGCACTGCTCCTTCCACAATACAAGAACACCCACAAGGAGCCTCCAAAACAATGGTTTCAATTGGAGAGGAGCAAGTTGTAAGGCGTGAAGCGCCCTATAAAGAGATGGATGAAGAGGCAACCTTACCTAGCTTTTAAAAGTAGCGGTATGATTAGGGAGCATGCCAGATGGAGAGTTGTACACATTGTACCTTCTATAGGGAATGACGATTGTATTGTTATTAGGAATGTTGAATTTTTACCTCAGATGATTAATCGATTCGGCTGTAGCGGTGGAATCTAGTATGATCCTGAAATCATAATGGAGTCCCTCTTGGTGCAGTAGCAGCGACCTCAGCTTTACCTCTACCAGCTTCAGCTTTACCTGATTCCTCTACTAGCCTATCAACGCTGTCATTATCAGAGTTCGACATGGTCTTGATGGATTTTTGGTTGGAAAGCTGAAGAAAAATGAGAGGAAGTTTGAAAAAGATAGAGAAAAGGATTAAGGATTCTTTTTTAATTTTAAAAGTAAGAGATTTTGGAAGCATTGAGGAAACAAAGAGGAGTTTGGGTTTAAATAGGCATAATGAAACGGTGACTGATAACGGAAGCGCGATCAAGAAGGTGAAATTTTCAACCTCGAAACGGGTGTGCCATCAAAAATCTCTCCTTTTTCAAATAGGAACTTCACCCTCGCTTGACATGTGGACTTCACATTTAATACGAAGATTTCCTCCCAGATTCTGGTAACTGAAGAAAAATGAAAAATTTCTCAAACAGAACAGGAAATCTGACTTCAACCCTAAGAAAATCACCGATTTTTAAGCCAAAGAGGACTTCTGTTAATAGCCAATTTTAGCAAGGGGTCTGTTGGAACCCTGTTCACCGGACACGCAGTGGATGTAAGGTTAATTTTTTTATATATAGATCATAATCTGTATCTAGGACCAGTGAGCTTGAGATCGTAATTATTTTTGGAACTCATACATACAATATGCATACACAAGAAAGTGTAATCAATATAATCAGAAGAAGAAAATCTTACCAACGTCTAGAGGTTCATTCACTTTACGATATGCACCTGTCTGAACCAGTCTTACCAACGTTTGGAGGCTCCTTCACTTTACGATGTGCTCATATCTTAACCACTCTATCTTCCCTCTCCCGGGATAGGTAACTACGTGTGGGCAAGTCACGGTCTTAGGATTTTTAATGAAGGATGTAGAGAGCAATGTTCTAGTAATCGGGCTAGGCGCCCGATTAGTCGGCCAGCTAGGTATTGGTCTGCTCCGACCACCGCGACTAGGCAGTAGTCGCCATCCTAGGCGGCCAGCTACATAATAGGTGACTAGCACCGATTAAGGGTAGTAGCTCGCTCGATGTCAAGTCGTCCGCGAAAGTTGTAGAGAATAAAAAAGAAATTGAAAAGGATGGAGTGAGAGAGAGTGTGCATGTGAAGAGTTAGAGAGAAACAATAAATGAAACCTGATAAAAAGTGAAATGAAGAGAATGAGATGGAGATTGAGAGAAACAAAGAGTTGAGGATGAAACGGAGAGTTAAAGAGAGAGAGGGAGAGATGGAGTCTGTTGAAATGAGGGAGAGAGAATGGGAGAGAGGGAGTTATTGCACGATATTTGAGAGAAAAAAAAATGATGATAATGATGTGGACGAGTAAATTAATGGAAGACAAGTGATGTGATGATGTGAACAAAATTTATTTATATTTTAAAATAAATAATATAGTATGATAGTGGGTAGTGTTGAAAAATGAATGATAGCATGCTCTGTCAACAACAATTTTTTAAAAGAAATTATAAAATGAAAAAATATTGTAATTAGGCACCGATTAATCGGTGGCTAGGCGGTCTAGGCGCTAGGCGTTGGTCCACCGTACGACTACCGCCTAGCGTATTCTAGAACACTGGTAGAGAGAATTGAAGAAACTCTTTCTTCTATGTGTTTTTAAAAAAAAAACTAGAACAATTATAGTATATAAAATATTACCAATATTGTTTTTTTTTTTTTTTTTGCACTACACAGTGCACGAACATACAATATTTTTATCTCTTTGATACAAACACACACACTGGCCACTCTAACCTTTGTGAACCCATACATTGATATCGGGTGTAGTGTTTTATAATTAATATATCATGCAACCATTACAGAGATATGTATTTTGTATTTTGTATTTTGTATATGTGTTATTCTTTTTGATATCTCACTTGATCGTTTTTCAAAATAAAATATATCAAATATATTTTTATCTTTTAAAAAATTCAAGATATCTATTTGATTTTCAAATCTTTTAAAATATCTCATAAATTAAATATTTGTTTTTGAATTTAAACATTTTAAATTCAATTTCAAAAATTTAATTTAATAAAATAAAATAATCATATTATCTTATTCTATTTAAAATCAAATATCAAATAACACCCTCCATTTAGTGATTAATAACATAATTAAATAATATTATTATTTAATTTATTTAATCACCATTATTCATTAATTAAATAATCTCATTATTCAATTAATTTCTGAATAAATACTTGTCACTTTTGTATCACTATTAATTGGATAATCCAATTAATTAACCGTGATCCTTGTTACCTAAATCGATTGGGCTAACAAGAGGACATAATGGACCTACAGTATTTTTAGCTCCAATAATCCTCAGAAACATTAAAAATATTTAATTAATATTCTTTGATTATTAACACCGGTGTTATTCCAATAAAAACCCGAAGCTGCACTCTCTAAACTACATACGCTTTTACACTGACCGATACAACTTGGTGTCCATCGATATAGCTATTACACATAGTGTGATCCTCCACAGTAGTTCATATTTAGAGTTGGGTCATAATTTCTGTTATACCCCTCTAATTACATATATCCTTTAAGTACCATTGATTCTCCAATGGACAATAAATCCTATTTCCTTACGGAATTAGGAGAGCACTAATATTGTCCATGTCCCGAATCAACCTTTAAGTGAACTACCATCTACTTCTCACAAGAAGGAGTGGATTCTACCATTGTGTACAACCTTCCTAGCCACAAGCCAAACCGTAATCCCAACATACGGAGTATATTGATCAGGAAATGCATCTGACCTCACCCATGGTATATCAATGATCACGATCTAACCTTAAGGAGTAGATAAAACACTCAGGATTAAAATCACTCACATATAGCCATCTTTAGTTGATATATACGAATCTCATCGGTAAACGGATCTTGGTGAGAGATTCATATGGATCATGGCCTAGTCTTATATTATCACATCATACAAGGTGCCTTCATTTCCATATAACATATGAATGATTCAAGATAGAATCACCGTACATTACAGAATGGAGCACTGCTATAGATTAACCACAAATAAAGTACCCAGCTTTATTTGCTATCTACGGACTCTTTAAATTGCACATCTCTTACTATATCCATCTGTATATGACACTCATATATACAGTTCGAGATTACATCCGGCAATCTTGGATATTAATTATATACACAAGTTATAAAATAAATAATACAAAAAGAATGTATTGAACTTTTCCTTTTATTTATTTCATAAATCCTTTTATAAATTACATCGTTAAAGCATAAACCCAACAATCTCCCAATTGCACTAAAGCATGTGAGACATGTTTCGTAACCCTAGACCATCTAGGTGGCCCGGAAACACTTTAGTCTGTTAGGTCTTTGTAAATGGATCAACATGATTGTCTTATGAGGTTATCTTGGTGACGATCACATCTCCTCTATGAAATATCATTGTAATGAGTTGATACTTTCTCTCTATATGCTTCCCTCTCTTGTGGCTTCTTAGTTCTTTGGAATTAGCCACCGTACCACTATTATCAAAATAAAGTGTAAACAACTTCCAGATCACTCAAGAACTTACGGAGCCAAAACAACCTCTTTAGCAGCTTTACAAGCGGCTATATATTCGGCCTCCATGGTAGAGTCAGCAATACAAGATTGCTTGATACTTCTCCACACAATGACTCCACAACCCAGAGTGAATACAGATCCAGATGTGGATTTTCTAGAATCCCTATCTAACTGAAAATCAGAATCCGTGTATCCTAACGGGATCAAATCTTGTCCGAATACACTTGCATATAGTCTCTCATTCTCCGAAGATACTTGAGAATTGTCTTGAAAGCAACCCAATGATCCAATCCTGGGTTGGACTGGTATCTAGTGACTACTCCCACTGCATAGCAGATGTCTGGTATCATGCATAACATAACCTACATAAGACTGCATACTGCCGATGCATAGGGTACAAGTCTCATATCCTTAACTTCTTGAGGTGTCTTAGGACATTGTTCCTTAGACAAGTGAACTCCATGGATGAAAGGTAAATTACCTTTCTTAGAGTTTTGCATCAAAAATCACACAAGAATATTGTCGATGTATGATGCCTGAGATAGTGCTATGAGTTTGTTCTTATGATCCCTTATAAGTTGGATCCCTAGAACACAACTCGCCTCTTCCAAATCTTTCATTTGGAATTGGCTAGTCAGCTAACCCTTTACATCAGACAACACTCTCATATCATTCCCAATTAGAAGGATGTCGTCCACGTATAAGACCAAGAAAGCTACCATTTTGTCAATGATGCGCTGATAGACACAAGGCTTATCGATGTTTTGCTCAAATCCATAGGTTTTGATCACATCATCAAACCTGATGTTCCAAGATTTAGATGATTGCTTGATTCCATAGATGGACCTTTACAGCTTGTAAACCTTTTTCTCTTGATCTGGAGACACAAATCCCTATGGATGTATCATATAGATGCTTTCGTCAAGATTGCCATTCAAGAATACAGTCTTGACATCCATTTGCCAAATTTCAAAATCAAAATAGGAAACAATTGATAAGAGAATTCGAATAGACTTAAACATGGATACTGGCGAGTAGGTCTCTTTATCGGGATATTCCATTGCATTCTTAAATGTCAATGGGTCATCCACACTATCAGTAGAGACAACTTCTTGTCCCTTACCTATACCTAAATAGTGTTCAGGTTGTCTCACAACCCTCTCACTACGTCTAGATGGTAGTGTATCCTGATCAGGAACCATCTGACTCTCAGATATTTATGGATCAACAACTCTTGTTGATGAAGCACTAGTCTCACCAGGCTCTAACTCATTCAATACGATTTTAGAACGAGGTTTATGGTCACTAATATAATTGTCCTTAAGAAACATTGCATTTGTCGATACAAATACTTTGTTATCTTCGGGACTATAGAAGTGTCCACCTTTGGTCTCCTTGGAGTATCCTACAAACAAGCAGACCACATACTTGGAGTCTAGCTTACCACTTCTATTCTTCAGCAAGTGTGTTGGACATCCTCGTATGTAGAAATATCGCAAACTAGCTTTACGACCATTCCACAACTCTAAGGGAGTCTTAGGAACAGATTTTGATGGCCTTACATTCAAAATATATGTCGTTGTTTGTAACGTATATCCCCAGAAGGAATTTGGTAATGATGAGAAACTAATCATAGATCTCACCATTTCCATTAGGCTTTTATTTCTCCTCTCTGCTACACCATTTTACTGAGATGTACCAGGAGCTGTGAGTTAAGAAACTATCTCATGCTCGACCATGAAGTCTTCAAACTCTTGGTCAAGATACTTATCTCCATGATCTGATCGTAGTGACTTGATAGTCCTACCTAATTGATTCTCAATTTCAGCTCGAAATTCTTTAAACTTTTCAAATATTTTCTACTTCCATTGCATTAGGTAGATGTATCAGTATCTAGAGTAGTCATCTATAAAGGTGACATAATACTTATAACCACATCTAGCTTTAATATTCATCGGTCCGTAGATGTCTGTCTCTATAAGCTCTAGCGGTTCTTTAGCTCTAAGCCCTTTTCCAGTAAAAGGTCTCTTAGTCATCTAACCTTTTAGACAAGATTCGTAGATAGGTAATGTGCCAAGCTTTAACTCACTTAAAGGTCCGCTTTTTACTAGTCTGTCTATCCGGTCAAGGGTGATATGACCAAGCCTTAGATGCCAAAGATACGTGTCATTATCTGGAGAAATTTTATGTCTTTTAGTTTTTGGTTTTTTAACCTTAAACATTTCGATGTTGAGCAGTGTAGTATGTATTAATGGTCTTAACACATACAAATTGTTTTCCTTAATTTCTTAACAAATATTCAGATCAGTCTTTCCAATAATGAAAGATTTATTATTAAAAGAAACAAAATATTTTTGTTCTAACAAATTAAAAACATAATATTTTTGTTCTAACAAATTAAAAACATAATATTTTTGTTCTAACAAATTAGAAACAGAATCAAATTCCGTGTAAATCCAGGAATATAAAATACATTGTCCAACAATATATAATTATTTCAAAAATGTAATCTGATTACGCTCATTGCTTGTGCCGACATGACATTAAAAATAATAATAATAATAATAAGTATACAACCCATAAAACCTAAATCCATAGTACCATAAAAATTTACGATCAACCATGTTTAAATTAAACAGTTTAATTACAAACATTCATACAATCATATAGATGGTGCCTACACATTCATACATGCAGGAGCATCGAAAACAATTTCTTGTTCCGAAAAAAAAATTGGCCTTGTAAGTAACAGGGTCAAAGGGAAATTTTTCACCTAGTTGGCACCTCGTAGGTAACATCTCCCTATACCAGCTAGGTGTTACATGATGTTGGCAAAAAATTCACTCTAGGTGAGGAATCTCAGCTAACACCCTCAAGACTGCAAACCTAGGTAGATCGCGATCGGGTTAGGTACCTTCGGTATCGGCTACATGTGTTAGAATGGACAAATATATGAGAAAGGAATGATAACGAACTGAATGATGTTGAAGATTCAAGATGAATACAGCAACATATATGGAAACAGTCAATCTCTCATTTCTCTCAACCAAGTTGAAGGTGGCGAATTCGTATATGTCAATAAGTGGACACAACTGACAAAGGCAATGACTAGGCGTAATGCATATTGTAGACTTTAAACCATAGCTCTGAAGGTTATCCCCTCTCTTTTATTTGGTGATATCATCCCTCTATTTATACATGAAGTTTTTAGGGTTTTTCCTTGGCGTACAAGTCGAAGATCACTGGATTTATCTTCATCCCCATATGGCAGCATTTTCTGTTTAATGTGGTTGACCCTAGAGAATTGGTTGGCAGATGATATCTTAGAGACAATTATGTTTGTTTCCTTTTCGGATTCTTTGATTATGGTCGTGTGTACGTGGAGTTTGTTTATGGTTTGGAGAACAATTTTGATTTCATCTGTTAATGGCACGATACCTCGAAGTATTGACCTAGTGATGTGGTGTTTGATCACCAACGCTGAGGTACCTTTAGGTACAAGTTTGCTGATAAGGTACCATCCTGATAATGTGGCACTTGATTGATAGCGATGGTGAGGTACCAGGGGTACCATTCCGGTGGTGAGGTGCTTGGTCGATCTCATTGGAGCTTTGCAATCTTCCTTCCCGCTTAAAAAGGCATGGCACATACTTTGACAGAGTGGTGGGATAGCTCTGAGGTATTAGGGTATCAGCTAGACATTTGATAGAGGTGGCAAGGACTTACCTTGCTTTAATAATAAGGCTAAGGTACCATGGTCATACAGGGCCAAGCATTTTCGAGGTAGATCATAACATGCCATTCCTACCTGGTATTAAATGGTGATTTCTATTAGGTACCAGCTAGGTGGAAAATTTCTCTTTGAACCCTTACTAAAATTGGATATTAATAGAAGTCCCCTCAGACTTGAACACCGGTGGTTAATTTAGGGTTATAATCAGATTACCCAATTTTTTTGGTAATTTTCTGTTCTCAAATTGGTTACCAGTATCTGGGAAGAAATCATTTCTTTAAATGCAACGTCTACATGTCAGGCGAGGAATACATACCCCCGTTTGAATCAACGAAAAAGTTTTGACGATATGTGTGTGTCTAGGCATATCCAGCCAAAAATCCTACCTTCTTAATCATGCTTCCATTGCTGGTGTTACCAGTTACTATTCCATTGTTCATATTTAAACCCAAATCCCTCTTCATTCCTTCCACGCTTCCTAATCTTCTGCTTTCAAAATTAAAAAAAATCTTTAAGCTTATTTGTCTTCTTCACTTCTTTCTAGTTTTATTCTCTCTGTTTCTGAACCAATCTCTGCTTCTACTATGTTAAATTTTGATGGCAATTGCGTTGATAGGCTAGTGGAGAGCACCGCTTAAAGCCTCACCCGTAGGAAATAAGCTCGAGAAAAAGGCATCGGAGAGAGTCATGTTTCCCCATTGAGGCATCGTCGTTCGGGTTGAAACATTACCATTGAGACTGGTTTTTCAAACAACATAGATGCCCCACTGAAGATTATCAATAGGGATTCATGCGAGGATTTCAGTGAGGTTGGAATTTGCAGAGGACTAGTTGGTACTGAGTCCACATCGCCTGGTGGGACGCTCGTTCTTCCATACGACTTCCATGTCATTCTAGATTCAACCGATATAGAGGCCACCATCAGAAGATTGAGGAGTAAATTTAAGATCCCATAGAGTATCTCCGTTATCATACCGTATCAAGGGTATGACGTATTCACCCACACCCCTAATGTACTCCCGACCATGTCACCCTATTTGACAGTAGAGTCAGGCTTTCTTTTCATCCGAACCTCCGTAGGGTGCTTCACGCTCTGTAGCTAGCCCCCTTCAGATTACAACAGGATTATGGAGACACCTTGTGGGCTTTCTCATGCTTTGGAAATACAAGTGTGAGAAGGACAATAACGAAAGAGAGTCGGGATAGGATGAGTTTAGGTTTGTTTTGCACGTCACTAGCATGTCTCCCAGTCCAAAGGGGAAATTCTACTCCCAAGCAAAAAATAGCTTAAATTTCATCGTCCCTGATGCTGTAGGGAAAAATCGATTCAGAACGTGGCAAAAGTGTAAAATTAGGGTTTGAAATATTTTAAAATCTATCCCTTTAAAAGAAAAAAATTAACACTAGATTAATTGACGTATAAAAAAAGTAATGTACCTTTTTCATGTGACGATTGAACTAGTAACGAATTAAATCCGTAAGATCTTCCAATCTAATCACGAACGTGAAACACCTATGAGTGTGGACTACCTTTCTTTAAATTGTATACTTGAGGATGGAACAAACAAAATCTCTTTATTTTGCTAGTCACAATAATCCTCCAGGAAGAAAAACAAAGAATGTTAGGTCACTTGTGAATTATCAATCAATTTAACTGAAACTCGCATGAACCTTGATTCGATGTTGTACACAAAACCTTTTGATGTAAAGGCTACTAGTTTACTACTAACAATAGTATAATTAGGAGACCATCTCCTACAAGGAAAAAGATTTTGACTTTTAATTAAATAACTAATTAATCAACAAATTAATTAATTTCCATTTAATTAAATAATAAAATAAAAATAAATAATTCGGCCAACTCATTGTGTGAAGAATTTGGCCAAGCATAGAGAAAAGAGGGAACGTTTAGTTTTCGGTAGTACACTAGTAGCCTTTACATTAAAAGGTTGTGTTTACAACATCGAATCAAGGTTCACGTGAGTTTCAATCAGATTGATTGATAATTCACAAGTGACCTAACGTTCTTTGTTTTCTTCTTGGAGGATTATTATAACTAATAAAGAGAAAGATTTTGTTTGTTTCCATCCTCAGGTATACAATTAAAAGGAGAGAGAGCCCACACTCCTAGGTAATTCACATTCGTGATTGGATTGGAAGATCTTTCAGATTCAATTCGGTGCTTATTCAATTGTCACGAGAAAAAGGTACGCTACTTTTATATACATCAATTAATCTAGGGTTGAGGTTCTTGTTATTGAAAAAGGAAAATTTTAATTTATGCCGAAACCCTAATTTTTTATTTCTATTTTTCATGCTTCCGCTGCGTAGATTTTCCCTACAATGATATATTTAAAAAATTTCCATTTTTAACAACAAGAACGTTAACCCTAGATTAATTGATGTATATAAAAAATACCGTACCTTTTTTTTTCGTGACAATTGAACTAGTGTCGAAATGAATCCACAAGATCTTCCAATCCAATCACGAACGTGAATCACCTAGGAGTGTGGGCTCCCTTTCTTTAAATTGTATACCTGAGGATGGAAACAAAAAAAATCTTATTCTTTGTTAGTCACAATAATCCTCCAAGAGAAAAACCAAGTATGTTCGGTCATTTGTGAACTATCAATCAATTTGAATGAAACTCGTGTGAAACTTGATTCGATGTTGTACACAAAACCCTTTTGATGCAAAGGATACTAGTGTACTATCGAAAACAAAAGCGTTCCCTCTTTTCTCTATGCTTGGCCGAATTCTTCACACAATGAGTTGGAAAAAGTTTTTTTTTTTGTTATGTTATAACAATAAAAAAAAATAAAAAACAACTTCTCCAACCAAAAACTAAGGCTTGGTCTAAATTTACAACCTATATTTATAGGTTCACAAATCCTTTCCAAAAGAGGATTTACTTGGTAGGCAAGAATCCTATTCTTAGGTGGATTTAACTAGTGAAAAAGAATCATTTTCCAAATAGAATTCTTTGCTACACCAAGACTCCTAATCCAACTCATTAGTGTATTTGGGACCATATTAAAGACTTCCTAATTAGACTAAATAAATAATTCATTTTATTTATCTACTTATCAAATATAGTCTTTAATATTAATTATACAACCAATAATAGTATAACATCAGGAGACCTTCTCCTATTAAGAATTTTTTTTTACTTTTAATGAAATAATAAATATCAACAAATTAATTGATTTCCAATCAATTAAATAATAAAATAAAAAATAATTTATTAGGCTTTTACATATTAGCCTTGCCGCCCATGACATTATATAGGCATATATATATATATATTTATTAAATCCATTGGACCTTAATAAAAAATCCACATGTGAACTAGATCCATTCTTACAAAAAGAAACAAGTCCACATGCCTTAATACAATTCTAAATGGACCCCTAAATTGGTCTGGTAGAATATATCAAGTGATCCATGCAATTTCGTGTAGATTGGGGATCTTGGCGGGCTATCTAAATTTAAGTTTCAATACACATAACCTATTCACAATCAACAAATGATTCACTTAAGTCCAATCTATTAATTTTTGCCCAAAAACACCACACTTCCATGATTTTAGACTCATCATAACAAATTTGATCCTACTTAAATGTTAGCAAAAGAATCTACAACTTTAACAAGATAAAGGCGTCCAACCTTTATCTTAAGTTGTGAATATTATTCAAGACTAACTAAAGAATTGTGTCTACCTTATACATATCTAGATGTATGAACAATTCTTCTTTTCTAATAGTCTTTTGACCTTATGATTGTTTACTTTTGACAATTATAATAATTAAACTACAAATGATTTAAGATTTTTTAAACTATAAATCACTTTATTAATATGAAAATATTATCAAATACATTATTATACTCTTGCTATCGAGCTTAATCCCAACAATCTCCCACTTGCTCTATAGCAAATGTGTCATATCTCGCATCCCCATGTTCTCTAGATGTCCATCAAAACTCTTTTGTGGAAGAGCCTTTGTAAAGGGATCCTATAGATTATCTATTGACGCGATCTTGGTAATCGTCACGTCACACCTATGCACAATTTCCCTCAAAATGTGATATTTCTTTCAATGTGTTTCCCTCTCTTATGACTTATTGGTTCTCTCAAATTAGCCACTGCTCCACTATTGTTACAGTAGATAGTGATCTGTTTATTCGCATCAGGAACCACTTCCAAGTCAATCAAGAATTGGCGGAGCCAGACAACCTCTTTAGCAGCCTTGCATGTGGCAACATACTCGGCTTCCATGGTGGAATCAATAATACAAGATTGCTTGATACTCCTCCATATGGCTGCCCCTCCTCCAATAGTAAACATTGATCCTGATGTTGATCTCTTGGAGTCAGAATATGACTGAAAATCAGAATATATATACCTAATGGGAATTAAATCCCTCTAGAGTATACAAGCATATAATCTCTCGCTCTCCTAAGATACTTGAAAATATGTTTGACTGTCGTCCAGTGATCAGGATCAGGCTTCGTTTGAAACCTACTAACTATGCCCACAACAAAACAAATATCTGGTCTAGTACAAAGCATTGCATACATGAGACTTCAAACTACCGATGCATATGGAACCCTACTCATGAATTGCTCCTCATGCTCATTCTTAGGAACTTGTTCCTTAGAAAATTTGATTCCATGTCTGAAAGGTAACATACCTTTCTTGGAATCTTACATGGGAAACCTAGATAAGTTTTTATCTATGTATAAAGCTTGGGATAATGCAATTGTTTAATTCTTTCTATCCCTTATGACTTGGACACCAAGAATATAACAAGCTCCTCATAAGTCCTTCATATCAATTTGTTTTGCTAACCGTTCTTTTATTGAATTCAATACACCTACATCGTTTTCGATGAGTAGTATATCGTCAACATAAAGAACTAGGAAAACCAACTTGTCACCTTTAATCCTTTTGTATACATAGGGTTCGTCAAGGTTTTGAATAAATCCAAAACTTTTTACGACTTGATCGAACCTTATGTTTCAGGATCAGGATGTTTTCTTTAAGCCATGTATGGATCTTTGCAACTTGCATACTTTTTCCTCTTATCTTTTTTTAATGAATCCTTCTGGTTACATCATATATATGCTTTCGTCAAGACTTCCATTAGGGAAAGTTATTTTGATGTCCATTTGCTAAATCTCTAGGTTTAGAGATGCCGCAATGGATAAGAGTATCCTAATGGATTTAAACATGGTCACAGGAGAGAAGGTTTCTTCATAATCAATACCTTTCGTCTGTGTATAACCTTTAGCTACCAATCTAGCTTTAAAGGTTTCCACCTTTCCATCCATTCCTCTTTTTCTCTTGTATACCCACTTGAGCCCGATGGGTTTTATCCCTTTTGGCAAGTCTACAAGAGGTCAGACTTTGTTTTTGAACATAGATTCAATTTCGGATTGCATTGCCTTTTGTCAATGGCGACAATCAACATCTTCCATTGCTACCTTGTACGTATAGGGATCATCGGCATTCGAAAGATTCTCTACGGATTCTCCTAGACCGATGTATCTCTCGAGCTGTCTACAAAACCCTCCCACTAGGACGAGGTATGGTAGATTGTTGATCTTGTGTTGGTACGGAACTTACAATTGGGCTTGGTTATGAAACCTCTTATGGTATTGTATCTCCTGAAAGCTCATTATGGACAATTCTTCTTTGAGGCATAAAATTATTCATATAGTCCTCTTCTTAGAAATTTAGCATTTGTCGAAACAAATACTTTATTATCCGAAGGACTATAAAAATAATATCCTTTTATTCCTTTTGGATACCCTACAAATATGCATGTTTCTGAACGGGACTCCATCTTTTGTCTTTCCTTTTAACACATGCATAGGACATCCAAATATCCTCCAGTGTTGTAAACTAGGCTTTCGTCTGGTCCATAACTCATGCTGTGTTTTAGGAACCGACTTAGATGGTACATCGTTTAGAATGTACATAGCAGTTTGTAAAGCATATCCCCAAAAGAATTAGAAAATGTTGAATAACTCAACATATACTTATCCATGTCCAAAAGAGTTCTATTTCTCCTTTCTGCCACCCCATTTTGTTGAGGTGTACCTGGTGTAGAAAATTGAGAAATTATCCCATTATCAATAAGGTATTGCTGAAACTCACCAGATAGATATTCTCCACCATGATCAGACCTTAAGATTTTTATGCGTTTCTCAAACTGATTTTCTACTTCAGCTTTAAATGCTTTGTACATGTCAAAAGCATCTGACTTATTTCTCATGAGATAACAAAGCCAAATCTTGAGTAATCATCCATGAAAGTGATGAAGTACTCATATCCACCTCTAGCTTGAATGCTCATAGGTCCATACACATCAGTGTGTATCAATCCTAAACATTCGATGGCTCTTGTGCCTTTGGTCATAAATGACCTTTTGGTCATTTTTCCTTCCAAACAAGATTCACAAGTTGGTAGATCATCAACCTTTAAGTTACTTAGAGGTCCGTCACTAACCAATATTTTAATCCTATTAAGGTTAATATGACCTAGGCACAAATGTCATAGGTAGTTTCATCTTTTGATAATTTTACTCTTTTATGATTAGGTTCCGTTCATTCTGTGTCTAACAAGTGAGAGATATTTCTATGCAAATAGAATAAACCATTTTCCAATGTACCTTTGCAAATAATTTTGTTATTGTTACTAATAATAAAGGCTTTATTAAAAGTAACCGAATAACCAAATTTATTTAAACAAGAAACTGAAATTAAATTCTTCTTGAATTCAGGTACATAATAAACATTTATTAAATCTAAATGCCTATAAGAATCTAAATCGATTCTAATATCTCCCACTACACTAGTAGACACCAACACTCTATTGCCTAAATGCAAGATGAATTCATTCTCATTGAGTATTTTCCTTTCCCGGTAACCCCTTTTGGTTAGGCCCAAGTTGTTTTTTCTTCTGTTGTTTCTTGACCTTCCTACGGGTCTTAACAAAAGCAACTTTACTAACCATATGAATCTCTTAACCCTTACTTTACACAAGGATTTTCTCGATGCTTTGATCATCTTGCATCAGGCCTTGCAAGATGTTTTCCTTACAAGGTGTAGTCCAACTTGAACGGATCAAAGGAATCAGATAGTGAGTTGACAATCATGTCAATTTTTGTCTCACTATATATCTCAGCACCATTCAGTTCAACAATGTTGAGATGTGTGATGACTTTCATCATGTGATATTTCACAGCTTGTCCAGGTTTCATCCTAAGATTCACTGCCTCTCTCTTAGTCGTCCTAGACCTCATATCAAACATCTTCTCCAGAGACATCATTATATCGACAGTAGTCTCCATTACTTCATGTTGCTGTTACAACACGTCAGAGATGGTGGCCATAATGTAATGCACATTTAGCCATCGCATCTGAAGACTCACACTGCTGATCATCATCTCTTTGTCCCTGAGTAGATTCATTAGTGGGAGTAGGTGGTTTAGGAGTATACAAAATGAACTAATACTTTTCAACTGCCAACTGTTGGGGTTTATGCCCTAAAGATTTAATTTGTAAATGGATTTATTAAATAAATAAAAGGAAAAGTTCAATTGATTATTGTTGTGTTGTTTATTTTATAACTTGTGTATATATTTAACATCCAAGATTGCCGGATGTAATCTCGAACTGTGTATATGAGTGTCATATACGGATGGATACAGTAAGAGACGTGAAATCTAAAGAGTCCATAGATAGCAAATAAAGCTGGGTACTTTATTTGTGGTTAATCTATAGCGCGGTCCATTCCGTAATGTACGATGATTTTATCTTGTATCATTCATATGAGATATGGGAATAGAGGCACCTTGTATGATGTGATCATATAGGACTGGAACATGATCTATATGAATCTCTCACCAAGATCTGTTTACCGATGAGATTCATATATATCAATTAATGATGACCATATGTGGGTGATCTTAATCCTGAGTGTCATATCGACTCCTTCAGGTTAGATAGTGATCTTTGATATACCATAGGTGAGGTCGGATGTTGTTCCTGATCAATATGCTCCATATGTTGGGATTGAGGTTTGGCTTGTGGCTGGAAAAGTTTGTACACAATAGTGGAATCCACTCCTTCTTGTGATAAGTAGACGGTAGTTCCCTTAAACGTTGATTCGGGGTTTGGACAATATGAGCGCTCTCCAAATTCCGTAAGAAAATAGGATTTATTGTCCATTAGAGAATCAATGGTACTTAAAGGATATATGTAATTAGAGGGGTATAACGAACATTATGACCCAGCTCTAATTATGAACTATTGTGGATCATCACACCATGTTTAATAGCTATATCGATGGACACCGAGTTGTATCGGTCTGTGTAAAAGCGTTTACAGTTGAGTGAGCGCAGCTTCAGGTTTTTAGTGGAATAACACAGGAGTTAATAATCAATGAATATTAATTAAACAGTTTAATTAATGATTCCGATGATTATTTGAGCTCAAAATACTGTGGGTCCATTAGGTCCCCTTACTAGTCCGATCGATTAAGGTAACAAGGGTCATGATAAATTAATTGGATTGTCCAATTAATTGTGTTAAAAAAGTGACACGTATATATATGGGAATTAATTGAATAATGAGATTATTTAATTAATGTTTGTTAATAGTTAAATTGATTAAATAATCAGATTATTTAATTCTATTGATAATTATGAATTATGAATTAACTATTAATTGGAGGGTGTTAGTTGATATATGGATTTAAGTAAAGATAAAATAATAGGATTATTTTATTTTACTAAATTAGTTATCTAAGTATTTGAATTTAAGTTTCAATTTAAAATACTTATTATCACTTTAAATATATTTGATATATTTGAAAAGGATAATTAAAAGATATATATCAATTATAACACAAGAGATTGCATATGATGCAAAATTGGTGTGTACACATGAAACATTAGTGAAAAGAAGAATTTGCATAGGATGTAAATACTTGATACACATATTATTAATATATATATATAACGCAAGAGTTTGGGTAAGGAAGAAAAACACACACACATATATATATATATATATATATATCTATAAAACGCAAGTGAAAATTGCAGTGAAGATATATATATGTGAAAGCAGGCGTGGGTTTTTCGAAATATATATATATATATATATATTCGTGAAAGCAAGCGAGATATAAGATATATATTTGTAAAAAAAATAAAAAAAATTGCTTGCTCTGTTATCAACCAAGCAAGGCGTGATATATATTAGAAAGCAAGTAGTGAAATATAGAACTTTGTGAGCAGCAGTGATATATATATATATATATATATATATATATATTTGTGAGCAACAGTGATATATATATATTGTTTCCTGTTTTATGTATTTTTGAAAACACATAGAAGAAAGAGTTTCTTCAATTCTCTCTACATCCTCCACTCAAGTTCTTGAGATCGTGACGTGCCGTCACGCAGTTACCAGTCCCAGGAGATAGCGAGGAAGATCAAGTGGTTCAGACAGGAGCACATCGAAAAGTGAAGGAGCCTCCAAACGTTGGCAAGTTTTTCTTCTGTTGATAATATTGATTACAATTTCATGTGTTTACATATTGTATGTATTAGTTTCGGAAAAATAATTACGATCCAAAGTTCACAGGTCCCAGTTGCAGATATGATCTGTATAAAAATAATAAAACCTGGTTCCGCTGCGTAACCGGTGAACAGGGTTCCATCAATTGGTATCAGAGCCAATTTTATTTTCAGAAAAGGAAATTATTTTCGATGCTCCTGTATGTATGATTTTGCAGGCACGATTTAAATTGACTGTAAGTTGTTTTGTGTGTATATTTTTAAAAAAATTTACAAAAACATGATTGATCGTTAATTATATAGTACTGTGGATTTAGGGTTTATGGGTTGTATTATTATTATTTTGTTTGTATTTTTTTTTACTGTTATTGTATTGTAAAAAAAATAAAATTCGTAACCTGTATTGAAGACCTAGAAAAATCGCGAAGAAGGATTCATGAGATCAATCGGAGTGACCTGAAGAGACTAGAAGACTCGGAAATTACAAGACGACCACAGATGCTTTGGGAATTTTTTTGTAATTTTAGATTCCAATTTTTTTTTTTTAGGTTAAATAATCCACAGTACTCGGTTAATTTATATATACTTTATATTATGTGATGATAAAAGCATTGTCATGCATACGTATGTCATTTAGATTAGATGTGCCTACACAAATATATTTGATAT
Source organism: Dipteronia dyeriana (assembly GCA_032871835.1). Lineage (NCBI taxonomy): Eukaryota > Viridiplantae > Streptophyta > Magnoliopsida > Sapindales > Sapindaceae > Dipteronia > Dipteronia dyeriana. The sequence continues at coordinate 35,983,302 of CM065295.1, read as the reverse complement.
GTCATACATGCATCATAGCCTGATATTTTATGTATTTTTTTTAATGTGATTAAAATAAGTAATATACATAATTGGCTATGAATAATGAGATTAGTTTTTAATGGTTAGAAAACTTGGTAATTCTCATTAATATTAAATCTAGTTATTAAAGAGTTTAATAAGTTAGATTAATAGGTTCATTTATTGTAATTAGAATTAATATGATTAATTACCTAATAATAAATGATCCAAATAAAGTGTTAGGGTTTTAATAGTTAAAACTTGGTAAACACTAACATAATAATCTAACCCTAGTAAATAGTTTGCAAAGGCTTAGATTATTCACTAATAGATTAGATTTTTAATTGTTAAAAATCATTAATAATTTATTAGTTAATTAGAATTTGGTTCTAGTTAGTTAATGCGCTAGATAACTTGATTAAAGTTCATCGTTTAATCCTGTAAAATCTAGGTGCATTAACGGTTAATAAAAAACCCTAATTTTAAAATAGTGAGTGGGAGAGGGATATATTACATATATATCCTGCGGTCTCCATCATTAGTTTAACACCGTGAGATCTGAGTGGGGCCTCGTGACGGCTTTGCTTTCGTCCTCCCTAAAAAGGGTTTCCACAAAGGTCAATACCAAGGTTGACTTCTTAACGGATAGGATTTCTGAGGGTATTTGGGGATTGACCGACCCTAAGGCGGCAATTCTCGAGTTAAGCTCATGAGATCTGAAATGGTGGGATAAACTCACGAAGGTTTTGATTAAGTTTGTTAATTAATAACCTGACTGAATGAACGATGGTTGAATGATATGGAATACGAGTTATTCTAGAATATCATTTGATTGAGAATGTCTCGGTCCAACATGTAAAGACTTGACCGACCCTAAGGCGGCACTTCTTTATGGTATATTGGATTGTCGTGGTATAGTAACTAGTTTTATGGTAGTTCTAGTTCGTTAAACATGTGCATGCATCATGTTTAAATATATTCCAAAGCACTCACACTTGTTTTAAACAAATGACTGAATGAATGTTTTATTTATTTCAGCAATAATGTCTTCTGCATTACTTCAAATTCTCGCAAAGACAAGTTTACAGGTGATAACTACACTTAGTGGAAACTTAACATTAATGCAATATTGGTCACCAAACACCTCAAGTTTGTGCTTACAGAGGAATGTCTTCCAGCGCCTGGTGCCAATGCCACACGAACTGTTCGTGCGGCATACGAGCGATGGGTCTCATATGTTGAGAAGACCCGAACATATCTATTGGCTTCTATAACAGATGTGCTTGTAACAAAGCATGAAGCAATGACTTCAGCATTCAAAATCATGGAGTCATTGTAAGCCAAGTTTGGGTAGCCCTCTGAGCAAAAGCGACACAAAGCCATTCATTCTGTTATGCTTGCTAGGATGAAGGAAGGTACGTCAGTTCGGGAATATGTTCTGAGCATGATGTCCTACTTTAACACGGCAGAAGTCAATGGCAGGGCAATTGATGAACCCTGTCAAGTGAGCATCATACTGATGACTCTTTCGAAGAGTTTCGATCAGTTTATGAGCAACTACGGGATGAACAAGTTAAAGATTAGTCTTACACAGTTGCTCAATGAGCTTGCTACCTTTGAGTCTTTAATTAAGGACAATAAGGGAAAGACCAGTGAGGCAAATGTTACTGAACCATCTTCGTCCTCAAATAATGAAAAAAGGAAGAGGTCTGCTGGGAAGGTGAAGGGTAAGCCCAAATCCAAGAAAGCTAAAAAGAAAAAAGAAGGGCGCCTCTACCGACCAAGGCAAAGGAAAATGTTTCCATTGCGATAAGGTCGGGCACTGGAAGAGGAACTATCCTTAATACCTGGAGGAGGTAGCCAAGAAGAAAAAGACGAAAGGTGAATATGATTTACTTGTTCTTGAATCTTGTTTAGTGGAAGATGATTCTTCATCCTGGATAATTGATTCGGGGGCCACTAACCATGTTTGTTCTGCTTTGCAGTGGACTGATTCTTGGATACAGCTAGAGGAGGGAGCCTTCTCAATACGTGTGGGGTTGGGGGATGTAGTATCGGCCAAAGAAGTGGGAGTAATAAGATTGCAATTTTGTAATAATAATTGTTTTTATTATTAAACAATGTTTTTTATATTCCTGGATTTACACGGAATTTGATTTCCGTTTCTAAGTTGTTAGAACAAAAATATTCTGTTTATTTTAATAATAAGTCTGTTATTATTGGAAAGAATGGTCTGAATATTTGTTCAGGAATTAATGAAAACAAATTGTATGTGTTAAGACCGTTAATACATACTACACTGCTCAACACCGAAATGTTTAAGGTTGAAAAACCAAAAACTAAACGACATAAGATTTCTCTAGATAATGACACGTATCTCTGGCATCTAAGGCTTGGTCATATCAACCTTGACTGAATAGACAGACTAGTAAAAAGTGGACATTTAAGTGAGTTAAGGGTTGACACCTTACCTGTCTGCTAATCTTGTCTAGAAGGTAAGATGACTAAGAGACCTTTTATTGGAAAAGGGCTTAGAACTAAAGAACCGCTAGAGCTTATACATACAGATGTCTGTTGTATGCTCTAAAGATGTAATTTTTAAATGGATTTATTAAATAAATAAAAGGAAAAGTTCAATTCATTCTTGTTGTGTTGTTTGTTTTATAACTTGTGCATATATTTAACATCCAAGATTGCCGGATGTAATCTCGAACTGTGTATATGAGTGTCATATACAGATGGATACAGTAAGAGACGTGTAATCTAAAGAGTCTATAGATAGCAAATAAAGCTGGGTACTTTATTTGTGGTTAATCTATGACTGCGGTCTATTCCGTAATGTACGATGATTCTATCCTGAATCATTTATATGAGATATGGGAATGGAGGCACCTTGTATGATGTGATCATATAGAACTGGACCACGATCTATATGAATCTCTCACCAAGATCTGTTTATCGATGAGATTCATATATATCAATTAATGACGGCTATATATGGGTGATCTTAATCCTGAGTGTCTTATCGACTCCTTCAGGTTAGATCGTGGTCTTTGATACACAATGGGTGAGGTCGGATGCTGTTCACGATCAATATGCTCCGTATGTTGGGATTACGGTTTGGCTTATGGCTGGAAAGGTTTGTACACAATAGTGGAATCCACTCATTCTTATGAGAAGTAGATGGTAGTTCCCTTAAGGGTTGATTTAGGGCTTGGATAATATGAGCGCTCTCCTAATTTCGTAAGGAAATAGAATTTATTGTCCATTAGAGAATCAACGGTACTTAAAGGATATATGTAATTAGAGGGGTATAACGGACATTATGACCTAGCTCTAATTATGAACTATTGTGGAGGATCACACCACGTGTAATAGCTATATCGATGGACACCGAATTGTATCGGTATGTGTAAAAGCGTCAACAGTTGAGAGAGTGCAACTTCGGGTTTTAGTGGGATAACACAGGAGTTTATAATCAAGAAATATAAATTAAAGAGTTTAATTAATGATTTTGATGATTATTGGAGCTCAAAATACTGTGGGTCCATTAGGTCCCCTTGCTAGCCCGATCGATTTAGATAACAAGGGTCACGGTAAATTAATTAGATTGTCCAATTAATTGTGTTACAAAAGTGACACGTATATATACCGGAATTAATTGAATAATGAATTATTTAATTAATGAATGTTAATAGTTAAATTAATTAAATAATTAGATTATTTAATTATATTGATAATTATGAATTATTAATTAACTATTAATTGGAGGGTGTTAGTTAATATATGGATTTATGTAAAGATAAAATAATAGGATTATTTTATTTTACTAAATCATCTATCTTAGTATTTGAATTTAAGTTTAAATTTAAAAATCTTATTATCACTTTTAATATATTAGATATATTTAAAAAGGATAATTAAAATATATATACCAATTATAACACAGGAGATTGCATATGATGCAAAATTGGTGTATACACATAAAACATTAGTTAAAAGAAGAATTTGTATAGGATGTAAATACTTGATATACATATTATTAATATATATATATATATATATAACACAAGAGTTTGGTAATGAAGAAAAACATATATATATATAACGCAAGTGGAAAGTGTAGTGAAGATATATAAATATATTTGTGAAAGGAGGCGTGGGTTTTTCAAAAAATCATAAAGATATATATATATATATATTCGTGAAAGCAGGCAAGATATAAGATATATATTTGTAAAGAAAAAAAATTGCTTGCTCTGTTATCAACCAAGCAAGGCGTGATATATATATTAGAAAGCAAGCAGCAAAATATAGAACTTTGTGAGCAGCAATATATATATATATATATATATATATATATATATATATATTTGTGAGCAGCAGTGAGATATATATATATATATATATATATATATATATATAGTTTCATGTTTTATTTGTTTTTGAAAACACATAGAAGAAATAGTTTATTCAATTCTCTCTACATCCTCCATTCAAGTTCCTGAGATCGTGACGTGCCCACACGCAGTTACCAATCTCGGGAGATAGCGAGGAAGATCGAGTGGTTCAGACAGGAGTATTTCGAAAAGTGAAGGAGCCTCTAAACGTTGGTAAGTTTTTCTTCTGCTGATAATATTGATTACAATTTTCTGTGTTTACATATTGTATGTATTAGTTCCGAAAAAATAATTACGATCCAAAGTTCACAGGTCCCAGTTACAGATATGATCTGTATAAAAATAATAAAACCCGGTTCCGCTGCGTAACCGGTGAATGGGGTTCCATCAGCAACAACAACCCAATATTCATTTTCCATGTGACGTAAGTATCATCAGTTAAAATATTATCTTTTAGGATATTGATTAGAGATGGGGTCATGATTTTTTTTTAATAACAAAAATTTTATAAGTTAACAATCATGATAAAGCACTTTTGAATATTTATCTTTATTTAAATTAAATAATTCAATCGTAAAAATTCATCGGTGATCCAACACCCATAAATGTCATACCTCCTTTGGGAGTTCGCACCACTTACTAGTTAGACTAGGTCCCACCTAATTGTTAATATAACAACCGGTGTTTTCAATTTTAGCTTTGTAATTTTATTAACAAGAACGTTTGGGAGGATATTAATAAAATCACATTGAGTGTGTTACCAAGTTATCGATCTTAAATATATTCCCTTATGAATATCCCTCCTTTGGGAGTAGTTATCGTTTGGGTTAATTATCTAGTCTATCCATGTAAGGAAGTATCTTGAAAAATTCCATTCATGAATACAACTTGGGGGTTATTACTCGAAACATAAAGCTCAACTAAACTTGGTGGCCGTAGGTGTTCCAAAACACCTTCTCCCACTCAATTATTTAAGGCGTGTGATCGAATTCCATGGAATGATTTACCAAGTTATCTAGTTGCCAATTAGATACCTAAATCGTTCAATGCATGTTCATACCAAAAGAGATATATGAGTGGCACTCCTATTCTATATGACATGTTATCAAACAATGACAAACATTGCAATATTTACAAAAATATAAATAGCTACAATTTTGGTCCATCCTAGAAAAGCAAGTAAATTATATGTCTTGGAATACAAAAAACCCCTTTCTTTGTGAACAATTCTTCATGTGACCTTCGTCATTTGGACTCCCTCGGTAGCCTCCCATGGGCGTGCACACCCTTGCTTCCTCCTATGGGCGTGCGCACGCCACAACCCCATAAAGGGCTGCCGTGTGCAGTTCATGGATTTCATGGGGCTGCCGTGCACAGCCCATGCCACAACAAACGTTGCCGCATGCTCTTCGCACGCACGTTTGTTGCTATGGCTCACACGGTCCCTAACTTGCTCCGGTTGCTTCCAATTCTTCAAACCTTCGAATATTTGATACTTGAATGTATTATAGAAGAATTTTTAATAAAAAAAATACTGCAGTTTTTTTTTTAATTACAATATAGTGCAGTATTTTTATTACAACAGCAAAATAAATAAAAATTTAGCAACTACCAAGAAGAAAATTATAGCGATGATAAGCCACCCTCCTTGTTACAATCCCAAAATAAAATACATTAAAATTCTAGCACCGAAATTGAGCAATAACAATCCACATAAAAAACATATATATATCCATACATTCTAATAACTAGAGTGTCATCTCTTTCTAAAACATGCATATATACAGTAAAAGAAAAAAGATTCACGTACACATACATCTATTAATCACGGGCACAACCGGGCTCTGATACCAATTGTAGGGAAAATCACACAACAGAAGCATGAAAAATAAAATTAGGGTTTGATATATTTAAAAAAATTCCCTTTTTAATAACAAGAACCTTAACCCCAGATTAATTGATGTATATAAAAAGTATCGTACTTTTTTTTTCGTGACGATTGAACTAGCATCGAATTGAATCCATAAGATGTTTCAATCCAATCACGAACATGAATAACCTAGGAGTGTGGGCTCCTTTTCTTTAAATTGTATACCTGAGGATGGTAACAAACAAAATTTTCTTCTTTGTTAGTCACAATAACCCCCCCAAGAGAAAAGCCAAGAACGTCCGGTCACTTGTGAATTATCAATCAATTTAGGTGAAACTCGTGTGAATCTTGATTCGATGTTGTAAACAAAACCCTTTTGATACAAAGGATACTAGTGTACTATCGAAAACGAAAACGTTCCCTCTTTTCTCTATGCTTGGCCGAATTCTTCACACAATGAGTTGGACGAAGTTTTTTTTTTTAAAAAACAAACAAATAAATAAAAAACAACTTCTCATACCAAAAACTAAGCCTTGGTCAAAGTTTACAACCTATATTTATAGGTTCACAAATCCTCTCCTAAAAAGGATTTACTTGGTAGGCAAGAATCCTATTATTAGGTGGATTTACTTAGTGACCAAGATTCAATTTCCAAAAAGAATTCTTTCCTACACCAAGACTCCTAATCCAACTCATTAGTGTATCTGTGACAATATTAAAGACTTCCTAATTTGACTCGATAAATAATTCCTTTTATTTATCTACTTATCAAATATAGTCTTTAATATTAATCATACTACCAACAATAGTATAATATTAGGAGACCTTCTCCTATTAGGAAAAAGATTTTGACTTTTAATTAAATAATTAATTAATCAACAAATTAATTAATTTCCATTTAATTAAATAATTAAATAATAAATAATAAATTAGGCTTTTATATATTAGCCTTGCTGCCCATAACATTATATAGGCATATATATTATTTTTCTTATTTTATTAAATCCATATGACCTTAATAAAAAGTCCACATGTGAACAAGACCCATTCTTACAAAAAGAAACAAATTCACATGCCTTAATACAATTCTAAATGGACCCCTAAATTGGTCCGGTAGAATATATCAAGTGATCCATGCAAGATCGTGTAGATTGGGGATCTTGGCGGGCTATATAAATTTAAGCTTCTATAGACATAACCTAATCACAAACAAAAAATGATTCACTTAGGTACAATCTATTAATTTTAGTTCATTCCACTAAAGAACTAAAATTGAACTCTTAAATAAAGATAGAATAAGTTAATATTTATCATTCACACCTTAGACAACCTTATTGGAGAAAGTGTATCCTCATGAAAAATATCAGTAATCGCCAAGAACTCATAGACCGGCTATAGCTCTCAAAGTTACCACATTTACTTATATGACCACGTTTTGAACTTGAATATTTTGACTTGTCCATAAGCCATGTTTCAATTGACACTATTGAAAACTTAACGTTAAGATTTATTATCCAATACCTCAAAACATCCATATGATGATATTATACTCTCATTTAATAAATGAAGCCACGATGTCCATATCTATAAATGATGTCCTCTATTGATTAACAATTGAATATCACCAAACTATCGAGGATAGACTATGCTATATAATCGTACTCATTGACAGCTCAAATGATAACACTTGCAACCATAAGTCCATCATTTATCTCAGGATTGAGATAGACTCTCTGATTATCTTCAAGTGAAAACTTTTATCCATTGACGGTTCTAGATAAAGTATTTCACGGTGATCCGATTCAGTGCACCCAGTGCACTATATTCTTTTGCCCAAAGACACCACACTTTGATGATTTTAGACTCATCATTACACAATTGATCCCACTCAAATGCTAGCAAAAGAATCTACAATTTAACAAGATAAAGGCGCCCAACCTTTATCTTAAGTTGTGAATATTTTTCAAGACTAACTAAAGAATTGTGTGGAATAGTCCGTTTAGGACTTATACAGATGGATACAGTTAGAGACGTGTAATCTAAAGAGTCTATAGATAGCAAATAAAGCTGGGTACTTTATTTGTGGTTAATCTATAGCGCGGTCCATTCCGTAATGTACGATGATTCTATCCTGAATCATTCATATGAGATATGGGAATGGAGGCACCTTGTATGATGTGATCATATAGGACTGGACCATGATCTATATGAATCTCTCACCAAGATCTGTTTACCGATGAGATTCATATATATCAATTAATGATGACTATATATGGGTGATCTTAATCCTGAGTGTCTTATTCGGAGATCTTATGAATATCGATTTTGAATCTTAATGGGATTCTTGTGGAATAGTCCGTTTAGGACTTATTTCCTTATCTGCGTATAGTCTACTAGAATAGTATAGTTGTTGCCTGATTTGGGATTTATTTCCTGTTTGGTGTTTTATCCGTCTAGAGACTCTTTTTGACACGGATGTTTTGCGTATTGGAGCATGATTCCCGGGTCTACTCACGTATGTGAATCGTATGCTGAACCTCTTTACTCGGGTTTCTTGTGCTGTCCCGAGTAGAACATAATGTGCCGAGTACCCGTGTTTTAGACTTAATCAGGTTCTTATTCTTAGTGATGTCTTGGATGGTGTCTTCTAGTTGCCAACTCGGATGCCCATCTGACAATCTTTTTAAGGGATTGTCTTACCTGTCAATGACGTGTACATTCAATAAAATATATGTATAACATTACTAATAATAAAACCTTTATTAAAAGTAACCGAATATCCAAATTTATTTAAACAAGAAACCAAAATTAAATTCCTATTTAATTGTGGTACATAATAATCGTTTATTAAATCTAAATGCTAACTAGAATCTAGATTTACTCTAATATCTCCCATTGCACTAGCAAACATCAACACTCCACTGCCTAAATGTAAGTTGAATTCAATCTTATTAAGTCTATTCCTTTCCAAGAACCCTTAATTGGAAGGCCCAATCTGCTTTTTCTTTTGTTGTTTCTTGACCTTCTTATGGGTCTTAGTAGCAACGTTACCTACCAAATGAATCTCTTAACCCTTGCCTTTCACAAGGATTTTCTTGACGCTTTGAACATCTTACATCAGGCCTTGCAAGGTGTATTCCTTATTGTTCAAGGTGTAGCCCAACTTGAACTAATCAAAGGAATTCGACAGTCAGTTGAAAATCATGTCAATTTACACCTCTTTTGGGAGTTCGTACCATTTACTAGTTGGACTAGGTCCCACCTAATTGTTAACATAACAACCAGCGTTTTCAATTTTAGCCTTGCAATTTTAAAAACAAGAACTCTTTGGAGGATATTAATAAAATCACATTGAGTGTGTTGCCAAGTTATCGACCTTCAATATATTACCTCACAAATATCCCTCCTTTGGGAGTAGATATCGTTTGGGTTAATTGTCTAGTCTATCCTTGTAAGGAAGCATCTTGCTAAATTCCATTCATGATTACCCCTTTGTGGGTTACTATATGAAACATAAAGCTCAACTAAACTTGGAGGTTGTAGGTGTTTTGAAACACCTTCTCCCACTCTATTGTTTAAGGTGTGTGATCGAATTCCATAGAATGATTCACCAAGTTATCTATATGCCAATTAGATACCTAAACAATTCAATGCTTGTTCATATCAAAAGAGATATATGAGTGGCACTCCCATTCTATATGACATGTTATCATACAACATAACAATAATAAATATTGTAATATATACGAAAATATAAATAGCTACAATTTTGGTCCATCCTATAAAAGTAAGTAAATTACGTATGTCTTGGAATACAAAAAACTCATTTCTTGGTGAACAAGTCTTCACACGACCATCGGTTGTTTGCACACCCTTGGGCGCCTCCCATGGGCGTGCGCACCCCTTAGCTCCATAAAGGGTTGTCGTGCGCAGCCCATGGTATCCATAGGGCTGCCGTGCGCAGCCCATACCACAACAACCATGGTTGCGCACTCATTCGCACGCATGATCGTTGCTATGGTGCGCACGGTTCCAAACTTGTTCCGATTGCTCCCAATTCTTTAAATATTTGAATCTTCGATACTTGAATATATTAGGATAATATTATAAACAAATAAATACTGCAGTTTTTTTTATTACAACTGTAAAGTAAAAAAAAAAAAAAAACTTAGCAACTACCAATAAGAAAATTTTGTCGATGATAGGCCACTCTTCTTGTCACAATCCCAAAACAAAAATATATTGAAATTCTATGACCAAAATTGAGCAATATCAAATCACATTATAAAACATATATATATATATATATATATATATATATATATATCCATACATTCCAATGAAAAATTATACGTAAATACCTGGAGTGCCATCTTTTTCTAAAACATGCATATTTACAATAAAAGAAATAGATTCACGTATATATACATGAATTAATCAAGGGTACAACCTGGCTCTGATACCAATTGTAGGGAAAAATCGATTTAAAACACGGCGGAAGCGTAAAATTAGGGTTTGGAATATTTTTAAAATTTCCCTTTAAAAGAAAAAAACTTAACCCTAGATTAATTGACGTATATATAAAGTATTGTACCTTCATCCCATGACGATTGAAATAGCGTCAAATTGAATGCGTAAGATCTTTCAATCCAATCACGAACGTGAATCACCTAGGAGTGTGGGTTCCTTTTCTTTAAATTGTATACCTGAGGATGGAAACAAAAAAAAATCTCTTTCTTTTGTTAGCCACAATAATCCTCCAAGAAGAAAAACAATGAATGTTAGGTCGCTTGTCAATTATCAATCAATTTGATTGAAACCCGTGTGATTCTTGATTCAATGTTGTACACAAAACCTTTTGATGTAAAGGCTACTAGTGAACTATCGAAAACAAAATGTTCTTTCTTCATTTTCTTCTTAGTCGAATTTTCACAAACCAATCTTTAGAGTTTGACGAATTTATGTAGAACAAGAACCAAATTCTCTACACTCAAAATTCTCTCTTGGCCGAATTTTCTCCTTAGAAAAATTATGCCTAGGCAAATTTTTCTAGCCAAAAATTAAGCTTGGCCGAATTCAACTTTATGAATATATATAGTGGCCGAATTCTGCCTTCTTTTAAATTAGGAGAACAAATCCTCTCCTAAAGAGGATTTACATGGTGGGCAAGATTCCTATCTCTAGGTGGATTTACTTGATGACAAAAATTCCTTCTAAAAAAAATTCTTTTCAACACCAAGACTCCTAATCCAACTTAAATATTATATTTATTCAATAACCAATTACTTAATATAATTAAATTGTGACTATATTAAAACTTCCTAATTTGACCAATTGTCAACTAGAGTTTTAATATAAATCAAACACTTCCTAATTTGATTAGATAAATAAATTTCTATTATTTATCTACTTATCAAATATAGTATTCGATACTTATCATATTACCAACAATAATATGACTCTAGAAGACCATCTCACTAAGAAAAAGATTTTGAATTTTAATTAATAAATAAATTAATGAATTATTTTCCATTTAATGAAATAATAAACTAAAAAACAATATATAAGGCTATTATATAGTCCCTTGCCGCCCAAGCTATATAAATATGGGCCAACTATTTTTTTTCTAATTTACTAAATCCGTTGGACTTTAATAAAAGATCCACATATGAACTAAATCCATTATTCCTAAAAGAAAAAAGTTCACATGCCTTAATACAGTTCTAAATGGACCCATAAATTGGTTTGGTAGAATATATCAAGTGATCCATACAAGTTAGTGTGAATTAGGGATCTTGGCGGGCTATCTAAATTTAAGCTCCAATAGACATAACCTAATCACAATCAACAAATGATTCACTTCAGTCCGATATATTAATTTTAGTTCATTCCACTAAATAACTAAAATTGAACTTTTAAATAAAGATAGAATGAGTTAATATTGCTCATTCATACCCTAGACAATCTCAATGGAGATACTGTATCCTCGTGAAGAATACCAGAAATCACCAAAATCTCATAGCTCTTCAAGTTAACATATTTACTCATATGACCACATTTTGAACTTAGATATTTTGACTTGTCCAGAAGCCATATTGCAATAGACACTATTGAAAACTTAACGTTAAGATTTAATATCCAATACCTCAAAAGATCCATATGACGATATTCTACTCTCATTTAATAAATGGAGCCACGATCTCCATCTCTATAAATAAAGTCCTCTATCGATTAACAAATGAATACCTCCAAACTATCGATGATAGACTATGCTATATAATCATATTCATTGATAGCTCAAATGATAACACTTGCAACCACAGGTCCATCATTTATCTAAGGATTGAAATAGACTCTCCGATTGTCTTCAAGTGAAAACTTTTATCCATTGACTGTTATGGATAAAGTATTTCAGTGTGATCTTATTCAATGCACCCAGTACACTAGATTCTTTTGCCAAAAGGCACCAAACTTTGATGATTTTAGATTCATTATAACACATTTGATCCCACTCAAATGCCAACAAAAGAATCTACAACTTTGACAAGATAAAGGCTCTTAACCTTTCTCTTAAGTTTTGAATATTATTTAAGACTAACTAAAGAATTGTGTGTACCTCATACATATCCAGATGTACGAACAATTCTTCTTTTCTCATATTCTTTTGACCTTATAATTATTTAATTTTGACAATTATGATAATTAAACTATAAATGCTATAAGATTTGTTAAACTAGAAATCACTTTATTAATATGAAATGAATATCGAATACATTATTGCCTTCTTGCTAGTGTGCATAATCCCAACAAGCGCTACCAAGCAGGATGCTCCCTTGAAGGATGAATAGGTCATGGTAGGTGGCGACTGGTGTGTTCAGATCACATTGGTGGTAGTGAGTACAAGGTTTCTACCCGGTTCAGTATCAAACCAGTCTTGGAGAAAGTCACCCTTTCCGCGGAATCAAAGTCAATCTTAGAGGCTATTGTCGGTCAGCACTTGATTGACTTATAACACCCCTTTCTGATCCTTTCAATGCTGGCAGGGTGGACTGCTACTTGTGCATCTCTATGGCCTCCTCAGGTATGGTGCACCTCTCTGTTTCTGTTGATACATGTTTCCTGCTCATCATTGATGTATTTCTAATCTTTGCCATTTTTTACAGTTTCAGTTGTCCCATTACAGGTCTAGAGAAAGACTGGACAACTAGAAGATTAACTTCCTCCTCCGGTTCCTACCTCATCTGGGTCTTCTATTGACCAAACTTCTAGGACTACTTCTCATCTTATCATGGCTAAGGGTAGTGGGCACATCCCTACTGGGATTCCCAGGGTATCTCTCTCTCTTCCTCCCAGTCCTATATCCAAATGGATGTATTCTCATCCTTGTTGGCTAGGGTGAGAGGTCAGGGTTTTGTTGCTCCTACTATCGTTACTATTGTTGTTTCTTTTACTGCTATTACTAGTTCTAATGTTGCTTCTTCTGCCTCCACCGTTGTTGTTACTTCTACCTCTATCGTTGCTCTTGTTGCTGTTCCACCTCCTCAGCCTACTTTAGTGCCTTTTAGGGTATGAGAAGGTTTAGATACTGCTACTACCACTATTGTTATGGCCCCAGAAGATCGAACCCGATTTGGACCTTATTACTGGTCAGAACGAGGTCGTGGATAGGTTAATCCTTTCCTTCTAACTTTCTGCTCACCAAGGCTTCTTCTCTCATTGCTAAGGTAAGTGGAAGTCACATCCTACTTCATTATTGCTCTCATACATTCATGAGTAGTACTTAGGTGGTAGCTAACTTAGTTGCTATGATTTGCAGACTTTCAAATATAAAGTTGTGGTGTGCCATCAATTGTCTTCATTGAAGAGGTGCACTAAGAATGCTGAAGCGTAGCTCAAAAAGTCCCATAATGAGCTTGACAAGTTACAGACTAATAACCAGGGTTTTGTCAGTCCCCGGACCAAACAATCAAGTCCCTCGAGAACGCCCAAGACAGCGCCGAATGAAACAAATATGCATATGATACAAAGGTTCTCCAGTTAAAATATCATGCCTTAGAGAGGGACCTCACGTGGGACAAGGTATGGGAGCTAAAAGGAGAGATCCAAGACCTGCATGATAAAGTGGCTAGCTTGAGAGCCGAGGTCGATTCTTCTTTTGGAGATGGCTCTTTCTACAATGCGTTTCATGCAGCTCAAGCTCTACCCTCTCTTTTTGATTTGGCCTTCATCACAACCTATAACATGGAGGAGATCCTAGAGATGGCTAGGAAGATGTCAGCTCCGACTATTGATGGAGTAGACCTTCGTGAGTTGCGAAAACTAATGAAGGCACAGGTGATGATGAAAATTAACAGCTCTCATCTTCTCTTCTACCAAGCATAGAAGCTACCTGGACAAAACCTCAATTGAAAGCTTCTGATGAAGTTGCATTTTAGGCTGAGGAGGGAGCCTTCACCTTGTTTGCTTCCTAATCCAAACTTGCTCAGATAAAAGAGGATCAACCTATTTCTAAAGAGGTGGGGGTTGTCCAAGCTGCTACCAAAGAGGTTGCTAAAAAAGTTTGAGTTCAAACTACATCTTAGGATGTCATGGTAGGGGTTCAATCTGATCCAACTCAGATGTAGGGTCCAGTTGAGGCAGCGTGAGTGCTGGTGGAAGAGCAGGCTAACGATGAATCTATAAAGGGAGCAAAGGGGTAGGTTCCAAAAGATGGAGTTGGAGAAAGAGGCCATTAGGAAGGGGTTGATGCGTGAATCAATAGTCCGACTCATTATCTTTCTTTTTCATTTCCCCTTAAATGGGGTGGGCACCCTGTTTGATCAAGAGTAGAAAAACAACTATCATGTCATCAAAGTTTTTTTTTTTTTAATGTAGCCTAACAAAAGGGGAAGGGCTTTCTGAATACTATGAACGAAAATTTCTTCTTTCTTCGTAATTATCTCTGGTTGATCTACTTCTTGGTTGAATACATCTTGCCTAATATTTTAGCTTAATCTAGGAGCAATCTCTAGGGTATACCTAACTTAATAAAATATGGCAAAGAAAAACATAAAAACCAGCCAAGTATAAAAAGGCAAGTAGAGTAGTAGATTGGATCAGATCCAGATACTTAGTCAGAATCTAATCCTGCTACCCCTGGTACATAAAACCCATATCTGCGTGATCCCCTGGTTCTTAAGCAGGGCCGTTATTGTAGCTTGGACTATTTCTACATCTAGACTTTGGCGAAATTGCTTATAGTAAGAGCTTGGACACCATAGACCTTACCATGTGTGGTACTTCAATGCCCAGATGGTACCATGGTTGAGGTGTATGTCGATCCTTGACTAAGTCCCCAGTGTTCACCTGATGCAACTGAACTTGATAACATAATAAACTTGAAAATTGTGTGAATAACAAACTTGATTAGTGAGTGATTTGTACCAGACATCTTTGGTACATAGTCGAGTTGATCCTGGTGGGATCTTTTAAAAATTGACTATCCATTCTAGGATAATTGAAGTATCAAGCATTCACATATTAGGAATTATGATACTTAGGCAAAAAACATGGTTGAGCTAATCTAAGCACCCTTCGTCTCTGTACCTAGGAGGTACCTCACCATGGTGATTTCGATCTAGCAGGTAACTATGCATTTATACTTAGATCCTTCCTAGGGGTGATAGCCCAACCAAGGCATCAAGATTGTTGTTCGATTGTCCAGGTCTCGTGATCTGGCTGGTAAAATGCACTTATTCTTAGACCCTTCTTAGAGGTGATAGCCAGACCAAGGCATCAGGATTGTCATTGGGTTGTCCTTGTCTCATGATCTAGCTAACAACTATGCACTTATGCTCAGACTTTTCCTAGCAGGGATGGTGCCAGGCCAAGGCATGAAAGGTGGTGAGGGGGATTCCTTGACAAATCCCTAGTCCCGTGATCCGGTGGGCAACTATGCACTTATGCTCAAACTCTTCTTACCGGGGGTGGTACCTGACCGAGGTATAGTGGAAACCATATAGCCTTTCCTTTCCTAGTTCATGGTGATCATGATGAAATCCAGTGGCAAAAACATACACAAGTAGAGATAGAGAAACAAATGGAGATTTTATTAATAATTAATTGGTAGTACAAAATGTTCACGAAATGCTAGTACCAATTCTGATTCAGGGTAAAAATAGTCAACTTAGGGATCCCTTGTTCTTTATGGATAAAACCTCTTCAAATGGTCTGCGTTTCAAGTACAGTCGACTGGTCGCCCATCCATGTCCTCAAGCTTTTAGACTCCGCTCCAGACCTTTACCTTTACCTGGTAGGGGCCTTCCCAGTTAAGGCCCATAACCCGTCTGGTCAGATCCTGGTGTTCTGGGTCACTTATCAGAGTACTAGGCCTCCTTCCTTGAAAGTGTGAGATCTAACCTTTGTTAGGTTTTAGATTATGTTGGCATTAATTCCATATCAAAATGATGTTTACTTGTAATCATTTTGTTGTATAAGTTTATGATGATTCAAGCTTCAAAGAAGAAATAACAACTAGTCAAAGCAAGTTCAAAGTCTTCAAAGAGAAAGGATGCTATATGGTTCTACAAAGGTATATTAAGAACTTTTATTTCTCTTACAAGGCTTAGGCACACACACACAATTCATATATTTGTGTCCCTGCATAGTTGTGCACCATTAAAGGCATACACACACAATTCATACACTTGTGTCCCTGCATAGTTATGCACCATCATAGGCACACACACACAAATCATACATATGTGTCCCTTCATCATTGTGCACCATTTATAATGCATTCACACACTTGAAGATGAATGATCATGCATTGGTATGAAAATAACATGTTTTGAAAAATACATGATTGGAAACTATCTCTATGTAGTTTGCATTCTAGTGTGAATTATGTTTGTCTGTGTATATGTTTGAATAACATGGATATTGAACTTGATTTTAGTCTTAAATCATTCTTGATTGAGTTTTGGTCATTTTGGTTACTCATACTATTGATTTCAAGTTCTAAGTTAAAAGATACTACACTTTCAATTCATGTTGTGTACATTGTCTTCATATTTGTATATCGAGTCAAATTATTATTTTCTGGGTTGAGTATCTTATATATCAGTAACCATGAGAGAGTTACGGTTGGTAATCCACAAAAGGATTTAAATTCTGAGTTCGGAGGCTGGAGAACGGTCGAAGAACGCAAAGGAAGGTCAAGGGAAAAAGAAGTGCAACCAAGCACTCTTTCCCGAGATGGCACATGGCCATCTCGGGCCAGAATGCTTGCTGCCCTGAGATGCCCATGTGCCATCTTGGGAAGCAATTTTATTTGGTGCACTTAAACCCCTTTTGGTCATTTTTCTTGAATTCTTTTCCCTTTCCTTTATATATCGCTCCCCTCTCACATTTCATTCTAAGAAGAGATTCACAATTTGAGTGCAGAATTTTCTAACAAATTTTCTCACCTTCTAAACACGATAACTTATTCATTTAAACTCTGATCTGAGTGATTCAAAGTTGAGAGTGTTTTTCTATTCATTCTTCATCTTTTCTCAGAAGGTTTGAGTTAGTTTTATTGCTGTTTTTGGAGTCTAACCTCACAAAAATGGGACTGCACCAAATCAACTAAGGTATTGATTTTCTCTCAATGTTTTCCTTTAAGACTTGGTCAATTGCCTTGGGTTTTCTTCTTCAATATATATATATATATATATATATATATATATATATATGTGTGTGTGTGTGTGTGTCCTGTGATAGTTTTGATTTGAGTTTTGAACTCATTTAAAGCTAGATTAAGTTTCAATTGAAATCTCACATGTTGAGTTAGGTTTTGATTTTGCCGATGTTTTCACATGTTTGGGATTGTATTGTGCTAACTTTGATTCTAGGACTATATGATAATCTTTATTTATTGATTTTATAAAAAATAGTTCCTCACATGTTTTAGGCTCTCTTTGGCCGAACTCTCCTAATAATACATGTGTTTGTTTTTTTATGAGCTATTCATGTGCTTTGTTGAATCTATGAATAGAAAATATACTCTAGATCTCTTGCTTTAATCTAAATGACTTTGTCACAATATTTAGCATGTTTTTGGTATATGAGATTTAAACTTGATTATGTATTAATTGAACATTTTTTGTGACTCAAGTATCAGATCTATGCATGTATCTAGGTTGTAATTAATGTTGAACATGTCTTACATGATCTAGATGAATTAAACATGCATGATTAACTAGACAACAATTTGTTATGTGCATTCATGCTTATGTCTAGTATTTTCCTTAGGATGTGTTGATCATAACATTCTAAGTTGTGTGCTTGTTTACGTTTTGCATTCATGATCACCTAGATACCTTGTGAGAAGGAAGTCTTGACAATAGGTGTGAGACCAATGTTGTTGAGCATGGATTTCTTGGCAAGAGGTGGGAGACCTCAAAATTTCAAGCCAGGAACTCTTGCCTAGGGTCGTGAGGATCAGGAAGGGTGAGCAAGGAAGTTTTGCCTAGGGTCGTGAGGATTCGGAAGGGTGAGTGAGGAAGTCTCGACAAGAGGTGTGAGGCCTCAGAATGTTCATCAAGAGCGCGACATATTCATGAGTAGGATAGGAGGGTAGTTTCTAGGTGAAGGGTCACTTGAGAGATTGTACTTTTCTTATCTACTAGTGGATTTTGTTTACCGGTGGTTGCTAACCCGTGGATGTTTCCTCTTCACGGGTTTACCACGTTATATCTTGTGTCAACCTTTCTTTGTTGCTATCTCTCTTATATTGGTATTTGTTATTTGAATACTATGGATAGAACTTTATATGTAAGTTGACTTCCTTACTATAATATCAATTGTTTATTTGTTATGGTTGCTTGTTTATATCACACTTTATATGTTTTATATATTGATTAAGTATCTTTAATTGATATATATATATATATATATATATATTGTGATACAAGCAATCTAGAGGGACAAACTTTTGTTTGTTTCTAAGGGAGTCGAAAAAGGTGTCTAACCTATTCACCCCTACCCCCCTTTAGGTTAGACTTGAGCATTTAACCGTGTTTGTATTTTCAATTTTGTATCAGAGCAGGACACTAGATTGTACTTAGTGAGCATTCAGGTGATACATTCACGGTATTTGTAAAGCTTTTGAAGTCATGGGTTTGCAAGATGACGTAATGGCGGGAGGAGCCTCAAATACTAGGCCACCATTACTTTGAGGCACTAACTATGGGTAATGGAAGTTGAGGATGAAAGCCTGCATATGCTCTATTGATGAAAGGGTGTGGATGATAGTGAGAGAAGGTTATATTCCTCCTACCAAGTTTCAAGAGGATGGAACCAATATACTCAAGCCAAGGAGTGAATGGACAACGAATGAGTTTGAGGTTGCTAAATGGCACCACCGTGCTATAGATGCCATATTTGGAGGAGTTGATGAGCATCAATTCTCCTATATTCAAAATCCTGAATCCGTAAAAGAGGCTTGGGATACTCTCCAAGTTACTAATGAAGGAACCTTAGCGGTGAAGAAATCAAGGCTTCAAATGTTGGCATAACATTTTGAAAGTTTAAGTATGGGTAAAGAAAAAAGTTCGAAGCCTTCCAATTTCGGCTTCTTAACATTGCTAACCAATGTCAAGCACTTGGAGTACCTATCTCAAAAGAGCGTTTAAATTGAAAAATTCTCAGGTCTTTTCCTAAGAGATTTAAATCAAAGATGATGGCCTTTGAGGAAAGCAAGGATGTGGATAGCATGAACATCGATGAGTTGCTTGGGCCTCTCCAAACTTATGAGATGTGCTTAAAGCCAAAGATTAAGAGTAAGGGAATCACTCTAAATGCTAGTGAGAAGAAGAGTGATAATGAAAATGAAGAGATGGCTTTTTTTTTTGTTTTTTTAGGTAAATAAATAGTATCATAGAAAGATGGAAGGAATGTACAAATACAAGGGGCATACCTTAGGAAGAAAAGGACACAAAGCCTAGAAACAAAGATCAAACAACAAACTCTCTAATAAGAGCTAAAACAAAGGCTTTACAAAGATCACTTAGCACAACACAAGCCCACACCACCTAGGGATAACTAGAGATGAGAGGCTAATAAGAGGCTAATTCTTCAACTTGATAGAAGAGAGCCGGCAAAGAATAGTATCTGTAATGATCTGGGCAACCTCTCCACTAAACTTTCAAGAGTTTTTAAAAGTACGACAATCTTGCTCTCTCCAAATAAAATAGACGGCAACCGCAAGACAATGTTTTTTTATCACGACAGAGGGGGAGCTCCCATTCCAATGAATGGACACCCATTCAATAAGATCATTCCAGCTAAGACGAATCCCAGGACAACCACATTTATTCAAAAGTTATGTCCATATGGCATTGCTATACAAACACTCAATGAAAAGGTAAGCATGAGTCTCGGCTTGAGAGTTACAAAGGACACACGTAGTAACAACTTGAGGGTCTTAGCGCTGAACACGATCCAAGGTAGAAAGCCTACCTTTAATAGCCTACCAAAGGATGAAACCCATCCTCGGGATATTCTGTGGGAAACTTACAATTTTATACCAAGAAATAAAAGAATGAGGGGTTTGAAGAGACTTCATAGCAAACGCAACTGAATAAATGCCATTAGAAGAAGGAAGCCATAAAATTCTATCATCCAAAAGTAGAGTTTGGGTTGTAAGAAGGCATACGACTCCGAATTTCAGCAAGATCAATGGGCATAGCAGACCATCTCCAATTATCATTAAGAATAATGGCATTAACCTTAGCATTGATAGAGTGTTAAGAATCATAAATAACATGGGAGCTCCATTTCGATCGAATAGGGCCATCCGGATGCAAATTATCAAACCATAAGGAAGTTTTCAAGCCATTACCAATGATGTGCTGAATTAAAGGACGAGCAAAAGGCCTAAGAAGAAGATGTTTTCTTATATTCCAAGAACAGGTACGAGGAGCTTTCACCTCCCACAAATTGGTAACTTTGAGGATATAGGCTTTGATCCAAGAAGGCCAAAGATTACTAGTGCCATAAACCAGAATCCATATATGTCTAATCATAAGTGCTTTATTCCACAAAGAGAGGTCCTTGATTTCAAGGCCACCATCTTTCTTTGGAACACAAATATCAAACCAAGCAATCTTAGAGCATTTGCTTTAACCTCAACCCCATTCCATAAAAAACTTTGGAATTTCTGTTCAATGCTCTTCAAGATTCTCTTTGGAAGAAAAAGGTGAGAAGCCTAAAAGACTTGAATACTAGTTAATACCAAGATAATAAGTTGAAGACGACCAACAAAGGAAATGCACTTATTTAACCAAGAAGAGAGTCTACTCAAAACCTTATCCACAAGTGGAGAGCAATCACGAAGATTCAACTTTGAAGAGATTATATGAATTCCTAAATAACGAATTGGAATAGAGCCAACCGGGTAACCAAAAAGGTTGATGAGCTGCTGACTAATAGCAGTGGGCACACCTGAAATGAAAATGTTGCTCTTAGCATGATTAGCATAAAGGCCCAAAAGCAAAAAGAACTCATCAAGGGCTGACTTGAGCTCAAGAGCTGAATGATATGAACCATGGCAAAGCATAATCAGGTCATCCATAAAAGAAAGGTGGGATAGCTTTAATTTATCACACCTCTAAAGATATTTGAAGTTAGGAGTGTCTATAATATGGTTGGCCAAAAGCTTAGAGAGGACCTCCATAGCAATAACAAAGAGATACGGAGACATATAGTCCCCTTGCCGTAGGCCCCTCTTTCCGAAGAAGAAACCATCAAGCTCACCATTAATAGAGATAGAGAACTTAGGAGTAGTCAGGCAAGCTTTAGTCCAATTAATGACTTTTAAAGGAAAGTGAAATGCAGCAAGAGTGTCAAGCAAGAAGCCCTAATCCACCATATCAAAAGCTTTCATTAAATCCACCTTAAGAGCCAACTTTGGCATACCAACATCCTTGTGGTAATCCCTTATAAGCTTTTGAACAAGAAGAATGTTGTCCCCAATTCTCCAACCTGCCACAAAAGCTGATTGGGAGGGGCTAATAATGTCCGGAAGACAATGCTTGATTCTATTTGCTATGATCTTAGCAATGATCTTGTATAGAGTGTTGCAATAAGAGATTGGTCTAAAGTACGTCATCTTAGAGGGATTAGAGACCTTGGGGACCAAAGCAAGAATCGTCGCATTGAGCTCCTTAAGAAGAAGACCAGAATGAAAGAACTCTTGAATAGCATTAATAACATCATCACCAACTATGTGCCACGTCTTCTTAAAGAAATGAGCATTAAAATTATCGGGACCAGGAGCCTTATTGGGGTGAAGAGAGAAGCAAGCCTCATGAATCTCATCATTTGTAACTTCCCTACTCATGTAATCAGCTTGATCATTGGAGATATGTTTATCAATAACATTTCTTACAGCACGAGAGCCATGTCTAGAAGGCATTGAGCAACCAAGGATATTATGAAAGTGACGAATAGCTTCTGATTTGACACGGGTATCTCCTTCAATTAAGGAACCATCTTCACTAGAAATTGAGAGGATTTTACTCCTATTGTGTCTCTCCTTGATGGCTTTGAAAAAATAAGAGGAATTACGGTCACCAGCCTTGAGCCAATGAACTCTAGATTTTTGTCTCAAGAAATCCTCCTCTGCCTGAAGAGCTAGTGTATAAGAACACATAAGCTCATTCTCTTGAATTCTTAAGCTTGCTTCAAGAGGCTGAAGATCAAGATTTCTCTGACATTCAACAAGTGCAGCCTTGGCCTCAATTGATTTAACAGTCACATCCCTCACTATATTCTTGTTAAGGGATTTTAAACCTTCTTCAAATTTCGGAGCTTAGAGCAAAGCTGAAATTGCACGTTTCCATGAAAATTCTTCTGCCAACAACTCTCAACCAAAGGAAGAAAGTCTTCCCTTTCCGTTAGAAAATTGAAAATTTTAAAAGGGCAATTCTTCTTATTACCTTGCAACCCAAGTTTAACCAAAGAGGGGCTGTGATCCAAGATGCTAGGACGAAGAAAAAAGGCTTCAGAGTACTCAAACTTGGCCATCCATCCCTTGTTAACTAGAACTCTATCCAACTTTTTAAAGATGCAGCCACTGCTTCTTTTATTACACCAAGTATAGAGGAAACATGAGAAACGAAGGTTATCTAACTCCGTAGATTGAAGACAATTATCAAACTCCTCCATAGCTACTGAAATTCTAGAAGAACCCCCAACCGATTATTGCACCCTTCTAGAGACATTGAAGTTCCCCATAACAATCCAACGAGTACTACAATGCTGGAAAACACACATGTTATCCCAAAGAGCTCTTCTAGCCCTTACATCATTAGAACCATAAACAAAGGAAATATTAAACTGATCATTTCTATCCAAAATACAAGCTAGACAATGAATTATCTGATCTGTTTCACTAATTTTGCTGATCTTGAGAATCCTAGGATCCCATCCAACCCAAATTCTACCAAGATCATGACTATTGTAATTGTCTAAAATATTCTAATCTTTAAAAACTGAATTGACAACAAGAGGTATATTGGTCTTTCTCACTCTTGTTTCAACTAAACAAACAAGACTTAGCTTGTGATCCAACAACATCTTCTTAACTTTTAATTGCTTATGGTCAACATTAAGGCCCCTAATATTCCAGCAAGCAAAATTAATCATTGAGAGATAGAGAAGACTTTACCTTAGCCCAAGATCTACTTTCCATGCCTTTCTTAGCAGCCTTTGACAACCGTTTCTTGTTCTTCTTATTCTTACTAGAAGTTTCAGAGGGACTGGAGAGCCCAATAATAGGGACCACATCAATATTCTTGATCTTTGTAAGCCAAATGGAGTGATCCGCAAAGGCTGTGGTAGGAGAGTCATCTTCACCACACAAATTAGCATCATCATCAACAAGAGCTGAAAAATGGTTTGAGGTATCAATGACATTTTCTTTAGAAGGATCAGAGCTACAAATATGAGCAGACACATTGGCATCATGGATAGGAGGCTATATTTTAGAAATACACCTAGAAATAACTTTATCACATTTCATTGTGGCTTTGGAAAGAGGCAAAGACTCAAAAGCCTCTAGAGGTGTTGAAACAGAGGTATCATCTCCTCTATTAACCATCTTCCACTCTTACTTTGGTTTGGAAGGAAGATCCATATAAGAAGGGGACATCATAGTCTTGAGCATAGGGCAAGTCACATCAGAAGGGCCAAAAGACTTGCATTCAGTGCAGATTTTAGGCTTCCATTGGTATTCAACCAAAATTTCAAAATTTTCACCCTAATTTGGATATGTATTATCTCCCATAAAAAGGTCAAAAGAATAAACCAAGTCACAAGTGGCATCTATTTCAATACAAAATCTAGCAAACGAGATTCTCTTCATATATTTTGTTAGACTATCAGCATAGAGAGGCTCGCCAACCGCACTAGCAATGTAGCTCAAGACCTCTTCAGTCCAGTATTCATAAGGAATATTGAAGAGCTTAACCCACACTGGGATTTTAGGATAAGTATCTTTTGTTAAAATGAGCCTATGATGCCATTTCTTGATAATCTACATCCTTCCAGTAAACAATAAAGGTCCTACTTCCAAAACAATAGAACAAGCTTTATCATCCGAGAAATTGAAAAAATAGAACCCCTTCTCATTAGCTAGAACTTCTAGCAAACCACGACTACCCCAAATATGCATGGCAATATTTTTGACTAGAGTGAAAGATAACTTCTTCTCAATAAAGTGACCTACCAAGCAATTCTTCCATGCCTTAGAGCCATCATCAGCAACTTCCAAGAGAGGGGAGACACACGATCTATTTCCACTCTGAAATGGTTGGTAATATTTTTGGTTCATAGGCCTTTTAATGAGACCATCCATATTAGAACCATAGCTGTCACCTTTAAGCATATTACAATAGGAACTAGGAGCTACTTCAGGAATTATAGGAGAGGGACATTTAGGTTGACCTTTAGCCTTTTTTGAAACAATAATAACAAAAGGAGAAGTGGTAGGGATGTCTTTACGTTGCTGAACATCAAAATGCTCGAATGAGGCAACCCCACCAATCTGAACATGCTAGCATTCAACATTTGTGGAGGAACAGGCTTTTCCTTTTGAGGCTAGCTTTTGGGCATTACCTAAATAGGGAAAAGGTACATGTTGCTGTAGCACAGCATGCTTCAGATTTTCAGTAGGCTTTTCAGAGCTATCACCTTGATCCTTGGTCCCTTTCTTCTTCCCTATCACAATCTTGGAGGGAGCTACTATTTTTAAACCTTCTACATTTTTAGAGGAATAAGCTTCCACTTTAGAGGCAGGCTTTTCAGCATTACCAAATGTAGACAAAGGCTGATTAGGCTCTTCAGCACCATGAGTAGGCTTCTCAGCTCTATTACCTTGGTCCATGTACCCTTTCTTCTTTCCCATCATATTCTGGAGAAGGGTTACCAGATTTGAACCTTTAAGAACTCCATTATTGCCTATAATAGTTGTAGGAGATGAAGCTCGAAGGATATATTCGGGAACTATAGCAGTTGTACTGATAACACTAAGACCAGCTCCTCCATGGTTGGGCAAGCTAGAAAGATGCCCTTCTTTGTTGGGCTTGTTGCTACTCTTAATAGGAACATTAGGTTTTAAAATGGAAATAACCCTAGTAGAGGAGACTTTAGGAGTAGAGGAAAGAGGTCGGTCTTCCATGGAAGAAATGGGGGGAAGAACACTAGAAATGGAGAGGGAAAAATTTTCTGAAATGAGAGGCTTTTCCATGGTAGAATCCATAGGTAGGACCAAAGAGAGGAAGAAAGAAGGTTTGATGGAATCTATGCAAGGAAGATATGAGTGTTTAGGTGAGGAAGCCATAGATGGAGAAGAATCCACCATGAAAATGGGATGGGATTAGAAGGAGGCAGCAAGGAATTCTATAGAGAATGATGAGCATCTCTCTTTAGGACATTGAACTCTTAGATGGCTCTTTTGGTTAGAATGTTCAAGAAGTTTCTAAAGAAGAATACTAAGCCTAGAGGCAAGTCTTCTAAGGAAAAAGGAGTTAAGAAACCATCATCTCCAAGGAATGAGAAGAATAGTCAAGCCATGAACAAGAAAGGTGTTCAATGCTATAATTGTCATGGTTTCGGTCACTTTGCTAGTGAGTGCACCAAGAAGCCATCTAAGAAAGACAAAAAAAGGCAAAGTGTTGGCAGCTACTTGGAGTGATTATGATTCTAGTGATGATGAGAGCTCTAGTAGTGATTTTTCAAGTGATGAAAAGTTGGTGAGCAACTGTGTAGCTCTAACGGCTTCTCATTCTCCACTAGATGTTGATGGTACAATATCTTTGAACAAGAACTTTGATCCAAATTATCATGAAAGCTCTAGTTCCATTCCTACTAATCTTGAGTTGTTGGCCAAGATAGAAAAGCTTGAAGAAGCTAGTGATAATGCTTTATGAGAGGTAGTTGAGAAGGATGATTTGATTGAGAAACAACTAGATGAGTTTGTGATTGTTACTCGTAGAATTCTTAATGAGAAAGGTGATATTATGAAGAAGTTTAGAGAACTAGAAAAGATAAACCTTGAGAAGGATAATGTGATATCTTCTTTGAGGAAGAGAGAACAAGAAGTAATGGAAGAGATACTTATGGCTAAGGAGGCCATCAAAGACTTAGTGAATGATTCGGTAAGTGTGTCTAGTGTTAAGAATCTTGTTAACTCTCATAGTGGTAAAGATGACTTAGTAGTTGAAGAGGAACCCTTGGAAGCACCACTTCCTACTCACTTGGATGAAGTCGTGATTGACAAGAAACAACACAAGAAGAGAAGATCAAAATCCAAGAAGAAGTTGGCAAACAAGGTATCTTTGCAAACTCCTTGTGAAGCTAGTTCAACTCCAAAAGGTACAATCTCATCTTTTATTCCAATTTTCCATTATTGCAACACAATAGGTCACATTAACCCTATGTATTATAAATTTATTTAAAAATACAAATTAGTAAATGAATCTAGAGATAAGGAGATTAAACTTCAACTTGAACATGCTAAGGCTTTGAAAGTTGAAAAACTTGATAATATTGCTAAGCATGAAAAGAAGTTATGAAGTACCAAGAAAGCTAATATTGTTCTACTGGACAAAGCTTGTGTTGAAAATATTAAGGAAGAGTGTATTAATGATATTCTTGTTAATCAAGTCATTGAAGGACTTTACTCTAGATTTAACATTGTTGTCAAGGATGATATTGAAAATGTTCGTGTAAGTACAACCAAGAACAAGTGGTTCAAGGGTGAGTGCTCTTATCACTAATAAGAAGCACATGTGAGGTAGCTTTGAGGCAATATATCAATTGTGTTGAGAATTCTTGCTTGCTAGCTTTGAATACTCCATGTATTGATATGAACTTGGTTATCTCACATAATGTTTGTTATGATGGTCAAAATTTATTAGTTAACTTTTGAGAAGTTCTTTTGATATATGTGTTGGTTGGCTTGAGATATTATGCTTTTTATACTCTTTTTGTGAAACATCGTCAACTTGGTGTCATGTGGACATTCAAGGCAAGAGTGCTCATAAAAAGGGCGGAAGTATGATATTTGGTGAATATAATGTGCAAAAGGTATCTCTAGACTCTAACACATGTTCTCTTAGATATTCATCTTTTGACTCAATTTTTGATGTACAACGCATGGCATGACATATTAGAGAATTTTGTATAGCATACATATGATTCTCATTGACATTTGCTATTCTAAGATCTAATAGTGATATTGTTCACATTGATCTTAACTTTGATGATTGTTTGTGTATAGCATATGAAGAGACATCATTTTTGAAACTATGAGCTTCATATTCTTTGAAAGCTACTCATTAGAGAAGTAATGATTTTGAATAAGTCTTTGTTTATTACTTTTAGATCATGTGCTTATGAGCCATAAATTCTTGGTTTTATAAAATTGCACTTTGCTTCTCTTATATGTTTTGCTAGTAGGTTGAGTTTACTAATTTGTAAACTTTGGATACATCTTGAAGTTTTTATGCTTAAGTACATTTAAAATGACCTATGGTTAGTATCCATTTTACTTCTGAAAATATATAGAACTCAATGAGCACCTTCATGGAAAAGGCTACACACATTGGTTGTGAAAGCTACCCTATGTTGGAAAGAGCTACACCATTGTGATGAGTGAAAGCTGCCATGATGTGATTTTTTTTTTTATGTTTAAAAAAATCAAAGAAGTGTTGAAATGGAATCATGATAAGAAAATTCTTTGATTCAAAGACTAAAAAGAAAAAGGAGGAAGGCTTAAAAAGGAGTATAGTTGAAAAATCAAATGATCTCGGGTTGAAAAACAGAAATGGAAAAACAAGCCACATGCACACACACACTCATATGTTGAAATCTATTCTCTTAAAAGCAAAAATTCCGGATGATAATCGGTTTGACTTTTTAAGGAAAGCCTAAGATGAATAGATGTTGGAAATTTTTTGCTTGTTGATTATCAAACTACTTCTTGATATATATTTGAAGGATATCTCTCACACACACACACACACACTTTGTTTATGAGTATGTTGATATTTTAGCAATTGTTGAAGAATTATGAGAGAACTTGAAAATCTTTGTGTATCTCTCTTAGCATATGAGATTTCTTCAAATTACTTGATTGTGTGATTGTGTGAATATCTTTGTGAACTTTATGCTATCATTGATTTTAGTTATGGCATTTATCAAGGGTGAGCATTGTATGCTAGACATTGTTCTCTTTTATGATGTGTTCACATGCTTCATTTTGTTACATATTGGCATATTTTGACTTAATGACAATTCTAGGATATTACTCACTATCTTTGTCTTGCATGATGATTCATTCTTAAGTCATATGTCTTTGTCTTTATATCTTTGTGACTAATGTGCTTGTTTTATTTTCACTCACTTTTGTTGTATGTATATAGCATCTTATAACGCAAGAAAAATGGGAAGAACTAAGATTACCAGAAGTGGAAATCAATTGAATCTCGTTGTGATAGCCAAGTCTACCTCAAAAGGATCCAAAGCTTCAAGAACAAAATATTTAGGGATCTTTAGAACAAAGAAGATATTTCAAGAGACAGGCATTGAATTTGGTAAGTGTAAAGATTCTTATCTTCTTAAGTGCTTAAAGGATAGAAAATGGGAATCTAGGGTGAGCATGTTAGGAGTTGTAAATGATACTCTTGTTAGAGAGTTTTATCATGAATATAAGGAAAGTGCCACCTTGTTAGATGCTTTGATGGAAGTAAGGGGTATTGTGTTTAGAGTTAACCTGGAGAACATTAACAAGTTTCTTGGGTTATCTAATGATATAGATTCAAATTTTCTTGATGTGGATATTATTGAGAATCTAAATATCATGGGTAGAACTCTTTGTGACAATGCTTCATTTGAGTGGAAAAATAGGGCATACATTAGTCAACATGAGTTAACTGAGGGTAGTGAATTTTGGTATCTATTCATTTACACTAACATTATTGGATCTTCAAATTTAACCGAGTTGCATAAGGATAAGATCAAAATAGTGTATGCCTTGGTAACTAATCATCCGATAAACCTTGGAGATCTTTTCATGTATTACATTGATAGTGCGGCTTTCTTTAATAGAGGTGATAAAAAACTTGCATTACTGGGGTTTATTACTTCATTGTGTTTAGCTTATGTGATTTAAAGTAGAGAAGATGATGTGTTAGTTCCACCCTTGGAAAAGTATAGTGATAAACGTGTGTCATACATGTTCTATAAGAATAAGGGTAAGACTTGTGATACTTTTGGACTATTTAATAGTTCTCAAGTTGATAATCATGCGATTAGCACAAGTATTCTTCCGGATTGGGCTATACAATTGAAGGAGAAGGTTGATGAACTTAGTGCGAAATTTGTTCAACAAGATACAAGGATTAAAGAGTTGGAGGAGTACATTGCTTCAAGCTCAAGACCACCTCTCAAGCATTATGTTAGATCGTCTACTCGCACAACTTTCTTTGGTGGAACAAGTGGCTAGTATTTCAGCTTTGAGGTACATTTCTTAACCTTTTGGAGTCATTTCATGTCAAAAAGGGGTAGAAAGAGTATATGCTAGTTGCTTAGTTTCTTTCTATGTTGTTTTTGTGAACTTTTGAACTTAATGGCATGTAATAATTAGTCTTAAGATTTGGTCAGGAATTTTTGTGGTTTGACATGTATTGAAGGAGAGATACATGTATTTGTGGACTTTAATTGTATATTCTTATCCATATTATATGTTGTCATTTGTTGTTTTTCTCTTGTATATGCATTGTGCTTTGAGATGATTTGTAGGTTGCTTCAAGAGAAGATCAAGATGAAGTTAAAGAGTGGATGAAGACTAGTTCTAGGAATCTTACTCATTGTAATGTGAGGGAGTGATTTTGTGACCTATCTTTAATTTTATATTTGTAGTAAATGTATAGGTGTTTTGACATGGATTTGCGAAAGGGAGAGATTGTTAGGTTTTAGATTATGTTGGCAATAATTTCATATCAAAATGATGTTTACTTGTAATGATTTAGTTGTTTAGGTTCATAATGATTCAAGCTTCAAAGAAGGAATAACAACTAGTCAAAGCAAGTTCAAAGTCTTCAAAGAGAAAGGATGCTATATGGTTCTACAAACGTATATTAAGACTTTATCTTTCTCTTACAAGGCTTAGGCACACACACAATTCATACATTTATGTCCCTACATAGTTGTGCACCATTAAAGGCACACACACAATTCATACATTTGTGTCCCTGCATAGTTATACACCATCATAGGCACACACACACAAATCATGCATATGTGTCTCTTCATCATTGTGCACCATTTATAACACATTCACACACTTGAAGATGAATGCTCATGCATTGGTATGAAAATAACATGTTTTGGAAAATGCTTGATTGGAGACTATCTCTATGTAGTTTGCATTCTAGTTTGAATTGTGTTTGTATGTGAAAATGTTTGTATAACATGGATATTGAACTTGACTTTAGTCTTAAATCATTCTTGATTGAGTTCTGATCATTTCGGTTTCTTATACTAATGATTTCAAGTTCTAAGTCAAAAGATACTACACTTTCAACTCATGTTGTGTACATTGTCTTCATATTCGTATATCAAGTCAAATTCATATTTTATGGGTTGTGTATCTTATATTTCCATGTCCAAGAGAGAGTTATTGTTTGTAATCCGTAAACAGATTTGAATTCTGTGTTCGGAAGCCAGAGAACTGTCAAAGAACGCGAAGGGAGCGCGCTAGGAAAAGAAGTGCAACCAAGCACTCTTTCCCAAGATGGCTCGTGGCCATCTCGGGCCAAAATGCTTGCTGCCCCGAGATGCCCACATCCCATCTCGGGCAGCATGTGTGCTTGGTGCACTTAAGCCCCTTTTGGTCATTTTTCTTGTATTCTTTTCCCTCTCCTTTTTATATCTCTTCCCTCTCACATTCATTCTAAGAAAAGATTAAAAATTTAAGTGCAGAATTTTCTCCCAAATTTTGTTACCTTCCAAACGCCATAACTTCTTCATTTGAACTTCGATCTGAGTGATTCAAAGTTGAGAGTGTTTTTCTATTCATCCTCCATCTTTTCTCTGTAGGTTTGAGTTAGTTTTATTATTATTTTGGAGTCTAACCTCACAAAAACGGTATTGCAGCAAGTCAACAAAGGTATTGATTTTCTCTCAAAGTTTTCTTTTAAAACTAGGTCAATTGCCTTGGGTTTTCTTCTTCAATATATATATATATATATATATATATGTCTTATGATAGTTTTGATTTGAGTTTTGAACTCATTTAAAGCTAGATTGAGTTTCAATTGAAATCTCACATATTGAGTTAGATTTTGATTTTACCTATGTTTTCACATGTTTGGGATTGTATTGTGCTAGCTTTGATTTTAGGGCTATTTGATGATCTTTGATTGATTGATTTTATAAAAAAATAGTTCCTCACATGTATTAGGCTCTCTTTGGCCGAATTCTCCTAATAATACATGTGTTTGTGTTCTTATGAGCTATTCATGTGCTTTGTTGAATCTAAGAATAAAAAATATGCTATAGAATTCTTGCTTTAATCTAAATGACTTTGTCACATGATTTTAGCATGTTTTTGGTATATGAGATTTAAACTTGATTATGTATTAATTGAACATATCTTGCGACTCACGTTTTAGATCTATGCATGTATCTAGGTTGTAATTAACGTTAAACATATCTTACAATATCTAGATGAATTAAACATGCATGATTAACTAGACAACAATTTGTTATGTGCATTCCTGCTTATATCAAGTATTTGCCATAGGGTGTCTTGATCATAACATTCTATGTTGCATGCTTGTTTGCGTTTAGCATTCATGATCACCCAGATGCCTTGTGAGAAGGAAGTGTTGACAATATGTGTGAGACCTATGTTGTTGAGCATAGAAGTCCTGGCAAGTGGTGGGAGACCTCGG
This sequence comes from Dipteronia dyeriana, assembly GCA_032871835.1. NCBI lineage: Eukaryota > Viridiplantae > Streptophyta > Magnoliopsida > Sapindales > Sapindaceae > Dipteronia > Dipteronia dyeriana. The sequence goes on along the minus strand of CM065295.1, from coordinate 35,950,549 downwards.
AATGTCAAGTAAGGAAGTCTTGCCTAAGGTCATGAGGATCTAGAATGGTGAGCAAGGAAGTCTTGCCTAGGGACGTGAGGATCCGGAAAGGTAAGCAAGGAAGTCTTGCCTAGGGTCATGAGGATCCGGAAGGGTGAGCAAGGAAGTCTTGACAAGAGGTGTGAGGCCTCAGAATGTTGAGCAAGAGTGCAACATATTCATGAGTAGGATAGGAGGGTAGTTTCTAGTTGAAGGGGTCACTTGAGAGATTGTACTATTCTTATCTACTAGTGGATTTTGTTTGCCGGTGGTTGCTAACCCGTGGTTGTTTCCTCTTCGGTTTACCACGTTATATCTTGTGTAAATTTTTCTCTATCTCTATCTCTCTTATATTGGTATTTGTTATTTGAATACTATGGATAACTTTATATGTCAGTTGACTTCCTTACTATAATTTCAATTGTGTATATGTTATGGTTGCTTGTTTGTATCACAGTTTATATGTTTTATATATTGATTAAGTATCACGGTCCCCACTGCTTTCAGTGACAAACCCTCGTGGGATCGGGATTCCTTGCCCGTTGAGTCTGAGGCTGTGTTGAAGACAATCCTGGCCAGGAATTATCTGATGTTAAGGTTTCCAACTGCTGACCCCTTTGACCCCGCATGGTGAACAAGTATATGTGGATCTCTAACGATACTCCTCGTAAGTATCTTGCTCTATCATGCTTTAGGTTGTCGAATGGTTCAGTTCTGATGTTCTTAACCGTGTTTGTTGTTGCTCCAGCTTCTCGTAAAGCCCGGCAAGTTAGGACCCCTCCTCCTCCTTTTAAATTGTCCCTGGTAGCTTTCTAGGGTGTTACGAAGAAAAGGGGGTCAATCGTTAGGGTTGCTACCTCACTCGTTCCTGCTACATCGCCTTCCAGGTGAAGTCCAAGTTGGCTATTCTTATGTCGCGGGCAGCAAAGGTTCTAAACCAAGGAGAGCCCGCTTCCCAAGCCATTGATAAGTCTACTTATACCCCCTCAGCAGTGGTTCCTGCTTCAATTGATGCTTCCCCGGTAATATCATCTCCCTCTACTGATCCAGCTGCCACCCGGGTAGTTCAGGTTCACAGGGGTCCTGGCCAGTACTCCTGAGATCGCCCCTCTCGCCTCCACCAGCAATCAAGATCGACGGGTCAGGATGAGGTCCTGAAGCAATTCGTGGCATCTTGTCTAGGTGGTAGGCTTTCTAGGATGACTTCGATGTCCGTGGACATCATGGTTACCAAAGGGTCATCCCTTCTAGCCGAGGTAATCATCGCTTTACTTCCTTATTCAGTTGCTTGATTTATCATTTCCTAATATGAGTTTCCTTTATAGGCCTTTAAGTTTCAAATAGCCATGGGACATCAGGTGGCTTTTTTCTGTGACTGGGCAGTTAAGGCTGAGGCTAAGGCTGACCGAGACATGGGGTTGCTGGGGCAAGCTCAAACCCTGGTCCAGGAGATGACCTCTAGCCAGAGGGGATGGAAACACAACTGGTTGAGCACTAGTGTAACCACGAGAGGTTGAAACGGGCCGTTGATCAGGAAACTCTCTGGCGGAAGCGACGATCCAGCCAGTGGGATGACTAGAAGGGAGAGGCTCAGGCAGTGGATGTGGAGAACCAAGCTCTGACCTTCACTCTTCCATCAGTTTGTGACTCCACTCCAGCACTCACAAACCCTACTATTCTGCTGCTATCTTTGGCGTTATTGTCGTTGGCAGCAGGGGCTAGTTGCCTCTCCAAAGCAGCCATTTCATCTTTTGGGACCCCAACCCATTTCAATTTGTCCTTTGCATCATCAGTGGTTAGTTTCTGATCTTTCTGCATCAGGTACTCTGAGAGAATAAAGTGTGTCTGAAAAAACAATGAAAATGGAAGTTAAAATCGTTACAGAAATAATTAAGTTTGAATGTTAAAAGATTACATGAGAACCAAAGAAATCAGATAGGACATATTACACAACCCAATGGATGTACTTATAACCTCTATCTAGGTTTTTTGCAACTACTGAGATTTACAAACTACTGACATGGGCATAAAGCCAAATTCACCCATCCAAGCATCTACCATCTTCCAATCCTATCTCTAACTTAACTTTATTCATTAATTATAGAATGTTTGTATTAGGAGAATAAATATATGGTCCAATTCAATATTTCATCATACAAAAGGAGAAAATTGTAAAACCGAAGAAACACTGAATGACAATCCTCTATACGGTTTTGTGCTAGTCCTTTCAAGACCCAATACTATCCTTTCAATTGCTACACTAACTGCAAATCTGAGTGGCTGACAATAATAAAATCCGTACCAAACTTTTACAACCTTAATCCAAGTTTCATTGAGGTTGGTAAGCGACGTTACAAAATGTTCTATACTAAAGAATTACTAGGCCCAAGTTGCCAAGCCCCAGGTCGAGGTTGAAGCCTTTTTTAATGAAGGGTACTTCTATGCCTCCTATCAGGTTACAGAAGCCCTTCCCCCAATTTGATCTCTCCAGCATCATCGGCTAGGACAGGGAAGAGGTTGTGTCATGAGCTGCAGAGATGTCTCACCCCAAAAATGATGGAGCAGATCTTTCTACTTGGGAGGGAGCTGGGAAGCGGTTTAAAGTACCAGATCTGCCTCCTTTTATTTTGACCTTCCCAGCGTTTGGTCCAGGCGAATCCTTGAGGGGGTCCAACCCAAGGAGCTAGAGGGAGACCTTGTTGAAGCCCGAGATTCTTCAATGGTGATCTCAAGATTGGAGTCAACAGAAGGCGGGATTATGGCCGAGTCAATGGTTAGCCTTTTTGATGCAGCCATACCGCCTGAGGTTATGGCTGTGATCAACGGAGTCGTAGAGGAGGACTTTGTTGACCCTGAAGCAACCAAGGCGAATCCCCAGGAGTAGGTGGCAGAGGTGGTAGATACAGCTGACCAGAGAGGGGAGCAGTGAGAGAGGTTCATTCTGTGAAAGAGGAGGCTCAAGGTCATCAGGAAGATGAAGAAGCTTGAATTCTCATCTCGTAATTCATTTTGAGTGCCCGAAAAAGGGTGTGGGAATCCCATCTTTAACCGTGTTTGATCTTTTATCATTTCATATTTTATTTTATTTTTTGTAGCCCGGAATCAGGGGTTGGGCTCCCTGCCTAATGTAGCCTTATTGAGGAATAGGCTCCCCCGTACATTAAGAAATTTTAACTTTAGATCTAGTTCACACTCCGACTTACATGTACTTTCTTGATCTCCCTCTAGGTCCAGCATCCGTAGCAAATTGACTTGTCTTGGGGAGAAATAACAAGATAAGAACACTGTCTAAACGTGAAAGCAGACAACTAGCTCGGACTTTCTGGCTACAAAGACTCGTAGGTCAACGTCTTTAGTCGATAGTCCCTAGTTTGATCGTAGGCTTGTTATAGTAAGCAACCACATATCAAGGAAAAATTAGTAACCAGTTAATAACTAGGTATTTATAGTTTAAGTAAATCGAGCCCTCTATCCTTGAGCCCCTATAAGGGGCTGTAAACAGAGTGAGGCATCAAGTAATGGACTTTTTACGCCCTTCTTAGGCTAGAGATCAGGAGGGCTTCCGTGCTCTTAAACTTGAATCCTTCTTTGTGGTGGTAACCCGTCTAAGGTGTCAGGAGGGCTATCTAGCTACCTCATGGTCTTGAGATCTGGATGACAACTATGCTCTTACACTTAGACCCTTCTTGGGAGTGGTAGCCCGACCAAGGCATCAGGAGGGCTATCTAGCTATTTCATAGTCTTGAGATCTGGATGGAAACTATGCTCTTACACTTAGACCCTTCTTGGGGGTGGCAGCCAGACCAAGACATCAGGAGGGCTATCTAGCTATTTTCTGGTCTTGAGATCTTGATAGCAACTATGCTCCTACACTTAGACCCTTCTTGGGGGTGGTATCCCGACCAAGGCATCATGAGGGCTATCTAGCTATTTTCTGGTCTTGAGATCTGAATGGCAACTATACTCTTATACTCAGACCCTTCTTGGCGAGGGGTAGTGCTCTACTGAGGCATCAGGAGTGGCGATGGGGCTTCCCCAGCCTACCTTTGGTCTTGGGGTGATAATGTAGAATTTCCCATGTAGACCCAAATCATTGTAGAACATAGTTGAAGATGGAGAAAATAAGAAAAATCAGGCCTTATTGATAGGAAGGATGAAGTACGTTATTGTCAAAGATAAAAAGAAACTAGGCGGTTGTTCACGAAATAAGCCCAACAATGTGGTTGTTCACGAAATAAGTCAATCAACAAATGAGGACTTTTCAATCTCCCCCTTTGGCTATTTCGTGACAATACCACCACTCACATTGATCCTCACAAAACAAAATAGAAAAACACCGGGAAGATATTCTACATTACAAAGAGATAAACATAAAAAAAATTAAGTCTTCAATCTCTTGTAGAACTATCAACCCTACACACAAGGCAAGCACAAATACTCTTTCCAAACCAAGTGCATGTGAGATGATCAAGTGAATATAAAACAAAAGCATTTGCAATTAGAAATATGAGTATGATATCATGAAATGCTCATGCAACTCTCCCCCTCGACGGGTTACTCCCCCTACATGTAATCTCCCCTCAAACAAGTACACTCATGCAATGCAATGCTCCCCCTTAAAGCCAACACATGCTACTCCCCAACACAATGCTAGGTCAATGCTGCTACTCCCCTAACATCACAACGCTAGGTTAATGCTACTCCCCTTTTTTGTCATGATGTAGGCAAAGGAGAAGTTCCCAACTGAGTCACTCAAGGCAAATAAAAAGAAGAGCAAACAAGATTGTTGCATAATTATATAAGCAACATTTATGCAATCTCAATTGATAGGAGAGACACAAGGATATTTATTTGAAGACAATGTTGGAATCAAAAAGTGCTTTGCATACAAGACATGTTACATTCAAGTCCAAAAACAATGGTATTTGGCAAAGCAAATGACAAAGGTTTCCAATATAATTCAAACCAATTTCACCATTTGTCATGAGAGAAGCAAGGATATAGAGTTCTTATAAATATCAAGTTTTAAAGGCATTATATCCAACTTTAAAAGCTAAACAAGACATGAGCAACTTTGCACCCTATTTGATTTTTCTGGGAGGATACCCGTATGATAATAGCCATGTTCAACTAATAAAGAAACAGAGACATTGATTAAACTTTTTAGTCTCACAATTATGATATCATGAAATGCTCCCCCTCAACGGGTTACTCCCCCTACATGTAATCTCCCCCTCAAAGCCAACACATGATACTCCCCTAACATCACAATGCTAGGTCAATGCTACTCCCCCTTTTTGTCATGATATAGGCAAATGAGAAGTTCCCAACCGGGTCATTCAAGGCAAAGAAAGAAAAGAGCATACAAGATTGTTGCATAATTGTATAAGCCACATTTATGCAATCTTAATTGATAGGAGAGAAACAAGGAAATTTATTTGAAGACAATGTGTGAATCAAAAAATGCTTTGCATACAAGGCATGTTGCATTCAAGTCCAAAAACAATGGTATTTGGCAAAGCAAATGACAAAGGTTTCACAAATAATTCAAACCAATTTCACCATTTGTCATGAGAGAAGCAAGGATATAGATTTTTCATAGATGTCAAGTTTTAATTGCACTATATCCAACTTTATAAGTGAAACATGGCATGAACAACTTTGCACCCTTCATGATTTTTCCCGGAGAATACCCGTATGATAGTAGCCATGTTCAACTAATAAAGAAAGAGAGACATTGATTAAACATTTTAGTCTCACTAGCATGTATCACACAATGTGTTGCATTTAACAATTGCAATCATCAAATCATGCTTTATAATTTTTCATTAGCATGTCATTTAAGAATCATCAAGTCATGAAGATAATTTTAGGTCATTCAACATGTACTTCCAATGTATATCTCCTAGTCCAAAAATGCATGTTTGAAGATAAATATGACATGGATTGTAATCAAAGCAAAGTTCACACTTATTATAGAAAATACAATATACTATAAGTGCAACCAAGCTACTCAAGCAATCAATAAAGAGGCATACACATATTTAAGAAAAATTGCATGCCACAAGTATACAATAGCTCTCTTTGCTTGAGTTCCCCATATGGGGTCAAAGACCACATCACATCACTCCATTAAACAAACCCCAATAGATCTACTAAGAGTCTTGAATCTAGTAGCATCTAATGGTTTAGTAAATAGATCTGCTAGTTGATCATTGGTACCTACATGCTCAAGAGCAATGCATTTGCTCTCAACTAGTTCTCTAATGAAATGATGACGGATGTCAATATGCTTAGTCCTAGAATGCTGAACTGGATTCTTTGAAATATTAATTGCACTCATGTTATCACAAAAAAAGAGTAAGAGTACCTTGATTGAATCCATATTCGACTAGCATTTGCTTCATCCAAAGGAGTTCTGTGCATCCACTCCCAGCAGCAATGTATTCGGCCTCAACCGTGGACAAGGAAATCAAATTTTGCTTCTTGCAAAACCAAGTGATGAGAATCAAGAAGCATCACCAAAGGAACTATTGCATATTCCAATTGGGCCAATTAAAAGGAAGCAAGAGGATCAAAGAAGTATTAAATGATGGGGTGATTCCGAGTTGCTAAAGTCCAAATTCTGCCCACATGAAGACCAAATCCGGGCTGAACTTCGTGGACCTCTATAGAGAGCATCTGAAGTCAGATCGTCTATTATAATATGTTTTCGGAAATCCCAAGACAAGATCTACAGATGATATGAAGAACCTGTCCTCCAAAATAGATCACAAAAAGTCCAAATTTGGCCATCTATCTTATTGCGCGAAGACTTGAGTTGAGGAGTCCGAATTTCAACATATTTCCTATATTTTGGGCGACGTATGGTTGGAGGAGAATTCAATTTCAGCATATTGCCAATTTCAGCATATTCCTTATTTTATTTATTTCCCCAAATAAAGAGTTGATTTGTTTTCCAAATAAATGGCTGATTTGTTTCCCAAATTCAGCTTTCCAAATAAGGAACAAATCAACTAGTTGCTAGTTTAGTATTTATTTATTTTTCTAAAGTTGTTTGCATTTATTTTCCTGATTGTAAGGCATTAATTGCCTAATATTTATTCCCTTTTAGGTCTTAGATATTTTTAGTATAAAAGGGACCAATTGATGTAATTTGAGAATAGATTTTGGAATTGAAATAAATTTGAGAGAATTTTCTCTTTGGTTCTTCATAGAACTATGAACTTATCAAGGTTCTACCTTGTGGCGTTCAAACCTTGACTTATCACTCACCTTCTTTCTTATTCTTGAGTGTGGCATCTACAACCTTCTTGATACCGTTGGTTCTTATCTCCATATAGATAATGGGTCGCGGTCCTTTTTATTTTCTTTGTTTATAAACTTGAATTAGAAAACGATCCTTCGTTACCATATATTGGTTCCGGGTCTCACTGCTCTTGGTGAGGTTCATATCAGTTGGTATCAGAGCTTAGGCTTCTAAATCAGGTTTAATCTATCCTTGTTCTTTCTCTTCTCTATATTCATTTGTTTCAACAAAAAACAAAAAAAAAAAAAAAATTTTTTTTTTTGGTCGTGTAGTTGAATCTATATCAACTATTTCTATTCATTATCTTGATTTCGTGCATTGATATTAAAAAAAAAAAAAATTTAGCTAAAGAATTTCGTCCTCATTATTCTTGTCCTTTTGCTCAGTTACTTCTATTTTTCTTGCACTTCTTGTGAGTGTCCGTATAAGTCAAAAAAAAAAAGAAGGAAGAACTGAAAGAGTTAACAAAGAGTGGAAAAAGGCAAGAGTGTGTGAGCTCATCAAAGGGTAAAAGCCAAAGAATTGAGTGAAAACACGAGTGTGAGTGCCACCATCTTTGAGAGTAAACACGTGAGGGAGTGTTTGTGAGGCTTACTAATTTCTTTTGCTTTGCAGGTTTCAAATATGTGACGCGATAAAAGTAGAGACTTATCTGATGATGCACCAGAAACGATAGATCTTAATTTTTTGTATAAAGCCATACAAAAAAACATGGAGCGGATGGAGATTAAGATTGGTGAGGTGCATGATAGGATAGATAAGGTGGAGTCTAGTTCACAAAGGGTGCAACAAATTAGGGTTCCTAATGTGGAACGAAGAGAAAGAAACCCACCTAGAGACGATTATGATGATGATTATGGGAATGACCTAGAGGAGGGTGATCGCATGTCCAATATGGGTACAGGTAGATTGAGGCGTGAAATGGGAGGTAGAGGAGTTAGGTATGGGAATAGAGAAGATAGGTATGGGTATAGAGGAGATAGGTATGGAGAGAGGGCTGATAATAATTTGGGTAGTATAAAGGTGAAAATCCCAACGTTCCAAGGTAAAACTGATCCCGAAGCTTATTTAGAGTGAGAGAAAAGAATAGAATTGGTATTTGACTGCCATGACTATTCTGAATTAAAGAAGGTAAAGTTGGTTGCCATAGAATTCACTGATTATGCTATCGTTTGGTGGGATCAATTAATTGTGAGTAGAAGACGACATGGAGAAAGACCTATTGAGACTTGGGAGGAGATGAAAGCTGTCATGAGGAAGCGTTTCATTCCGAGTCACTATTATAGGGGTTTGTTTCAAAAATTACAAACCCTTACTTAAGGGTCTAAGTGTGTTGAAGATTACTACAAGGAGATGGAGATAGCCATGATTCGAGCTGATGTAGAGGAAGACCGAGAGGCTACTATGGCTAGGTTTTTAAATGGACTAAACCGAGACATAGCAAATGTGGTGGAGTTGCAACATTATGTTGAATTGAGTGACATGGTACACATGGCAATTAAAGTGGAACAACAGTTGAAGAGAAAGAGTTCCACACGGGTTGGGCAAAATTCAGGTTCTTCATCATCATGGAAACCGAATTGGAGCAAGAGGGATGACCAACCTAGTTTCAAGGCCAAGACCGAACCTTTCAGAGATCATAAAGTCGGAGGCACATTAAAACAAGGTACATCATATTCTCAACCTTCTAGAAATCGTGACATTAAGTGCTTTAAGTGTCTGGAGCAGGTCATATTGCATCTCAATGCCCAAACAAGAGAGTAATGGTTTTGAAGGATGATGGTGAGATCGAATCTGAAGGTGAATCTGATGATGAGTCCATGCCACCTTTGGAGGATGCAAGTGATATTGAATATCCGGTGGACAGAGAGCTTTTGGTGGCGAGAAGAGCTCTTAGTGCTCAAGCCAAGGAAGATGATGAGGTACAACGTGACAACATTTTTCATACCCGCTGCCATGTTAATGATAAGGTATGTAGCATGATCATTGATGGGGGGAGTTGTACTAATGTGGCTAGCACTAATTTTGTGGAGAAATTGAATTTAGCTACTTTGAGGCATCCAAAACCATATAAGCTACAGTGGTTAAATGATAGTGGGGAAATCAAGGTGACTAAACAGGTGTTGGTGTCGTTTTCGATTGGAAAATACAAAGATGAAGTCCTTTGTGATGTGGTACCAATGAATGCGAGTCATATCCTTTTAGGGAGACCATGGCAATTTAATAGGCATGTGACGTATGATGGGTATACCAATAGATACTCCTTTGTACTCAATAAAAAGTCAATCACTCTTGTACCTTTAACCCCAAAACAAGTGTATGAAGATCAAGTTTTAAGAAAAGAGAGAGATGCCAAAAAAGAGAGTGAGAGTGAGAGTTCAAAAGAAAGAGAAATAAAAGAAAAAGTGTCCGAAATAGAAAAAAAAGAAAAAAAAGAAAAAAAAGATGAAAATGAAAAAGAGGCTGATGAGAAAAAAAGAGAGAGAAAACCAGTGAGTTTTTATACAAGAGAGAGTAAGATTAAAAAGGCTTTGTTTTCAAATCAGCCAATGATTGCACTTTTGTACAAAGAGGCATGTTTTAGTACTAATGGAATCCCTTCACTGCCTAGTGTTGTTGCTTCTAATTTGCAAGGCTTTGATGAAATGTCGCAGGCTATCAACAACATTATGGTGAAGATTCGAGGACGAATCCTTTTGAAGAGAGGGGGAATGATGAGAATCAAGAAGCATCACCAAAGGAACTATTGCATATTCCAATTGGGCCAATTAAAAGGAAGCAAGAGGATCAAAGAAGTATTAAATGATGGGGTGATTCCGAGTTGCTAAAGTCCAAATTCTGCCCACATGAAGACCAAATCCGGGCTGAACTTCGTGGACCTCTATAGAGAGCATCTGAAGTCAGATCGTCTATTATAATATGTTTTCGGAAAGCCCAAGACAAGATCTACAGATGATATGAAGAACCTGTCCTCCAAAACAGATCACAAAAAGTCCAAATTTGGCCATCTATCGTATTGCGCGAAGACTTGAGTTGAGGAGTCCGAATTTCAACATATTTCGTATATTTTGGGCGACGTATGGTTGGAGGAGAATTCAATTTCAGCATATTGCCAATTTCAGCATATTCCTTATTTTATTTATTTCCCCAAATAAAGAGTTGATTTGTTTTCCAAATAAATGGCTGATTTGTTTCCCAAATTCAGCTTTCCAAATAAGGAACAAATCAACTAGTTGCTAGTTTAGTATTTATTTATTTTTCTAAAGTTGTTTGCATTTATTTTCCTGATTATAAGGCATTAATTGCCTAATATTTATTCCCTTTTAGGTCTTAGATATTTTTAGTATAAAAGGGACCAATTGATGTAATTTGAGAATAGATTTTGGAATTGAAATAAATTTGAGAGAATTTTCTCTTTGGTTCTTCATAGAACTATGAACTTATCAAGGTTCTACCTTGTGGCGTTCAAACCTTGACTTATCACTCACCTTCTTTCTTATTCTTGAGTTTGGCGTCTACAACCTTCTTGATACCGTTGGTTCTTATCTCCATATAGATAATGGGTCGCGGTCCTTTTTATTTTCTTTGTTTATAAACTTGAATTAGAAAACGATCCTTCGTTACAATATATTGGTTCCGGGTCTCACTACTCTTGGTGAGGTTCATATCACCAAGAGACAAGGTTGTTCCCAAGGAAAAAGCAACCGCCCGATGTACTTTTCCTATCATCACAATTTCCTGCCCAATCTGCATCACTAAAGCCTACAATACTAGCATTAGTGATAAAGAGTACCAAATCCCATAGTTGGATGTCCCATTCACATATCGAATGATTATCTTAACTGAAGAAAGATGAGACTCATTAGGATCCGCTTGGTACCTAACACATACACCCACACTAAAGGAGATATCGGGCCTACTTGCGGTCAAATAAAGCAAGCTACCAATCATGCCACGATATAAAGTTTGGTCCACACTTTTAACACTAGCAACCTTGCTTAGCTTTAAAGTGGTACTCATGGGTGTATCACAATGTTTGGCACTTTCAAGGCCAAATTTCTTCACTAGGTTTTTGGAATACTTAGCTTGAGATATGAGAATCTCGTCATCCATTTGCTTAATTTGTAAACCTAGCAAGTAACTCAACTCACTAAAAAGACTCATCTCAAATTTATGAGACATGACATCAACAAATTGTTGGACTTTGGTGTCATTGGTGGAGCCAAAAACTATATCATCAACATAGATTTGAGCTATAAAGAGCTCATCTTTGTTTTTGTTGATTAATAGAGTCTTGTCAACACCACCCCTAGTGTAGCCATTGTCTATGAGATATTGGGTGAGATGCTCATACCAAGCCCTTGGTGCTTATTTTATCCCATATAAAGCTTTGTTGAGGTGATAGACATGATTAGGGTGGTGAGGATCTACAAACCCTTTGGGTTGCTCAACAAACACTTTCTCTTGCAGGAAGCCATTGATGAAGGCACTCTTAACATCCATTTGATATAATTTGAACTTGTGCAAACCAGAAATGGATAAAAAAAGCCTGATGGACTCAATCCTAGCAACTGGAGCAAATGTCTCATCAAAGTCAATACCCTCAATTTGAGAGTATCCATATGCTACAAGCCTAGCCTTGTTTCGCACAATGTTGCCATCCTCATCAGACTTTTTCTTATATACCCACTTTGTGCCTACCATAATTTTGTTCTTAGGCCTAGGAACCAGAGTCCAAACCTCATTCCTTTCAAATTGGTTAAGCTCTTCTTGCATGGCAAGAACCAAAAATTCATCTTTTAAGGCTTCATCAATTTTCTTGGGTTCTATTTGAGAGGTGTAATGTGTAGGTAATTAGATTAGCCATTTGATACCTAGTCCTAACACCCTCACTAACCTCTCCAATGATGTCCTCTTTGTCATGGATTTTCCTAACCCATGGAGCAGGTTCTTTGAGTTCAAGAGAGGAAGCCTATCAATAGGTTGTGTTATGTCATCATCATGGTTAGTATTTTTAACATTAGAGACATCAACAACCTTCTCCAAAGGGGAGTCATCAACTAAATCTACCTCCTTCTCACGGTCAATAGATTTGAGCCTAGTATCATCAATGACAACATTAGATGATTCCATTACGGTCCTAGTTCTTAGATTAAAACCTCCATAGGCTCTACTATTCAAGGCATAGCCAATGAAGATACCCTCATCACTCTTAGCATCAAATTTGCCAAGTTGATCACGGTCATTCAAAATGTAGCATTTGCTTCCAAAGGTGTGGAAGTAGCTAACCTTTGGCTTCCTACCTTTCCATAACTCATATGAGGTTTGCCTAGTGTGAGGCCTAAGGAAGACTCTATTTCCTCTGTAGCAAACCGTATTGACGACCTCGGCCTAAAGATTCCTAGAGACATTGTTGCTAAGCAACATCACGCGAGCCATTTCATGAAGAACCCTATTTTTCCTCTCAACAACTCCGTTTTGTTGAGGTGTCCTAAGTGCCGAAAACTCATGAGAAATGCCTAGACTATTGAAAAAGTTTTTAAAACGGGGATTCACAAATTCCTTCCTATGGTCACTCCTAATTCTCTTAATGCTTTTAATCTTAGAGTTCATTTCATTTTGAATTTTAGAGCAAAGCATTTTAAACTTGTCAAAAGTTTCAGATTTTTCTCTAAGGAAATAGGTCCAAGTGTACCTAGAGAAGTCATCTACACACACAAAAATGTATCTCTTTCCACCTAAACTCTCAGTTTGCATAGGGCCCATAAAATCCATGTGGAGAAGCTCTAGAGGTTCTTTGGTGGTTATATACTTGCCCTTTTTGTGCATACTTTTGGTTTGCTTCCCTTGTCGGCAAGGTCTACAAACACCAATAACCTTTTTTCCAAGCTTGGGAAGGCCTCGCACAACGTTGAACTTATCTAAGATTCTTAAATCCCTAAACTTCATGTGACCAAGTCTTTCATGCCACAACTCTATTTGTTCATCCTTGGACACATGACAAGACACACTTCTAGCCTCAAGACAATAGCAATTGTCACTAGACCTCATACCTTTTAGCAGGGTTTGTCCATTAGGCAAAATGATAGAACAATCATTTTTCCAAAACAAGACGGAGAGTCCATCATCACTAAGATGTGAAATGCTTATCAAATTGGCTTTTAGACCATCAACATACAAAGCATTGGACAAGGAGGGTAATGCAGGAATGGAAATGGTTCCATTTCCTTTGACCTTCTTTTTGGATCCATCACCAAATGTGACATTTCCTCCGTTCTCTATCACAAGAGTCTCAAATAAACTCTTATTTCCAGTCATGTGCCTAGAGCACCCACTATCCAAATACCAAAAATCACAAGAATGAGCTTTCAAAGCAATTTGTGCAACATGGCAAAGGTGGTCATCCTTTCTAATCCACCTAGGTGCAGTATTTTCCTTCCTAGTGGTAATTGTACATGGGCTCTAAATGTCCTAGGATCTTGCAAAGGTGTTCCACTTTTTCTAGTGACATGCATCATGGCTCTAGATGTTCTATGATCATGCATCATGGCTCTAGATGTCCTAGAAACATGCATCATGGCTCTAGCCATTTTCTTTTCTATCATGCTATCAATCCTACATAATTTAATATACCTATAGCAATTTGGTATAATGTGGCCATCAATAATACAAAAATGACATGCATGTAAAAAGTTAGGAATTATACCATATCCTTGAGGATGCATTGGAGCCTTCCCATGTCTTTATGGTTGTCTTTCTTGTTGTTGAGGAGCTTTCCTTTTTTGTTGTTGAGCAAAACTTGATTGCTTCCTTGGTTGAGCTTGCATGATAGGTGTCTTCTCTTTGTGAGCTATTTGTTGAGGGAAGTTAACTTGAGGAGCCCTTGTAGAATGTGCTTGAGGCGGGCTTCTTGGTGCCACCTTCATTTGAGCACTACTTGAACACTCTTCTAGATCAAGCTTCTTCCTAGGAGTTTGATGAGAAGGGGACCCATTAAAGTTCATGCTTCTTACAAAAGTGGTCTTGCATAGAGTAGAGGACATCTTGTCATCTTCAAACCAAAGCCCCTTCTTGTCACTTGGCCTCTTTCCAATATCTAGCATGTGGTTATGTTTTTTGGTGCTAGAGTTCATCTTGGCCAACAACTCTCTAGCATCTTCAAGTTCTTTCTTCAATCCTTCTTCACTCCTCTTAGATCTCTACAACTCTTCATTTAGTTGGTCAACTTGAGTTGAGAGGTCTAGGTTTTCTTCTTTCAATCTCTTGATATCATTCTTGTTCTTTAACCTTGAGCTCTCAAACTTAGCCATGTAGTCCTTGAGATCCATCATATCCATACTTCCATTTGTTGATTGTGATGAAGATCCATCAACACTTGATTAGTCTTCCTCTTGACTTTCATTCTCTTCTTTACTAGCATCTTTGCTCCTAAGAAAGGATGTAAATGCTATGAAGTTAGCCATGAGTTCTTCATCATCCGAAGACTCATCTCCTTCATTAGAGTTATCACTTTCACTCCATGTGGTAGCCATAACTTTTCCCTTCTTCTTGTTCTTGTGATTTGCACATTCTGGGGCAAAATTCCACCACATTTATAGCATTGGACTCCTTTCTTCTCGGTCTTCTCTTGCCTAAGCTCAAACTTCTTGAAGGGAGCCTTTTTCTTGAAGTATTGACCCTTGAATCCAACACCTTTCTTCTCGGACTTGTAGAATTTCTTGAACTTCCTTATTAACAAGGCCATCTCTTCATCCGAGTTATCACCTTCATTCTTCTCAACTTTGGAGGCTTTTAAAGCAATATCTTTTTGCTTTTTCGATGGTGTTGGGTTAGGATATTTCCTATATTCATAAGCTAAAAGCCTCCCAATCACTTCACTTGGCTTCATGTCATTGTAACCACTATTTTCTTCCAAAGTCGTCACATTAGACTCAAATCTATCGGGTAGAGATCTCATAATCTTCTGCTTGATCTTCCTATCCGAATAAGGATCACCAAGTTGATGACTTTGATTCACAATGTCCATCAACCTCACTTCGAAGTCATTGAAGCACTCGTTCTCATCCATCTTGAGTAACTCGAAATACGTTTGGAGAACTTGAAGCTTCGATTCTTTAACTACATCGGTTCCCTCATGTGCAACTTCTAGGATATCCCATGCTTCCTTAGCTATCCTAGTATTTTGAACCAACTTGTATTGGTTATCATCCATTGCACATAGGATGGCATGCATTGCCTTCTTATCCCACTTTGAAGCCTCAAACTCTTATGCATTCCACTGTGCCTTTGGTTTGAGTACATCATCTCCTCCATCTGCAGGAGGTGGAGTGTAGCCATCTTCAACTGCCATCCATTCCCTGTCATGAATTTGGCATATGTACGACTTAGTCTTTCCTTTCCAAGGGGCATAATTCAATCCGATGAGAAGTGGAGGTCTAGTGCTGGAAGCTCCCTCATTGCCATCATTTCCACTCATTGTGTTTATGAATGAATGATACGAATGCAAGTGTATGAATGGTCAACACAAACACACAAAATGTAACACACACCAAAATGAGCAAGGATCACCTATGTATGTCTATGAACCTGATCTGATACCGATTGAAACAAATATTATGGTGTGTAATATTAATCTAGAGGGGTCGTGAATAGATTTTAATTAATTTTTACCCAATTTTTGTTAAGAGTTAAATTGACAAAAATGCCCCTAATTAGTCACAATAATATCACAAGTGTAATAAGTGCGGAAATAATAAAAACACTTGAGATATATGTGGAAACCCTCCAAATGGGAAAAAACCATGGGCTGATGAGTGCGCCACACTAGAACCTCGAATCAACTAATGGCAAGGAATTAAAACCTAATCCTGGTTTAATCCACCACCACTACCTAATCCCGGTATAAGTGAACCTAGTTCATCTTGCTTGTGCTTTATGCTACCTACTCCCGGAAGCAACACAAGTCTTACTTCTCAATGAAGAGATAAAGTGTCCTAAATTAATATGTGACGATATTCAATGGACAAACAAGGCTAAGAAACCCTATATGTTTATCTAGGATAATGAGACGGCAATTAATGCAATCCTAGATATCAAGTGCTAAATGACATGTTCAAATAGCTTAGCTAAACATAGATCAATCAATCAAATGAAGCTATCACAATACAACACTCAATCATGTCATCACAACAATCTCTTATTTGTTTCTAGAAATATTCTAAGAGAATACAATTAATTAAAGAGATGGTTTAGCAAGCAAAACCACTTAACTTGTAAGAAGATAGTGAAGAGCTTACCAAACAAGATGTGATAAAGCAACCCTATCCATAGATGCACTCTAGATGAACTTAGATGATGCAAGATGAAGTTTTGATGCACATGGAATGCTTTTAGTGATTAAAAATGAGTTCTTGGAAGTGTTTTTCCTTTGAAATGTGTTCTAAGGAAAATATATGATATTTTGAACTCTTACATGACCTTAAGACAATGAGATATATATATATATATATGAGATCCGAACAAAGTGATGTCGTTTTGGAAAAAACGCTTCAGCTTCTTCATTGTGCGCTGGTGAGGTGCGCTGGACGAGTAGCGCACTGCCTAAAAAATTCAATAGGCGTTGGTCGAGTGGTGCAACACAAGCGTAAAACCACTAGAATGTTTACGGTGGTGTGGCTGCGCTAGTCGAGTAGCGAGCCACCAGCGCAAGCCCACTTTTTAAATCTTTGCACGGGTGCAGCAACGCATCCCAGTGGCGCAACACTAGCGACAGTCCACTGTGAATGTTGCACTGGTGGGGTACGCTGGTCGAGTAGCGCACCACCAGTGCAAGGCCTATTTTTCAACACTCTAATGCATAGAAACAATAAGCTCAAGAATGACGAAATTGCATCCTACTTTAATGCCTAGCATGACATAAGACTTTCATAGCAAGATGCAAATAGGTCAACAAGAGTCATTTAAACTAAAATGCACACAAGAAAACACTCAACATATATGATCAAGAGTTTTTCATGAATATGTGAGTGTGTGCAACTATCTCTTCAAAGTAAGTATGCATAAGAATTTTACCTTTGGTGCTTCTCCTCTTGAGGTCTTGAGAGTCTAAACTACCCTTACATGAACCCCAACAATGTGGTTGTTCACAAAATAAGCCAATCAACAAATGAGGAATTTTCAATGTCTAATAATCGGGAAGATAAAATTTTATTTATTAGGCATGGTTTGCATAGGGAGTCACTGGATAATATCCTAACGACTCTTGATGCACATCCTAATGAATATGTGCAAATGGAAATTGACCGATTATGGCCACAATTTCAAAAAGAACATGTACAATATAGTCTTGGGAATTTGACTTCAAAAGACCCTGTTTGCCAATTTATTAAAAAATTGGATGAGAAGCATATCCCCGACCCATAAAGGGCGTTGAAGCCGTTTCTGGACGTAAAACCAGAGGAAGATGTGAGCCACAATCAAAATACCAGTAAATATCTTTTTGTTTTTATTATCTTTTTCCTTCCGCATTTAATGTCTTTTGTAATTATTGTTGTTTACTTTTAATTTTTGAACCATTTGGATCTAATATCATTGACAAATACGCCGCCCTATACATATATGTGTATCATTGTGTTACCTTTTCAGAATCTATAAATACAAGATTTGTTTTCCTTTTTGCTTCAAGCACTCATAAACATTCAAAAGAAAAATTCAGAGAGTGCATTAATGGCGTCACCTTCAACTAAACGATTCACAAACATTTGTGTGTTTGGTGGCACCAATTATGGGAAATACAGAGAGTTTGTTGATGCTGCAACTCATCTTGGTAAGGTTTTGGCTGAGCGAAAAATACACCTAGTGTATGGAGGAGGTAACTTGGGATTAATGGGGTGTGTTTCACAAGCTGCACGAATTAGAGGTAGTCAAGATGGATGAGTAAGGAGATCTTTTAGATACTTCTAAGACGCATCTTTGTATTTCTTATGCATTTGTTTTTCCTCTCTTCTGACTATTCAAATTTATAAAATCTCTATTGTGATATCATTGATTAATCCTTTTGTTTATTAAGTCATCTTGACAAATTTTTCAAACTATTCTAGACACACACGCACATTGACACGTTATTATGTGCAGTAAGTTGAGATTTTACGATATTTAGTTCTGAAACATCATTCAAGGGTAACAACCGAAGGCAATGGTCTTGTTTAAAAATATATATAGTAATAATAATAATAATAATTTTGTGTGTTATGACCAAAACTCTTACTTAGTAGCCGGGCCTCATGCCTCAGTAAGCATAGAGTGTTCGAGAAAAACGGTGGAGTCTGGATAAGAATAAAGTGCAGTTCCGTAGCCTTTTTAACTCAAGCAATTAAGTTCGAGGGATGTCTTAACACCTAATGCCTTAAGACCAACTGGTTTGGGAGTCATTGACCCAAAGCTCGTTACACGGGTTAAACAGAAAGCTTAAGGGAATTGTACTAAAAAAAAGAAAAAAAAAACATCTGCAATCCGAGTAATTAAGCCCGTAGGAGTGTTTTAACACTTAATGCCCTAAAGCCAACTAGTTTTAGAGTCATTGGCCTAAAGCTCGCTACATGGATTAAAGATGGAATGTTTGTTTCCAATTTTGTTATATTAAAAAAAAAACCAAAAAAAAAAAAAGAAAAAATAAATAAATAAAACTACTACCTAAGGAAGAAGCCCTGATGAGATTTCGGAATGAAAATGTTGTTTGATTTCAATTGAATCTCATAGTTATCGTGTTGATCTTTATTGAGCACAAGAAAGTTTGATTGATAACTCAATTGATGACTGGTTGTCAAAGGGTGAGAAAAGAGGTATGGGAGATTTTGTCTATTTGGTAGTTTAGAGATTTGAATTTGAGTTTTTACTATTTTCGTTTTAGTTGCTAGGGACTAGCAATAAGCTGGTTGGGGGGTGTGATTAACACTGAAAAGTGTATGTTTACTAAGGGATAATATCGTCATTTTACACTTCCAATATGATTGATTCCCCAAATTAGACATAATTTCGTTCGCTCGCTTAAATAAATGTGTTGTGTAGTAATCAGTGTATTTTTCTTTGTATTTTAGAGGTAATTCGATCAATTCAGAATTATGGAGAAGTCAGATGGCAAAACAAGCATCGTTTTCAAGTTTAGAACATCAAAAACCTTAGGAAGGCCACAAAGGGCATTTTTTATAATTTTGACCATTCACTGTTCACAGTTGACTTTCACTGTTCCTGATGATGTGGCACATTCCTATTGGCCCAAACTGCTAGTGCACCATACACGCTGCTGCAGAGAATTATATTCTAGAAGCCGATGCACTGTTGACTATTCACTTCACGGATGAGTTACTGTTTACCGTTCGCTGTTCACTGTTCACTGTTCATTGTCACTGTTCACTGATGATGTGGTGAAATCTGGACGCTCCATTCTAAATTCATCATATGGTCAATTTTCATCCGTATTTTGTATAAATAGGGGGCCTCCCCCCTAATTCGGATGTTTTGAATCCAAATCTGATATTAGATTTATGAAATTCTCTCTCTTTTGTTATCAAATTCTCAGTTTAAATAAAATAGCTATTTTCTAGTTAAATTATGTCTGGCTAATTTTATATAGCTGGGGTCAAAGGTGATACTGTTGGTATGGAAAATATGATCCAATTTTGGTAAGTTTATTATTTTTATGCTTTCTCCCCTCTGATATTTGTAGAGTTTTTAACTCACTTTAGACAGACAGATATTGTCTAGCACAGTGAGTACTTTTACCCATATCTACCCGAGAGTGGTTTATCCCTTCTAATATTTGTGGAGTTTTGACTCACTGTAGACAGACATATGTTGTCTAGCACTGTAAGTACTTTTACCGATATCTATCAGAGAGTGGTCAGTGGAGTGGAATATCATCCCATTAATCTGGACTAAATACTAATAATTGGATCATATTCGAATTACCAACAGTGGATCCCTTAGCCCCTGTATTAATTTTAATTGATTTACATTTTATAACAAGCTTAATAATTATTAATTTAGATGATTAATTCTATAAGGACTAGTGAACAACCTCCATGTGGTTCGATCCGGTCTTACCGGTTAATTTATTACTATGACACTCTTATACTTGGGAGTAGGAACACTTCTTTAGGACGTGTCAGCAAGCTTTGATCCATGTAATAATCTTAGGAGGAAAGTGAAAAGCAACGAGGGTTTCAAGCAAGAAGCCCCAAGCCACCATGTCAAAAGCCTTAATCAAATCTACCTTTAAAGCTAACCTAGGGCAGCCAATATCCTTATGATAATTCCTCAAAAGCTCTTGCACAAGAAGGATGTTGTCCCCTATACTCCTACTAGCTACAAAAGCCGATTGGGGAGGGCTGATAATATCCGGGAGACAAGGTTTGATCCTATTGGCAATGATCTTGGCAATGATCTTACAGAGAGTGTTGGAACAAGATATTGGTCTAAAGTCTTTCATCGTAGAAGGGTTTGGGACTTTAGGGACCAACGTTAGAATCGTAGTATTTAGCTCTTTGAGAAGATGACACAACCTAAAGAATTCTTGGATAGCATTAATCACATCTTCACCAACAATGTCCCAAGTTTTCTTGAAAAAATGAGCGTTGAAGCCATCTGGACCAGGTGCCTTGTTAGGGTGGAGCAAGAAGCAAACCTCTCGAATCTCATCATTAGTGACATCTCTATCCATTGAATCGACGTGATCATTGGAGATGACATTATCAATAATATTGCTCAAAGTACCAATACCATGCCTAACAGGCATAGAGCAACCAAGAATATTATGAAAATGACGGATAGCTTCATTCTTGACCGGAATGTCACCTTTAATCAAGGAGCCATCATCATCAGTAATAGAGCGGATCTTGCATCTATTGTGTCTACCATTGATGGCTTTGAAGAAATAAGAGGAGTTGCGATCACCAGCCTTAAGCCATTGGATTCTAGATTTTTGCCTTAGAAGTTCCTCTTCAACTTGAAGTGTCGAATTATAATAGCTTATAAGCTCCTTTTCCCGATTTCTAAGGTTAGAATTAAGGGGCTGCTGATCAAGAAGGCGTTGACAATCATCAAGGGCAGCTTTGGCTTCAATCGATTTAATTGTCAAGTTGCCCACCTTCTCATTGTTAACGGTCTTAAGAACCTTCTTCAGATTTCTAAGCTTAGAACAAAGCTTGTACTGCATGGTGCCATGAACTTGCTCCAGCCAACACCTCTCAACCAAGGGGAGGAAATCTGCTCTATCCGTTAGAAAATTGAAAAATTTGAAAGGGCGATTTTTCTTAATACCTTACAACCCAAGCTTAACCACAGAGGGACAATGATCCGAATTGCTAGGGGGAAGGAAAATCGCTTCAGAATTCTCAAGCTTGACAAGTCAATCATTGTTGACAAGAACTCTGTCTAATTTCTTAGAGATACAACCGTTGCTTCTCTTGTTGCACCGAGTATGAAGAAAACCCGAAAAATGAATATTATCAAGCTCCGAAGCTTAAAGACAGTCATTGAACTCCTTCATAGCACCCGAAATTCTGGAGCAGCCCCCAATTGACTCACCCACACTCCTAAAGACATTGAAATCACCAAGCACAATCCAAGGAGAACCATGTTGACTTGAACACATACTTTGCCAAAGAGCCTTCCTTAATCTATCATCATTAGAGCCATAAACAAAGGAGATTCGAAACTGATCATTGGTGACCAAAATACAAGCATTACAATGGATGATCTGATTGGTTTCACTAATTTTAGTGATATTGAGAATTCTAGGATCCCAACCAACCCAAATTCTTCCAAGGCTATGACTAGTATAATTATCTATCATATCCCAATCTTTGAAAACTGAATTGGCAAGAAGAGTTTTCATATTGATTCTCACTCTTGTCTCAATTAAACAAACTAGACTGATTTTATGGTCAAGTAACAACTTCCTAACTTCTGATTGTTTAGGGGTGGAATTCATACCCCTAGTGTTCCAACATGCTAGATTAATCATCAAGAGGTTGAAAATGTGTTACCTTAGCTTGCGAGCTATTAACCTTGCCTTTCTTAGCAGTCTGTTTCTTCTTCTTCTTATTGCTAGAGGATACAGTGGGCCTGAAGAGCCATTTAACAGTGACACCATTGTTGTTTTTTATTTTTGAGTGCCGAAGAGGTTCGGAGAGGCCGTAGTAGGAGAATCAACATCAGTGCAGTGGTCATTGCACTGGTTCGGAGAGGCCATAGAAGGAGGATCAACATCATTACATTGGACATGCCTCTGGTCATTGCATTGGTCATTGCAGCTATCACCATCCTCAACAAGAGTTGCAAACTTGTTAGAGGTATCAACAGCCCCTTCTATAGAGAGGTCTTGGCATTGGTCATGGTTAGGTAGGTAGGATGGATGGACACGAAGAAGGCTCATTTTCAGTTTTAAAAGTGGAAATATCTTCATCATCTTTCAAGGAGCCAAACGGAGGAGGTTCCATGCATGCTTGGGAAGAGCAACCCGTGGGAGCATCTCGTTTATTGACTCTCCTCCATTCTTGATTAAGCTTAGGAGCACAAACATTTTCAGATGGGGAAGTAGAGGCTTAAGCTTAGGGCAATTAGTAATAGAGTGCCAAATGACTTTCATTCAGCATAATTTTTTGGTTTCCATTGGTATTCCACCAAGATTTCCATGTTTTCTCCAAGCTTTGGGTTTGAACTATCACCCATAAATAGGTCAAAGGAATCAACAAGGTCACAAGAGGCATAAATTTCAATACAAACCCTAGAAAAGGAAATTCTCTTCATGGATTCAGTTAGGCTATCAGCATAGAGGAACTTACCAACCGCACTAGCAATATGGCTTAACCCTTCTTCATTCCAGTATTCATGGGGAATGTTGAAGAGCTTAACCCAAACCAAAATTTTAGAGTAGGAATCTTTAGATAGATTGAGCCTAGGATGCCGCTTTTTGAGGATCACCATCCTTCATGCAAATAACCAAGGGCCAGCCTCTAACACATTAAAGCAAGCTTCATCATCCGAGAACTTAAAGAAGTAGAATCCCTTATTGTTAGCTAGAACTTCCAACAGGCCATGATTGCCCCAAGTACACATGGCTATGTTGTTAACTAGAGAAAATGAGAGCTTTTTCTCAATAAAATAATCCGCCAAGCAGTTCTTCCATGCTTTAGAGTCATTCTCTGCAACTTCTAAGGGAGAGAAGACACACTTCCTTTTTCAACTATGAAAGGGCTGGTAGTATTTAAGAATCATAGGCCTACTAGAGGGGGGATCTATAAGTGGGTCATGATTAGAACCTTTCAGCACATTACTATAAGAAATAGGGCTCTTTTCAGAAATTATAGGAGGCAATTATCCTATAGCATTGCTAGAATATTTAGTCACCAAATAAGTAGTGATAGAAATACCTTTATTATGGGGCAACACAAAATTGCTTAAAGAGGAGACCTCCTCTAGCTGGACCTTTTGACCTTCAACAATTGCGTAGGGACAAGCTTCTCCTTTAGAGGTAGGCTTTTCAACCATACAAAAAAAGGAAAAAGGAACCTGGTATAGCTGGGCAGGTCTATGGACATCTAGGGTAGGCTTTTCAGACCTATTACATTGATCCATGGTCCCTTTCATCTTCCCCAACTCGTTCTTGAGACGTGCAACAAAGCTTGAATTTGCAAAACCTCAATTGTTGCCTAAATTGGCTGTAATTGTTGCCTAAATTGGCTGCAATAGTTGAGGTTTGTGGGCTGCTTGATAGGACCCCTTTAGCTTCAGCAACAACAGCTCTATTGAGAGTACTATGGCAAGTTCTTGCATGGTTGGTAGCATTATTAAAAATGAGCTTGGGTATGCTAGAACAATGCCCTCTTTTGGAAGACCCATTGATGTACTCAATAGAGTCATTAGCTTTTAAAATAAAAGAAACTCTAGCTGAAGAAACTATGTGGGGGGAGGGTCATTTTGTAAGGAAAGGAAGAGAGGCAGTACACTAGAAATGGAAGAATAAGGTGCACCCGGGAATGGTGGATTTTCCATGGTAGGATCAGGTGGGATGACCAAAGAGTTGGGGGTAGAAAGCCTTTTAGAACCAAGGCAAGGAAGAGATGGATGTTTAGGAGAGGGATTCATGGATGGAGAAGAAGGTTTGATGGAACCTAAGCAAGGAAGAGATAAGTGTTTAGGTGAAGAAGTCATGGATGGAGAAGAATCCACCATGAAAATGGGTTTGGGATTAGAAGGAGGCAGCAAAAAATTCTAGAGAAAAGGAGGAACATCTCTCTTTAGACTTCTTCTTTTTTCCAAAAATAAAGTATTAGAGGTCTCTTAATCTCTCGATAGAGATTCTACTTTGGACTCTAAGAAACCTACTCCTTGGGTTAGACATCTTCACAACAAGAGTGATATCATTGGAAATGTGAATGAAGGTGTTAGTACTAGGCATCAATTAGCAAATCAAATTAGCTACTTGTTACACCTCTAAAATTGAACTCCAAAAGGTTGATGAATCTTTAAGTGATGAGTTTTGGGTTCTTGCTATGCAAGAAGAGCTAAATCAATTTGAAAGAAATGAGGTTTGGACTCTAGTTCCCAAGCCTAAGAACGCTAATGTGATAGGCACCAAGTGTATCTATAGGATTAAATTCGATGAGGATGGCAACATTGCACGGAACAAGGCTAGATTTGTAGCATAAGGGTACTCAAAAATTGAGGGTATCGACTTTGAGGAGACTTTTGCTCCTGTTGCCCGATTAGAGTCCATTAGGCTTCTCTTATCCATTTCTTGTGTGCACAAGTTTAAATTGCATCAAATGGATATTTAGAGTGCCTTCCTAAATGGCTTCTTGCAAGAGGAAGTGTTTGTTGAGCAACCCAAGGGGTTTGTGGATCCATACCACCCCAATCATGTTTATCGTCTCAAAAAGGCTCTATATGGCTTGAAACAAGCACTAAGGGCTTGGCATGAGCGTCTCACTCTTTATCTTGTTGACAATGGCTACTCTAGAGGAAGTGTTGACAAGACTTTGTTCATCAAGTGTACTAAAGATGAGCTATTTATAGCTCAAATTTATGTTGATGACATCGTTTTTGGTTCCAAAAACAACTTGAAAGTTTAACAATTTGTTGATGTCATGACTCGTGAGTTTGAAATGAGCACGGTTGGTGAACTCAATTAATTCCTAGGCTTGCGAATCAAGCAAATGCATGATGGGATCTTCATATTCCAAGCTAAATATGCTAAGAACCTAGTGAAGAAATTTGCCATTAAGAATGCCAAGCATTGTGACACACTTATGAGTACCACATTGAAACTTAGCAAGGATTCTAGTGGAAAAAGTATGGATCAAAGTCTATATCGTAGCATGATAGGAAGCCTGCTATACTTGACTACTAGTAGGCCCGATATAGCATTTAGTGTTGGCGTGTGTGCAAGGTATCAAGCCAATCCCAAGGAATCCCATCTCTCCTCCGTGAAGAGAATCATTCAATATGTGAATGGGACATCTAACTATGGGATATGGTACTCTTTTGACACTAATGCTAGTTTAGTTGGCTTTAGTGATACAGATTGGGCAGGTAATTATGATGATAGGAAGAGTACATCAGACTGTTGCTTTATCCTAGGGAACAATCTTGTGTCATGGTTTTGCAAGAAGCAAAATTTCATATCATTATCCCCAGCCCGAGGTCGAGTATATAGCCGTTGGGAGTGCTTGCACACAACTCTTATGGATGAAGCAAATGCTTGTGGATTATGGCATTGAGCAAGGTACTCTAACCCTTTACTGTGATAACATGAGTGCTGTTAATATTTCAAAAAATCTTGTCCAACATTATGGAACCAAGCATATTGATATTAGGCATCATTTCATTAGAGAGCTAGTTGAGAGCAAATGCGTTGCACTTAAACATGTAGGCACATATGATCAACTAGCGAACTTGTTTATAAAACCATTAGATTCAACTAAGTTTAAATCTCTTAGTAGGTCTATTGGGATTTGTCATATGCATTGATGAGTTTTGGTTTTTTACCCATATGGGGAGCTCAAGCAAAGAGAGCGAACTTGCATTCTAATAAGCAAAAAATTATTCAATTTTATGCTCTTTAATTAATTGGTTGAGTATCTTGGATGCATATATTATTATATGACTTTTTATTCAATAAGTGTGTTAATAGCAAAATTTGGCTAGGGACCAAAGAAGAATTTTCCACTTCCTAGCCTTCCTGTAAGGGTCCGAATTCGGGCTTATATGACGGGGTGTCAAGGTCCCCGAGGTCGAGCTACCACGAGGTCCCACAGGAGCAAGACGAGGTCGCCCATACCATCTGAGCATCTTGCACATCTCCAGGCTTACCAAATAAAGCCCGACAAGACCGCGTCAAGCTTCTTATACCAGGATAAAGCCCGAAGCTAGGTCGACATGAAAGGACCTGGGTCCCCCGACATCAAGGTAGCTCGTAACACTCTCCTAGAGCTTGCTACTATCTTTACTTTCACTAGGAGACCTTCAAGGTGCCGAACTTGTCTTGCAAAGGCACTCCTGCCTCGTCGGGGTATAATCTCGACATGTCCGAGCATAAAAGGAAGAAGCCTATAAAGCCCTATCGTCACCAAAAGTGCCAAGATCCACTGTAGATCCTGGTATGGTTAAATCAATTAGCAAGAGCAGTACTCGAGCGTACTTCTCCACCCTTCCAGAAGCGAGCCAAGGTCGCCTATTTATGGTAAACACCTTACCAGGGCCTGCTAGCCAAGCCTGCTACCTTGCTAGGAAGCCTGCATAATTAGGTCAGGCTCCACGATAAAGCTTAGTGTAACTGAACCAAGCTCCCAACTACAAGGTTGGAACCCAATGGGATATTTTTCCCCTTAAATGGTTAGCACAAGCTCCATGGGAAGACCAACATCTAGCTCCGTGACAATCGAGAGGTCCTCGGGGGACCCTGCCAGTGTACAGGATCCTAGGGTACCCCACCCTCAAGGAACATCAAATGTCACCTCAGGTAACCTCCATGAAGTACCTCTCCAAAGTGACATGCAGAACTAGAGCTCTCCTCTCGGCAAAGTAGGAAGAGACGATTGACTTCCATGACATTTAAAGTACCATTAATGAGGTCAACAACATTAATGAAGGCAGTCAACCCAGTTAATGACATGATCAACACTATTAATAAGAGAATATTCAACTCTTTAATGGCCATCATTAGTCAAAGAGTCCAAAGAGGAAACAAATACCTTTTCCTCCAAGATATCCGCCACAACCGATTATTGGGGGTCAACCATAACAGAAAATCCAGCTTATCAAGGAAAGAAGAGTCCGAAGAGGAAACAAACACATCCCCTCCGAGATATTAGCCATGATCCGATCAACTATATTAAAGAAAGAATCATACTCAATAAGGAGAGAAAGATTGAAGAATCCTGGACTTGCACGCCAAGGCAGTCACCATTTATAAATATGCCTGTAAAAGGCATAGAAGAGGGCTCTGATCAATGACAGAAGACAGACATGCTTCGTTTAAAGATCTCTCGACATCATCAAGGTATGTATTACCTTTACCTAGAATATACCGGTATCGGTCTACATTCGACCACCATTGTAAGCTCTCTGGAGCAACTACGTTGTATTACTTCACCATTCTTGTAAGCTATCCAGAGAATTCTCTGATATATACATAAGGAAGGGTATTCCTCCTTCCTCCGGATACTGCCTTGGGGTTTCTCAACATGTGATCATTCGTAATGCTTTTTCCCCCTTGGTCAGTCCATCTCCCTCTACAAAAGACTTGTGTATTTCCTATTATCTATTGTGTTACGCATATGTGTATGCGGGCTAGGAACCGAACTCATTGGTCCTAGCTCGCTAATGTTTCTTATATGAGATCAGGAAACAACAACGAAGACCTAAGGAAACGAAGCTAGATTCCTACCCCGCTAAGCATAGTGCTCTTATCCTCTCATCTATACGCCAAAGTCGCACGTCAAGATGAGGAAAAACCACCCAGACCAGCTTGAAGGATGTCGATGAGCTCTCCCGCATCATCTCTGTGGAAGAATTTGAGCTCTCTAACATTAGAGCTAGATAAGCCCCCCTCCTTACTTGTTATCTAGATCGGGGAATTATAAGAAGGAATCGGGCTCCAGAACCGAGCTCTGGGTACCATGATGGGCTTTGACCCCGATAGAGGACCAGGATCAGGATCAAGATCAACAACTTCGTACCAGTAAAGAAACCTCAAGCTCCCTCATTTTCTGTCTACCATAAATTTCGAAAGAAAGGATGTCTCCACTCCTACTTATTATGAAGCCCGACAAGTGGGATGACTCCTTTCCTACCTACCTCGAAGCTCGACATAAAGGATGACTTGTCTCCTACCTACAACGAAGCCCGATAGGTAGGATAACTCCTCGCCTACTTATCGCGAAGCCTGACGAGTGGGATGACTCCTCTCCTACCTACCACTCCACTCAATATTCATTCGAGATCAGGTCAGGTATCAACGATACCAACCCTAGCCACCACCTCCGTGGTAGTGGCCTTGAGGGTGTTAACAGGGATTTCTCATCCTAAACAAATTTCCACACCCCTTTTGAAAGCCTCTATGTCTCTACATGAGTATCATTGTACTATCGAGGTAACAGATTCATTATTCATGGAATATCATTTACTATATACGATGTCTTTTCTCCATACTTGTCTATATCGCCTATGCATCGCATATGGTGCTCATTTATCATTTAACGAGTTTCGTTCATAGTGGAGCAAATATGGTACGTGGGATTTCTGGTGGAACCAGTTCATTATGCTGCTCCTATGAAGAGAACCTGTTCAGATAATCATAGAGCTCCAATTTAGTAGCTCCCCACTTAAATATCTCCTATATAGTTGAACCATTCTGATACATCGAGAGCTCCTATACAGTAGAACTGCACATCTCCTTCTTTTATACAGCAGATTCACTTCACCACCAGTATATAACTTATCCAGCAGATCCACTGGCTTCCACCTGTTCATACGAATCCCTTCATGCCTCTAGGTCCGTCCTTTGTAAGCTCCTAGGTAGAGGTAGCAGATCGACCTATGAATCTAAAAAGCCAACTCAGTTGTGTAGCTTCTAGAGCAGCACGACCAGTAGAATATTAGTGGTTCCACGCCTCATGCACCAAGGCCTATCAACGCCCAAGTGAGCCACAGAACTCTCGAATCATTCCAGCAGGGTCCAAAGCCCTCTCTCAGTTACTGGGGACTTCTAGGATCCCGAGTATGCATCTGGACAAGTACCTCCAGTGGATTCGCTCCTTGTTTACCAGGCCATACGCTGCCCTAACAAGCCAACGAAGCCCGATCCGATCAAGGAGCTCTTAGAAGCTTCCCACATTTGGCAAGGCCACCTACGTGCCTAAGCAAGCTTCTAGAGCAGTAGCATCGCTACAAGACTGGTGGCTTCGCTCTATATGTACCGGGTCATTTATCACCCTAACAAGCCACTGAAGCCCAATCTGATTGAGGAGAGCCCAGAGGTTTCCCACTCTTGGTAAAGCCTCCTACATGCCTAAGCTAACCTCTGGAGCATCAGCCTCACTGTAAGGCCAAATGGCTCCTCACCTTTTATACAAGGCCTGTCAATGCCCAAGTGAGCCACTGAACTCTCGATTCATTCCAGCAGAGTCCAGTGCCCTCTCTCAGTTGCTGGGGACTTCTAGGATCCCCGAGCATACATCTGGACCAGTACCTCCGGTGGCTTCGCTCCATGTTTACATGGCCATTCGCCGCCCTAGCAAGCCACCAAAGCCCGATCCGATCGAGGAGCTCTTAGAAGCATCCCATATTTGGTAAGGCCACACACGTGCCTCAGAAAGCTTCTAGAGCAGTAACATCGCTACAAGACCGGTGGCTTTGCTCTATACGTACTGGGTCATTCATCGCCCTAGCAAGCCACCGAAGCCCAATCTGATCGAGGAGAGCCCATAGGTTTCTCACTCCTGGTAAGGCCTCCTACATGCCTAAGCTAACCTCTGGAGCAACAGCCTCACTGTAAGGCCAAGTGGCTCCTCACCTCTTATACAAGGCCTGTCAACGCCCAAGTGAGCCACTGAACTCTCGATTCATTCCAGCAGGGTCCAGAACCTTCTCTCAGTTGCTAGGGACTTCTAGGATCCCGAGCAGGCATCTGGACAAGTACTTCCAGTGGCTTCACTCCATGTTTACCAGGCCCTTCGCCGCCCTAGCAAGCCTTAGAAGCCCGATCCGATCGAGGAGCTCTCAGAAACTTCCCATATTTGGTAAGGTCACCTGCGTTCCTAAGCAAGCTTCTAGAGCGGTAGCATCACTACAAGACCGATGGCTTCGCTCAATACGTACCGGGTCATTCATCGCCCTAGCAAGCCACTGAAGCCCGATCTGATCAAGGAGAGCCCAGAGGTTTCCCACTCTTGGTAAGGCCTCCTACATGCCTAAGCTAACCTCTGGAGCAACAGCCTCACTGTAAGGCCAAGTGGCTCCTTAATTCTTATACAGGGCTGATCAACGCCCAATTGAGCCACTGAGCTCCTGTTTCGTTCCAGCATGGTCCAGAGTTTTCTCTCAGTTGGGGGCTTATTGAAATCCCAAGTATGCCTCTGGACCGGTACCAGACATATTGCCCATCTCCATTGATATAGGGTCATCTATTGCTCAAGTAAGTCACCACTCATCCTAGAGGGGTCCAAAGTCTTCTTTCAGTCACAGGAAACATCTAGACTCCCGAGCATGTCTCCAGACAGTTACTAGGCTGGTGTCTTCTCTCCACTTGTATAGGACGGTCCCGATCTACCTCCCTGGGCCAGCTTCCACCACTTTGGTTGGATCAACTTCAGTTGGCCTTGACCTCCATCTCCTCATTTGGATTAATCGAGATCTCTTCTACTTCTCTTACCTCTCCTACCTTGGTAACACCAATCTGGATTTCTACTTTGACAGATTCCTACCTTGTCGAGACTTCCACTTGCTTAGCTATCCGAGCCCTCCCGACTCTAGCTAAGACTTCCAATTGCTCAATCCAAAGAATCACTCTAAGATATGAGACTTTCAACCTTTTCACAAGGCATCTAAGTTATCATGAATGCAAAACGCAAACAAGCACTCAACATAGAAAATGATGATCAATATATTCTATGGACATGCAACTAGATAGCTAGATTATGCTTTCAAAGAACAATCACTAATGTATCTAGATAGCCTAAGCATGTTATCAACTAAGAACATAGATATGAAGATATATAAACCAATTGAATACAACCTATTTCTTAGAAAATAAAATTAAATCTAGAAATAGTCAATCAAGCATAAGAACAAAAGATTTCTATAAGCAATTTCTTGTTTATCAAGTTTAGCACAAATCATTCAATCTATCACAAATCTAGCTAAACTTGAAAATCAAATCAACAAACCACAAAATGATATCAAAATCATCATAGTCATGCTTCTTAATCAAATAGCATCAATCAATAAAAAGATCTAAGAAGAAAACTAAGAAGAAGATGATTTTACCAACAAGGATAAAAATCATGAACTGAATATCTGATCACTACCAAGATTCTAGTCATCCTTTGGTTCTATAAATGCTTGGGGTTTATATAACTCTTCAAGACACTCGAAATAGGTTTTTGAATCAAGTGATTCGGAGTATAAATGAAGAAGTTATCACAAAAACAAAAATCAAAATGTTGAGAGAAAATTCTGCACTTGTTCTTCAAATTCGATTTTCTCAACTTTTTCATTCTTTTTTTAAGAATGGAGGGAAGGAGAAGTCTTAAAGAGAGAAGACCCAAAAGACCAAAAAGCCCCTATGATTTAGTGCCTCCTTGAGATGAAGTATGGGAATCTTGGGGCAGAGAAGCTTTGGGGTCGAGATGGCCACGCGCCATCTCGGGAAGGTGCTCAATGATGGCTTAAGCCATCACACCTCTTCCCTTGCGCTCCTCTCGCTTTCTTTGGCCTTCAAATATTGAATTCGAATCTATTTGAAGATTACAAACCTGTAATACTTCACAAACATGGACATATAAGATACTTAACCCAGAAATTAGGAATTTGACTCGATATACGAAGACGAAGACAATGTATGCAACATGAGTTGAAAGTGTAGTATCTTTTGACTTAGAACTCAAAATCAATAGTATGAGTAACCGAAATGACCAGAACTCAATCATGAATGATTTAAGACTACAATCAAGTTCATTAGCCATGTTTTACAAACATATACACATACTAACACATTTCACACTAGAATACGAACTATATAGAGATAGTCTCCAGTCATGCATTCTCCAAAGCATGTTAATTTCATACCAATGCATTAGCATTCATCTTCAAGTGTGTGAATGTGTTATAAATGAAACATACCGATGCAGGGACACAAATGTATGAATTGTGTGTATGTGCGTATTTAATGGTGCACAACTATGCAGGGACACATATTTATGAGTTGTGTGTGTGTGCGCTTACGCCTCGCAAGAGGAAGAAGAATCTCGATACCTTAGCATCCAAGAATAGTACCAATCCTCTTGAAGACAAAATTTGCATCATGAGTAGTTGCTTGTCTTGCTTAAAGCTCTTATCATCTCAAACCACCTAAGCAACTAACATTACAAAGAAATGAAGTTTTGTTATGGAATCAAGCCAACACAAATCTAAAACCTAATAAAGAGGAAGCTTGCAAAGCACCATTACCACTAAAGAGCACCAACACTGTCATTTTAGGCTCCAAAAAAAACCTAGGAAGGACAGATCAAGCTCCTAGCACCAAGACAGGAACATAGATGCACCTCGCCATTCAAGATAGCAGATCAAGCTCCTAGCACCATGGATGTGTTATAAATGATACATAACGGTGCAAGGACACAAATGTATGAATTGTGTATATGTGCACATTTAATGGTGCACAACTATGCAGAGACACATATTTATGAGTTGTGTGTGTATGCGCTTACGCCTTGCAAAAGGAAGAAGAATCTCGATACCTTAGCATCCAAGAATAGTACCAATCCTCTTGAAGACTAACTTTGCATCATGAGTAGTTGCTTGTCTTGGTTAAAGCTCTTATCATCTTAAAGCACCTAAGCAACTAACATTACAAAGAAATGAAGTTTTGTTATGGAATCAAGCCAACACAAACCTAAAACCTAACAAGGAGGAAGCTCGCAAAGCTTCATTACCACTAAAGAGCGCCAACACTGTCATTTTAGGCTCCAAAAAGAACCTAGGAAGGAC
This sequence comes from Dipteronia dyeriana, assembly GCA_032871835.1. Classification (NCBI taxonomy): domain Eukaryota; kingdom Viridiplantae; phylum Streptophyta; class Magnoliopsida; order Sapindales; family Sapindaceae; genus Dipteronia; species Dipteronia dyeriana. Next base: position 35,916,954 of record CM065295.1, on the reverse strand, counting down.
AGATCAAGCTCCTAGCACCAAGACCGAAACATAGGTGCACCTCGTCATTTAGGATAGCAGAAACCATATTTGACGACCTCCATGATGCATCTCACTAGGGCAGCATACGGGGTCACATGCACTCTCCAACGAGCATTAAAACACTACATATGTGCAAGACAAGTGATTGAGTCCAAAGAGAAAACAAACTTATCTCACTCTAAGATATTCTCATATCCGTTATCGAGCCAAAGTTAATGATATTTAAAATGAAATATCCCACCTGGTAAGGAGGGATTTGATTCAGAGATTCGTGGTGAGAAGATGACGGGTTTAACCTAATTAGACCGTGTATAAAACATGCCTAGGCAGGCATGAAGAAAGAAAAGGTTTTTTGGACGACGCAAAAGTAGAGAAAAAGAATATTCGCCAGTAGGGAAGAGAGGTTTATTCTTGTCTAAATTCTATTCATAGAACACGGCATTCGTTTTATCTACTTCTCGACAGGTACGAAGCTGCCACCCTATTGTACCCAAGAGAGATTGAGAGTTTTCGAGTGATTTTTATATATCACCTTTGATTCGTCTGTTTTAACAACAACAATAAGATTTACTTTAAATATCTTGTCCAAATGAACTTAGCTGATGCCGATGTGGGTAAGAGGACCTTCTGCAACAATAGTCCCAAAGCCCCCCGAAGCTCGAGAAGCCGAGGATGCAAGTGGCGGAGCAAAGGAATCAGGTATGCTAATCACGGGGGTAGCAGAAGTAGTTGTGACAGCATGAATGGCAGCCAGGGTAGAAGTAGTGGCTGCTATAACATCTACAGGAGGGGCGGTGGTTCTCTTGCCTCGAGCGTTAGAAGACTGAGATACGAAGGCCTTAATCAAGAAAGAAGGCAAGGCAGAGGCAAGTGGAACCCTGGCTGGAGCGGATGGCCCACCTTTCTCCAAGGTGGCCGAGGAGGTCCACCGAATTTGTCTGGCAGAAGAAGGGGGTGTGAGCACACTGGACTTCATGGGTAGCTAGAGTAACAACATAAACTATTAAAAAAAGCAAAAGGGGAAATGAGTCAGAATCAATGCGACTAGCTTAAAGGAAATGAGCTAGTTCAAATTTCTCTTTCTTACTGGGTGAAGTAACAGAGATGTGCAGGTATCGATTCATCCTGTAGGGATCAAAGGAGTTAGCAGTGGAAAACTTCAGGTTCAGATAATTGAGGGAGATGATAGTCTCCAAAACTGTATCATACTTAATGGGCAAAGAATCACTGTCCCACGAGGGCTTATCGTTAAAAGCAGTAGGAACCTTGAATTCATGCCTGCCGATGAAAATCGAGCTTCCCCAATCACCTTATACCAAAATCCATTATTTTTTCCTTACGGGGTCTTTCTTGGAAGCACTCAGAACGATGAAGTTAAGCTTGTTCATAGCTTTCACGTCGAACTAACTTCTTGGGCCGTTGAATAGATAGTCAATTTGGATGATGTATGTTAGTTCTTCCGCTTTGAGCTCCGTGGCCACTCTGCTAAACTCACACTACTCCCTTCACGGCTCAGTGAAGCTAATTAGATGTCTCCAAAAGCCTGGGGTTAATTGAAGAAAGGCTAGTTGCACTGCGTTGAGAGCCCGTCTGATCGAGGGGTGAAGAGGAAGCCTAGCCTTGTTCTCGAGAGTTACGATGTGGATCAGGAGCACCCCTTTAGGAGGGGAAAAGACATTATAGTTCTTGGAAGGAATGAAGATGGTGATGATGTCAGTAATGTCGTACTTGACCTTTAAATGACTAATCAACTTCGAATCAGTTGTAGAGTCAGGAATGACCTTAAAATCGCAGGAAAGAATTTCTTTCGGAAGGGCGAGCTCCCTATGAGGGGCATTAGAAGCCTAGACCGAACCCTTACCAATCGCTCTGTTGCCAAAGTCACCATTCAAATCTTCGTCAGCTAGTTCTAACGAATTCTTAGGTTTGTTCGAGAAGCCATTCCCTATTGAAACATTCTGCCCCGAGTGGCAGCGTGAAGGAGGGGATTGACCGTCCCTGCTGTTATTACGGCTTTGCTTTCCATGAGCGAGACTGAAGACCTCGTCGCCCTCTATCAAGAGGTCGACTGTATCACGACTGGAGTTCGATATGGTTACAAGAAAATTTTGAGTTTTATGAGTGGAAGAGACGTAGAGGAACTTCTTGTGAAGATAAAGAGAGAGAAAAAAGCTTTTGAGGATTTCAAGTTTGAAGGACAGAAAAACGTGAAGGAAATAAAGAAGTGACTAGGTTTAAATAGGGTTGAATGACACAGTAACCAGTAACTTCAGTCACGAAAGCAAGCGTAAAGGTAAGATCATCGAAGATTGCCAAGATTCTTAGGGACTAACATGACATGGCCATTTTTGTTTGAAAATACCCCATTCCTTGCTCACCATGTTTCACTTGAATTAAATGAAAGGATTCCCTCCCGGATTCTGGCAACTAAAGAAGAGGGGAAATTTCCCAATTAAAATAGAAAATCTGACTCCAACCCCAATTCAATCACTGGTGTCAAAGTCAGAGGGGACTTCTGTTAAAAGCCAAATTCAGTTAAGGACGAAAGGAAAATTTTCCACTCTCCAAGCAAGGGTTCATATCCAGGATCACACAGTGGTGTACCAAGGTTCTTGGGGTCGAGCTACCATACAACCTCGCAGAATCAAGGTGAGGTCACCTACATTATAGGAATACCTCAGGTAAAGCTCGATGTGATCAAATCGAGTTCCTTACATAGGAACACGAGGCAAGGCCGAGAGGGGAAGAACAAAGCTTCCCGAGGTCGAGATATCTCGCCACCTCCCCAGAAGCCAGCTTCCATTTTCGCTTGTACAGTGGGACCTTTAGGGAGTCCAGTTCATTCTATAATATCTTTTTGTTTCGTCGAGGGAAGAACCGAATATATCTAAATAGGTAGGAGGAAGCTCGTAAAGCTTCGTTACCACTAAATAGCGCTAAAACGGTCATTTTAGGCTCCAAAAGGGACCTAGAAAGGTCAGATCAAGCAGGTAGCACCGAGATTGGATGATAGATGTACCTCGCCATTCAAGATAGCATGCGCCATATTTGTTGACCTCCGTGATGCATCTCACTAGGGCAGCATACGGGATCATATTCACTTTCCAACGAGCGTTAAAACACTACATACGTGCAGGACAAGTGATTGAGTCCAAAGAGGAAACAAACTTATCTCACTCTAAGATATTCTCAAATCCGTTATCGAGCCAAAGTCAATGATATTTAAAACAAAATATCCCGCCTGATAAGGAGGGATTTGATTTAAAGATTCGTGGCGAGAAGATGGCGGGTTTAACCTAATTAGACCGTGTATAAAACACGCCTAGGCAGGCTTGAAGAAGAAAAAGGTTTTTTGGACGATGCAAAAGTAAAGAAAAAGAATATTCGCCAGTAGCAAAGAGAGTTTTTTTCTTCCTTAAATTCTATCCGTAGAACACAGCCATTGCTAGATCTACTTATCGACAGGCACGAAGCTGGCACCCCCATTGTTCCCAAGAGAGATTGAGAGTTTTCGAGAGATTTATATATGTCACATTTGATTCGTCTGTGTTAACAAAAACAATAAGATTTCCTTTACATATCTTGTACGTAACGTCACCTATTTGAATCATTCCCCGAATTACACATAGAAACCTTGTACCGAATGTACCACCCCTTACCGCAACCTTCTAGGTAGTGGCCTCAAGGGTGCTAGCTAAAATTCCTCACCCCGAGCGAATTTTTAGTTAACAGTTACGTTAGCGAGATAGTGATTGAAAGTGCCACCCATTATTTTGTTACCATTTTGTTGTATTCATTGTTTCATTTGATCAATAATATCTTCATTCACACCCATATTCCTTCCATTAACCACGCCCATTACTATATGTGAAACCGGTACTTGAGGTACCTTTCCTGACCGCGATTCACAATAGCCATGGTCATGAGGGTTTAACTGAAATTCCTCTCCTATAGTGAATTTTTGGTTAACAATATTACTATTTTAGATTAATCCATGTGTCTCTAGTTTATTTTCTAATACTTTCTATCAACTTTTTCCTTTACAAAAATTATTTCCTTCGTTTAAATTGTATTAAATTTTATAATTAAAATGAATGGATTATAATGATCCCACAACATTTAGACACCAAATTTAAATAAAGTAGCATTATTCTTAACATATTATTAATTGAAAGGCTATAAAATTGTACAAAAATTTGTATTCACCGATCCTTCCTTCCTCCCTCCCCCTCACACACACACACACACAATCATTTTCTCCTATGTGCGCATTGGTATAAAATACATCAGCATTTCGTATGGGCTATAGATTATGAATAAGTACTAACAAGTCTATACAGATTGAATAAAAAAATTGAATCTAATGGTCCACATGCAAGAAAGTGTGCATTGTATGATCCCGCACATAACCTCTTAGCAGAGCTGATACGGGCTGTACATGTATGTTGTTAACAACCATTTTTACCTAGGGTCCAAAGATGAATTTTTTGATATACCAAATACCTGGTAAGGCCTACTCAGTAGAATCTAAATCGGGACCGATACCAAGATACCATGAATGTTGGATACCATGGACCGATAAGAAGTTAACACCACCTCTCACATACTACTAGTTATCAAGCAGAACCGGTACCTCTTACCTGGTACCTTATGTCTGGAACCTAGGTACCATGATAGTAGCCCGATACTCGAGTACCGTGATACCGTTTTGGGACCCATCTAGGGTACGTATCCTACCTGCCCAGTAATAAGAATAGTATCAGGAAATTAATACATAGCCAAAACCATCATTTCTCCTCCAGCAACAAAGAAGAGAAAGTTGACTTCTCCAGCCATTTACAATGCCATTAATGGAGAAAGTCAACTGTAATTAATGGGGACAATAAACTCTTTAATGGCCATTCACAACGCCATTAATGGAGATAGTTAACCCTATTAATGGAGATAATCAACTCCACTAATGAATAACAGTCAACTCTTTAATGGCCATTCACAACGCCATTAATGACCAGTCAATTCTTTAATGGCCATTCACAATGCCATTAATGATCAATCAACTCCTTAATGGCCTTACACAAGGCTATTATTAATCAGTCAATTCCTTAAATTCCCAAATCAGTATTCCTATGATTGTGAATTGACTGAGTGGGCAGCAAGCAATTGGAACCAATAAATATGACAAAACTTTCTCCAAGAAGAAAATACCGGATTAGATGCCTGACAACATATCTCATTTCTAACCAAGAAATTGCCTATTGAGAGAATGTCAAAAGGAGAGCCCCGAGCTGATCGGAAATTCGATTGTTCTACATAGAAAATACTACCGGTTAACATTCGATTACTACTGTAAGCTCTCGGGAGCACTATATCTCTAATATTTTTCCATTCTTGTAAGCTCTTAGAAACATTATTTGATATGTATATATATATATAAATATATATGATAATAATAAAATTTGGCTAGGGGTCAAAGAGAAATTTTCAACTCTTCTAGCTCGAATAGAAGCCCAAAGTTGACATTCATGAGACCCCGGGCGGACCATAAAACTACCCCGCAAAAGCATGGAATGATCGTCGGGCTTCGGAACTATCAGGGATAAAGCTAGGCACGACCAGGTCGAGTCCTCACGCGAACATAGGAATCTGGGCTTCTCGAGGCCATTATCCAGGAACCTCGATTCCTGGGGCCGGACTCCAAAACAAACCCGTGAAAGCAAGGAAGGATCGTCGAGCTCAAGAAGCACTCGAAGTGAAGCCCGATCGTAGCCTAAAACTGGAAGCCCACCAACCTCTCTAGGAGCCCGCTGTCCACTCCACGAAATGAGGAGAAAGAGGACCTCTAGGTGAATCACGCCCGTACTACCGCCCATGAATATCTACAGGGGCATCCATCCCAAGCTCCCGAGGGCCGAACCTAAGCGTAGATCTACCTCGCTCTACGAAACAACAAGCAGCTAACTCATTGACCTCCACAAAGAGTCATGCCATGAATACATACAAGATCATATCTACGTCAAAACGAATATTAAATTCTATATATGTGTAAGACAAGAGTTTGTTTTCAAAGAGGAAACAAACTTATCTCCACCAACGATAATCTTGAGTCCGTTATTTACTCGAAGTTAATGACTTTCAAATAGAGGATCCCGCTTGATAAGGAGTGAATAGGTTCATAGAATCAAGGTGGGAGATGAACCCGTTCAAATCGATTTGGTCACATATAAATATGCCTAAGCGTTCCCACAAAAAAGGAGGAGGCAAAAACAGAGTAAAAAAGAGATAATTACGTAGGGCCTAAATTTTGTGATCAAAACACGGCCATTATCATATCTACTTGTTAATAGCAAAATATGGCAAGGGACCAAATAAGAATTTTCCACTTCCCAACCCTCATGCAAGGGTCCAAATTCTGGCTCATGTAACGGGATATAAAGGTCCCCGAGATGGAGCTACCACAAGATCCTTTAGGAGCAAGACAAGGCCGCCCATACCCTCTGAGCGTCTCACACCCATCCAGGGTCATTAAATAAAGCCCGATGTGACCACGTCAAGCTATCGATATCAGGATAGAAGCCTAAAGCCAGATTGACGTGGGAGAACAAGGGTTCCCCGAGGTCGAAGTATCTTGTGACACTTTCCTAGAGCATACCACCATTTTTAATTTCACCAAGAGACCTTCAGGGTGCCAAACTTGTCATGCAACTGCCTTTCTACCTCGATGAGGTATAATCTTGACCTGTCCGAGCAGAAAAGGAAGAAGCCCGTAAGCTCCATCATCACTAAAAAGTGCCAAGATCCACTGTAGATCCTGCCATTGTTAAATCAAGTAGCAAGAACAGTACTCGAGTGTACCTCTTCACCCTTCCAAAATCAAGCCAAGGCCACATGTTTATGGCAAACACCTTACCCGGGCTTGCCAGCCAAGCTTTGCTACCCGAAAGCCTTGTAAGGTCGAGTCAACCATACAACCAGACTGGTACCTTAAGGTATCTCGCCCTCAGGTCGATACCCGAGGGATACCAGCTTCGGAACCCATCTAGGGTACGCCTTCTCCGCAAGGTAGGAAGAATCATATTAGTAAGGTACTGCGCCACTAGAATATAGAACTAGAGTTCTCCTCCAAGAGAAAGAGGGTTGACTTTCATGATTACCATTAATGAGGTCAATTGTATTAATAGAGGTAGTCAACCCTACTTAATAAGGTCAATCGTATTAATAGAGGTAGTTAACCATATAAATGAGGTCAACCCTATTAATGAGATCAACCATTTTAATAGAGGTAGCCAACCCTATTAATGACATGATCAATGCCATTAATAATAGAATATTCAACTCTTTAATGGCCACCAATAGTGAAAGAGTCCAAATAGGAAACAATCACATCTTCTCCAAGATATTAACTACAAGTCGATCAACTACATTAAAGGAAGAATCGTATTCGATAAGGAAGGGAAGACTAATTGAAGAGTCCTGGACTTGTACGCCAAGGTAGTCACCATGTATAAATATGCCAGTAAAAGGCATATTGAGGGCTCTCGAATGATTTCCAGAAGATGCCAAAAATACAGTCTCCAGTACACACTTGTATTCGAGGCTAAATGATATGTACATATCGACTCCTAAAATACGAGATATTCAACACTTGATATACGATTTACTGCATATCTCATATATGGTCAATAAATGGACAAACAAGAGAAAAGTCTACATAGTTCACCTACATTCACCCTACATGATCATCGTATGTGTTACCTTTACCTGGAATATACCAGTGTCGGTCTACATTCGACCACCATTGTAAGCTCTCCGAAGCGACTACGTTGTATTATTTCACCATTCTTGTAAGCTCCCCGGAGCATTCTTTGATATATACAAAAATAAGAGTATTCCTCCTTCCTCAGGATACTGCCTTGGGGTTTTTCAGCATGTGACATTCGTGATGCTTTTTCCCCCTAATCGGTCCACCTCCATTTACAAAAGACTTGTGTTTTTCCTATTATCTACTGTATTATGCATGTGTGTATGGGGGCTAGGTACGGACCCCATTGGTCCTAGCTCTCTAATCTTTCTTATATGAGATCAGGAAATTATACAAAGTTCTATTGAAATGGGCAAGGATCCAACACAGAAGCCAGACAAGCCCCCCCTTAATCGCCATATAGGTCGGGGAACCACAGGAAGAAACCAGGGTCCAGGATCGGGCTGCGGGTTCCAGGACAGGTTCCTACCTCGACTTAGGACCAAGATCTTCCCATTCACACCAGCAAGGGATCATTGAGCTCCCCGTATCTCTTCCATAAACATGAAGCCCGACGGGTGGGATAACTCCTACTACGAAGATAGACGGGCGGGATGGCTTGTCTCCTACCAATCACACCACCCTCCATGTTCATACAAGATTTCTCCAAGGTACGAGTTACCTTTCCGGCCACCACCTCCATGGTAGTGGTCTCGAGGGTGTTAATCAAGATTATCCACCCATGCGAATTTTCGGTTAACACTTTTTGGCGCTGTCTGTGGGAAGTTTTCATAACCTTTTTGAAAGCGTCCATGTCTCTATATGAGTATAATTATACTATCGAGGTAACAGATTCGTTATCCATGGAATGCCATTTACTATTTATGATGTCCTCTCTCCATAGTTGTCAATATCGACTTTTACCGCGTGTGGTGCTTAATTTGCTATTTGACGAGTTTTGTTTGTTGTGGAGCAAATATGGTATGTGGGATTCTTGGTTGAAACAGTCTATTTCACTACATATAGGTAGCAAAGATGCTCATTTATTGGTAGAGCTCTTCTACATCAGCTCCGACACCGTTAGAATTCTAGTGCAGCATAGCCGTACCTATCTAGGTTCTCCACAACAGACCTGTTCCGGTACTGTTAGAGCTTCAGTATAGCAGAGCCGTACCTACCTAGCTCCTCTACAACAGACCCGCTCCGATACTGTTAGAGCTCCAGTACAGCAAAGATGTACCTATCTAGCTTCTTCACAATAGACCTACTCCGGTTCAGTTAGAGCTCCAGTACAGCAAAGCCGCACTTGTCTAGCTCCTCTATAGCATACTTGCTCTGGTACCTCCAGAGCTCCTATGCAGTAGAGTTACACATCCCATGTTTCTTTACTATAGATTGCTCTACATCGGCGTATCTCCTTTACACAAGATCCACTATGCTGCCTCATGCTTGGAGGTCTCTTACACAACAGAACCACTCTGATACACAGTAGAGTTACACCTTTCCTACTCTTTTACAGCAGATTCGCTACACCACCAGTGTATCACCTATCCAACAGATCCATTAGGGTTCGACCTATTCATATGGATCCTCTCATGCCTCGGGATCTGGCCGTCATAAGCCCTTATGCAACGGCAGCAGATCAACTCATGAATCCAGGGTGCTAACTCATTTATGTGATTGTAGACGCAGTATAACCGGTAGAGGCTTAGTGGCCTCTAACTTTACATACCAGGGCAGTCAACGCCAAAGTGAGCCATTGAGCTCCCGGTTTGTTCTAGCAGGGTCCAGAGCCTTCTCTTAGTATTTGGTGACTCCCTATATCCCAAGCAGGCTTCTGGACCGGTACCAGGCAGGTAGCTCCCCTCCATTGGTTTTGGGACATCCAACGCCTAGCTGAATCACCATGGTTCCGACTCATTCTGGAGAGGTCAAAGTCTTCCCTCAGTTGTTGGGGACTTCCAGGATCCCAACGGTGCCTTAGGACCATTACAAGACTGGTGGCTTGGCTCCATGTGTACCAGGCCATTCACCGCCCTAGCAAGCCACTAAAGACCGATCCGATCGAGAAGTTCCTAGAAGCTTCCCACATTTGGTAAGGCCACCTACATGCCTAAGCAAGCTTCTAGAGCAGTAGCAACGCTACAAGATCGGTGGCTTTGCTCAATGTATACAGGGCCATTTATCGCCCTAGCAAGCCATCATAGCCCGATCTGATCGAGGATAGCCCGGATGCTTCCCACATTTTGGTAAGGCCTTTTACATGCCTAAGTAAGCCTTTGGAGTAGCAGCCCTGCTGTAAGGCCTAGTGGCTCCTCAATTCTTGTATCTGGCCAGTTAACGCCTAAGTGAGCCACTATGGCCCTGATCCATTCCAGCATGGTCCAGAGCCTTTTTTCAATTGCTGGGGACTCCAAAGATCCCAAGCATGATTCTGGACCAGTACTAAACCGGTGGCTTTTTTCCATGTGTACCGGGCCATTCACCGCCCTAGCAAGCCACCGAAGCTCGATCAGATCAAAGAGTTCGTAGAAGCTTCCCACATTTGGTAAGGCCACCTACATGCCTAAGCAAGCTTTTGGAGCAGTAGCAACTCTACAAGATCGGTGGCATTGCTCAATGTATACCAGGTCATTTATCGCCCTAGCAAGCCATCGAAGCCAGATCTGATCGAGGACAGCCCAGAGGCTTCCCACAATTTGGTAAGGCCTCCTACATGCTTAAGTAAGCCTCTGGAGTAACAGCCCCGCTGTAAGGCCTAGTGGCTCCTCACTTCTTATACCGGGTCGGTCAACACCCAAGTGAGACACTTCGACCCCGATCCATTCCAGCATGGTTCAGAGACTCATTTCAATTATTGGGGACTCCAAAGATCCCAAGCATGCTTCTTGACCAGTACCAGACCGGTGGCTTCACTCCATGTGTACCAGACCATTCACAGCTCTAGCATGCCATAGAAGCCTGATCTGAGTCGATCGAGGAATTCCCAAAAGCTTCCTAAATTTGGAAAGGCTTCCTACACATCTAAGCAAGCTTCTGGAACAGTAGCAAGCTACAAGACCTGTGGCTTTGATCCATATGTATCGGGCCACTCATTGCTCTAACAAGCCACCGACGCCCGATCTGATCGAAGAGAGCCTAGAGGCTTCCCATATTTTGGTAAGGCCTCCTTCATGCCTAAAAAAAGACTCTGGAATTACATCCCCATTGTAAGGCGTAGTTTCTCCTCACTTTTTGTATCGGGCTGGTCAACGCCCAAGTGAGCCACTCCGACCCTGATCCATTCCACCAAGGTCCAGAGCCTTATTTCAGTTGCTGCGGACTTCTAAGATCCCAAGCGTGCTTCTGGACCAGTACAAGACCGATGGTTTCGCTCTATGTGTACTGGGCCATTCATCGCCTTAGCAATCCACCGAAGCCAATCTGATCGAGGAGTTCCCATATGCTTCTCAAATCTTGGTAAGGCCTTCTATGTGCTTAAGCAAGCTTCTGGAGCAGTAGCACCACTACAAGACCGGTGGCATTGCTCCATATGTACCGGGCTATTTATCACCATAGCAAGCCACCGAATCCCTATCTGATAGATGATAGCCCAGAGGTTTCCCACATTTTGGTAAGTCCTCCTACATGCCTAAGGAAACCTCTAGAGTAGTTATCCCGCTGGAAGGCCCAGTGGCTCATCACTTCTTATACCGGGACAGTCAACGTCCAAGTGAGCCACTAAGCTTATGTTTTGTTCTAGTAAGGTACGAATGCTTCTTTCAGTTGCTGGGGACTCTTTAGCATGCCTCTGGACCCGTACTAGTCAAGTGGCTCCATTCTATTTGTATCGGGACATCCAATGCCCAAGTGAATCACCATGGTTCCTACTCAATCCGGAGGAGTCCTTGGCTTTCCCTTACTTACAGGAAACTTCTAGCATGTCTCCAGACATTTACCATACCGGTAGCTCCACAATATTTATACCGAGCTTTTCATCACCCTAGTGAGCTACCAGGGTCTCGATACACCTCTCTGATTAGACTCCTTAACAGTAGCAGCTTCTTCCTCCCTAGTCCCAGAGCTTGGTTGAAGGACGGGTCATCATCCCCTAACGTCACTACTTTTGAGCCAGCTTCCATCTTCTTGGTTGAATCAACTTAAGTCAACCTTGACCACATTCTCTCCAGCAGGATCGATCGGGACCACTTTCACCACTATAGCACCAGTACGGACCTCCCATTTTTTGGTGAGATCGATATAGACCTCTACTTTGACAAATTCAGATAGAGAGGTAGGCAAGCTTGAAGCCCCTCATGCATTCCCTACCTAACAGTAGGGAATTTCGAGATAGGTTCTACCATAGCGCAGTTTGGTATGAAAGTGGAGGTAGGCACTGTGTCCTCCTCGTCATCAGTGCATCCAGTGGCTCCTGAAGGGCCAGCTTCGGTGACAATGGACCTAACAAACTCCCTGTTTTTCCCATGATCTCCTTTAGAGAGGTTCTTATAAGGCATAGAGCATGGATTTGGGTCTCTTCATATCATATACACACTACATCCGCTCATTGTCTACCTGTATCTCAGTCCTAGTTGCCTCAGCTTTGGTCATGGCTTTGCTCAAGACAATCACTCCCTTCATTATCCAGATCATCTCCTCATTGGTATGCTCAAGCAAGACTTTAGTAACAACAACCTATTCTTAAAGAGCATCATACCGGTGGCTCTGCTCTATTCATACTAGGTCATTCAGTGCCCTAGCAAGCCACTGGAGTCCCGGTTCATTCGAGATAAACCCGGAGGCTTCCCATATTCGATAAGGCATCCTACGTGCCTGAGAAAGCCTCTGGAGCAATAGCAGCACCGCTGTAAGTCTTGGAGCCTTCTTGTATCAATTACCAGGCTGATGGTTCCACATCATTTGTACCGGGCCATTCAAAGCCCTAGCGAGCCACCATGGTCCCGATCCACCTCCCGGGTTATATTCATCGATAGTTGCAGCTCCTTCCTCTCTAGTCCTACTGCTTAGGTAGACGAAGAACTACCATCCCCTAGCATTGCTACTATTGATCTAGCTCCACCACCTTGGTCGTGTCAGCCTAAATCAGCTCGATTAGCTATCTCTTCAGCTGGATTGATTTGGACCTTTTCCATCACTATGGCTTCAGTATGTACCTCCCTTTCTTTAGTAAGGTCGGTCTAGATCTTTACCTTCTTGACAGATTCAGACAAATAGACACGTAGATTTGAAGCTCAACCTACATTCTGAACTTCTGCAGCAGCCTACATCTGTCATATCAGTTTAGACCTCACATTCCTTGATAGGATCGATTTTGACCTCTAACTCTTTGATCAGGTTCAGATGGAGAGGTAGGCAGGTTTAAAGCTCATTATACATCCTATACTTCTGCGTTAGCTATGTACTTCGAGGTAGTTCCTACCCCAGAATAACTAGACATGAAAGTAGAGATGGGTGCCAAGTCATCCTCATCACCTGTAAACCTAGCGGCTCAAGAAGGTCCGATTTCAGGTAGACCGAGCTAACTTTGCAGCTTGCTTCATTGTCACATCCTGATTCCATCCTTCAGTGACGCTCAAGTCAGACGGGGGAAGAAGAGCTTGAGCCGTCTAGTATGTGGCATCCTTCAGTAAAAAAAATGTCTGTTTTGGACTCCAAGGTAACTATGTTGCTGCACAGAGTTTAGACCTCTTCCTCCAGATTTTATTTCCTCATTCATAGCAATCTTTATGAGGCACGGTATATGGACTTGAGTCTCTCTGTATCATATGCATCGCTCTTTATCTACCTACGCCTCAGTCGTATTTACCCCAGCTTTGGTCAGGGCTTCATCCATAACGACTGCACCATCTGCTACCTTGGTCAATTCCTCCTACTCCTGGTTTGTCATCCTTTAAAAGGTCAGCTTCTCTATCCGAAACACCTACCTCTAGATCAGTTGTGGGCTCACATGCCACTTACGTAACTGCCTCAATTATGGCCTTTATTTGAGCGGGACCAATAAGAGTGTCCTCCACCTATGCTATGTCAACCTGGACCACCACCCTCCTCAGAGTTGGATTAACCCAGGTATCTCCCTCCATAACCAAACAAGTTTGAGCCTCCCTTTTATTGGTAGTATCAGTTTTGTCCAGTACAGCCTTAGCGGAGGTAGAGGGGTAAGATGGTCTGAAATTTCTTCTTTGGATAGACCCTCTACTATAACATGGGACTTTGAACTAGGGTCTGCATCAGCAGCCCCAAGACTGGCCATTCACAATGGAAGCATACACAGCCTTCTTGATGTCCTTATTTTTCCATCCGTCAATGACAATAATGGGAGGAGGTCGAGCCAGCTCTACCTGGAAGACTATGAAGACTATGAAGAAACAGACATCCTCCTTAACCTACCCGAGCTCGACATCGATAGTGACGGCTTGTTCTCAAAGTGTATCATGCTTGTGGCTCCTCACCATATATACTGGGCCATTCAACACCCTAGTGAGTCACCGGTGCCCCGATTCATTTTGAAAGAGCCCAAAAGCTCTCCCGGTTCGTTCATAGTAGGGTCTCGAGCTCCATTTTGATTTTTGAAGACTCTCATCTACCCCAAGCGGACTTCCAAACTGGTTACATAACTTAGGGACTAAAAGCTCTATATTTTCTCAGAACTCTAGTGAGAGGGGTGATGACCCTAGTGTGAGACAATTTCCCCTAGTTCGCAATAAAAACTGTCATTTGTGGAAATTCATTCTACTATCTACACCCATAACGTAGATCATCTAAAAAGATTCTACTCATGAAAAGAATCCTATAGCGTAGCTGGGAATCAATCAATACCACCTTGTGTTGATACAACTTCGTATCGGCTCGCCATGAGTTTAAATCTCCTTCGATTTCGGTCTCCATCATAGTTCTTCTATGATCATCATTCACTCATGATTGAGAAACCCTAGACTGAATCAAACCCCTCCAGGAGGATTGCCATTACTAGGAGAGCTACACCGCATTCCTGATGCCCTGGACCGGATCAAATCCCTGTATGAGGATCGCCAATACCAGGAGATCTACACAGCACTTCTGATGCCCTGGACCGGATCAAATCCCTCCAGGAGGATCACCTTATTAGGATTATGCTCGATAGCAAGAGTGTAATATCGTAATTAACAATCTTTTTCATATGAATAAAGTGATTTCTAGTTTAACAGATCTTATAGCGTTTATAGTTTAATTATTATAATTGTCAAAAGTAAATTATCATAAGGTCAAAAGACTATAAGAAAAGAAGAATTGTTCATACATCTAGATATGTATGAGGTAGACACAATTTTTTAGTTAGTCTTGAATAATATTCACAACTTAAGATAGAAGGTTGGGCGCCTTTATCTTGTCAAAGTTGTAGATTCTTTTGCTACCATTTGAGTGGGATCAAATGTGTTATGATGAGTCTAAAATCATCAAAGTGTTGTATTTTTCGACAAAAAGAATATAGTGCACTGGGTGCATTGAATAGGATCAAAATGAAATACTTTATCTTGAACCATCAATGGATAAAAGTTTTCATTTGAAGGCAATCGGAGAGTCTATCTCAATCCTGAGATAAATGATGGACTTACGGTTGGAAGTGTTATCATTTGAGCTATCAATGAGTACGATTATATAGCATAGTCTATCCTCGATAGTTTGGTGGTATTCATTTGTTAATCGATAGAGGACTTCATTTATAGATATGTATATCGTGGCTCCATTTATTGAATGAGAGTAGAATACCATCATATGGATGTTTTGAGGTATTGGATATTAAATCTCAACGTTAAGTTTTCAATAGTGTCTATTGAAACATGGCTTCGGGACAAGTCAAAATATGGTCATATGAGTAAATATGGTAACTTGGAGAGCTATAGGCGGCCTATGAGCTCTTGGCGATTACTGGTATTCTTCACGAGGATACATTTTATCCAATAAGGTTGTCTAGGGTATGAGTGAGTAACATCAACTTATTCTATCTATATTTAAGAGTTCAATTTTAGTTCTTTAGTGGAATGAACTAAAATTAAATAGATCGAACCTAAGTGAATCATTTGACGATTGTGATTAGGTTGTGTCTATTGGAGCTTAAATTTAGGTAGCCCGCCAAGATCCCCAATCCACACGAACTTGTATAGATCACTTGATATATTCTACCGGACCAATTTAGGGGTCAATCTATAATTGTATTGAGGTATGTGGATTTGTTTCTTTTTGTAAAAATTGGTCTAGTTCACATGTGGACTTTTTATAAAGGTCAAATGGATTTAATAAAATAAGAAAATAATATATTGGCCCATATATATGTGTTGGGTGGCAAGACTATTTAGAATAGCTTAATTATATTATTTTATTTTATTATTTAATTAAATGGAAATTAATTAATTTCATGATTAATTATTTATTTAATTAAAAGTCAAAATCTTTTTCTATTAGGAGATGGTCTCCTAATATTATACTATTGTTGGTAGTATAATTAATATTAAAGACTATATTCGATAAGTAGATAAGTAAAAGGAATTATTTATCTAATCAAATTAGGAAGTCTTTAATATGGTTACAAATACACTATTGAGTTGGATTAGGAGTATTGGTGTAGGATAGAATTCCTTTTAGAAAATAATTCTTAACCACCAAGTAAATCCATCTAAGGTAAGGATTCTTACCCACCAAGTAAATCCTTCTTAGGAGAGGATTTGGTCTCATATATATATACTTGTAAATTTCGACCAAGCATGAGTTTTTGGTGTGAGAAGTTGTTTTTTATTTGTTTTTTTATTGTTATAAAAAAAAACTTCGTCCAACTCATTGTGTGAAGAATTCGGCCAAGCATAGAGAAAAGAGGGAACATTTTGTTTTCGATAGTACACTAGAATCCTTTGCATCAAAAGGGTTTTGTGTACAACATTGAATCAAGGTTCACGCGAGTTTCAATCAAATTGATTGATAATTCAAAAGTGACCGGACGTTCTTGGTTTTTCTCTTGGAGGATTATTGTAACTAACAAAGAAGAAGATTTTATTTGTTTCCATCCTCAGATATACAATTTAAAGAAAGGGAGCCCACACTCCTAGGTGATTCACATTCATGATTGGATTGGAAGATCTTACGGATTCAATT
This sequence comes from Dipteronia dyeriana, assembly GCA_032871835.1. Classification (NCBI taxonomy): domain Eukaryota; kingdom Viridiplantae; phylum Streptophyta; class Magnoliopsida; order Sapindales; family Sapindaceae; genus Dipteronia; species Dipteronia dyeriana. Next base: position 35,900,072 of record CM065295.1, on the reverse strand, counting down.
CGACGCTAGTTCAATAGTCACGAAAAAAAAAGGTACGACACTTTTTATATACATCAATTTATCTAGGGTTAAGGTTCTCGTTGCATAAAAGGAAAAACAATTATACTCAAACCCTAATTTTCGTTTTTATCATGCTTCTGTTGCGTATTTAATCATTTTTCACCTACACACATTGATTAGGAGAGCTAGATAGCCCTCTTGATGCCTTGGACTGGATTAATCCTTTCAGAAGGATAACCATGGTATTTTGACAATGATCGCCTCGAGACCAAAGACTGGTCTAGGAAGCCCCCTCACTACCTCTGATGCCTCTTCCTGGGACCACCCCTGTCAAGAAGGGTCTGAGTGTAAGAGCATAGTTGCCATCCAGATCTTGAGACCAGGGATTCACCAAGGAAACCCCCTCGCTACCCCTGATGCCTTGGTCGGGCTACCACCCATAATAAGGGTCTGAGTGTAAATCTAGATTTCGAGACCATGATATAGCTAGATAGCCCTCTTGATGCCTTGGTTAGGCTACCAACCCCAAGAAGGGTCTACGTGTAATAACATAGTTGCCATCCAAATCTCGAGACCAAGATATAACTAGATAACCCTCCTGATGCCTTGGTCGAGCTACCACCCCTAAGAAGGGTCTGAGTGCAAGAGCATAGTTGCCATCCAGATCTTGAGACCAGGATATAGCTAGATAGCCCTCATGAACACCCCTAAGAAAGACCTAAGCGTAAGCGCATAGTTGCTTGTTAGGTCACGAGAACATGAAAACCAAATGGCAATCCTATTGCCGTGGCCGAACCAACCCCGTTAGGAAAGGTCTGGGTGGCATAGTTGCCTACCAATTCTTGGAACAAAATTTTTAGGCTCTCAGATTAGCCACTGGAGCTTTATCTGACGTGATCGAGCAGTACAGTTTGTGACCTTTCTCACTTACCAATTTTTTCACTGACTAAAGTGTCCAAAATTCCAAAAAGGGAATATACCCTTCTATGGTCTGCCATCACTCATTTATTTTGTAGGTACGCCAAATTCACCTATGTTTCACGTATGCATAAAAACCTGGTGAGAAAGTGGCCTTAGTTGCCTACCAGGATCTTCTTCACCAAATGTTCCAAGATTCCTAAAACAGGACAGACTAGCACCTCGATTCGCTAAGCCAAGCACTGGGAATGGTTTTGGCTACCAGTAAGAAGCGACAAGCAAAATTCTTCATGTAGTACAAGATGCCGACTATAACCCTAACTACGTATAGGTGTTCAAGTTAGAGGGGACTTCTGTTAAAAGAAAAATTTGGCTTGGGACCAAAGAAGAATTTTCCACTTCCCAACCCTCATGCAAGGGTCCAAATTTTGGCTCATGTAATTGGGTATCAAGGTCCCCAAGATCTAGCTACCACAGGATCCTACAAGAGCAAGGCGAGGCTGCCCATACCCTCTGAGCATCTCACACGTATCCAGGGTCACCAAAAAAACCCCGACGTGACCACGTCAAGCTCTCTATATCAGGATAGAAGCCCGAAGCCAGGTCGACGTAGGAGAACCTAGATTCCCCAAGATTAAGGTATCTCGTGACACTTTCCTAGAGCATACCACCATTTCTACTTTTACCAAGAGACTTTCAGGGTGCCAAACTTGTCTTACAAATGCCTTCCTACCTCGTTGAGGTATAATCTCGACTTGTCCGAGCAGAAAAAGATGAAGCCCGTAATGCCCCATCATCACCAAAAAGCGCCAAGATCCACAGCAGATCCTGGCATGGTTAAATCAAGTAGCAAGAGCAGCACTCAAGCGTATCTCTCCACCCTTCCAAAAGCAAGCCAAGGCCACCTGTTTATGGTGAACACCTTACCCGGGCTTGCCAGCCAAGCTTCGTTACCCCGAAAGCCTTGTAAGATCCAGTCAAGCTTCATACAACCAGACTAGTACCTTAAGGTATCTCGCCCTCAGGTCGATACCCGAGTACTAGGATACCAGCTTCGAAACCCATCCGGGGTACGCCTCCTCCTTAAGGTAGGAAGAATGATACCAGTAAGGTACTACACCACCAGAATATAGAATCAAAGTTCTCTTCCAAGAGAGAGAGGGTTGACTTTCATGATTACCATTAATGAGGTCAACCGTATTAATAGAGGTAGTCAACCCTATTTAATGAGTTCAATCGTATTAATAGAGGTAGTCAACGGTCAATCCTATTAATAGAGGTAGTCAACCCTATTTAATGAGGTCAACCATATTAATGGAGGTAGTTAACCCCATTAATGACATGATCAATGTCATTAATAAGAGAATATTCAACTCTTTAATGGCCACCATTAATAAAAGAGTCCAAATAGGAAACAATCACATCTTCTCCAAGATATTACCTACAAGTTGATCAACTACATTAAAGGAAGAATCGTATTCGATAATGAAAATTCCCTAAAAATGTGTGTGTCTATAACCTAGAGGGGGGTGAATAGGTTTTAATCGAATCAATTACCGATTTTTTGATTAATCAATATTAACACAAATTACCCCGAATAAACAAGCATTCAATAAAATCAATTATGCTTAAAACAATAACAACACACAATATTTACGTGGAAACCCTCAAAATGGGAAAAACCATGGGTTGATATGTGCGCCACACTAGATCCTCAAATCCACTATTGAATGAAAGTTTACAACCTAGGTTGAACTTTTGTCACAACCTTCAATTACTAACCCTTTCACTTTACCCAACGGGCCTTAATAGTGATTCTTGATCTATTTGCTTATGCCCTAACCACTTAGTCACAATACTTAACCTCAATGAAGAGTCAAACAAAACCTAAGTGAATATGATAAAATATTCAAACATGCAAGTAATGCTAGGCAACACTAAATGGTTATCTAAGAATTTGATAATGTCACTAAGTACAATTCCTAGATATCAATGTCTAAATGAATGTTCATAAAGACTTAACTAGATATAGTTATGCAACAATATATCCTAGTTATCAAACAAAGGGCCAATCAACACAAGTTGTCATTAAGCATGGCAAGGACTATAATGCAATCACAAAATGCAATCAATGAGTTCTAAACAATATCTAAATTGAAAGCATAGAGATTAAGCTAGAAGTGTAAAATGGTCACAAACCCTAGCTATCACAAAATATAAATCTCAACCAACAATCAACAACCCAAGCATGTTATAAATTCAATTCAACATAAGAGCATACAATAAATAAGCAATAAATGTTATTCCTAGGTAAACATGGCTTAGTAATGAAAAAAATTAATTCTAGGTCATGTAGAGACTACCTAGTCAATGAAAACAAGATGAATCCATGATAAGAAGATGAAAGAAGATGCTAGATGCTCATGGAATGAAGATTAGTTGAGTAAAAATGGATTCTTGGGAGCTTTCTCTCTCTTGGAGCCAATTTCTCTCCAAAGGAAAGCTTGGTGAGTAAATATGGCTTCTTGGACTCACACCACCAAAGAGAAGAGAAGATATTGTGCCCTACACGAAATGACATCATTTTGGACAAGGGGCAACTGATTCCCGTCATGACCGATGTGCATGTCGTGGCCTACGCAACTGTCCAGACTGCGGTAGAGCGAGCGGTGCATCATCTGGGAATCCCCGCTGTTTGGACCGCGGTACAGGCAATGTCCAGACCGCGGTAGAGCAAGCGGTGCATCACTGGGAAACTTAGCTTGGGAGACCGCTGTGCATGCAATGTGCACAGGCCGCGGTAGCAGTAGCGTGCAACACCTGGAGAACACCGCTGTGCATACCGTGGAGGAGGCAATGCACAGGGAGCGGTCTTGGCCGAGGTCAAGAGGAAAATCCTCTTCTAAGGGCAAAAAAAATGCATCAAACACCCAAGCAAGAGTTATGGCAAATAGGCACACAATTATGACAATTAAGCATTCATGCAAGATGATCAAAAACATGCATGAGAGTGTGTGTGTGCACCAAAACTCTTCAAACAAGGTTAAGCAAGTGATTTACCTTTTGAAGATTGAGCTAGGTCTTGAGCAATGATAGCCTAAACTACCCTTACATAATAATCCCCAAATGTGGTTGTCAACGAAATGAGCCAATATAAAATTGAGTAACTTACAAATAAGGAAAGGAAAACTAATTGAAGATTCCTGGACTTGTACGCCAAGGTAGTCACCATGTATAAATATACCGGTAAAAGGCATAGTGAGGGCTATCAAATGAATTCCCGAAGATGCCAAAAATACAGTCTCCAAGACACATTTGTATTTGAGGCTCAATGATATGTACAAATCAACTCCCGAAATACGAGATATTCAACACTTGATATATGATCTACTGCACATCTCATCTCTGGTCTGAAAAAGGAAAAACCAGAGAAAAGCCTACATAGTTCAACTAGATTCACCCTTCATGATCATCGTATGTGTTACCTTTACCTGGAATGTACCGGTATCGGTCTACATTCGACCACTATTGTAAGCTCTCCGAAGCGACTACATTGTATTATTTCACCTTTCTTGTAAGTTCCCCGGAGCATTCTTTGATATATACAAAAGGAAGGATATTCCTCCTTCCTCAGGATACTGCCTTGGGGTTTTTCAGCATATGATCATTCGTGATGCTTTTTCCCCCTTGGTCAGTCCACCTCCCTTTACAAAAGACTTGTGTTTTTCCTATTATCTATTATATTATGCATGTGTATATACGGGCTAGGTACCGACCCCATTGGTCCTAGCTCTCTAATCTTTCTTACATGAGATTGAGAACCAATAACAAAGATCTATGGAAGCGGGCAAAGATCCAACACAGAAGCCATCCAAGCCCCCCTCCATAATCAACATAAAGATCGGGGAACCATAGGAAGAAACCAGGGTCAAGGATCGGGCTCCGGGTTCCAAGATGGGGTCCAACCTTGACTGAGGACCAGGATCATCCCCTTCACACCAGCATGGGATCATCGAGCTCCCCATATCTTCTCCATAAACACGAAGCCCGACGGGCAGGATGGCTTGTCTCCTACCTATCACACCACCTTCCATGTTCATACAAGATTTCTCCAATGTACGAGCTACTTACCCCGGCCGTCACCTCTGTGGTAATGGTTTCGAGGGTGTTAATCGAGATTATCCACCCAGTATGAATTTTTGGTTAAAACTATTATTCGATAAGGACAAAGTAACCATCTTCTTTTATCCTAGAAAGATGATGAGTGTACGTGAGAGATTCTTGTATACCATAAGCGATCAATAATAAAGTTCTCATTCGTCATTGTCTTTCAAACATTCATTCCTATATAAATAGGTTAGGTATCAAAGGTACCAACCCCGCCCACCACTTCTGTGGTAGTGGTCTTTAGGGTGTTAGTTGGAATTTCTCATCTTGAGTAAATTTCCTGTTAACAGTTTTTGGCATCGTCTGTAGGAAACTCCCACACCACCATTTTTATATTAACATGTTTGTTGTTTTACAGTAGGCATGAGGCTTCGCTCCTCCTAAGGACAGCCAGGCACATCAAGACAACCTTCTGCTGTATCGACACGAAAGGTCTCGAAGAAAGAAAGAAAATCTGGGCTTCAACGCCAGGTCCCAGACTAGCCAACTATTGTACAGGCTTTGGATCCCCGTATGGGAAGACAGGTCGCGCTATCCCAACAAGCGGCGGCCATCGTGGAAAATTTCTGCCTACGATTGCTCGCTGAGGGTATTACTGTCCAGGAAGCAAACCTCTGCAATCGTGGGGAACCAAGCAGGCAAGAGACTAGGTAACCCGCCTTTGATCGCATAGGACCTACCCCTTCAGAGCCAGATCATAATAGAACGGGACTTTAACCCTCGATTCGGGATAGGTTAGGGCCCATGCCCCCGGTTCTCGAAGCGCTGCCACATTACCAACCTAGGCAAGTCTAGTCCGCAGCGGACGTCCCTCCTCAAGATCGACGAGAGTTTCTTCACCCAACGACTTCAAGGAGAGGAGTCTGAGCTAGAGAGGACGAAAGCCAGCAGAGCCCCCAGGTAGACTCCCTCCGAAAAAGGAACCGGGTAGAGGTTGCCAGCTTGTCAAATGGGTCTGACAGTGAGGAGACCGAGATCAACTCAAGAAAACCCGAGAGCAAGCGCCTGAGAGACCAGTTGGCAGAGCTTTAGAAAGAGGTCCATCATATGAAGAAGGGGAAGTACAAGGAGGACAATAAGGACCCTCTAAGTGAGATGGACGCTTCTTTCTCCAGAAAGATCCAGGAGGAGGAGCTTCCACCAAAGTTTAAAATACTGACTGACAGATTCTCTGAGATAAGGGATTCCTTGAGCCATTTCGAGAGATTCATTCAACAGATGGCGGTCTAGAACACAACCATGGCATCTATGTGTCGAATGTTCCTAACTACGCAGACGGATTACATTAAGACCTGGTTTAAAAAGCTACTTGTTGGCATTGTGGATTCCTTCACGAAGCAATTAACTAATTTCTGCTCGTAATTCTAGGGAGTTAGGCCCCAATTAAAGGATCCAATCCATCTACAATACGTGATCCTGAAGAGAGGGAAACCCTCTGGGCTTATGTCGAGCGTTTCCACAAGGAGGTCATCCAGATGGGTGTCTTCATAGAGAAATAATCCTTTACCAACTTCAGAAGAAACTTGTGGCCAGGCAAGCTTTTTCGGTATTTTGCAAAAAGATCTCTAGAGACCTACCAAGAAACCTATGATCGGGCTTTGAAGCAAATTGAAGTCGACGAACAACTCATGGTCAAGATGGAACACGACGATATAAGAGTCGTAAAGCTACAGAAGAAGGAAGCTCCCAAACCCGAGCAAGCTCAAAAAAGCCATAACAAACCCCTTAATAAGATGACGTATCGCTTCCCCATTTCTCAACCGACTCATCCACGAGCTTCACCTCCTTCCAGGACATTGGCCCCAATAGCTAGAGATGAGTGAGGATATGATCGTTACACCCCCTTAAATGCATCGCGTGAAACAATCTATCTCACCATTAGGGATAAAGGGTTGCTACAGAAGTCGGCACCCATGAAAGCCTCTATCGATAAGAGGAATCGTTATAAGTATTATGATTTTCATAAAGACGTGGGACGTAACACTTCAGATTGCTATAACCTGTGAAATCAGATCGAGGCTTTGATAAAGGGAGGATGTTTGGTAGAATTCTTACTGTAAATCAGGGATAACATTCAGAGTGGAAGAGAGGTACAAGCCGAGATCCGTGAGCATGTTAAGAAAAGAAAGGGGGAAGAGGCGGATCTGATGCAACAAATCCAGATAATACATACCATCAGCGAAGGGCCTACTCTGGCTAGGAAATTCAATGATTCCAAGAAAAACCACGCAAGGAAAGTCCCTCGTACGGACGAAGGGCGGGGTATCTTCAAGGTCGATCAGAGCCCGACCAACCCCTCCTAGTTGTCACAGATCATTTTCACCGAAGCAGATGTCTACAACATCGTGCATCCTCATTATGATCCCATGGTGATCATGGTATAAATTGCCAACTGCATGGTACACCGTGTGCTCGTCGACACAGGCAGTAGCGTCGACGTCCTATTTAAAGACACCCTGGAAAAACTAAATTTTGAAACAGTGGTGTTACAATAGTTGTATTGCCCGACTGTATGGGTTCACTGGGGACTCAATCATACTTGTGGGATCAAAAATTCTGTTAGTAATCATTAGAGCCACACCTCTCCAGTAGAATATCATGACAGACTTCATGGTGGTGGATACCCTATTGGCCTACAATGCAATATTAGGAAGGCCGTTTTTATCATCCTTGAATGGGGTCCTATCCATTTACCACAAAGTCCTGAAGTTTCTAGTAGGAGACAAGGTGGGAGAAGTTCGGGGTGACCAGCAAGTAGCTAGGAGATGCTAAGCAGTGTCTGCTAACCCAACAGCTCTAGCAAAACAACTTGCCCAGGTAACAACGATCCAAATGGGGGAAACCCTTATATTGACCCACAAATCACCCCGTGGTGCCAGACAAAGAGGAGCAGAGAAAGGAATGGCCAGCGGCCATCCAGTGGATAATCTAGAAGAGATTTCTATTCGAATGGGCGATCCCTCGAAGGTCATCAAAGTCGGAACCACCCTTGAGCCGGGAGTAAATGAGGGTTTGATCGAGCTCCTCAAAGAGTTCAATGATATCTTTGCTTTGAGTCACAACGAGATTCCTAGGATTTTAATGAATCAGGCTGCTCACCAATTGGTAGTGGATCTGACCTTTAACCCCATAAAACAAAAAGGTGTCACTTCAACACTTAAAGAAATGTTACGATTAAGGAAGAAGTGGACAAACTGACCCAAACAGGATTCATCAGGGAAGCATGCTACCCGAATGGATCCCCAATGTAGTTATGGTTACAAAGGCAAATGGAAAATGGTACATGTGCGTCGATTATACCGACCTTAACCGGGCATGCCCAAAAGACAGTTTCTCTCAACCAAAAATTGATCAGTTAGTTGACTCCACCTCCAAAAATAAGCTTCTGAGCTTCATGGACGTGATTTTAGGAAACAATCAAATTACGATGCACTCCACCGATAAGGAAAAGACCAGATTCATCACTGGATGGGGTCTGTATTGCTATAAGGTGATTGCCTTACGGGCTTAAGAACGCAGAAGCTACATATAAACAGTTTATCAACCGACTATTCAAGCCCGAGATTGGAATATTAATGGAGGTTTATGTTGACGACATGATCACCAAGTGATCAACCTCTGAAGGCCATCTAGGAGACCTTAGCAGAACCTTTATGATATTAAGGTAGAACAAAATGAGATTGAACCCTTCCAAGTGAGCCTTTAGGGTGACTGCGGGGAAGTTTCTAGGCTTCATGTTCCATGAGAGAGGCATAGAGGCTAATCCGAAAAAGATTAAGGCTATCCTGGATCTAGAGTCCCCCACATTGCTTAAACATGTTCAAGTCTTGACCGGGCAGGTAGCAGCACTCAACAAGTTCATTTATCAATCTACCGATAAGTATCTCCCATTCCTCAAAGCCATTAAGCAGGAAAGAAACATGAAATGGGACCAAGAGAGTGAACAAGCTTTTCAAGCCTTGAAAAAAATACCTATCAAGCTTTTCGCTACTAGTTAAGCCAAGCCCTGGAAAAGAGCTGCAAATTTACATGGTAGTTTCAGAAACTGCAGTAAGTGGGGCCTTGGTTAAGGAATGTGGAGATAGGATCCAGTGGCCTATCTACTAAGTGAGTCATGCTCTAACCAAGCCCGAGAAGAACTATACCCTTTTGGAGAAGCTCACTTATGCCTTGGTTGTTGGAGTTTATGCCCTAAGCATGTAATTTGTAAATGGATTCATGAAGTTAATAAAAAGAAAGGTTCAATTCATTCTTGTTATGTTATTTATTTTATAAACTTGTGTACATATTAACATCCTGGATTGTCGGATGTAATCTCAAACTGTGTATATGAGTGTCATATACAGATGGATACACTAAGAGTCGTGCAATCTAAAGAGTCCATAGATAGCAAATAAAGGTGGTTACTTTATTTGTGGTTAATCTATAGCTGCAGTCCATTCCATAATGTACGGTGATTCTATCATGAATCATTCATATTAGATATGGGAATGGAGGCACCTTGTATGATGTGATCATATAGGAGTGGGCCATGATCTATATGAATGTCACAACAAGATCCGTTTACCGATGAGATTCATATATATCAACTAATGATGGCTATATATGGGTAATCTTAATCCTGAGTGTCTTATCGACTCCTTTAGGTTAGATCGTGGTCTTTGATATACCATGGGTGAGGTCAGATGCATTTCCTGATCAATATACCCTGTATGTTGGGATTGCGGTTTGGCTTGTGGCTGGGAATGTTTGTACATAATAGTGGAATCCACTCATTCTTGTGAGAAGTATATGGTAGTTCCCTAAAGGGTTGGACAGTATGAGCGCTCTCCTAATTCTGTGAGGAAATCAGATTTATTGTCCATTAGAAAATCAATGGTACTTAAAGGATATATGTAATTAGAGGGGAATAACAGACATTATGACCCAGCTCTAATTATGAACTACTATGGAGGATCACACCATATGTAATAGCTATATCGATGGACACCGAGTTGTATCGGTATATGTAAAAACGTCTGCAGTTGAAAGAGTGCAGCTTCGGGTTGTTAGTGGAATAACACCGGAGTAAATAATCAAGTAATATTAATTAAAGAGTTTAATTAATGATTCCGATGATTATTGGAGCTCAAAATATTGTGGGTCCATTAGGTCCCCTTACTAGCCCGATCGATTTAGGTAACAAGGGTCACGATTAATTAATTGAATTGTCCAATTAATTGTGTTACGAAAGTGACGCGTATTTATTCAAAAATTAATTAAATAACGAGATTATTTAATTAATGGATAATGGTGATTAAATAACTTAAATAATGAGATTATTTAATTATATTATTAATCGCTAAATGGAGGGTGTATGTTGATATTTATTTTTGAATAAAATAAGATAATATGAATAATTTTTTTAATTAAATTAAACATTTTATTTTTGAATTTAAATAGTTTGAATTCAAAATTAAAATCAAATAAAAGATATGGGATATTTTTTTTTTGAAAGTTTTTTAAAAATCAAATTAGATTTGATTAGATTTAAAAAAAATTATATATGTGATATTATATATATATATATATATATATATATATATACAAAGGTGTTGTGCGTTTTCACGCACAGCTCTTATATATATACATTGACAAATAAAAGAAAGTGCTTTTTTTTTTTTGGTTTTGCATAAGAGACAAAAAATTGGTTTTTGTTTTTGTCATAAGTACAAAAGAAAAACAAAAGTGTTGTGTGCAAGTGATTGCACTAAGAAAAAATTTATATAACTATTATTTTTTTAACTACTAGAATTGTTCTAGGTAGTTTTTTTAAGAAAAAATAGTTTCTCCATTCGTTTTTCTCTACACCCTCCATCCTAAGTTCCTTAGAACCGTGATGCGCCCATATACAGTTACCAGTCCCGAGAATAGCTAGGAAGATCAGTGGTACATACTATGAGCAAATCGAAAAGTGAAGGAGTCTCCAAACGTTGGTATGGTTCTATTTTTTTTCTTTTTTATTATTGATTTCAATTTCCTGTATTTACATATATATTTTATTAGTTTAATAAATTTTATATGTATTTATTTTGAAAAAAATTACGATCAAAAGTTCACTGGTCCTAGATACATATTACGATCTACATAAAAAAATTTAAAACCCATTTCCACTACGTGATCGGTGAACAGGGTTCCAACATTGGTGTCAGAGCAAAAGCAGTGGCCACTGGCCGATCCCTGGGAACTCTCAAGCGTGATCGTGTGACGAAGCGTGGCTTTCCGCTCGGACGCTTCTTAGAGGAGTGCTCTGATAGGTATCTGTGGGTGTCACCCTAAGGAGTTGGGACCGTGCCCACACCACCCATGAGATGGGAATTAGTAGAAACAATTGGTATCAGAGGCAATTTTATTTTCGGAACATGAAATTGTTTTCGATGCTCCTGTATGTATGATTGTGTAGGCACGATTTAAATTGACTGTATAATGTTTTTGTATGTATATTAATTTTTTTAATTAATGAGAACATGATTGATCGTTAATTATATGGTACTGTGGATTTAGGGTTTATGGGTTGTATAAATTTTTTTATTATATTTTTTTTTAACTATTATTGTATTGTAAAAAAAAAATTGTAACCTATGTTGAAGACCTGGAAAAATCACGAAGAAAGATTCATGAGATGAATCGAGGTGCCCTAAAGAGACTGGAAGACTTGGAAATTACAAGAAGACCAAGGAATGCCTTGGGGGTATTTTTATAATTTTAGATTCCAATTTTTTCTAGGTGAAATAATCCACAGTACTCGGTCAATTCATGTATGCTTTATATTATGTGGTGATAAAAAGCATTGTCATGCATACGTATGTCATTTAGATTAGATTTTCCTACACAAATATATTTGATATGTCATACATCCTTCATAGCCTGATATTTTATGTATTTTTTTAATGTGATTAAAATGGGTAAATACATAAATTGACTATGAAAATGAGATTAGTTTTTTAATTGTTAAAAAAACTTGGTAATTCTCATTAATATTAATCTAGCTATTAAAGAGTTTAAAAAGTTAGATTAATAGGGTCATTTATAGTAATTAGGATTAATTTGATTAATTTTTAATTATAAATTAGAGTTTTAATAGTTAAAACTTGGTAAACACTTTCATAATAATCTGAGCTTGGTAAATAGTTTACAAACACTTAGATTATTCACTAATAGATTATATTTTTAATTGTTAAAAATCATTAATAATTTACTAGTTAATCAGAACTTGTTTCTAATAAAGAATTAGTTAATGCACTAGATAACTTGATTAAAGTTAGCCGTTTGATCCTGTAGAGTCTAGGTGCATTAACGGATAATAGAAAACCCTAGTTTTAAAATTGTGAGCGGGAGAGGGATATATGACATATATATCCCGCGGTCTCCATCATTAGTTCAACACCGCAAGATCCGAGTGGGGCCTCGTGACGGCTTTGCTTTCGTCCTCTCTAAGGAGGGTTTCCATAAAGGTCAATACCAAGGTTGACTTCCTAACGGATAGGACTTCCTAATGTTTTATTTATTTCAGCAATGTCTTCTGCATTACTTCAAATTCTCGCAAACAACAAATTAACTGGTGATAACTACACAAAGTGGAAACTTAATATTAATGCAATTTTGGTCACCAAAGACCTCAAGTTTGTGCTTATAGAGGAATGACCTCCAACGCCTACTGCCAATGCCACACGAACTGTTCGTGAGGCATACCAGCAATCGGTCTCATCTGATTAGAAGGCCCGAACATATCTGTTGGCATCTATGACAGACGTGCTTGTCACAAAGTACGAAGCAATGACTTCAGCATTCAAAATCATGGAGTCATTGCAAGCTATGTTCGGGCAGCCTTCCTAGCAAAAGCGACATGAAGCTGTTCATTCCACTATGCTCGCTCGCATGAAGGACGGAACATCAGTTCGGGATTCTGTCCTGAGCATGATGTCCTACTTCAACATGGCAGAAGTCAATGGCGAGGCCATTGGCGAACCCAGTCAGATGAGTATCATATTGATGACTCTTCTAAAGAGTTTCGATCAGTTTAAAAGCAACTACGAGATGAGCAAGTTAAAGTTCTGTCTTACACAGTTGCTTAACGAGCTCGCTACCTTTGAGTCCTTGATTAAGGATAACAAAGGCAAGACCAGTGAGGCAAATGTTGCTGAATCATCTTCCTCTAATAATAAGAAGAGGAAAAGGTTCGCTGGGAAGGAAAAAGAAAAGCCCAAACCCTAGAAAGCCCAAAGCAAAAAGAATGGCACCTCCACTGACTAAGACAAAGGAAAATGTTTCCATTGTAACAAGGTCGGGCACTGGAAGAGGAACTGCCCTCAGTATCTGGAGGAGGTAGCCATTAAGAAAATGATGAAAGGTAAATATGATTTACTTGTTCTTGAATCTTGTTTAGTGGAAGATGATTCTTCACCTTAGATAGTTGATTCGGGGGCAACTAATCATGTTGGTTCTTCTTTGCAGTGACTGATTCTTGGACATAGCTAGAGGAGGGAGCCTTCTCAATGCGTGTGGGGTCGGGGGATGTCGGATCGGCCAAAGAAGTGGGAGTAATAAGATTGCAATTTTGTAATAATAATTGTTTTTATTATTAAACAACGTTTTTTGTATTCTTGGATTTACACGGAATTTGATTTCCGTTTCTAAGTTGTTAGAACAAAAATATTCTGTTTCTTTTAATAATAAGTCTGTTATTATTTGAAAGAATGGTCTGAATATTTGTTCAGGAATTAATGAAAACAAATTGTATGTGTTAAGACCGTTAATACATACTACACTACTCAACACCGAAATGTTTAAGGTTGAAAAACCAAAAACTAAACGACATAAGATTTCTCCAGATAATAACACGCATCTCTGGCATCTAAGGCTTGGTCACATCTACCTTGACCAGATAGACAGATTAGTAAAAAGCGGACCTTTAAGTGAGTTAAAGGTTGGCACTTTACCTGTCTGCGAATCTTGTCTGGATGGTAAGATGACTAAGAGACCTTTACCTGGAAAAAGGGCTTAGAGCTAAAGAATAACTAGAGCTTATACATACAGACGCCTGCGGACCAATAAATGTTAAAGCTAGGGGTGGTTATGAGTATTATGTCACCTTTATAGATGACTACTCAAGATACGGATACTTCTACCTAATGCAACGAAAGTCAGAAACATTTGAAAAGTTCAGAGAATTTCGAGCTAAAGTTGTGAATCAATTAGGTAGGACAATCAAGTCACTATGATCAGATCATGGAGGTGAGTACCTTGACTAAGAGTTTGAAGACTTCATGGTCGAGCATGAGATAGTTTCCCAACTCACAGCTCCCGGTACACCTCAGCAAAATGGTGTAGCGGAGAGGAGAAATAGAACCCTAATGGAAATGGTAAGATCTATGATTAGTTTCTCATCATTACCAAATTCCTTCTGGGATATGCGTCACAAATAGCGGCATACATTTTCAATGTAGTGCCATCCAAATCTGTTCCTAAGACTCCTCTAGAGTTGTGGAATGGTCGTAAAGCTAGTTTGTGACATTTTCGCATATGGGGGTGTCCAGCACACGTGCTGAAGAATAGAATTGGAAAGCTAGACTCCAAGTCTGTTGTCTGCCTATTTGTAAGATACTCCAAGGAGACCAGAGGTGGACACTTCTATAGTCCCAAAGATAAAAAAGTATTTGTATCGACAAATGCAACGTTTCTTGAGGACAATTACATTAGTGACCATAAACCTCGTTCCAAGATTTTATTAAATGAGTTGGAGCCTGGTGAGACTAGTGCTTCATCAACAAGAGTTGTTGATTTATAAACATCTGAGAGTCAGATGGTTCTTGATCAGGATACACTACCACCTAGACATTGTGAGAGGGTTGTGAGACAACCTAAACTCTATTTAGCTATAGGTGAGGGACAAGGTGTTGTCTCTGCTGATAGTGTGGATGATCCATTGACATTTAAGAGTGCAATTGAAGATCCTGAGAAATAGGAATGGCATAAAGCCATGAATCTTGAGATGGAGTCCATATACTCTAACTCAGTCTGGGATCTTGTAGACTTACCGGATGGGGTAAAATCCATTGGGTGTAAGTGGATATATAAGAGAAAGAGATGAGTAGACCGAAAGGTAGAGACCTTCAAGGCAAGGCTAGTGGCCAAGGGTTACACCTAGAAAGAGGGGGTCGATTATGAAGAGACCTTCTCGCCAGTAGCCATGTTTAAGTCTATTAGGATTCTCTTATCCAATGCTGCCTATTTTGATTATGAAATTTGGCAAATGGATGTCAAGACTGTATTCTTGAATAGCAATCTTGATGAGAGAATCTATATGATGCAACCAGAGGGATTCGTGTCTCCATATCAAGAGCAAAAGGTTTGCAAGCTACAAAGGTCAATCTATGGACTTAAGCCAGCATCTAGATCTTAGAACATTAGGTTTGATGATGTGATCAAAACCTATGGCTTCAAGCAGAACGTCGATGAGCCTTGTGTCTACAAGCACATCATTGATAAAAAAAAGTAGTTATCTTGGTCATATACATAGATGATATCCTACACATTGGGAATGATGTGGGAGTGTTGTCTGATGTAAAGGGCTGGCTAACTAGCAAATTCCAAATGAAATATTTAGGAGAGGCAAGTTATGTTCTAGGGATCCAACTTATAAGGGATCGTAAGAACAAACTTATAGCACTGTCTCAGGTATCATATATCGATAAGATTCTTATACGATTTTCGATGCAGAACTCCAAGAAAGGTAATTTACCTTCCAGACATAGAGTTCACTTGTCTAAAGAACAGTGTCCTAAGACACCTCAAGAAGTTGAGGATATAAGACGTGTTCCCTATGCATCAACAGTAGGTAGTCTTATGTATGATATGTTATGCAAGAGACCGGACATCTGCTATGCAGTGGGAGTAGTCAGTAGATACCAGTCCAACCCAGGATTGAATCATTGGGTTGCTGTCAAGACTATTCTCAAGTATCTTCGGAGAATGAGAAATTATATGCTAGTGTATTCTGGAAAAGATTTGATCCCGTTAGGATACACGGATTCTGATTTTCAATCAATCAACGATTCTAGAAAATCCATGTGTGGATCAATATTCACCCTGGGTGGTAGAGCCATTGTATGGAGAAGTATCAAGCAATATTACATTGCTGACTCCACCATGGAAGTCGAATATATAGCTACTTGTGAAGCTGCTAAAGGGGTTGTTTTGCTCCGTAAGTTCTTAAGTGATCTAAAAGTTGTTCCAGACCTGGATAAGCCCATCACACTTTATTATGATAACAGTGGTGCTGTAGCTAATTCCAAAGAACCAAGAAGCCATAAGAGAGGGAAGCATATACAGAGAAAGTATCATCTCATCATAGAGATAGTGTAGAGAGGAGATGTGATCGTCACCAAGATAGCCTCATAAGACAATCCTGCTGATCCATTTACGAAGACCTTACCTGCTAAAGTGTTTTCGGGTCACCAAGATGGCCTAGGGTTATGAGACATGCCTCACATGCTTTAGTGCAAGTGGGAGATTGTTGGGTTTATGCCCTAAGCATGTAATTTGTAAATGGATTTATGAAGTAAATAAAAAGAAAGGTTTAATTCATTCTTGTTATGTTATTTATTTTATAAACTTGTGTACATATTAACATCCTGGATTGCCGGAGGTAATCTCGAACTGTGTATATGAGGGTCATATACGGATGGATACAGTAAGAGACGTGCAATCTATAAAGTCCATAGATAGCAAATAAAGCTGGGTACTTTATTTGTGGTTAATCTATAGCTACGGTCCATTCCATAATGTACAGTGATTCTATCCTGAATCATTCATATGAGGTATGGGAATGGAGGCACCTTGTATGATGTGATCATATAGGAGTGGGCCATGATCTATATGAATATCACACCAAGATCCGTTTACCGATGAGATTTATATATATCAACTAATGATGGCTATATATGAGTGTCTTATCGACTTCTTCAGGTTAGATCGTGGTCTTTGATATACCATGGGTGAGGTCAGATGCATTTCCTGGTCAATATACTCTGTATGTTGAGATTGCGATTTGGCTTGTGGCTGGGAAGGTTTGTACACAATAGTGGAATCCAATCCTTCTTGTGAGAAGTAGATGGTAGTTCCCTTAAGAGTTGATTCGGGTCTTGGACAATATGAACACTCTCCTAATTCCATGAGGAAATAGGATTTATTGTCCATTAGAGAATCAATTGTACTAAAAGGATATATGTAATAAGAGGGGTATGACGGACATTATGACCCAGCTCTAATTATGAACTACTGTGGAGGATCACACCATATGTAATAACTATATCTATGGACACCGAATTGTATCGGTCTGTGTAAAAACGTCTGCAGTTGAGAGACTGCACATTCGGGTTTTTAGTGGAATAACACCGGAGTTAATAATCAATGAATATTAATTAAAGAGTTTAATTAATGATTCCGAGGATTATAGGAGCTCAAAATACTTTGGGTCCATTAGCTCCCCTTGCTAGCCCGATCGATTTAGGTAACAAGGGTTACGGTTAATTAATTGGATTGTCCAATTAATTGTGTTACGAAAGTGACACGTATTTATTCAGGAATTAATTGAATAATGAGATTATTTAATTAATGGATAATGGTGATTAAATAACTTAAATAATGAGATTATTTAATTATATTATTAATCGCTAAATGGAGGGTGTATGTTGATATTTATTTTTGAATAAAATAAGATAATGTGATTATTTTATTTTATTACATTACAGATTTTATTTTTGAATTTAAATAGTTTGAATTCAAAAATAAAATCAAATAAAAGATATGGGATATTTTTTTATTTGAAAGTTTTTTAAAAATAAAATTAGATTTATTATATTTAAAAAAAAATTATATATGTGATATATATTATTTAAAAAAAAAGGTGTTGTGCGTTTTCACGCACAGCTCTTATATATATACATTGACAAAACAAAAGAAAGTGTTTTTTGTTTTTGGTTTTGCATAAGAGACAAAAAATTTGTTTTTTTTTGTCATAAGTACAAAAGAAAAACAAAAGTGTTGTGTGCAAGTGATTGGACCAAGAAAAAAAAATATAATTATTATTTTTTTTAACTACTAGAATTGTTCTAGGTAGTTTTTTTTAAGAAAAAATAGTTTCTCCATTCGTTTTTCTCTACACCCTCCATCCTAAATTCCTGAGAACCGTGAAGCGCGCACACGCAGTTATCAGTCCCGGGAATAGCTAGGAAGATCAGTGGTACAGACAAAGTGCAAATCGAAAAGTGAAGAAGCCTCAAAACGTTGGTATGGTTCTAATTTTTTTCTTTTTTATTAGTGATTACAATTTCCTGTATTTACATATATATTTTATTAGTGTAATAATTTTTATATGTATTTGTTCCGAAAATAATTACGATCAAAAGTTCACTGGTCCCAGATACAGATTACGATTTGTATAAAAAATTTAAAACTCATTTTCGTTATGCGACAAGTGAACGGGGTTCCAACATTGGTAACCTCAGCAAGGAAGCTCCGACCCTACTTCCAAGCTCATTCAATAGCAGTAGTGACAGACAAACCCCTCTGTAAATTCTTGCAATGACCTGATGTTTATAGAAGGTTGGTTTTATGGGCCCTAGAGCTCACCCAGCTTGATTTAGGGTATAAGCCCAGGACTGCAATTAAAGCCCAGACTCTGGCAGACTTTGTAGCGAAGCTCTTAATTCCCCTAGGCCAAGCGACCTCCGTAACAACAAGCGTAGCCCCTGAGAGGATTCAAGAATCTGACAACTAGCCGGAAGGCTGCAAGTCATGGATCCTCTACACTGATAGAGCTTCCGGGCAAATTGGGGGAGGAGCTGGCATATTTCTAATCGACCCAGAAGGGACTGAGTGCTGCCACTGCTTCAGATTTGAATTTAAAGCCACTAACAATGAAACAGAGTATAAAGCTCTCTTAGCCGGAATAAGGGCGGCTGCAGAGCTCAGGTTCAATTACTTGCAGGTCAGGAGTGACTTGTTGCTCACAATCAACCAAGTCTCTGGGGATTATAATGCAAAACGGGATAGCATGATTGCCTACTTGAAGCTAGTTCAACAACTTTTGAGCAAATTCAAAGGTTTCAGGATTGAGCAGATACTTCAACAACAGAATCGTCGAGCATACATCTTAAACAAGATAGCTACGAATGGCGGTCAGACCTTACCACAGGGAGTCCATCTCCAAGTGATTCCTCTACCAAGCACCACAACAGGTAACGAGACTTATACCTCGGATCAGCGACCATGTTGGATGGACCCAATAGTGGATTATCCTCAAGAACGAACTGACCAAGCTGGAAGGATCAAGAGACTCTCAATTCGATATTGCTTAGTGGATGGGTACTTGTACTGAAGGGGCAAACCCTTCATTTGCTTTGATGTTTACATTCTGAAGATGCCAAATGGGCACTGAGAGAGGTTCACTTTAAGGAATACGAGAACCACATTGGTGGGGAGGCTTTAGCATATCAGGTACTCCGTATGAGGTATTACTGGCCAACCATCCATCAAGATGCAAAGATCTTGGTATGATCATGCGAAGCTTGCCAAAAGACTGCAAACTTGAGTCACATACCGTCGAAGCGATTGTCATCCCTTAGCTCACCATACCCCTTTGCTATGTGGGGCGTCAACTTGATCAGATCGCTTCCAACTGCTTATGGTCAAGCCAAGTACGCTATCGTGGCAATCGACTATTTCACAAGATAGGTTGAAGCAGGACCACTTTCCCAGATATCGGAAGAAAATACAACAAGATTCATCAAAAATAATGTAGTTTGCAGGTCCGAAACCCTTCTTGCCATTATAGCTGACCTTGGCATGCAGTTTGATAATGGCCGATTCAAAGACTTTTACGAGGGCTTGGGAATCCTGTAGCCCACCCCCAGACTAACGGGCTGGTGGAAACCATAAAAGACTATTAAGATGTTGTTGAAAAAGAAACTACAACATAAGAATGGTATATGGGCTGAGGAGCTTCCAGAGGTCCGCTAGGCTTACCGCACTACGAGGAGAACGGTTACAGGGGAAATGTTCTATTCCCTAGCCTTCAGGGTTGAAGCGGTGCTTCTTATTGAGCACAAACTGACCTCTTTAAGATTCCAACATTTTGAACCGAAGAGCAATGAGGGCAAGCTCCGAGCTAGCTTGGATCTCCTAGAAGAAAAACAAGATCGAGTAGCTGAGAAGGTAGCAGTTTACTTGAGCAGGATTGCTAGATACTTTAACCGAGGAGTTAAAGCCCGAAACTTTAAGGAAGGGGACCTAGTTCTCAGGAAACTGATGTTGAATACAAGGAAGAGATCAGACACAGTCCTAGGGCCAAACTAGGAAGGGCCATTATTGGTAAATATGGTGATCCACAATGGGGCATACAAGCTCAAAGACATGTATGGCCGACTCATCAATCATACTTGGATTGCAGATCACTTGAGAAAATTTTACCCATAAACAAGGGACTCATGAGCAGGCTACCTCCACCTAGATTTTAATCTCCAGCAATAATGTACTCCTTTCTTTTTATCAATAAATATTGTTTTTTCTCCATCTTTAACTATGTTCTACAAAGATTTAAGTATACATGGGAAATTTGACATTATCGTCCCAAGACCAGGGATAAGCCGAGGAAGCCCCCTCGCTATCCTTGATACCTTGGCTGGGCACTATCCCCTGCCAAGAATGGTTTGAGTGTAAGAGCATAGTTGCCATCCAGATCTCGAGACCAGGAAATAGCAAGATAACCCTCTGGATGCCTTGATCGGGCTACAACCCCCAAGAAGGGTCTGATTGTAAGAGCATAATTGCCATATAGATCTCGAGACCAAGGAATAACTACATAGTCCTCCTGATGCCTTGGTCGGGCTACCACCCCAAAGAAGGGTCTGACTGTAAGAGCATAGTTGCCATCAAGATCTCGAGACCAGAAAATTGCTAGATAGCCCTCTTGATGCCTTGGTCGGGCTACCACCCCCAAGAAGGGTCTGAGTGTAAGAGCATAGTTGCCATCCTGATCTCGAGACCAGAAAATAGCTAGATAGCCCTCCTAAGGCCTTGGTCGGGCTACCACCCCCAAGAAGGGTCTGAGTGAAAGAGCATATTTGTCATCCAGATATCGAGATCATGAAATAGCTAGATAGCCCTCATAATGCCTTGGTCGGGCTACAACCCCCTAGAAAGATCTAAGTGTAAGAGCATAGCTGTCATCCAGATCTCAAGACCAGGAAATAGCTAGATAGCCCAGTTGATATCTTGATCGGGCTACAACCTCTAAGAAGTACTTGAGCTTAAGAGCGCGATAGCGATCTTGATCTCCAGACTATGAGAGAGCTAGATAGCCATCTTGACCTCGGGGGACCCTGTCCAGACTCCCGATTTGGAAAAGGAAAACCAACTCTTCTACTCCAGGTTCCCTGGTTATCTAACTGAGCTCGCACTGCTCCCTCCATAAAATGAGGAAGCCGATTAGGTGCCTCCAGAAGCTGGGTGTCAACTAGAGAGGAGCTTGTTAAAGGGCATTGAGAGCCTGCCGTAGGGTAGGGTGGAGGGGAAGCCTGACCCCACTCTCGAAGGCCACCACGTGAATTGGAAGGACTCCCTTTAAAGGGTTAAAGACGTCGTAGTCTCTGTAAGGGATGGCGAGGGAAACGCTGTCAAGAATACAGTACTTGGATCTTATACGATTGTGGGAGTTTGAATCAACTGTCGAATTGGGAATGACCCAAAAGTCATTCAGTGGAAGCTCCACGAAAGAGGGCCGACTGCAGTGACATGACCCCTCCTAGAAACGTCGTCCCTCTCTTCTACGTCAGAATCTTCATTAACCAAGCTCAGAGGGTTGTCAGGTTGATTCGAGAAACCTGAGCTGATTTAGACATTCGTACTAGAACGACGGTGCTGACGGACCGTGGAAGAGTCCTCGTCGCTCTAGATTCCTCGCTCCCGTTTCTGAGGAACAAAATTAAAGCTGACAGTGACCTCTATCAGGGCCTCAATGCTATCAGAAGAGTTCGACATTGCTAAATGAAAAGAGCTTGAAGGTAGATGAAAGACAATGATATGGTTAAAAAAGATAGCGATAGAGCGAAATTCTGAAAATTTGAAATTGGAGGAATGCGTGAGGAAGCGACAGTGGGTTTGAGGTTAAATAGAGGTTAGGGTTGTAATGACAACGGTGATATCCTTGGGAAGATCGCCTTTAGCCATGAAGAAGGCTGTAATGCAGCCGATTTTGTTCGAGGAGCACACCAATCCAAGTGCGACACGTCACCTAAGCAGTTAATAAGAAGATTTCATTCGAGATTCTTAGTAATTATCTCGTAACGGAAAATTTCCCAATTAAATAGGGAATTTGACTCCAACCCTAACTCTACCTTCGGTGTTCAAGTCAGATGTGACTTTTGTTAATAGTAAAATTTGGGTAGGAGTCAAAGAGAAATTTTTCACTCTCCTAGCCTGAATCGAATCCCAAAGTCGACATTTATGAGACCCTGGGCGAACCATAAAACTACCTTGCAGAAGCATGGAAAGATCGTCGGACTTCGGAACTATCAGGGATAAAGCTAGGCACGACCAGGTCGAGTCCTCACACGAACACTGAAATTAGGGCTTCTTGAGGCCACCTATACAGGAACCTCAATTCCTGGGGTCAGACTCCAAAACCACCACGGGAAAGAAAGGAAGGGTAGTCGAGCTCAAGAAGAACTCGAAGTGAAGCCCAATAAGCAAAGCAAGCTCCCACCAGGTTAATACTCCCAACGGTCGAGCTTAACTCGTAGCTTAAAACTGGAAGCCCACCAACCTCTCCAAGAGCCCGCTGTCCACTCCACGAAACGAGGAGAAAGATGACCTCTAAGTGAATTAGGCACGTACTCGCTCCCAGGAATATCTACAAGGGGCATCCATCCTAAGCTCCTGAGGGATGAACCTAAGCGTAGATCTACCTCGCTCTATGAAACAATGAGCAGCTAACTCGATGACCTCCATGAAGAATCATGCCGTGAATACATACAAGATCATATCTACGTCATAACGAACATTAAATTCTGCATACGTGTAAGTCAAGAATTTGTTTCCAAAGAGGAAACAATCTTATCTCTACCAACGATAATCTTGAGTCCGTTATTTACTCGAAGTCAACGACTTTCAAATAGAGGATCCCGCCCAATAAGGAGTGAATAGGTTCAGAGAATTAAGGCGGGAGATGCACCCGTTCAAATCGATTCGGCCATATATAAATATGCCTAAGCGTTCCCACAAAAAAAGAGGCAAAAATAGAGTAAAAAAGAGAGAGAATTATATAGGCCCTAAATTTTGTGATCAGAACACGGTCATCATCATATCTACTATTCGACAAGCATGAAGTAACCAACTTATTTTGTCTTAGAAAGATGATGAGTGTACGTCAGAGATTCCTATATACCATAAGTGTATTTCTCCTTCCTCCAGATACTGCTTAGGGGTTTTTCAGCATATGATCGTTCGTGATGTTTTTACCCCATATGTCAGTCCACCTCTACCAAAAGATTTGTCTTTCCCTTATTTATCTTCTTTATTATACATATATGTATGTGTGTGAGCTAGACTCTTACATCACCGGACCTAGCACTATCATCCATTAAACCGCATATAGACCAAGTATCAAGACATGAGCACTAGGACCTATGTACTGGGGCTAGGGTACTGGGATATGAGATCAGAGATAAAGACCATCCCATCGCACCAGCAAGAGAATCTCCAATGCCATGTCTCCTCATATGCACAAAGTCTGATGGTATGACATTCTCCTCCCTATCAGATTCCATTCTCCTTTATTCATACTTGATCACCTAGGTATATGGTACCTACCTCCCACAGCCTGCCGGGTAGCGGGTTGAGGGTGTTAATTGATATTCCTTAACTAGAGCAAAATTCTGGTTAACACTTTTTGGCACTGTCTATGGAAAGTTCACTTAATCAACGTTGCTTCCACGTCTCTACATTAGCATTCCTATACAATTGAGGTGATAGATTTATCGTGCATTGTTTATGATATCCTTTCTCCATATTTGTCTATGTTGCCTACGCACCGCGTGTGGTGCTTATTTTGTCATATAACATGTTTTGTTTACTGTGGAGCAAATATGGTACGTGAGACTCCTGGTGGAACCAGTCTACTATGCTGCTTCTATGAAGTAAATCTGCTCATATAGTCGTTGAGCTTCGATATAGCAGCTCCACACCTGTAAGGCTCATCCACAGCTGAACCGCTCTGATTCACTACTAGCTCCTACATAGTAGAGTTGCACCTCTCATGCTTCTTTACAGCAAATTACCTCTGCTACTAGTATATCTCATATCCAGCAAATCCAATGGATTTGTACCTATTCATAGTGGATCCTCTATTGTCACCGAATCTGTTCCTCCAAAAGCTCATTGGTACAGATAGTAGGTTAATTCTTGAATCCAAGAAGCCAATTTAGTTGTGTGGTCACAGTAGAAGCACGACCGGTGGCTACTATCCATTTATATCGTTCCCCTCAATGCCCTAGCAAGCCACCGATGACCCGATCCATTCGGGGAGAGTCCAAATCCCATATTTACTAAGGCCTTCTATATGCCTAAGTAAGCCTATGGAGCAGCAGCACCGCAGTAAGGCCTAGTGCTTCCTTATTCTTGTGCCATACCGGTCAATACCAATATGAGCTACTGAGCTCTCGATTCATTCCAGTTAGGTCTAAAGCCTCGTTTTAGTTGCTGGGGATTTCTAGGATCTCAAGCTTGCCTTTGGACCGGTACTAGACTGGTGGCTCCTCTTCATTTGTACCGAGCCATTCAACGTTCTAGCGAGCCCACCATCATCCCGATCCATTCGGGGAAAGCCTAAAGTCTTCCCACATTTGCTATGGCCTTCTACATGTCTAAGAAAGCCTCTTGAGCAATAGCACCACTACAAGGCCCAGTGGCTCATCACTTCTTGTACTGAGCTGGTCAACACCCAAGTGAGCCACCGTGGTCCCAATTCATACCAGGTCGGTCCAGAGCCTCATTTCAGTTGCTGGGTACTTATAGGATCCCAAGCATGGCTCTGGGTCAGTATTATGTCTGTGGCTCTACTACGTTTGTATTATGTCATTCAATGCTCTAGTGAGCCACCATAGCTCTGATTTGATTGAAGAGAGACCAGAGGCTTCCCATATTTGGTATGACCTCTTACATGCCTAAGTAAGCCTCTCAAATACCAGCATCACTGCAAGGCCTAGTGGCTCCACATTTTTATACCGGGCCGGTTAACCCCCAATTGAGTCGCTACGGTCCTAATTAATTTTAGCAAGGTCCAGAGATTCATTTGAGTTGTTGGGGACCTTTATGATCCCAAGCATGCGTCTGGACCAGTATCATGCCAATGGCTCATCTCCTCTTGTATCGGGCCATTCATCGTCCTAGCGAATCACCGTGGTCTTGATCCATCATCCTGGTGAGTCTTCTCGACAGTAGCAGATCCTTCCTCCTTAGTCACGCTGCTTTGTTAGAGGCAGGGCCATCATTCCCTAGCGTCACTACTTCAAAGCCAACTTCCACCACCTTGGTCTGATAAGCCTGAATTAGCCAAGGCCACCATCTCCTCAACTGGATCGATCTGGACCTCGTTCACCACTATAACATCAGCCTGGACCTCCCTTTTCTTGGTAGGATCGGCCTAGACCTCTACCTCCTAGACAGGCTCAGTTAGAGAGGTAGGCATGTATGAATCTTCTCCCATATCTTGAACCACAACAATAATAGAGGACTTCGAGGTAATTTCTACCCCAATATTGCTCGACTTGAAAGTGGAATATGGGCACCAAGTTCTCCTCATCACCTGCAGACCCAGCGACTCAAGAATGACCGATTTCAGCAGGAGCGAACGAGCTAACTTCACACATTTCTCTGTGATCTCCTCCTGGTCCTATCCTTCAACGATGATCAGGTCAGAGGGTGAAAGAGCTTTAGCTACCTGGTAAGTAGTGTATAAGTATCATTCAGCAAAGGAATCGCCAAATAGAGTTTAGACCACTTCCTTCAAAAACATTTATCCTCGTTCAGAACAATCTTTGCAAGGAACGACGCATGGATTTGAGTCTATCTATATCATACCAATGATGGATCTGCTTCCCATCTACTTGCGTCTCAACCGCGATTACCTAAGCTTTGGTCAGGGCTTTGTTCAGGACGATCACATCTATCGCTGCCTTAATCATCTCCTCATTGGCTTGTCCGAGCTCGGACTTAGCAGTATCATCCTACTCCAAAAAAGCATAGAACTGGTGGCTCTGCTATATTTTGCACCAGGTCGTTCAACACCCTAGCAAGCTACCGGAGTCCTAATTTATTTGAGGAGAGCCCAGAGGATTCCCATAAGTTGAGACATCGAGGTAGGTTAACTAGTGGACAAATCAACACCAAGTAAGTTACCGAGGTCCGATTCCTTTTGTGATTATCAAAGCTTTTCATTTACCCCCAGCAGGCTCCTAAATCGGTTACTTAACTAGGGGACTAAAAGCTCACCTTTCTTTAGTACTCCAGTAAGACCTAACGTGAGAATAACTTGTCAAGTAACCGGTCCACAATAACAAGCGCCTTAGCAGAAAGTCACTCTGTTACCTGGAATGCAGATCACCTCAAAAGGTTTTACCCTCAAAGTCTACAGTAGAAGGGTGAGCATTGACCGGTTTTGCCTAGAGTTGTATCGCAATGAGACCTTTCTTTAGTACTCCAGTGAGACCTAATGTGAAATCTTTCGTCAAGTAAGCAGTCCACTAAAGCTCACTTCTTATGCCCTTAACAAGGTTAATCCCTCCAAGAGGATCACAATAAGCAAGAGAGCTACACATCAATCCTAATGCCCTAGACCGGGTTAATCCCTCCAAGAGGATCTCCTTGGCCAAGAGAGCTACTCAACACTCCTGATTCCCTGGACCGAATTAATCCCTCTTGGAGGATCGCCTTGACTAGGTGAGCTATACAACATTCTTGATTCCCTGGACTGGATTAATCTCTCTAGAAGGGTCACCTTAACCATGAGAGCTACACAACACTCCTAATGCCCTAGACAAGATTAATAATGATTGCTATGGTATTTCTACGATGATCGCCATAAGACTAGGACAACCAAATAGCCCTCATACTGCCCTGGTCGAGTACCACCCCCCACTAGAAAGGGTCAAGTTCATAAGGTATGGTTGCCTGCCGGATATTGAGACTAGGGACTGGTCGGGGATGCCCCATCGCTCCCTCACTACCCTTAATGCCTTCGGTCGGGCGAAACCCCCAAAATAGGGTCTAGTTGAAAGTGCATAGTTACCTACCATAACAAAGTTGCCAAGTTATGGCTTAAGTTGCACATCATTTCCTCAAGACCAGGACCTCCAAATGGCCATCATACTACTATGACTGGGCTACCCCCACTCCCCCCCCATTCCCCACCAAAAAGGATCTGGATGGAATAGTGGCCCACTAGGATCATTTCACCAGTTTGCCTAGGTCTCAGGATCCCTAAAACCGGAAAGCCGTGATTTGCCTATAAACTAGGATTCCTAGAATAGAAATGCTAAGTACCCAGATTGGCCATAAAAGCCTCATCCTAAATAACCGAGCAGTATGGTTTGTCATATCTTACCTTTCTCGTTTATCGAAATTTATATTGACAAGAGCATTGGGAGTTCCATCCAAGGGAATCTACCCATCTATGGTCTACCACTACATATTTTGTTTTGAAGGAATGTCAAGTACTCAGATTCGTCTATGTTTCACCTATATATAAAGACCTGGTGTAAAAATGGCCATGGTTGCTTGCCAGGATCTTGTCACCTAAGTACTAGGACCCCTGATATTGGAATGACTAGTACCCTGATTTGGTAAACTCAAGCATGTTGGGAATGGTTTTCATTTAAAGCAACAATTTCCAGTAAGAAGCGACAAGTAAAATTCTTTAAGAATTACAAATCCTGACTCCAACCTCAACTATATACTGATGTTCAGGTCAGGGAGGACTTCTGTTAAAAGCCATTTTTGGCTATGGTCCAAAGAAGAATCTTTCATCTACCTAGTGCCTGGTAGGGCTTACCCGGTAGAATCTAGATCGGGACCGATACCTAGATACCAGGGATACTCGATACTATGGACTGATAAGAAGTCAACACCACCTTCCATATACTACCAGTAATCAAGCAAAACTGGTACCACGGTACTTCCTATCTGGTACCTAGGTACAACGGTACCTTCTGTCTAGAACCTGGGTACCACGACACTAGTCTGGTACTCAAGTACCGCGATACCATTTTGGGACCCATCCAAGGTATATATCCTACCTATCCAGTAAGAAGAATGGTATCAAAAAAGTACTAGTCTACCAAAATACATAGTCAGAACCATAGTTTCTCATCCAACAACGAAGAAAAGAAAATTGACTTCTCCGGCCATTTACAGCGCCATTAATAAAAAAAGTCAATCATAATTAATGGGGAAAATCATCCCCATTAATGAAGATCATTCAACTCTTTAATGGCCCTTCACAATGTCATTAATAGAGATAGTCAACCATATTAATGGAGATAATCAACTCCATTAATGAAGATCTGTCAACTCTTTAATGGCAATTTACAACGCCATTAATGATCATTCAACTCCTTAATGGCCTTTCTTAACGCCATTAAAGATCAGTCAACTCCTTAATGGCCTTTCACAGCGCCATTAATGATCAGTCAACTCCGTAAATGCCCAAAATAAGTATTCCTACTATTGCAAATTGATGGATTGGGCAACAAGTTAATGGAAACTATAAATATGACAAAGCTCTCTCTAAGAAGAACATGCTGGATTCGATGTCTGACTACATATCTCATCTCTTACCCAGAAATTGCATATTAAGATAACGCCAAAACGAGAGCCCTGAGTTGATCCGAAATTCGACTGTTTTATATAGAAAATACAACCTGTTAGAATTCGATTACCATTGTAAGCTCTCTAGAGCACCATGGCTCTACTATTTTTCCATTCTTGTAAGCTCTCATGAGCATTCTTCCTGATATATATCTATATATAAGGAAGGGTATTTCTCCTTCCTCCGGATACTACGTAGGGGTTTTTTAGCATATGATCATTTGTGAAGCTTATTCCCCCAAGGTCAGTCAATATATACCAAAAGACTTCACTTTCCCCTATTTGTATCCTTTATTATACATATATGTATGTGTGTGAGCTAGACTCTTACCTCGCTGGACCTAGCCTTATCATCCACTTAACCGCATACGGACCAAGTATCAGGACCTATGCAATAAGACCTAGGTAATAAGACTAGGGTACTCAGGTCGGAGATCTTTAGACCAAGACCAGCCCATCGCACCAGTAAGAGAACCACAAGCATCAGGTCTCCTTCATATACTCGAAGTCCGGCAGGTGGGATGACTAGTCTTCTACCTACAAAACTTCATACTCAATTATTCATACTAGATCACCTAGGTACGTGGTACCTACCCCCTGTGGCCTACCGGGTAGCGGGTTGAGGGTGTAAATTGATATTCCTCACCTTGAGCGAATTTTTGGTTAACATATGTGTTAATAGCCATTTTTTATAGGGGGGTCAAGAGGAAATGTTCCACTGGGTTAGAGCCAGGTAGAGAGCACCTCCAAGCATCAGGTAAGCCACATACGCAGTGGTTTACCTCGCAGTACTAGGTCCAGGACGATATAGGGATCTCGACATCGTTGTAAGAGCAGGATGAAGTTTTTGAACCCTTGCTGACCCCTCAGCTGGTTCTTAAGCACCACGACAACGATCTGCACTCCTGTCGTGGTATGTATTCTACCTTTTTAGTGGGAGGGAAAATGCCTACAAAGCTCATAGGAGATTGTAAATCTCAGGCAAGATCAATCAAGCACCTCACCACCGGAATGGTACCTCTTCAATAGACTGGAACCCTGATGTACCCTTCCACGCTACCAATTCAAGGCACTGAAGTGATACACCATCGACAAATGACATTGGATTATTCACCAAAAACTAGTTGTACTCCACATGTACACTATCATAATTGAAGAGTTTAAAAGGGAAACAAACACCATTTTCCTATAAGGTATTCTCCGCCTATTCTCCAAGACGAATTGTATCAAACGAAAAATCCTATTAGACGAGGAAAGAGGATCAATCCATTGACCTCCTACTTGTTTGCCAAGAGAAAACCCTAGACTTAATATATAAATAAGAGAAGAATATCAACAGAGAGAGGGGGAGGATCGAGACCAAAAGGCCTTAAGAGCCATTACCATTGTGAGTAGTACCCACTTATCGATAGAAACCAGTTCGCCATCTCCATTCATCGAAGCGAAATACAAAGAGAGTGATTGAGTGTCCCATTTCGTTGTATTAGAGAATGTATCTTGATTTATTGAAGATAAAAAGAACAATGCTTAGTCCACCATTTCATTTGTCTTACACGTGTAACCAGTACCAAAGGTACCTAACCCAGACCGTGATCCCCTGAGGAAGCGGTCTTAAGGGTGTTAACTGGAATTCATCACCCAGAGTTAATTTTTGGCTAATAATTTTTGGCGTCGTCTGTAGGAACAATCCACACCCTTTTTAAAATCATGTGCTTGAGTTTTCATTTGTAGATACATTCACGCAATGAAGCTTCGATCCTCCCAGGGGCAGCATGAGGTATCCAAGCACCAATCTGCAGTTTTTACTTGAAAGGCTTGAAAGAGAGGCAAGAGTTCGAAGCACCTAGATCTTGCTCCAGTGCCAGTTAATACCGCTTGAGCTCCAGCTCCCCCAGTGATAGGCCAAACTATTCTTGATCAGTAGGTTACGGTTTTTTTGTTGAAAGTATCCGTCAACGACTGGTTGTAAAAGGAATCACACCTCAACCAGTTGGACAAAACATCCGTGAGAAGCTCAACCGACTAGGCGCCTGGACCATAATTTTTGATAGGTTAGGGCCACCACTACCAGTACTAGTCCGTGACTAGTTAGGGCCTCTTTGATGAGAACAAGGCAGCTGTATCAAATGATCCATTGCACGTCCTGGTTAAGCCAATAACAAGGGCAAGAGCTAAGAGATTCAAAGAAGCACTAATTGCCTAATTCAAGATACTTGGGCTGATTTTGAATTCTTGAAGTCCAAGATAAGCCCACATGAAGACCAAGGCATAATTATTGTCATCAAGTCAATTGATTGGGTCAAATAAAGAAGACTTGGGCGTATGGCACAAGCTAGGAGAAGAGTCAACTTTGGCTGATTTATTTCATTTTAATTTCCAAAGAATAATTGTTGATTTGTTTCCTAAATTAAGGGGCTGATTTGTTTTCATATTTAGCTTTCCAATTAGGGAGCAAGTCAATAGTTTCTCGAATTAGTTTTCTTCTGATTATAAGGCCTTAATGGCCGAATTATCTTGTTTCCTTTTAGGATGGCTTATAGCCTTTCTTTTCGTTTAGGGGTTTAGTATATAAAGGAACAAATTGGATGTAATTCGACAGACTTAAATGAATAAAAAAAATAGCGAGAGTTCATTTCTTTTGGTTCCAAAATCTAGACTTATCACTCACATCTCCTTCTTGTTCTTGAGTGTGGCATCTTCAACTTCTTGATACCGTTGGTTCTTACTTTCTTATAGGTAACGGGTCACGGTCCGATAACGTTCTTATTTGTAAACTTATTTAGAAAACGATCCTTTGTTACCATATATTGGTTCCGGGTCTTATTGTTCTTGGTGAGGTTCATATCAGTTGGTATAAGAGGTTAGGCTTCTAAATCGGGTTTAATTTATCCTTGTTCTTCTTCTTCTCTTTATTCGTTTGTTTCAACAAAAAAAAACCATTTGATCAAATCTGGTGTAAAAAAAAAGTACTAAAAGCTTGCTTGAGTCCATTTGATAAAGGTGGGTAAAAAAAAAAGTACACTTTTTTTTGGGTCATGTAGTTGAACCTATATCAACTATTTCTATTCTTTATCTTGATTCCGTGCCTTGATATTCAAAAATATATATATATATATATATATATATATAATAACTGAAGAATTATATCTTCATTATTCTTTTCCTTTTGTTTGGTTACTTTTATTTTTCTTGTACTTCTTGTGAGTGTCCGTATAAGTTAAAAAAAAATTAAGAACTGAAAAAGTTAACAAATAATGGATAAAGGCAAAAGTGTGTGAGCTCATCAAAAGGTAAAAGCCAAAGAATTGAGTGAAAACACGAGTATGAGTGCCACCATCTTTGAGAGTAAACACGTAAGGGAGTGTTTGTGAGGCTTACTATTTTTTTTTGTTTTGTAGGTTTCAAATATGTCACTTGATAAAAGTAGAGACTTATATGATGATGCACCAGAAACGATAGATCTCAATTTTTTGTATAAAGCCATACAAAAAAACATGGAGCGGATGGAGATTAAGATGGGTGAAGTGCATGATAGAATATATAAGGTGGAGTCTAGTTCACAATGGGTGCAACCAATTAAGGTTCCTAATATGGAACGAAGAGAAAGAAACCCACCTAGGGATGATTATGAAGAAGATTATGGGAATGACCTAGAGGACGGTGATCACATGTCCAATGTAGGTGTGGGCAGATTGAGGCGTGAAATGGGAGGTTGAGGAGTTAGGTATGGGAATTGAGAAGATAGGTATGGGTATAGAGGAGATAGGTATGAAGAGAGGGTTGATAATAATTTGGGTAGTATAAAGGTGAAAATCCTAACATTCTAAGGTAAAACTGATCTCGAAGCTTATTTGGAGTAGGAGAAAAGAATAGAATTGGTATTTGACTGCAATGGCTATTCTGAATTAAAGAAGGTAAAGTTGGCTGCAATAGAATTTATTGATTATGCTATTGTTTGGTGTTGTGAGTAGAAGATGGAATGGAGAAAGACCTAGTGAGACTTGGAAGGAGATGAAAGCTGTCATGAGGAAGTGTTTCATTCTGAGTCACTATTATAGGGGTTTGTTTTAGAAATTGCAAACTCTTACTCAAGGTTCTAAGTGTGTTGAAGATTACTACAAAGAGATGGAGATAGCCATGATTCGAGCTGATGTAGAGAAAGGTCGAGAGGCTACTATGGCTAGGTTTTTAAGTGGACTAAACCGAGACATAACAAATGTGGTGGAGTTGCAACATTATGTTGAATTGAGTGACATGGTGCACATGGCAATTAAGGTGGAACAACAGTTGAAGAGAAAGAGTTCCACACGAATTGGGCAAAATTTGGGTTCTTCATCTTTATAGAAATCGAATTGGAGCAAGAGGGATGACCAGCCTAGTTTCAAGGCCAATGCCGAACCTTCCCGAGATCATAAAGTCAGAGGCACAATAAAACAAGGTACATCAGATTCTCAACCTTCTAGAAATCGTGACATTAAGTGCTTCAAGTGTTTTAAAGCAGGTCATATTCCATCTCAATGCCCAAACAAGAGAGTAATGGTTATGAAGGATGATGGTGAGATCGAATTTGAGGGTAAATATGATGATGAGTCCATGCCACCTTTGGAGGATGCAAGTGATATTGAATATCCGGTGGACGGAGAGCTTTTGGTGGCGAGAAGAGCTCTTAGTGCTCAAGCCAAGGAAGATCATGAGGTACAATGTGACAACATTTTTCACACTCGCTGCCATGTTAATGATAATGTATGTAGCATTATCATTGATGGGGGGAGTTGTACTAATGTGGCTAGCACTATTTTTATGGAGAAATTGAATTTAGCCACTTTGAGGCATCCAAAACCATATAAGCTACAGTGGTTAAATGATAGTGGGAAAATCAAGGTGATTAAACAAGTGTTGGTGACATTTTCAATTGGAAAGTACAAAGATGAAGTCCTTTGTGATGTGGTACCAATGAATGTGGGCCATATCCTTTTTGGGAGACCATGGCAGTTCGATAGGCATGTGACCCATGATGGGTATACCAATAGATACTCCTTTGTTCTCAATAAAAAATCAATCTCTCTTGTACCTTTAACCCAAAAGCAAGTGTATGAAGATCAAGTGAGGTTAAGAAAAGAGAGAGATGTCAAAAAAAAAGAGTGAGAGTGAGAGTTCAAAAGAAAGAGAGAAAAGAAAAAGATTCTGAAATAGCAAAAAAAGAAAAAAAAAGATGAAAAAGAGAAAGAGGTTGTTGAGAAAAAAAAAACAAGTAAGCTTTTATGCAAGGGAGAGTGAAGTCAAAAGGGCTCTATTTTCAAATCAGCCAATGATTGTACTTTTGTACAAAGAGGCTTGCTTTAGTACTAATGAACTTAACCCTTCCTTGCCTAGTGTTGTTGTTTCTCTATTGCAGGACTTTGATGAAGTGTTTTCCGAAAAGATGCTTATTGGTTTACCACCAATAAGGGGTATTGAGCACCAAATTGACTTTGTACCCGGAGCACCCATCCCAAATAGACCAGCATATAGAAGTAACCTGAGAAGACAAAGGAACTTCAAAGGCAGGTTAGTGAGCTCATGAAAAAGGGGTATGTACATGAGAGCATGAGTCCTTATGCGGTTCCCGTGTTACTTGTGCCAAAGAAGGATGGAATATGGAGGATGTGCGTTGATTGTCGTGCCATCAACAATATCACTGTAAAGTATCGACATCTTATTCCTAGATTAAATGATATGCTTGATGAATTACATGGTTTTGTTGTTTTTACTAAAATTGATCTTAAAAGTGGATATCATCAAATTAGTATGAAGGAAGGTGATGAGTGGAAAACTGCTTTCAAAATAAAATAAGGATTATATGAATGGTTAGTTATGCGTTTTGGATTAACTAATGCACCAATACTTTCATGAGATTAATGAACTATGTTTTGCGTGCTTTTATTGGAAAGCTTGTGGTTGTTTATTTTGATGACATTATGATTTATAGCAAAAACTTGGATGAGCATGTTGAACATTTAAAACTTGTTTTAGGTGTTTTAAGAACAGAAAAGTTGTTTGCTAACCTCAAAAAGTGTACCTTTTGCACCGATAAGCTTGTATTTCTGGGTTTTATTGTTAGTGCTAAAGGAATTGGGGTTGATGAAGAAAAGGTTAAGGCAATTAAGGAGTGGCCAAAACCTACCAATGTTGGACAAATGAGAAGTTTTCATGTGTTGGCTAGTTTTTATAGTAGGTTTGCGAAAGATTTTAGTAGTGTAGCTGCACCTTTAACCAAAGTTATCAAAAAGAATGTGGGTTTTAAGTAGGGGTAATGAACAAGAAAAGGCATTTAACTTGATTAAGGAAAAATTAACTAATGCACCTTTGCTTGCTTTGCCTGACTTTGCTAAAACTTTTGAGATTGAGTGTGATGCTTTAGGAATAGGTATTGGAGCTGTTCTAATGCAAGAAGGTCGTCCCATTGCATATTTTAGTGCGAAGATAAGTGGAGCAGCCTTGAATTATCCTACCTATGACAAGGAGATGTAGGCTTTGATTAGGGCATTGGAAACTTGGCAACACTACCTTTGGCCAAAAGAATTTGTGATTCACACAGATCACGAGTCCTTGAAGCATATAAAGGGGCAACACAAGCTAAATAAGTGGAATGCCAAGTGGGTGGAGTTCATCGAAACATTTCCATATGTGGTCAAGTACAAAAAGGGTAAGGAAAACGTGGTCGCTGATGCTCTGTCAATAAGATACGTTCTACTTTCTACTTTGGATGCTAGATTGTTTGGCTTTGAATACATTAAACAATTGTATGTGAAGATTCTGATTTTGGCAATGTGTTCAATGCATGTAAAAAGGCTGCATTTGATAAATTTTATAGGCATGATGGATTTTTGTTTAGAGAAACTAAATTATGTGTGCCTAAGAGTTATTTACGTGAATTGCTTGTTAGAAAAGCTCATTGGGGAGGTTCGATGGGGCATTTTGGTGTAGCTAAGATGCTAGATACTTTGCATGAACATTTTTTTGGCCTCATATGAAACGTGATGTAGAAAGAATCTATGAGAAATGCATTACATGTAGACAAGCCAAGTCTAGGATTAAGCCTCATGAATTGTATACTCTTTTACCTATACCTATTGGACCTTGGATTGATATTTCTATGGATTTTGTGTTGGGTTTGCCTAGGTCAAAAAGCGGTAGGGACTCTATATATGTGGTTGTTGATAGGTTTTCTAAAATGGCACATTTCATTCCTTTTCATAAAACCGATGATGCATCACATATTGCTGATTTGTTTTTCAAAGAAATTGTGAGATTGCATGGCATGCCTAAGACCATTGTTTTGGATAGAGATGCTAAGTTCTTAAGCTACTTTTGGAAGACTATGTGGGGTAAGTTAGGCACTAAACTTTTATTTTCTACTACTTGTCATCCATAAACTGATGGTCAAGCTGAAGTAGTTAATAGGACTTTATCTACCTTGTTGCGTGCTATAATACAAAAGAACTTGAAAACATGGGAGGATTGTCTGCCGCATGTAGAGTTTGCTTATAATATGAGCGTGCATTCTGCAACTCATTTTTCGCCTTTTGAAATTGTGTATGGTTTTAATCCATTGAGTTATTTGGATTTAATTCCTTTACCTGTGAATGAGCATGTTAACTTGGATGGAAAGAAAAAGGTAGATTTTGTTAAGCAAATCCATGGAAAGACTTAGCAAAATGTAGACAGATGAACTGAGCAATACACCAATCAAGCAAATAAAGGGCGTAAGAAAGTTGTGTTTGAGCCCGGTGATTGGGTTTGGTTGCATATAAGAAAGGAATGATTTCCAGCCCAGCGGAGTTCTAAACTACTTCCAAGGGGATCAATGACAACGCATACAAGTTGGATTTTCCAGGTGAGTATAATGTTAGTGCAAGCTTCACTGTTTCTGATTTGTCTCCTTTTGTTGTAGATGACGATTTGAGGACAAATCCTTTTCGAGAGGGAGGGAATGATGAGAACAAGGCTGCTGCATCAACTGATCCATTGCATGTTTCGGTTGGGCCAATAACAAGGGCAAGAGCTAAGAGATTCAAAGAAGCACTAAATGGCATAATTCAAGACACTTGGGCTGATTTTGAATTGTTGAAGTCCAAGATAAGCCCATATGAAGACAAAGGCGTAATTAATGTCATCAAGGCAATTGATTGGGCCAAATAGGGAAGACTTGGGCGTGTGGCACAAGCTAAGAGAAGAGTCAACTTTGGTTGATTTATTTTCTTTTAATTTCCAAAGAATAATAGTTTATTTGTTTCCCAAATTAAGGGGCTGGTTTGTTTCCAGATTTAGCTTTCCAATTAAGGAGCAAGTCAATAGTTTCTCGAATTAGTTTTCTTCTGATTATAAGGCCTTAATGGCCGAATTATCTTGTTTCCTTTTGGGATGGCTTACAGCCTTTCTTTTCGTTTAGGGTTTTAGTATATAAAAGAACGAATTGGATGTAATTCAGCAGACTTGAATGAATAAAACAAATTAGCGAGAGTTCATCTCTTTTTGTTCCAAAATCTAGATTTATCACTCACAACTCCTTCTTGTTCTTGAGTGTGGCGTCTTCAACTTCTTGATACCGTTGGTTCTTACATCTTTATAGGTAGCGGGTCGCGGTCCGATAATGTTCTTGTTTGTAAACTTGGTTAGAAAATGATTCTTTTTTACCATATATTGGTTTCGGGTCTCACTGCTCTTGATGAGATTCATATCAGTTATGATGGTCAA
Source organism: Dipteronia dyeriana (assembly GCA_032871835.1). Lineage (NCBI taxonomy): Eukaryota > Viridiplantae > Streptophyta > Magnoliopsida > Sapindales > Sapindaceae > Dipteronia > Dipteronia dyeriana. The sequence continues at coordinate 35,862,290 of CM065295.1, read as the reverse complement.
AATTTATTGGTTAACTTTATAGAAGTTCTTTTGATATATGTGTTGATTGAGTTGAGATATTATGCTTTTTATACTCTTGTTGTGAAACATCGTCAACTTGGTGTCATGAGAACATTCAAGACAAGAGTGCTCATAAAAAGGGTGAAAGTATGATATTTGGTGAATATAATATGTAAAAGGTATCACTATACTCTAATGCATGTTATCTTAGATATTCGTCTTTTGACTTAATATTTGATATACATCTCATAGCATGTCATACTAGAGAATTTTGTATAGCATACATATGGTTCTCATTGACATTTGCTATTTTAGGATCTAATAGTGATATTGTTCACATTGATCTTAACTTTGATGATTATTTGTGTATATTATATTGAGTGGCATTACTTTTGAAAATATGAGCTTCATATTCTGTGAAAGCTACTCATTAGAGAAGTAATGATCTTGGATAAGTCTCTACTTATTGCTTTTAGATCATGTGCTTATGAGCCATAAAATCTTGGTTTTCTAAAATTGCACCTTGCTTCTCTTATATGTTTTGCTAGTAGGTTGAGTTTACTAATATGTAAACTTTGGATACACCTTGAAGTTTTTGTGCTCAAGTACATTTAAAATGACCTATGGTTAGTATCCATTTTGCTTTGACAAATACAAAGAACAAAACGAGCACCTTCATTGAAAGGGCTACACACATTGGTTATGAAAGCTACCCAATGTTGGAAAGAGCTACACCATTGTGATGAGTGAAAGTCGCCATGAAGTGAATTTTTTTTATGTTTAAAAAAAAGGAAAAATCAAAGAATGTTGAAATGGATTCATGAAAAGAAAAAAAAAATTGATTCAAAGCCTAAAAAGAAAAGGAGGAAAGCTTAAAAAAAAGTATAGTTGAAAAATCAAATGACGGGTTGAAAAACAGAAATGGGATGATGAGCCACATGCACACACACTCTCATATGTTGAAATCTATTCTCTTAAAAGCAAAAAAAATTAGGATGATAATCGGTTTGACTTTTTATGCAAAAAGCTTAAGATGAATAGTTGTTGGAAATTGTTTGCATGTTGATTATCAAACTATTTCTTGATATATATTTGAAGCATATCTCTCACACACACACTTTGTTTATGAGTATGTTGATATTTTAGCAATTGTTGAAGAATTATGAGAGAACTTGAAAATCTTTGTGTATCTCTCTTAGCATATGAAGCTTATTTTGTTGATATTTCTTCAAATTGCTTGAATGTGTGATTGTGTGAACATCTTTGTGAACTTTATACTATCATTGATTTTAGTTATAGCATTTATCAAGGGGGAGCATTGTATGTTAGACATTGTTCTCATGTTCACATGCTTCATTTTGTTACATGTTGGCATATTTTGACTTAATGATACTTGTAAGATATTACTCATTATCTTTGTCTTGCATGATGATTCATTTTTAAGTCATATGTCTTTGTTTTTATATCTTTGTGACTAATATGCTTGTCTTGTCTTTCACTCACTTTTGTTGTATGTATATAACATCTTATAACACAAGAAAAATGGGAAGAACTAAGATTACAGGAAGTGGATATCAATAGAATACTGTTATGAAAGCCAAGTCTACCTCAAAAGGATCCAAAGCTTCAAGGAAAAAAGATTTAGGGATCTTTGGAACAAAGAAGATATTTCAAGAGAGAGGCATTGACTTTGGTAAGTGTAAAGATTCTTATGTTCTTAAGTGCTTAAAGGATAGAAAATGGGAATCTTGGGTGAGCATGTTAGGAGTTGTAAATTATACTCTTGTTAGAGAGTTTTATCTTGAATATAAGGAAAGTGCCACCTTGTTAGATGCTTTGATGGAAATTAGGAGTGTTGTATTTAGAGTTAACCCGAAAAACATTAACAAGTTTCTTACGCTATCTAATGATATAGATGCTAATTTTCTAGATGTGGATGTCATTGAGAATCTAAATATCATGGGTAGAACTCTTTGTGACAATGCTTCTTTTGAGTGGAAAAAGAGAGCATACATTAGTTAACATGAGTTAACTAAGGCTAATGCATTTTGGCATCTATTCGTTTGCACTAACATTATTGGATCTTCGAATTCAACCGAGTTGAATAAGGACAAGATCAAAATAGTGTATGCCTTGGTAACTAATCAACCTATAAACCTTGGAGATCTTCTCATGTATTACATTGATAGTGCGGCTTTCTCTACTAGAGGTGATAAAAAGCTTGCATTACCGGGGTTTATTACTTTATTGTGTTTAGCTCGTGGGATTAAGAGTAGAGAAGATTATGTGTTAGTTCAACCCTTGGAAAAGTATTGTGATAAACGTGTGTCATACATGTCCTATAAGAATAAGGGTAAGACTTGTTATACTTTTGGACTATTTAGTAGTTCTCAAGTTGATATTCCTGTGATTAGCACAAATATTCGTCCGGATTGGGCTATACAATTGAAGGAGAAGGTTGATGAACTTAGTGTTATAGTTGTTCAACAAGATGCTAGGATAAAAGAGTTGGAGGAGTGCATTGCTTCAAGCTCAAGACCACCTCTCAAACATTATGTTAGATCAACTATTCGCACGAATTTCTTTGGTGGAACAACTAGCTAGTATTAGAGTCTTGAGGTATATTTATTAATTTTTTGGCGTCATTTCATGTCAAAAAGGCCAAAAAGGGGGAGAAAGATATGTTATTTGCTTAGTTTCTTTTTATGTTGTTTGGTTAATTTTTGAACTTCCAATGGCTTGTAATAATTAGTCTTAAGATTTGGTTAAGAATTCTTGTGTTTTGACATGTATTGAGGGGGAGATACATGTATTTGTGAACTTTATTGTATATTCTTATCCATATTATATGTTGCCATTTGTTGTTTTTTCTCTTGTATATGCATTGTGCTTTGAGATGATTTGTAGGTTGCTTCAAGAGAAGATCAAGATGAAGTTCAAGAGTTGATGAAGATTAGTTCTAGGAATCTTACTCATTGTAATATGAGGGAGTGATTTTGTGACCTATCTTCATTTTTATATTTGTAGTAAATGTATAGGTGTTTTGACATGGAATTTGCCAAAGTGGGAGATTGTTAGGTTTTAGATTGTGTTGGCATTAATTCCATATCAAAATGATGTTTACTTGTAATGATTTAGTTGTTTAGATTCATGATGATTCAAGCTTCAAAGAAAAAGGAACAACTAGTCAAAGCAAGTTCAAAATCTTCAAAGAGAAAGGATGCCATATGGTTCTACAAAGGTATACTAAGACCTTATCTTTCTCTTACAAGGCTTAGGCACAAACACAATCCATACATTTGTGTCCCTGCATTGTTGTGCACCCTTATAGGCACACACAATTCATACATTTGTGTCCCTGTATCATTGTGCACCATTATAGGCACACACATACAATTCATTCATATGTGTCCCTATATCGTTGTGCAACTTTTATAACACATTCACACACTTGAAGATGAATGCTCATGCATTGGTATGAAAAATAACATGCTTTGGAAAAATGTGTTTGTATGTGTATATGTTTGTATAACATGGATATTGAACTTGATTGTAGTCTTAAATCATTCTTGATTGAGTTTCAGTCATTTTGGTTAATCATACTATTGAATTCAAGTTCTAAGTCAAAAGATACTACACTTACAACTCATGTTGCATACATTGTCTTCGTCTTTGTATATAGAGTCGAATTATTATTTTTTGGTTTGAGTATCTTATATGTCCATGTCTGTATGAGAGTTAAGGTTTGTAATCCGTAAACGGATTTGAATTCTGAGTCCGGAGGTCGGAGAACGGTCAAAGAATGCGAGGGGAGCGCACGAGGAAAAGATGTGCAACCAAGCACTCTTTCCCGAGATGGCGCGTGGCCATCTTGATCCAGAATGCTTGCTGCCCTGAGATACCCACATGCCATCTCGGGCAGCAAGAATACTTGGTGCACTTATGGCCCTTTTTGTCATTTGTCTTGTATTCTTTTCCCTCTCCTTTATTTATCCTTTCCCTCTCACATTTCATTCTAAGAAGAGCTTCAAAATTTGAGTGCAGAATTTTCTCCCAAATTTTCTCACCTTCCAAACATCATAACTTCTTCATTTGAATTCTGATTTGATTGATTAAAAGTTGAGAGTGTTTGTCTATTCATCCTCCGTCTTTTCTCTGAAGGTTTGAGTAAGTTTTATTGCTATTTTTGGAGGCTAACCTAACAAAAACGGGACTGTACCAAATCAACCAAGGTATTGATTTTCTCTCAAAGTTTTCTTTTAAAACTTAGTCAATTTCTTTGGGTTTTCTTCTTCAAAATATATATGTGTCTTGTAATTGTTTTGATTTAAGTTTTGAACTCATTTAAAGCTAGATTGAGTTTCAATTGAAATCTTATATGTTGAGTTAGGTTTTGATTTTGCCTATGTTTTCACATGTTTGGGATTGTATTGTGCTAGCTTTGATTCTAGGACTATTTGATGATCTTTAATTGATTGATTTTTTGAAAAATAGTTCCTCACATGTATTAGGTTCTCTTTGGCCGAAATCTTAATATAATACATGTGCATGTGTTCTTTTGAGCTATTCATGTGCTTTGATGAATCTAGGAATAGGAAATATGCTATAGAACTCTTGCTTTAATCTAAATGACTTTGTCACATGATTTCAGCATGTTTATGGTATATGAGATTTAAACTTGATTATATATTAATTTAACATATCTTGTGACTCAAGTTTTAGATCTATGCATGTATCTAGGTTGTAATTAATGTTGAACATATCTTACATGATCTAGATGGATTAAACATGCATGATTGACTAGACTACATTTGTTTTGTGCATTCATGCCCATGTCTGGTATTTTACATAGGATGTGCTGATCATAACATTCTATGTTGCGTACTTGTTTGCTTTTTGCATTCATGATCTCCTAGATGCCTTATGAGAAGGAAGTCTTGACAATGGGTGTGAGAATAGAGGACTCTCTAAGCCAGCTAGAGAGCTACATCCAGTAGATGGAGGTCCAGAATGCAACCAGAGCAATAATGTGTAGAATGTTCTCGACTACGCGGACTGATTATGCCAAGACTTGGTTTAGGAAGCTGCCAACAGGCAGCGTAGATAGCTTCACCAAACTATTTAGTGACTTTTGCTCGTAATTCCAAGGGGTCAGGCCGTGACCCAAAGACCCGATCCAACTATAGTATGTGATCCAAGAGTGTGGGGAAACACTCAGGTTCTATAAAGAGATGATCCATATGGGAGTCTTTGCTTAAGAAGAGACCTTTGCCAACTTCCGTAGGAACATGTGGGCAGACTGGTTATTCTAGTCGTTGGCCAAGCACCCTTTAAAGACTTATTAGGGGCCTACGACAGTGCCCTCGAGCAGGCCAAGATAGACGAATAACTCAGGGTCAAAATCAAGCATGATGATATGAGAACTTCCAAGCGCCAAAAGAAAGAGGCACCCAAAACTACACCAGCCTCGAATACATAGAATAGACCTTAAAACCGGTCTACGTATCGCCCTTCAACTATTCAACCCCAGTAGAAGTGTTAACCACCAAGGCGAACTCCACCTCGAGCATTGCCTGCACTAAGAGTCGTAGCCCCTATAGCCCAAGATGAGAGAGGTTACAACCACTACACCTCATTGAATACATCCTACAAGATGATCTACCTCATCTTCTGTGATAAAAGACTTCTCGGTTTCCTAGTCCAATGAAAGCACCAGTGGATACAAGAAACTAGTACAAGTACTGTGATTTCCATGAAGATGTAGGTTACAACACCTCAGAATGCTTTAGTTTGCGCAATCTGATCGAACCGCTGGTAAGAGGTGGCTACTTGGTTGTATTCTCACAGTAGGTCCATGATAGCATCTATAAAGAAAAAGAGGCACATGTAGAGATATGGGACCATGCAGAGAAGAGGAAAGGAGAGAAGAAGAACCTGATAAAACAAATCCAGGTCATACATACTATCAGTGGAGGCCCTACCATGGCAGAAACCTTTAAAAACTTTAGAAAAATCCACATCAGACAGATACCCTGGATCGACGAAGGTCAGGGGATTTTTAAGGTCGATCGGAGCTCCATGGGGACCTTCCAGCCCACTCAAATCATATTCATTGAAGCCGATGTATACAACACCGTTCAACCGCATGATGATCCCTTGGTGGTCACGGTGCAAATCACCAATTGTTTGGTCCACCGCGTGCTGGTCGACACTTTAGGGAAAAATCGATTCAAAACGCGGTGGAAGAGTAAAATTAGGGTTTGGTATATTTAAAAAAAATCCATTTAAAAAGAAATAACCTTAGATTAATTGATGTATATTAAAAGTATCGTACCTTTTTCTTGTGACAATTGAACTAGCATCGAATTGAATCCACAAGATCTTTCAATCCAATCACGAAAGTGATTCACCTAGGAGTTTGGGCTCCCTTTCTTTAAATTGTATAACTGAGGATGGAAACAAACCAAATCTTCTTCTTTGTTAGTCACAATAATCCTCCAAGAGAAAAACCAAGAACGTCTGGTCATTTGTGAATTATCAATCAATTTGATTGAAACTCGCATGAACCTTGATTCGATGTTGTACACAAAACCCTTTTGATGCAAAGGATACTAGTGTACTATCAAAAACAAAAACATTCCCTCTTTTCTCTATGCTTGGTCAAATTCTTCACACAATAATTTGGATGAAGTTTTTTTTATAACAATAAAAAAACAAATAAAAAATAACTTCTCACACCAATTATTAGGGCTTGGTCGAAATTATATATAGGAGTATACATAGGTGGCCGAAAATCCTCCTAGAAAGAGGATTTCTACTTCACCATTACTCCTATCAAAATTTGGATTCAATCCTCTTAAAGAGGATTTCTTTTACACACCAAGACTCCTAATGTATTTAGTTTAGGAGACCTAAGAAGGATTTTCTTTGTGGGCAAGAATCTTATCCTTAAGTGAATTTACTTGGTGACCAAGAATCCTTTTCCAAAAAGAATCCTTTTCTACACCAAGACTCCTAATCCAACTCAAATAGTGTATTTATTCAATATCCAATTATTGAATATAATTAAATTGTGACTAAATTAAAACTTCCTAATTTGACCAATTGTCAATTAGAGTTTTAATGGCAATCAAATACTTCATAATTTGACTAGATAAATAAATTCATATTATTTATCTACTTATCGAATATAGTAGCTGATACTTATCATATTACCAACAATAATATGACAATAGGAGACCGACTCCTACTAGGAAAAAGATTTTAGCTTTTAATTAAACAATTAATTAATTAACTAATTAATATCCATTTAATTAAATAATAAAATAAAAAAACAATATATTAAGCTAATATATTTAGCCTTGCCGCCCAAGACCACACATGGGCATATATATTACTTTTCTTATTTTATTAAATCCATTGGACCTAAATAAAAAGTCCTCATGTGAACTAGACCCATTCTTACTAAAAGAAACAAGTCCACTTGTCTTAGTACAGTTCTAGATGGACCCATATATTGGTCCGGTAGAATATATCAAGTGATCCATACAAGTTCATGTGGATTAGGGATCTTGGCGGGCTATCTAAATTAAAGCTCCAATAGACATAACCTAATCACAATCAACAAATGATTCACTTAGGTCCGATCTATTAATTTTCGTTTATTCCACTAAAGAACTAAAATTGAACTTTTAAATAAAGATAGAATAAGTTAATATTGCTCATTCATACCCTAGATAACTTTATTGGAGGTAGTGTATCCTCGTGAAGAATACCAGTAATCGCCAAGAGCTCATAGACCACATATAGCTCTCCAAGTTACCATATTTACTCATATGACCACATTTTGAACTTGGATATTTTGACTTGTCCAACAACCATGTTTCAATAGGCACTATTGAAAACTTAACGTTAAGATTTAATATCCAATACCTCAAAATATCCATATGATGGTATTCTACTCACATTTAATAAATGGAGCCACGATGTCCATATCAATAAATGAATACCACCAAACTATCAAGGAAAGACTATGCTATATAATCGTACTCATTAATAGCTCAAATGATTACACTTGCAACCATAAGTCCATCAATTATCTCAAGATTGAGATAGACTCTTCGATTGTCTTCAAGTGAAAACTTTTATCTATTGATGTTTCTAGATAAAGTATTTCACTGTGATCCAATTTGATGCACCCAGTTCACTAGATTCTTTTACCCAAAAACACCACACGTTGATGATTTTAGACTAATCATAACACATTTGATCCCACTCAAATTCAAGCAAAAAAATCTACAACTTTGACAAGATAAAGGTGCCTAACCTTTATCTTAAGTTACGAATATTATTCAAGACTAACCAAAGAATTGTGTCTACCTCATACATCTAGATATGTATGAACAATTCTTCTTTTCTCATAGTCTTTTGACCTTATGATTATTTACTTTTGACAATTATAATAATTAAAGTATAAATGCTATAAGATTTGTTAAACTAGAAATCACTTTATTGACATGAAAAAATTGTCAAATACATTATTATACTCTTACTATCGAGCATAATCCCAACAGCCTGCTAGATCGAAATCGTCATAGAATGGTACCAAATGTACCTAAATCAGTTCAATAGTCCCTGGCATGGGGACCAAATGTACCTAAATCAGTTCGACCAAGGTATTTTGTCAAAGTATATAATCCCAAAAAGTAGGGATACCTGGTACTTAGATTCTCTCGTGTAAAGTCATCAATTGTTGATTGGCTTATTTCGTGAACAAACCATATTTATGAGGTTCATGTAAGGGTAGCTTAGGCTCTCAAGACCTCAAGAGAAGAAGCACCAAAGGTAAAATTCTTGTGCTTGCTTGCTTTGAAGAGATAGTTGCACACACTCACATATTCATACATAACTCTTATTCATATATGTTGAGTGTTTATACCTGTGTGCATTTTGATTTAAATGACTCTTATTGATTTATTTGCATCTTGTAATTAAATGTTTTATGTCATGTTTGGCATTAGAATATGATGCATTTTTCATCACTCTTGAACTTGTTAAATTTCTGTGTTTGAGTGTTGAAAATAGGCATTACGCTGGTGGTGCACTACTCGACCAGCGTAACATTCCAGTTGATTGTCGCATGTGTTGCACCACTTAGTTACGCTGCTGTACCCGCGCAAAGATGCAAAAATAGGCAGTGCACTGGTGGTGCGCTACTCGACTAGCGCAACCTCACCAACACAACATTCCAGCAGATCTTCGCATGTGTTACGCCACTGAGCTGCTCTAGTCGACCAGCGCCTATCATAAAAATAAGGTTGTGCACTGGTAGTGCGCTACTCGACCAGCGCACGTCACCAGTGTACACAGAGGAAGCTAGAACGTTTTTTCCAAAACGGCCTCACTTTGTTTGGATCTCATATATATATATAACTCTTTGGTTTAAGGTCGTGTAAGATTTCAGAACATCACATATTTTCCTTAGAACACATTTCAAAGGAAAAACTCTTCCAAGAACTCATCTTTAAACAATCAAAGCATTCCCATGTGTATAAAAACTTCATCTTGCATCATCTAAGTTCATTTAGAGTGCATCAATGGATAGGTTTGCTTCATCACAACTTGTTTGGCAAGTTCTTCACTATCTTCTTACAAGTTAAGTGTTTTACTTGCTAAGCCATCTCTTTAATTATTTGTATGCTATTGGAACATATTCTAGATACAAATTAGAGATTGTTGTGATGACATGATTGAGTGTTGTATTGTGATAGCTTCATAAGATTGTTTGATCTGTGTTTAGCTAAGCTTTTTGAACATGTCATTTAGCTTTTGATATCTAGGATTTCATTAATTGTCATCTCATTATCCTAGATAAGCATATAGGGTTTCCTAGCCTTGTTTGTACTTTGAATATCATCATATATTCACTTAGGACATTTTATCTCTTCATTGAGAAGTAAGACTTGTGTTTCTTCCGGGAGTAGGTAGCTTTAAACGCAAGCAAGATGAACTAGGTTCACTTATACAGGGATTAGGTAGTAGTGGTGGATTAAACCGGGATTAGGTTGTAATTCCCTTGCCATTAGTGGATTTGAGGTTCTAGTGTGGCGCACTCATCAGCCCGTGGTTTTTTCAATTTGGAGGGTTTCCACGTACATCTCAAGTGTCTTTTATATTTCTGCAATCTTTACACTTGTTATTTTGTTGTAACTAGCTAGGGGCATTTTCATCAATTTGACCTTTAAAAAAATTGGGTAAATTTCTTTAAAATCTATTCACCCCCCTCTAGATTAATATTATACACTCTATAATATTTGTTTCAATTGGTATCAGAGCAGGTTCCTAGACATACATAGGTGATCCTTGCTCATTTTGGTGTGTGTTGCATTTTGTGTGTGTATTGATCATTCATACACATGCATTCATATCATTCATTCATTAAACACAATGAGTGGAAACGGTGGCAACGAGGGAGCTTCTAGCACTAGACCTCTACTTCTCACCGGATTGAATTATACCTATTGGAAAGGCAAGATAGAGTCGTACATTTGCCAAATTCATGACAGGGCATGAATTACGGTTGAAGATGGCTACACTCCACCCATGATGACTCCTATAGATAGAGGAGATGATGTACTCAAGCTAAAAGCATAGTGGAATGCACAAGAGTTTGAGGCATCAAAGTGGAATAGGAAGGCAATGCATGCCATCCTATGTGCAATGGATGAGAACCAGTACAAGTTGGTTCAAAATACTAGGATAGCCAAGGAGGCATGGGATAACTAGAAATTGCACAAGAAAGAACTGATATGGTTAAGGAATCGAAGCTACAAGTTCTCCAAACACAATTTGAATTGCTCAAGATGAATGAGAACGAGTGCTTCAATGACTTTGAAGTGAGGTTGATGGACATTTTGAACCAAAGTCATCAACTTGGTGATCCTTATTCGGATAGGAAGATCAGACAAAAGATTATGAGATCTCTACTCGATAGATTTGAGTCTAAGGTGCCGACTTTAGAAGAGAATAGTGGTTACAAGGACATGAAGCCAAGTGAGGTGATTAGGAGGCTTCTAGATTATGAATCTAGGAAATGTCCTAATCCCATACCAACGAAAAAGCAAAAGGATATTGCTTTGAAAGCCTCCAAAGTTGAGAAGGAGGAGAGTGATGACTCAGATGAAGAAATGTCCTTGCTAATAAAGAAGTTCAGGAAATTCTACAAGTCCGAGAGGAAAGGTTTTGGATCCAAGGGTCAAGACTTGAAGAAAAAGGCTCCCTTCAAAAAGTTTGAGCCAAGACAAGAAAAGACCGAGAAGAAAGAAGTCCAATGCTATAAATGTGGTGGGATAGGTCACTTTGCCCCGAAATGTGCAAATCACAAGGTCAAGAAGAAGGGAAAAGTGATGGCTGCCACATGAAGTGAAAGTGATAACTCCAATGAAGGAGATGAGTCTTCGGATGATGAAGAACTCATGGCTAACTTCATAGCATTTACATCCTCTCTTAAGAACAAAGATGCTAGTGAAGAAGAGAATGAAAGTCAAGAGGAGAGAACTACTCAAGTGATGATAGATCTTCATCACAATCTATAAATGGAAGTGTGGATATAATGGATCTCAAGGACTACATGGCTAAGTTTGAGAGTTCAAGGTTAAAGAACAAGAATGAAATCAAGAGATTAAAAGAAGAAAACCTAGACCTCTCAACTCAAGTTGACCAACTAAATGAAGAGTTGGTGAGATCTAAAAGGAGTGAAGAAAGGTTGAAGAAAGAGCTTGAAGATTCTAGAGAGTTGTTGGCCAAGATGAACTCTAGCACCAAAAAACTTGACCACATGCTAGATGTTGGAATAAGACCAAGTGACAAGAAGGGGATTGGGTTTGAAGATGACAAGGTGTCCTCCACTCAAAGCAAGACCATTTTGTAAGAAGCATGAACTTCAATGGGTTCTCTTCTCATCAATCACCTAGGAAGAAACTTGACCTAGGAGAGTGTTCAAGTAGTGCTCAAGTGAAGGTGGCACCAAGAAGCCTACCTCAAGCCCATCCTACAAGGGCTCCTCAATCTAACTTCCCTCATCCGAAAGCTCATAAAGGGAAGATACCTATCATGCAAGCTTAACCAAGGAAGCAATAAAGTCTTGCTCAACAATAAAGTCTTGCTCAACAACAAAGAAGGAAAGCTCCTCAACAACAATCAAGACAACCACATAGACATGGAAAAGCTCTAATACATCCTCAAGGTTATGGTATGATTCCTAACTTCATTCCTACATGTCATTTTTGTGGTACTGATGGTCACATTAGACCAAATTGCTTTAGATATATTAAATTGTGTAGGATTGAAAGCATGATAGAGACGAAAAAGACTAAAGCCATGATGCATGTTACTAGGAAAAATGGAACGAATTTGCATGATCCTAGGACACTTATAGCCCATGTACCATTGACCACTAGAAAGAAAAATATTGCACCTAGGTGGATTAGAAAGGATGAACACTTTTGCCATGTTGCACAAATTGCCTTGAATGCTCATTCTTGTGATTTTTGGTATTTGGATAGTGGGTGCTCTAGGCACATGACTAGAAATAAGAGTTTCTTTGAGATACTTGTGATGGAGGAGGGAGGAAATGTCACCTTTGGTGATGGATCCAAAAAGAAGGTTAAAGGAAAGGGAACCATTTCCATTCCCGGATTACCCTCCTTGTCCAATGCTTTGTATGTTGATGGTTTAAAAGCTAATTTGATAAGCATTTCACATCTTAGTGATTAAAGACTTTCCGTCTTGTTTAAGAAAAATGATGGTTCTATCCTATTGCCAAATGGACAAAACTTGTTAAAAGATATGAGATCTAGTGACAATTGCTATTGTCTTGAGGCTAGAGGTGTCTCTTGCAATATGTCTAAGGATGAAGAAATTGAATTGTGGCATGAAAGACTTGGTCACATGAACTTTAGGGATTTACGAATCTTAGATAAGTTCAATGTTGTGCGAGGTCTTCCCAAGCTTGGGAAAAAGGTGAATGGTGTTTCTTGACCTTGTCAACAAGGGAAGCAAACCAAAAGTATGCACAAAAAGGGCAAGTATTTATCCATCAAGGAACCTCTAGAGCTTCTCCACATGGATCTTATGGGTCCCACGCAAACCGACAGTTTAGGTGGAAATAGATACATTTTTGTATGTGTAGATGACTTCTCTAGGTACACATGGACTTATTTTCTTAGAGAAAAATCTAAAACTTTTGACAAGTTTAAAATGCTTTGTTCCAAAATTCAAAATGAAATGAACTCCAAGATTAAAAGCATTAAAAGGATTAGGAGTGACCATGGGAAGGAATTTGAGAATGTTCATTTTGAAAACTATTGCAATAGTCTAAGCGTCTCTCATGAGTTTTCGGCTCCTAGGACACCTAAACAAAATGGAGTTATTGAAAGGAAAAATAGGGTTCTTTAAGAAATGGCCCGTGTGATGTTGCTTAGCAACAATGTCTCTAGGAATCTTTAGGCTGAAGCCGTCAATACAGCATGCTACATAGGAAACAAAGTCTTTCTAAGGCCCCACACTAGGCAAACCTCCTATGAGTTATGGAAAGGTAGAAAGCCAAATGTTAGCTATTTCCACACATTTGGAAGCAAATGCTACATTTTGAGTGGCCGTGATCAACTTGGCAAATTTGATGCTAAGAGTGATGAGGGTATCTTCATTAGCTATGCCTTGAATTGTAAAGCCTATAGAGTTTTCAATCTAAGAACTAAGACCGTAATGGAATCATTTAATGTTGTCATTGATGATACTAGGCTCAAATCTAATGACCATGAGGAGGAGGTAGATATAGTTGGTGACTCCCCTTTGGAGAAGGTTATTGATGTTTCTAATGTTGAAAAGACTAACCTTGATGATGACATAACACAACCTATTGATAGGATTCCTCTCTTGAACTCGAAAGAACCTGCTCCATGGGTTAGGAAACTCCATGACAAAGATGACATCATTGGAGAGGTTAGTGAGGGTGTTAGGACTAGGCATCAAATGGCTAATCTAATTAGCTACACTTGTTACACCTTTCAATTAGAACCCAAGAAGGTTTATGAAGCCTTAAAGGATGAATTTTTGGTTCTTGCTATGTAAGAAGAGCTTAACCAATTTGAAAGGAATGTGGTTTGGACTCTAGTTCCTAGGCCCAAGAACACCAATATGATAGGTACCAAGTGGGTATATAGGAACGAATCCGATAAGGATGGCAACATTGTATGAAACAAGACTAGGCTTGTAGCACAAAGGTACTCTCAAATTGAGGGTATTGATTTGAGGAGACATTTGCTCCCGTTGCTAGGATTGAGTCCATTAGGCTTCTTTTATCCATTTCTTGTTTGCACAAGTTCAAATTATATCAAATGGATGTTAAGAGTACCTTCCTCAATGGTTTCTTGCAAGAGGAAGTGTTTGTTGAGCAACTCAAAGGGTTTGTAGATCCTCACCACCCTAATCATGTCTATCATCTCAAGAAAGCTTTATATGGGTTGAAACAAGCACCAAGGGCTTGCTATGAGCGTCTCACTCAATATCTTATAGACAATGGGTACACTAGAGGTAGTGTTGACAAGACTCTATTCATCAAGAAAGACAAAGATGAGCTCTTTATAGCTCAAATATATGTTGATGATATAGTATTTGGCTCCACCAATGACACTAAAGTCCAATAATTTGTTGATGTCATGTCTCATGAGTTTGAGATGATCCTTGTTGGTGAGCTAAGTTACTTTTTAGGTTTACAAATTAAGTAAATGGATGATGGGATTTTCATATCCCAAGCTAAGTATGCCAAAAACCTAGTGAAGAAATTTGGCCTTGAAAGTGTCAAACATTGTGAAACACCTATGAGTACCACTTTAAAGCTAAGCAAGGATGCTAGTGGTAAAAGTGTGGACCAAACTTTATATCGTGGCATGATTGGTAGCTTGCTCTATTTGACCGCAAGTAGGCCCGATGTCTCTTTTAGTATGGGTGTGTGTGCTAGGTACCAATCGGATCCTAAGGAGTCCCATCTCTCTTCCGTTAAGAGAATCATTCGTTATATGAATGAGACATCTAACTATGGTATTTGGTACTCTTTTGACACTAATGCTAGTCTTGTAGGCTTTAGTGATGCAGATTGGGCAGGAAATTATGATGATAGGAAAAGTACATCAGGCGGTTGCTTTTTCCTTGGGAACAACCTTGTTTCTTGGTTTTGGAAGAATCAAAATTCGATTTCCTTGTCCACGGCTGAGGCCGAATACATAGTTCCTAGGAGTGGATGCACACAACTCCTTTGGATGAAGCAAATGCTAGTCGACTATGGATTCAATCAAGGTACTCTTACTCTCTTTTATGATAACATGAGTGCAATTAAGATTTCCAAGAATCTGGTTCTCATTCTAGAACTAAGCATATTGACATCTGTCATCATTTCATTAGAGAACTAGTTGAGAACAAATGCATAGCACTTGAGCATGTAGGTACAAATGATCAACTAGCGGATCTATTTACTAAACCCTTAAATGCTACTCGATTCAAGACTCTTAGTAGGTCTATTGGGATTTATGTAATGGAGCGATGTGTTGTGGACTTTGACCGTATAAGAGGAACTCAAGCAAAGAGAGCTACTGTATACTTTTTGCATCCCATTTTTGTAAAAATGTTTATGCTCCTTTATTGATTGCTTGAGTAGCTTGGTTGCACTTATTATAGTATATTGTATTTTCTTCAATAAGTGTGAACTTTGCTTTGATTACAATCCATGTCATATTTATGTTCAAACATGCATTTTTAGACTAGGAGATCTACATAGGAAGTACATATTGAATGACCTATAATTATCTCCATGACATGATGATTCTTTAATGACATGGTAATGAAAAATGATAAAGCATGACTTGTTGATTGCAATTGTTGAATGCAAAATTTTGTGTGAAAATAAGCTAGTGAGACTAAAATGTTGCATCAATGTCTCTCTTTCTTTATTAGTTGAACATGGCTACTATCATACGGGTCTCCTCCCTGAAAAGTCAAATAGGATGCAAAGTGGATCATGCCATGTTTAGCTTATAACGTTGGATATAGAGCCATTCAAATTTGATATCTATAAAAACTCTATATCCTTGCTTCTCTCATGACAAATGGTGAAATTGGTTTGAATTATATTGGAAACCTTTGTCATTTGCTTTGCCAAATACCATTGTTTTGGACTTGAATACAACATGTCTTGTATGCAAAGCATTTTTGATTCACACATTTTCTTCAAAATAAATCTCCTTGTTTCTCTCCTATTAATAAAGTTGCATAAATATGGCTTACATAATTATGCAACAATCTTGTATGCTTCTTGCTTTCTTTGCCTTGAGTGACCCGGTTGGGGACTTCTCCTTTGCCCATATCATGACAAAAAGAGGGAGTAGCATTGACCTAGCTTTGTGGTGTTAGGGGAGTAGTACTTGTTTGAGGCGGAGATTACATGTAGGGGGAGTAACCCGCTGAAGGGGAGTATTGCATGAGCATTTCATGATGTCATACTCATATTATTGAATGCAATTGCTTTTGTTTTATATTCACTTGATCATCCCACATGCACTTGGTTGGAAAATTTATTTGTGCTTGCATTGTGTGTAGGGTTGATAGTTCTACAAGAGATTAAAGATTTGAGGTTTTTTTTTATGTTTATCTCTTTGTAATGTAGAATATCTTCCCGATGTTTTATTTTCTTTTGTAAGGATCAATGTGAGTGGCTTATTTCGTGAACAAACAACATTTATGGGGTTTATGTAAGGGTAGCTTAGGCTCTCAAGACTTCAAGAGAAGAATAACCAAAGGTAAAATTCTTGTGCTTACTTGCTTTGAAGAGATAGTTGCACACACTCACATAATTATACATAACTCTTATTCATATATGTTGAGTGTTTATATTTGTGTGCATTTTGATTTAAATGACTCTTGTTGATTTATTTGCATCTTGTAATTAAATGTTTTATGTCATGTTTCGCATTAGAATAGAATGCATTTTTCATTACTCTTGAACTAGTTGAATTTGTGTGTTTGAGTGTTAAAAAAAGGTATTGCGCTGGTCGACCAGCTCACCTCACCAGTGCAACATTCCAGTGGATTGTCGCATATGTTGCGCCACTGAGTTGCACTGCTGCACCCATGCAAAGATACAAAAATGGACAGTGCGCCGGTGGTGCGCTACTCGACTAGCGCAGCCTTACCAGCGCAACATTCCAGTGGATCGTCGCATGTGTTGCGCCACTGGTGAGCTACTCGACCAGCACACGTCACCGGCGCACACAGAGGAAGCTGGAAAGTTTTTTACAAAACGGCCTCACTTTGTTTGGATCTCATATATATATATATAACTCTTTGGTTTAAGGCCGTGTAAGAGTTCAGAACATCAAATATTTTTCTTAGAACACATTTCAAAGGAAAATGTCTTCCAAGAACTCATCTTTAACACTCAAAGCATTCCTATGTGCATAAAAACTTTATCTTGCATCATCTAAGTTCATTTAGAGTGCATCATTGGATAGGTTTGCTTCATCACAACTTGTTTGGTAAGTTCTTCACTATCTTCTTACAAGTTAAGTGTTTTACTTGCTAAGCCATCTCTTTAATTATTTGTATGCTCTTAGAACATATTCTAGATACAAATTAGAGATTGTCGTGATGACATGATTGAGTGTTGTATTGTGATAGCTTTATAGGATTGTTTGATCTATGTTTAGCTAAGCGTTTTGAACATGTCATTTAGCTTTTGATAACTAGGATTGCATTAATTGTCATCTCATTATCCTAGATAAGCATATAGGGTTTCCTAGCCTTGTTTGTACTTTGAATATCATCATATATTCACTTTGGATATTTTATCTCTTCATTGAGAAGTAAGACTTGTGTTGCTTCCGGGAGTAGGTAGCTTAAATCTCAAGCAAGATGGACTAGGTTCACTTTTACCGGGATTAGGTAGTGGTGGTAGATTAAACCGGGATTAGGTTGTAATTCCTTTGCCATTAGTGGATTCGAGGTTCTAGGGTGGCGCACTCATCAGCCCGTGGTTTATCCTATTTGGAGGGTTTCCACGTACATCTCAAGTGTGTTTTTTATTTCCGCAATCTTTACACTTGTGATTTTGTTGTAACAAGCTAGGGCCATTTTCCTCAATTTGACCTTTAACGAAAATTGGGTAAATTTGTTTGAAATCTATTCACCCCCCCTCTAGATTAATATTATACACACCATAATATTTGTTTCATCTCGAAAAAGGAAATCAGTGCAATAAAGAGCCCTAAGAGGGGCACCTCGACCAAAGTACCTCGGCAACCTGGTACCAATAATTTATCTACTCCTAACTATCTTTTCACCAAAATTTTCAATTTGTTTTGTGTTGTCAAGTCCCAATTAAACATAGCACACACTACGGACTCAAGTTAGTTGCTGTGAATACTTTAAACAAATCATCGCCTAGGTACATAAGCATTTGCTACAAGCTATTTCGCCGAAGTCTTGCGACCTGAGCAATTTAAGGTACAAATTCAGTGTCTTCAAAGGACCGGGAAACCAAGAAAACAAGAGGTCCCGACTAAGTACCCAGAAGGGATATCAATCACTTACTTAATGTTGATCCCATACACTTAGCAAGATTTGTAACTTTCTGGCATTACCAGATTTTGATTTAAGTCAGGTGTACACAAAGTCAGTCAGGGTAAAGATCAATTAGACACAGACAAGAAGAAGGAAGAAGATATCATTCATAAAATCAATGGAGCTCATCCTCTCCGTTGAGCTACATGAGATCAAGCAGGGAGCCCATCCCCTGGTTTCAGGCTACATAAAAAAGAAAAAGAGAAACATGAATTGTGAAGCTTGGTTCATGATAAAGTAGGGTGCCCGCCTCCCATTCTGGGCAACAGAAATAAAGTCAAGATCAAGGTCATGCATCGGTCTCCTCCTAGAGATCTCCTCATATTGCTCCTCCCTCTGATAGATGCTCGTCTTCCTCCTACTTCGTAGCTTGCTCTAAGCTCAAAACATGGGCAACCTCAGCTAGGATCTCAGGAGGAACTATCTCGATCTGAGAAGTCGGAGTCACCCCTGCCTCAAGTTGCTCCTCCACTGGCTTCGCCCCAATCTCAGCCTCCTCCAAGGCTAGATCAGCTTGGTCTTCTACTACCTCATTGGAGGAAGGCTGATCCTCCACCACACCTTTAGCAGTGGTCAGTTCTACTTCTACCGCCTTTGGAGTATTAAAGACCTCTGTGACCCCACACTACTATTCTTCAGCGTCAGCACCTTCGTCGGCACCTACAGCTTTAGAGGGACATGCCTCATCTCTAGCTGGATTAGACAACTTCTTTGATCTCTCTAGAATTTCTTCCAAGTTTCAATCTGCAATGTTGGACAAGTCGAAGGGAGGTGGTAGAGCTTGGGCCACTTGGAATGCTACGTAAAAGTAACCATTGCCAAACAAGGAGTCAACCTCGGCCTCCAAGTTAGTCACCTGAGCTCTCAAAGCCTGGCTCTCCTCCATCTATTCCTTGGCTTTTTTCCTCTAAATGTTCCTTTCCATAGCCTGTTATTCCAAATTAAGGATCTCTAGGTCAAGAACCCACTTCAGCCGCTCAAAGTCCCAGCAAGTCTCCTCCAGTGTTTTCTCGATCGTGTCAAGATTGAGGTTCAACGCCTGCAACGCACCGCACTCTGAGTTTGAGTGAGCTCCCCTCTGGCCTCTCAGCATCAGACTCAACCTTTTCAGTGTGCCTTATTAATGCAGACATCTGGTAGCTCACTGCAACATTGTATTTAAAAGTTTACAAGACACAAAAATCCAATCAATCATTACCAAAGTACTATCCACGTCAACATCAGACCAATATTAAAACTGAATGTGAGTCCAATCTTACCTCGGTAATAAAGGCAACACCCTTGGTGAGCAGAACCTCAGAGGGCATCGAGGTCATCGTAGTAAGGTTTCCTCCAGGACGGGACATGATGAATCGATCTATGACCTCGTTCTGGCCCGTAACC
This sequence comes from Dipteronia dyeriana, assembly GCA_032871835.1. NCBI lineage: Eukaryota > Viridiplantae > Streptophyta > Magnoliopsida > Sapindales > Sapindaceae > Dipteronia > Dipteronia dyeriana. Next base: position 35,842,238 of record CM065295.1, on the reverse strand, counting down.
CTTCGTCGAGGTCGATTTTGCCCTTGAAAAGTCACAAAGGTGGTAGCAACGGTTGTCTCAGAACCCCCCTCAGCTCTGGAAGGCACTGAAGCAGGCGGATGAGGTGGAATGGAAACAGTAGCAGTATAAGTAGAGATGACTGCAGTAAAGATGACTGCAGTAGAAGGAACAACAATGGTTGTAGCAACGAAACCTTGACCCCTCACCTTGGTCGGCTGGGAAGCGAAAACATCCATCTAAGACGTAGGACAAAAAGGAGTGGAATGAGGTACCTTGGGGATCCCAATAGAGATGCACCCACTACCCCTCATCGGAGCAGGAAGAGGAGGAGTCCTGGCAGCTTTAGTGATAGGAGACCTAGGTGGGGTAGGACCTAGAGGAGGAAGAGCATCTTCTAGTAACCTAGGCTCCTGCTGGGATGGTAAAGGAATAGCTAAAACTATACGAATCACCAACAAGTTTGAATTAGCAACTAGCAAATCAGAAAAATCAAGTCAACAAAGGTTAAGAGGTTGGATATACCAGGAAAAGCAGTGGATATATATATCTATATATATATAGATACCGGTCCACCCAATTGGGATCGTAAGCATCTGAAGCGGGATGTTTCAGATTGATGAAATTTGACGCAGCAATCGCTTCCAAAATCACCATAGACTTAGCAACAAGAGTAATTTTCCCTCAAGTGGGCTTACGCTGAACTAGGTAGGGACCTGATACTCTGTGCCACCGATGTGAACTGAGCATCCTCAGTTCCAGCTGACCACCACCCACTCCTCCTTCCACGAATTATCCTTAACCCTAAACAAATTTTTTGTTAACACTTTCTTGCGGCGCTTGTGGGAAAATCCACACCAAGTTAGTCAAATCAGCAATTACGTGTTTGCTATTTTACAGGAATTATGAGGCTTAGCTTCTCACAGGGACAACCCGAGGCTTCAGAAAAACCTTTGATGGCATCAGCGTGAAATGCCCTGAGAAAGAGAAGAAAATCTGGACACCGCAGTAAAGGTCCGGTCCAACCAACTACTGTATTGGCTTTTAGCGCTCCTATGATAAGCCAGGTCGCGCTCGACCAACAAGCGGCGGCCTTTGTGGAAAATGTCCACCTTCGTCTGTTCGTTGAAGGCATCGCGATTCAACCAGCAAATCATAACACTCAGGAAGAACAGAGTAGGCCAGGAACTAGGCAACCCGCCTTCAATCGGTTGGGGTCACCTCCGCCAGAGCCATCCCATGATAGGGTCAAGATTCAACCTTCGGTCTGAGATAGGCTAAGGGCAATGGCCTCAGTTCCTAACAGGCCATCACAATACCAGCCTAGGTGAGTTAAATTTGTCGCGGACACCCTACCCCAGAAGTAGCGAGAGGCTTTTCGCCTGGCAGCCATAAGGTGGGAAGCTCAGGCTAGATAGGGAGGTAGCCAGTAAAGCCCCCAGACAGATTCGCTCATAAAGAGGGCCGAGTGGAGATCTTTAGTTCATTGAAGGGATCTAACATCGAAAAGTCCGAGGTTGACTCTAAGAAACCCGGGAACAAGCGTCAGAGAGATCAGCTGGCAAATCTACAGAGAGAGATCCAACAGTTAAAGAGGGGAAAGCACAAGGAGGACAAAAAGGATCCTTTGAGCGAGATGAATGCTCCCTTCACCAGAAGGATCCAGAAGGCGGAGCTCCCGCCGAAATTTAAAATGTTGACAGATAAATTCTCCGAAACAGAAGACCCATTGAGCCATCTTGAAAGCTTTGTGCAGCAAATGGGAGTCCAGAATACTACCAGAGCTGCCATGTGTAAGATATTCCCTACCACCATGATTGATTATGCCAAGACTTGGTTTACGAAGCTGTCTGCTGGTAGCGTGGATTCTTTCACAAAGCTGTCAACGAATTTCTGCTCACTATTCCAATGAGTCAAACCTCGTCCAAAGGAACCCATACACCACCAGTATGTGATCTAAGGGTGAGGTGAGACACTCCGGTTCTACGTGGAATGCTTTCATAAGGAAGTCTTCACCGAGAAAAAGACCCTTACCAACTTTTGATAGAACCTGTGGATGGGTAAAATTTTTCGATCCTTTGTCAAGCGACCTCTAGTGACCTATCAGGAGGCCTATGACCGGGCTCTAGAGCAAGTCAAATTAACGAACAACTCAAGGTCAAGATAAAGTATGACGATATGAGAACGGTGAAGCGCCAGAAGAAAGAAGCTCTCAGATCTGAGGCAACTCAGAAAAACCATAACAAACCTCCCAATAGGTCGACATACTACTTCTCCGCTTCTCAACCCAAGCAAGAAAGGTATCCAGCAAGGTGAACCCCTCCGCGAGTTTCACCTCTTCCTAGAACTGTAGCCCTTGTAACGCGAGATGAGAGAAGGTATGATTACTACACCCCCTTAAATGCATCCCGTGAAATAATCTACCTCACCATTCAAGATAAAGGGCTACTACAGAAGCCTGCACCCATAAAAACCCTAGTCGATAGAAGAAACGGGTACAAGTACTATAACTTACATAAAGACGTGGGTCACAACACCTCAGAGTGCTATAACCTGTGTAACCAGATTGAGGCTCTAATAAGGGGAGGATGTTTGATAGAGTTCTTGCAGCAGGTCAGGGACAATATTCAGACTGAAAGGGAAATACAAACTGAGGTCCGTGAGCATGTTGAGAAGAGAAAGGGAGAACAAGAGGATCTAATGCAGCAAATCCAGGTGATACATACCATCAGCAGAGGGCCCACTTTGGCTGGCACCTCCAATAATTCCAGGAAAAACCATGGAAGGAAGATTTCTTATGTAGATGAGTGTCGGGGTATCTGTAAGGTCGATTAGAGCCTGATTGGCCCTTCCCAGTCAGTACATATTATTTTAACTGAGGCAGATGTCTACAACACCGTACAGCCTCATGACGATCCCATGGTGATCACGGTACAAATTGACAATTGTGTGGTCTACTGCGCGTTTGTCGACACAGGCAGCAGCGTTGATATCTTCTTTAAAGATACCTTGAAGAAGTTGAAATTGAAGCAATGGTGTTACAATAGCTGCACAAACCTGCTGTATGGATTCACTGGGGACTCGATCATACCAGTAGGATCGAAGATCTTCCCAGTGATCGCTGGAACCGTACTTCTCCAATAAATTGTTATGACAGACTTCGTTGTGGTTGATACCCTGTCGACCTACGACGCGATATTAGGAAGACTATTCTTATCTTTCTTGAAAGGAGTCTTGTCCATCTACCATAATGTCCTAAAGTTTCCAGTAAGGAACAAGGAAGGGGAGGTGTGTGGTGACCAACAAGCAGCCAAGAAGTGCTAAGCAGTGTTTGCCAATCCGACAGCTTTAGCAAAATAGTTTGTACAAGTTGTGATGATCTAGGATATGGAAACACCAAGGATGACCTTGGAGGAAATGAAGCCCACCAATCATCCAGAAGATGACTCCCTAACACTGGAGGTGGGAGAACGGAGTAAGGAATGGGCCAGTGGGCACCCTGTGGACAAGCTAGAAGAGATACCCATAAGGAATGACGATCCCTCCAAGTTTTTCAGGGTCAGAGCTACCCTCAAGCCGAGAGTAAATGAATGTTTGATCGGGATCCTCCGAGAATTTAGGGACATCTTCGTTTGGAGTCATGACGAGATACTTGGAATCCCATATCATTGGATGCTCATCTTTTAGCACTAGATCCTACCTTTAAGCCTGTCAAGCAGAAACGATGTCACTTTAATGCCGAAAGAAACACTACGATTCAGGAGGAAATGACAAATTGATCAGAGCAGGCTTCATTAAAGAGACACGCTACCCCAAATGGATCGCCAATATGGTCATGGTAATAAAGGCAAATGGGAAGTGGCATATATGCGTTGACTATACTAGCCTTAACCGAGCATATCCAATAGACATCCTCCCTCTGCCAAAGATCGATCAATTGGTCGAATTTACATCTGTGAATAAGCTCTTGAGCTTCGTAGATGCATTCTCGGAATACAATCAGATTAAGATACACCCAGCAGACCAAGATAAGACCAGTTTTATTACCAGGCATGGTCTGTACTGCTATAAGGTGATGCTGTTTGGTCTTAAGAATGTTTGGGTTACATACTAGCGGCTAGTTAACCGACTGTTATGGCCCAAAATTGGAAGTTTGATGAAGGTGTACATCGATAACATGATCACAAAGTTATAATCCGTAGAAGGATATCAAGACGACCTTCGTAAATCTTTCATGATCCTAAGAGAAAACCATATGCGATTGAACCCCTCGAAATGTCCTTTTATGGTAATTGCGAGGAAGTTTCTAGGCCTCATGGTTCATAAGAGAGGCATAAAGGTGAACCCAAAAAAGATCATGGCTATCTTGGGCCTGGAATCCCTAACGTCACTTAAACAGGTACAAGTCTAGACTCGGTATGTAGCAGCGCTCAACAGGTTCATTTCTCGCTCCGTCGATAAATGCCACCCATTCTTCAAAAGTATCAGGCAGAGGAGAAACACGAAATAGAACCAGGAGAGCGAGCGAGCGAGCGAGCAAGCCTTTCAAGCCTTGAAGAGGTATCTAACGAGCACTTCATTGCTGGTCAAGCCAATTCTCAAAGAGGAGTTGTAAATCTATTTGGTTGTTTCAGAGATCACAGTTAGTAGAGCTTTGATCAAGGAATGTGGGGATAGGGTCCAACGACCTATCTACTATGTAAGCCATGCTCTAACCAAGCCAGTGAAAAATTATACTCTCCTAGAGAAACGCGCTTATGCTTTGGTGACGTTAGTGAGGAAGCTCCATCCCTACTTCTAACTCACTCAATAGCAGTGGTGACGGACCAACCTCTCCGCCAATTTTTACAAAGGCTGAACATATCCGGAAGGCTAGTTTTATGGGCCCTAGAGCTCACCCAATTTGATTTGAAATATAAACCCAGGACCACAATCAAAGCTTAGGCTTTGGCGGACTTTGTGGTAGAATTCTAAGCACTCCCAGGCCAAGTGACGCCTATATCATCGAATCAAGCCCCTGAGAGGATTTCAGAGGTCGATAGCTATGGACGGGTACCTTTACAGGAGGGCAGGTCCATTCCTTTGCTTCGGTGTTTGCATCATGATAATGCCAAGTGGGCGTTGAGAAAAGTTCACTCTAGGGACTGCGCGAATCACATTGGTGGTGAAGCTTTAGTATATCAAATGTTCCATATGGGGTATCACTAGCCAACCATTCACCAAGACATGAAGAGCTTTATACAATCTTATGAACAATGCCCGAAGACCTCGAACTTAAGTCACCTCCTACTAGAGTGACTGTCATCTCTCAGTTCACCTTACCCCTTTGCCATGTGGGGGGGTTGACCTGATCGGACCATTTCCCACTGCTCCTAGACAAGCTAAACATGTCATCGTGGCAATCGACTATTTTACAATATGGGTCAAAGTCAGACCTCTCTCCCAAATATCATAAAAGAATATGACGAGATTCATCAAAACTAACGTGGATTACAGATTTGGGACCCCTCTCATCATTGTAGACGATCTAGACAAGCAGTTTGATAATGCCAGATTCAAAGACTTTTGTGAAGGTTTAGGAATCGACCTCAGGTTTGCTTCAGTAGTCCACCTTCAAACTCATGGGCTAATTGAATCCACCAATAAGACCATCAAGAAGCTGTCGGAGAATAAATTACAGTAGAAGAAAGGTAAATAGGTTGAGGAACTTCCCGAGGTCCTCTAGGCATACCGGACAACGAAGAGAACAGCTATCGGAGAAACACCTTACTCTCTAGCCTTCGGGGTTGAAACAGTCCTTCCAATCGAGCTTAAACTTGCCTTTTTCAGAATATAACACTTTGAACCTGAAAGCAACGAGGTCCAGCTCCGAGCTAATCTAGATCCCTGGAAGAAAAACAAGACCGAGTAGCTGAGAAAGTAGTGATTTAACATAGCAAGATCGCTAGTTATTTCAATCGAAAGGTCAGAATCCAGAATTTCAGGGAAGTGGACTTGGTTCTCAAGAAAGTGACTATGAATACCTAAAGAAGGTCGGATGGGGTCCTAGGACTCAACTGGGAAGGACCATACTTGGTAAAAGTACTGGTTCGCAATGGAGTATACAATTTTGAAGACTTGGACGGTCGATCCATCGATCTTACATGGAATGCATATCATTTGAAGAAGTTTTATCCCTAGGCAGGGGATTCTCAAGCAGACCGTCTCAATTTGATAAAAATCTCCAACAATAATGCACTCCAATTTGATCATCAATAAAGTCAGATTAAATCAACCACGATTTTGTTCTCCATAAACTGTAAATTTCTCCATGTTTGACTAGATTCTCTATGAGTAAATTCGCTATAATCGCCTCGAGACTAGGGTTAGCCGGGGAAGACCCCTCGCTACCCCTCATGCCACGGTCGGGCACCCTCCTGCCATAATGGGTCTAAGTGTAAGAGCATAGTTGCCATCCAGATCTTAAGACCATGAACTTGCCGGGGAAGCCCCATCGCTACACATGATGGCTTGGTTCGGCTACCACCCCCAAGAAGGGTTTGAGTGTAAAAGCATAGTTACCATCTGGATTTCGAGACTAGGGAATAGCTAGATAACCATCTTGATGCCTTAGACGGGCTACCACCCCATAGATAGGTCTAGGTGTAAGAGAAATCCGCAAATGGTAGGTATTTTAGACATGATGGATTCTTGTTTCGTGAAAATAAATTATGCGTGCCTAATTGCTCTGTAAGAGAATTGCTGATTAGAGAATCCCACGGTGGAGGCTTGATGGGACATTTTGGAATTGCAAAGACTTTAGCTATTTTGCAGGAACATTTCTATTGGCCACATATGAAGCGAGACACTGAGAGGATTTGTGGACGATGTATCACCTGTAAGCAAGCTAAATCCTGAGTGCTGCACCACGGTTTGTATACCCCTCTCCCTATATCTAGTGAACCATAGATTGACATTTCAATGGATTTTGTGTGGGGTTTACCTAGGTCTAGACATGGGAAAGATTCAATTTTTGTTGTTGTGGATAGATTTTTAAAAATGAAACATTTTATTCCCTGTCACAAACATGATGATGCTTCACATGTTGCTGAGCTATTCTTTAAAGAAATTGTGCGTTTACATGGCTTACCTAGAACAATTGTTTCTGATAGAGATGCTAAGTTCTTGAGTTATTTCTGGAAGACTTTATGGGGTAAGTTAGGAACTAAGTTGTTGTTTGCAATGACTTGTCATCCTCAAACCGACGGTCAAACAAAAGTAGTAAATAGGACCTTATCTACTTTGTTACGGGCAATTATTAAAAAGAACATTAAAACATGGGAAGATTGTTTGCCGCATGTTAAGTTTGCTTATAATCGTTCTGTTCACTCAGCTACTAAATTTTTACCATTTGAGATTGTTTATGGTTTTAACCCCTTAACTCCTTTGGATTTATCTCCATTACCTTTGTTTGAGCATGTGAATTTAGAAGGAAAAAGAAAGGCTGAACTTGTAAAGCATTTCCATGAGAAAGTGAAACTCAACATTGAAAGAAGAACTGAGCAATATGCAAAACAAGCCAACAAAGGGTGGCAACAGGTGGTTTTTGAACCTAGAGATTGGGTCAGGTTGCACATGCGCAAGGATCGGTTTCCAACTCAACGGAAATCAAAGTTACTACCTATAAGGGATGAACCGTTCCAAGTCTTAGAACGAATCAACAACAATGCATACAAGTTGGACATACATGGGGAATATAATATAAGTGTTACCTTCAATGTTTCTGATTTAAGTCCTTTTGGTGCAGGTGGTGAACTTGATTTGAGGACAAATCCTTTTCAAGAGGAGGGGAATGATGAGAATGTGGCTTGCACGAGATCATGAAATGCGGATCCAATTCAAGTTCCCATTGGTCCAGTTACAAGAGCACGAGCTAAGAAGTTCCGAAATGCATTAAGTGGGCTGATTCAAGGGATTTGGGCTCAAGCAAGCACGTGGAGGCCCCTTGAAGGTGATGAAAGAAATCTCAAGCTCATAACAAACATGATTCATGTCCAAGAAAGTCAATAGGCGTTGAAGCTAATTTAGGAATGAATAAATGTCAATTTTATTTAATGTTGCACAATTTTAGGTTTAGGTATTAAGGAATTAAAGTCAAGATTGACTTCCTTTGTTTGAGGCTGAACTTAGCTTATTTAAGAATGTTTTTAATTTGTCAACTTTCCTTTTTCGTTGCTTGGGCACAATTTCAGGAATCTTTGTAATAAATCTTCAGATTTCTAGGGATTTCTAAGGCTGGTCTTCTGTAGCCTTAGTACTATAAATTGTACATTTTCTTTCAATAAGAGGCAACCGATTATTTCATAAAAAAAATAGAGAGCAATTTCTCTTTTGTTCTTTGAGAACTAATTGGAACTTATCAGAATTTTTCTGTGGCGTTCCTTCCCGACTTATTAATCAAGTATCCTATCCTTGATTGTGGCGTCTTTCTTATACCAAGGTTCGTATCTCGCTATAAGTATTGGGTCGCGGTTTCCATCCAAACCAGATCATAGAACGGTCTTATTCACAAACCGACGAGGATTGTATCAATAAGGATGGTAGTTCGAAGAATAGTAATAAGGGATACCTTAAAAGTAGTGGGGAAAAAAGTAAGGATGGGGGTAAAGACGATGACAACGGTGGCAAGCACTACAAGCGGTAGTACACCAATTATACCCCGTTTGCCAAGAGACAGAAGGCGATCTTAAATGTGAGAGAGGATATGAATTTGTACATGAAACCTCCAAAGCAGTCCAGCTTTGCTAGAAGAGACACCACTAAGCATTACAGGTTTCACCAGGACAATGGCCATGAAACCTTTAAATGCTATCAATTGAAGGACAACATCGAAAAGTTAATCAGAGAAGGACACCACAAAGATGTAATCCTTAGAACTAGGGATGATCGGTAAAAGGATACTATGAGGGAGAAGCGCGATAAAAAGAAGAAGAACGGAGCCTTAGGAGAAATCAAGATAGCGGGGCAATTAACACTATCTTTGGCGGATCGATCACCGAAACAAGCAGTGAGAAAGAATGACCGAGGTCAGAGAAGCCATAAACAGTCAGAAAGATTTGGAGATCAATCGTTAGGTCCCGACCAGAAAAAGTTGAAACAATAATGGGATCTCATAGTCTTTACCGAAGCAAATACACATAGATCATAGGTAAAGCCCAATGATGCCATTGTCATGTCAATTCGAGTGGGGCACAGGGAAGTGAGAAGAGTACTGATCGATAATGGGAGCTTAGCAGATATCTGAAGTGTGGAAGTGTTCGATCAACTCAGAACATAAAGGAAAGACCTCCAGCCCCTTAGAGTCCCATTGAGAGGCGTTAGAGGAGTAGAAGTAAGATCTTTGGGAACAGTGAAGTTACCCATGGAGATTGGGAGGTCCCCCTATATCAAGATATTACTGTTGGATTTTATGGTTATGAATGTAAATAATTGGTCATACAATGCCTTGGTGAGCCGACCTTTCCTGAATAAGACAAAGGCTATGACTGCCACCTACATGCAAACAGTAAAATTACCAACAGAAGTTGGAGAAAAGTATGGGCAAGAAAGGCTAATTTGGCTGTGTATAGGGAAAAAGAAAAACACGGAGTAATACTGATAGATAGCATTGGGGATGATGAAGACCTGAAATTGGATGAGGTAGAGGCTGGAGCGAAAACTCCAACCCAGTTCCACTTGGACCGAGAGAGACATCTTAGGAAGATGGGAAAAGCCAAAAGGATGAACCAACCATAGAAGTTATTATTGATGATTGTCATATGTAAATTTTATCGGATGAACATGTCATCAAACAAAGAGGATAAATTGCCAGGTGGACATCCAAATAGGCATTCAGAAAAAATCATACAAGACTATCGAAGAAGAGAAAAACCCGAGTAAGCAGATATTGATTGAAACCTACTCGGGATCAGTTAACGACACTCTGGATTGGATAAATAACGCTTCCACTCGGGCTTAAACGGCGCTACTCTGGACCAGCAGGTATTGCTCTCACTCGAGATAAATATGAAGAAAACCAAATAAGAAGCGTAGTGCTTAGTTCACACGGATTAGGTCATTAAATACATGAAGATATCCATATTAGGAAGGAATCCCAAAGAGAACAGAATACTGAGCTGGAAGAGCTCCTAATCAGGCAACAACTAAATTTCTTTACAAAGACCACATTCTTATAAGGAAACAAGTCAAAATTGAACTGCACTACTAGAATCCCAATCAATTTCAATACAAGACTCTGAAACAGGAAAGAAGACAATCAGCCTCAAGCAAGTAAATAATTGTAATTAAATACAAAGATCCATTACTTGTACAAGGCAGAATAGGGCTCTATAAACATATAAATAGAGCCATAATATATACAAGCAATAGAAAAATACAGAGAGAAGAGAGAGAGATCGAGAGCTTGTAAACATCATATTTTCATAGTGGATTTTGGCTTGCTTGATCTTTCAACCGCCCGTGGACGTTTCTCTGGTCATCAGAGTTTTACCAAGTAAAACTTGTATCTTGATTACTTTCTCTAATCTATTTCTCTTTGAATTGATAGCCGAAATCCAATCCTTGTTGGCTTTTCTGATAAAATCCAGAAATCAACGTAAAAAATTGGCTCTAGAATAAGAGGGTTGAACCTCCGACTTGATGAGAAGCAATGGCAGGAAACAGAAGCAATTCTGGGGATTTCCAAAAATCTCTGGATAACTTTCATGTTGGCAGTACCTCACGAGATCTCACTGCAACAACAGAGAACCAACCTACATTCCTGGCGCGGATCAAGCAAGTTCCTCCAACCAGTGGAGATCTGTCTCAACGTTTTCGGGAAGCGTTGCAGCAATTGGTGGCAGACGCAGCAAAGAAAGAAGTTGATGTACTGGCCACAAAAGCACCAACTCCTAACCTCTCACTTATAAGGCTTCGTTCGGTGGTAGTAGGGCTAGAAATAAATACACCAAGAGGCAGAAGGAACCTTACCCCAATCAAACAGGCTGGACGTTAAACACTTGAAGAGGAACGACCACGCCATAAGCAGGACCAGGATCAGACAATCCGTACTAGACACCTTAAACATGACTGGTACCGGGATCGGTCATCATCAAAAGACAGAGATCGCCACTATCGTAAGCGTCACCACGGAATCATAAGTGAAGCCAGGCATCAGAGTAAAGAACAAGAAAGAGGAATGACAATCATTCAACAGTTCGACCATCGGGGAAGTCCGGTGGGAGAAAGAGACGTCATAATCCAAAGCCTAAATCGAGAAGTCGAGAGCAACGGACGTCAAATGGACGCACTGGTCAGGCGTTATGGGTATAACAATTTATCTGATGACGACTCTAACAGTTCGTTCACCAGGGAAATCTTGCAGACCTTATTCCCAGAAAGCTTTAGGATGCCACACGTAGAACAATTCAAGAAGGACACAGATCCAAATGAGCACTTGAGACGCTATAAAAGTGCTATGGCTCAGTATGCCCCCAACGATCCTTTGCTAAGTCTCAACTTTCCATAAATTCTGGGAGATATAGGTTCAAGGTGGTTCGAGAGGTTGCCCCCAGCAAGCATCAGAAATTTCAGTGAACTGAGCAGAAGCTTCTCAAGGCAATTCCTAAGTAATGTTCACTGTAAAAAGTCAGTGGCTCACCTTGCTAAAAAAAAACAAGGGAAAGATGAGTCACTGAAGAAATACCTAGGGAGATTCGGCCAAGCGGTATCAGAAATTGGCAGTGCAAACGATGAAGCAATAATCGTTGCATTCATCAACAACTTACAGAATGGATGACTATCTTTTGATTTAAGAATAGTCCGACTGACCAAATATGCAGATATGATGGATATGGCGGGTGCATATGCACTGGCTGAGGAAGAAGAGCTAGCCACAAGAGATGATACATGCATGGGGGAAAGCCCGAACAGAAGAACGCTAAGTCCAAGGTGCAGAACCAGAAGGGAAAACAAAAAGGAAATGCCATGGAAAAGAGCAAATACAGGGGTAATGGGCATAATACCGAACATACCACAAATATCGAGGTAGATACATCAACTACACCCCTTTTCGGAAAAAACATGAGGAAATCTTAGCAATTCTGGAGACAAAAATATAGTACAAGAGCCACGCCGTCAATCTATGTTTGCTTGGCGAGACACAACAAAATACTGTAGGTTTCATAAGGAAACAGGTCATGAGACTTCTAAATGTTATCAGCTTAGAGATTACATAGAAACCCTCATTTAAGAAGGGCATCTGCAGGATGTGATCTTGAAAAAGGATGAAAAATCAGAGGCAAAGAAAGAGATTAGGGCCGATCACAGCTCTGGTCAAAGTCAAAGGGCCAGTCTAAAGGCCAATCAAGTAATACACACGATCTTTGGAGGACCATCCACTAGAAGAAGTAACCGAGAACGAACTTAGGAAATCAGAGAAGCAGTAGAAGCAAGAAATAACTTTGATGTAAACTAGGTCGAGACAGACCCGTAGAGGATAAAGGAAGGATGGGTAACATTCATAAAAGTAGACTCGCATGGCGTAGATGTTCGACCAAATGATGCCTTGGTCATAAGTGTCCGGATTGGTCACCGAGAAGTCAGGAGAATCCTAATAAATAATGGAAGCTCAACAGATATTCTCAATGTAGCCATCTATGATCAACTAAGGTTAGATCGAAAGGACCTATAACCCTTTCATACCCCACTCAGAGGATTTGGAGGAGTTGAAGTTAGGACACTCGGGACGGTAAAGCTACCCGAAAGATTGGAGTAGCACCTTGCCAAATAACCGTATTGCTCAACTTCGTGGTAGTAGACTTGGATAATTAGCCATATAAGGCACTATTGGGATGACAATTCCTGAATAAAACTAAGGCCGTAACAGCCACTTATGCCTTAATGATGAAATTCCCGACTGAACAGGGGGTCGGGGTAGTCAAAGAATCTCATGAGATGGCCCGAAGAGCTAACCTGTCAGTATACAAGGACAAGAATGAACAGGTTTGCACTATAACACAGCCGAGTCAGAACGAAAAACCCTTATCATTCGAGTTCGATCCAAGAGAAGAACCGAATGAATCTAAAACTGAATCGATTGAAGAAATCACCCTGAAAGAAGATGAACCAGACAAAAAGGTCAAGGTCGGGGCCAATCTTGAAGAAAGAGTCAAACAAAGCCTCATTGATCTACTTAAAGAATACAGGGATGTGTTCGTTTGGAGTCATGAAAACATGATCGGGATAGATGCCCGAATAATATCCCTCCATCTCACAGTAGACTCGAATGTAAAACCAGTGATACAAAAGAGAAGATCATTCAACCTTGAAAGAAGTCAGGCGATCAAACAGGAAGTAGAAAAGCTACTCACTGTAGGATCAATTAGAGAGGTCAGTTACCCTCAATGGGTGGCTAATGTAGTCCTCATCCAAAAGAAGAATGGACAGTGGAGGATGTGCGTATATTTCACAGATCTGAACTAGGTATGCCCGAAAGATATTTTTCCACTTCCAAGGATAGATCAGTTGGTGGACGCTACATCAGGCCATGAGCTACTCAGTTTCATGGATGTTTACTCAGGGTATAACAAGATCAGGGTGAACAAGGCTGATGAAGAAAAAACAGCATTCACAACTGATCAGGGTTTGTACTGCTATACTGTGATGCCCTTTGGACTGAAAAATGTAGGAACAATTTACCAAAGGTTGGTCAACAAAATCTTTTCACGGCAAATAGGAAGGAACATGGAAGTATACATTGATGACATGCTAACCAAGAGCATCACAGGAGACAAGCATACTTCAGATCTGCGAGAAACATTTGATGTCTTGAGAAGATACCAAATGAAGCTGAATCCGAACAAGTGTTTATTCGGGGTTCCTTCAAGAAAATTCCTGGGATTTCAAGTCCATTAAAGAGGAATCGAAGTCAAACCCGAGAAGATCCAGGCCCTACAGAAAATGACTTCACCGAGGACACTCAAAGAAGTACAGTGCCTAACAGGATGTCTGGCTTCCTTAGGAAGATTCATCTCAAAAGCCACAAATAGATGTGCACCCTTTTTTAAAGTAATTAGAAAAGGAAAAGGACTGGAATGGAATGAAGAGTGTGAGCATGCATTCTTAAAAATTAAAGAATACTTAGGACATGCTCCCATCCTTTGAAAACCACAGATGGGGGAGACACTCCAACTGTACTTGTCAATTACAGAACTGGCAGCAAGCTCAGTTCTAGTCAGAATAGAAGACGGAGTACAAAAGCCAGTACACTACACCAACAAGACACTTCTACCAGCTGAGACTAGATATTCACAGGCAGAGAAGATGGCCCTGGCATTAGTTTCAGCAGCAAGGAAGCTAAGGCTATACTTTCAGGCTCATACAATCCAGGTTCTCATCGATTGTCCATTGAAGCAGATTTTATAGAAACCAGAGATTTCAGGGAGATTAACCAAATGGGCAATCGAGCTAAGTGAATTTGATACCCACTACATCCCCAGGACATTTCTCAAAGGGAAAGCAGTTGCATATTTTATAGCAGAGTTCACAGAACCGAACTTGGAAGCAAAAAAGATGTTTAAAAAAAAATTCATATGGAAACTGTTTATTGATAGCTCTTCAAACACTCATGGCAGCGGGGCAGGGATTGTAGTATGCACTCCAGAAAGAGACGATGTCGAGTGTTCCATGAGGTTCGATTTCAAGGCAACCAACAATCAAGCCGAGTACGAGGCGCTACTAGCTAGACTCAGAGTCTGCATAGCTCTTGGGGCAGATGAAGTTGAGATATTCAGTGATTCATAGGTAGTTGTCAACCAAGTTCTAGACGAGTACCAAGCAAATGATGAAGGCATGATAATCTACCGTGACATTGCGAAACAGCTCCTCCAGAAATTTAAAGAATATAAGATTACCCAGATCCCCAGGGAGGAGAATGAAAAGGCAGACGCATTATCCAAGATAGGGTCAGTAACAACCACAATCAGGCCAAAAACTATTCTGGTCGCACATCTCCTTAAACCAAGCACAACTGAACCAAGAAATTTGGAAATTTTAGAAATTCGAACACTGCCGGAATGTTCGATGACTCAGCTAAAAAGGTTCCTAAAAGAAGGCGTGCTCCCAAAAGACCCCCTTACAAGCAAAACGCATCGGGTATAGATCAGCCAGGTACGCGTTGGTTGGAGAAGAACTATATAGAAGAGGGTATTCCCGAACACTCCAAAGATGCGTGACAGAGGAAGATGCATATCAGATATTACAGGAAGTCCATGCAGGAGTTTGCGGAAACCACACGTGGGGTAAAAGTTTTCTCACACAAGGTACTCAGGCAAGGCTATTATTGGCCTACTCTATTCTCAAACGCGCAGCAGTGTTCAGAAAGTTGCAATACTTGCCAAAGGATTGCTAATGACATCATACAGCCCCCTGAACAACTCAGAAACCTCACATCTCCATGGCCATTTGCCTTGTGGGGTTTGGATCTAATCGGCTCAATACCAACTGGGATAGGAGGCGGAGCGAAGCATGCCATAGTAGTTGTTGACTATTTCACAAAATAGGTAGAAGCTGAAGCTTTAGTGCATATCACAGAAGCACACACCATAAATTTTGTGAAAAAGAATATACTTTATAGATTTGGAGTCCTAAACACTTTAATCACTGACAATGACACTCAGTTCGATAACCTGAAATTCAGACAGCTGTGCAAAGAGTATCGGATTGCCAACTACTATGCTACACCTTCCCACCCTCAAACAAATGGCCAGGTGGAAGCAGCGAACAAAATCATCAAGCACACAATCAAAGCAAAGCTAGATACAAAAAAAGAAAGCTGGGTTGAAAAGCTTCCCGAAGTATTATGGGCGTATCGGACAACAGCAAGAACTTCAACTAGAGAAACTCCATTCACTTTAGCGTTTGGAAAAGAAGCTTTTATTCCTATAGAAACGACATATACGTCACCCCGGGTCAGGCTATACGATGATGAACAGAACGTTAATATGCTATTTCAAAATCTAGATGAACTAGAAGAGAAAAGGGAGAAATCCCGAATACGAAATATGGCATATCAGTAAAGGAATAGCTGGCCATGGGGCATATTGGATTGCACGACCTAATGGAGGGGTTTACCCCGACCATGCAATCCCTAATATCTGAAGATTTTCTATCCTTAAATTATTATTTTTTCTTTTTTCTAGTCAGGACAATTTTAGTTATGATAAATATTAACTAGAATTTATAACTTTATTGATTTTGCAATTATGAATAAAAAATCAAATTCGTGATTCCCGAAAGTAAAGCACCGAACTCGGGATTTCTAAAAGAAAGCATATGATAATAAGAACATATGGAAGACAAGCATGATAATAAGAACATGCAAATAGAATACTCGGGACCATTAAATTTCGAATGGGCGGAGAAGCTCGAAGGAGAATGCCAACCAAGCAAGGTCAAAATGACCTTCGCAAAAAGGCAAACCCGATGCACCAGCTCGGGACGCTATCGGAAAAAAAATCCGATGAAATGCATAGCTGTGTTAAGCAATTCAAAAAGCTTAACGATTCGGCAAACCCTTACACATAAAAACTTGGGAGACGTCCTTGGTAATGTCTAAGGACTTGAATATATGATCATGGTGAGCCTTGATGTAATGTTCGGGTAGCAACTGAGTATGAAACACAAGTTTAAACTTACCTGTTTTAAGATGACTCGGTTAATAATGAAGAGCCAGTTTAATAAGATACTTGGCAATTAAAGTTATTCGGGTGACAACCTGTTTAATAATATACTCGGTGAAGTTACCCGAACACCAATGTTGGCCAGTTTAATAAGATACTTAGCATGAAGATTACAAGAGCCAGTTTAATAAGATACTTGGCCTGAAGATTACAAGAGCCACTTTAATAAGATACTTGGCATTATTCGGGTGACAACCGGTTTAATAAGATACTCGGTTAATTACGTGAAACATCAGTTAGCCAGTTTAATAAGATACTCAGCAACCATAGGCAAGTTGGAATTTCGTGAGCAATAGAATCAAAACACTAGATTCAGAAAAGCTACTCGAAATTTTATTAATCTTTTAAAAAGAATTATTACAATTCTTTACAAAGAATTAAAAAGACTACAAAAATCCGATCTATAAAAATCAGGATTGTGAGGATTTGGAGCCCTTATCAATACTCGGGTCTGGCACCATTTCGTATTCGCGGAGCAGACTTTCGTTAGAAGGCCAAGCAATTGTGTCGACTGAGTCATCAATCCATTGGCTGTAATCTTCTCATGGAATCGGCCCGACATCAGGCTCCACACCTTTCACGGCCGACTCTTGACTGGCATAGAAGGTCGAGAGAGTGTGTTCATATAGAATCTCTAAATGCATAGGATGGGGCTCTTTGCCTCGGCTACAGCAGTACGCTCTCCATTCCTTCATCTGAGTTTGAAGAGACTCCAAGGATCGATCCACATGATGTTTGATTGATAACTCCCAATTGATCCGGGCCTTCTTAGTTTCCCGATTCTGGACTTTAAAGAATTTGCCAGCAGAAACTAGCCCTCGTTGAAACTCCTGAAGGAGAAGATCATCGTAGGCAAGGGATCTCTTGAAACGATCTACCCTTTGTACTTCAAGTTCCAACCTAGCCTCTCGGGATAAGGATTCGATTGTCAATGCTTGGTGCTTCAGATCTTCAATTTTCTGTTCATACGCTGACTTACACTGCTCCGCTTCTTGCTCGACCTTAAGCATAGATTCCTGGGTAGAAGAAAATAAGTTCTGAAGTGATGTTGCTTTCTCTTCTACCGAAAAAACTCTTTCTTTGGCCTCCATTTGCTTTGCCAGACAGTGGTCGATAAATATTTGTGCAGAACCAACCTCCTGTTGGTAAGCATTTCAACCCGAGTTAGGTTATCCTTACTTTCCTTTAGCTAAGCCTCCAGACACCTTATTCGATTAGCTTGATGTAGCTGCGTCTGAACTAGCTTAACAAATTCGGCCACCATCTGCAAGAGAATACAATTAGGAATTTGGCAAACAAGTAAAAAATTAAAGGAATTAGGGGTAGCTTACATAAGATGCGCCATTAAAAACATTTTGAAGTCGTTCGGCCAGGGAGCCATCCCGAAAACTGCTCTAACGGTCTTCCCCGATGAAAGGCCGACCAGATGACATCTCCAGCAGTATATCCTGGGGGAGAAGGATGTAAAGAAACCCCTGAGGATTCAGCCCCTAGATTTTCAACCTCGGAGGGAGGGGAACCCCTGTTCGGCGCTGAAGCGCCCACATCTGTCGATACTCCAACATCAGCGCTCGGGTAAGCCTCAACCACAATATCTTCATCGCTGGAATCGATTAAAGTAACCACCTGAGGAACCTTGAGAGGACAAGTTAAAGAGATGATTGCCTTCCGTTTCTCACCCCGAGAACGGTGGAAACTGAGATCAGTTGCTTTATCCCCTGGAATGTCATCCTGGAAGGCTTCAAAAAATTCAAGACCTATAGCTACCTGTCCCGTGGAGGAATTACCTCCATCACCGATATCAATCTGCTCGGCAGGCTCCTCACCAACACATTCACTTTACCTTTGCCGATCGACAGGCAGCTGAGTATCGATCGGGCCACTCGGACAGCTAGTTTCCCCAACCGTTGGTTGAAAAACGTCCTTAGGGACTTCTTCGGGAATCTGCTCAGCGGCATCAGTCTCTTCATCAGACTCAGGCGAGGCGATGCCTTCGCCACCTTGACGAGCCACATCTTTCCGACTCGCCTAATTAATTGACTTTACTTGGAGATCCTGAAGATTGCAGATGACGTCTGTATCAAACACTAGAAGAAAAATGGAACCGCGTCAGAATGCAAAACATAACGTATAAAAATAAGGAAGGAGTTTCAAAAATCACTTACATCGCCTACGTTGGCCCGAAATCTTTTCGAAGAAGCTGAACTCAATCATCTTCGATTCAACTAATAGATAAGTCTTGCTCTTTTTTGCCAAAGTGCGAACCGCTGCCCGAGCAATTCTGGTCAGCTCCGCATCACTATACTCGATTTGCTTCTTATTCCAAAGCTCATGGGAACAAAAGACGAGGGGGACTTTCAACACTGTACGAGTACCCTCAGCCGAAACAGTAACTTCGAGCCCAAGACCCCTCCGGTAAAAAACCAACTGTTCTTCCAGAACTTGTTGGATGTAGGAAATCCCTATATAAAACCCCTCTTTTGGGGGTCATCAGAGGTATCAGCTCCCCGACTCAATTCTGTCCCTTTAGGGACCCAGTAATCTGGTGAATTGGACATGAGGAAGTAGGTCCCTGACTTGCCCGTTTGTCTTAGTGTAAAAAAGTGCCTGATTTTATTCGGGGTCGACGGCGATAAGTTCATGCGGCTATACATATGCCACAGACACATCAAAATCATGTAGCTATTTGGGGCTAGCTGTGTCGGAGCGATCCCTGCCTCAGCCAGAAACTAGGCAATAAAAGGCTGAAGGGGAAGAGTGACGCCGCAACAGAGCATAGATCCGTAGATTGCCACCATAATCGGGGGTGGGTTCCACACAACTCTATCACCCGCTAGAATCAGAGTGACCGAGTTGGGCAGATTGAATCGGGATCGATACTTTCTAATCTCATCAGCCCCGACCACATTCGGCTCCAAGTCATACCCACTCGGGCGATCAGCAGAGAAAGAAAGACGAGACACCCTTAACTCCTCTTTGACATCATTTTCGTTGACAATCTGCTCCTTAATCAAAATATTGCCCGAGTTGTGCTTACAGACTTCGCTTCTGCTTTGATGTTTTCCCATTCTTCGAAAGGATATCCTATGATCAGAAATATCAGAATCAGAACTAGATGAAGAACTCAATACAGAGCTGAAAGTGACGTTAGGGTGAAGCCCAGAAAAATCAACTTCTAAATATGGAGGTTTATTTACATGGATATCCCCCAGTAATCGTCTAATGCAAGAAACTAACTGGAAATCCCCACGTTCTAATGCATCAAAAGTGATTTTAAAGAGATGATGACGGGAAGATGGCCCCATTAAAACTAACCTTGAATTGAGATTGAAGCAAGATCTTTAACGGAGAATCGCTAACCTCTGGATAAAGAAATCTAGGTTTAAAGAAATTTTACTGTTGAAAATCGTTGAGAATAAACCAACGATGTCTCTCAGCGAAGAATTTAAAAAGGAAACGGCATGAAACCCTAGGATTTCAAGGTGGGAAATAACAATGACGAGGTTTGATGACGTTGGCAGGGCATGGGAAGAAGCATAGGTCGTTTCTCATAAATGATATCAAAAAACGAAGAGGCAAAAGACACGTGTCAGAAAGAGAACTGGCTTTCGCCATCAGAACTCCAAAACGTCACCATCATTAGAGATCTCGCGTAAAGAGGCAAATCAAATTTACAGGATCGCCATTAAAACACGTCATTATAACAAGATATTTACTTGGACACTGAAAAGATATTGATAACTAATTAAAATACTTTTGCCCGAACAAACCTTGTTCAGCAAAAATATTTTAAGGAGGTATTATCATATGTAAATTTTATCGGATGAACACGTCATCAAACAAAGAGGATAAATTGTCAGGTGGACATCCAAATAGGCATTCAGGAAATATCCTACAAGACTGCCGAAGAACAGAAAAACCCGAGTAAGTAGATATTGAATGAAACCTACTCGGGATCAGTAAACGACACTCGGAACTGGTTAAATAACGCTTCCACTCGGGCTCAAAAAGTTGCTACTCGGGACCAGCAGGTATTGCTCTTACTCAGGATAAATATGAAGAAAACCGAATAAGAAGCTTAGTGCTTAGTTCACAAGGTTTAGGTCATTAAATACACGAAGATATCCATATTATGAAGGAATCCCAAAGAGAACATAATACTGAGCTGGAAGGGCTCTCAATAAGGCAACAACTTTATTTCTTTACAAAGACCACATTCTTATAAGGAAACAAGTCCAAATTGGACTGCACTACCAGAATCCCATTCAATTTCAATACAAGACTCTGAAACAGGAAAGAAGACAATCAGCCTCAAGCAAGTAAATAATTGTAATTAAATACAAAGATCCATTACTTGTACAAGGCAGATTAGGGCTCTATAAACATATAAATAGACCTATAATCTTGCCAAAGAAAATATATACAGCAAGCAATAGAAAAATACAGAGAAAAGGAAGAGAGATCAAGAGCTTGTAAACATCATATTTTCATGGTGGATTTTGGCTTGGTTGATCCTTCAACCACCCGTGGACGTTTCTCCGGTCAT
The DNA here is from genome assembly GCA_032871835.1 of Dipteronia dyeriana. NCBI lineage: Eukaryota > Viridiplantae > Streptophyta > Magnoliopsida > Sapindales > Sapindaceae > Dipteronia > Dipteronia dyeriana. Next base: position 35,820,938 of record CM065295.1, on the reverse strand, counting down.
CAGAGTTTTACCACTTAAAACTTGTGTCTTGATTACTTTCTCTAATCTATTTCTCTTTGAATTGATAGCCGAAATCCAATCCTTGTTGGCTTTTCTGATACAATCCAGAAATCAACGTCAACAATGATAATAACCTCAAAAAAACTGTAAAGCTCGGGGCTCGACTGATAAAGCATGTTCGAGATGGTCAACTTACTGAAGGATTACAAAGACATATTCGCATGGAAAATTAAGGATATGCCTAGGATCGACCCAAACATAATTTCTGATTACTTGCCAGTCGACCCCGACAAGAGGTCAGTCGTTCAGAAGTGAAAATGGTCTAACCCTGAAAGAAGCAAGGCAACCAAAGATGAGGTGGGAAAATTGTTGGCAACAGGATCCATAAGGGTAGTAAAGTATCCTAAGTGGGTTACTAACGTGGTGCTGGTAAAAAAAAGTGTTACCCAAAAATTCGCTCTAAAGGAGGAATTTCAATTCACACCCTTAGGACTGTTACCTCGGAGGATGGGGCATCAGGAAGCAGTACCTTTGGCACTAATTACATGTGTAGGAATGGTGAAGAAATGAAAACTATGGTAACGTTAAAATGGGCATTGATCTTTTCAATATCAAAACGAAATTTTTGGTACAGTAAAGCACCAAATCACTCTCTCTCAGTATTTCGCTTTGATGAATAGAGATGGCGAACTCGAAACCTGTCGATAAATGGATATAACTCAGAAGTGGTGAAGGCTGGGACTCAGACCTAGCTCTTTTCTTCTTTTCTTCTTTTCATTGATATCCTCGACCTGTTAATACATCATGTCTAGGGTTTTTCCTTGGGAAATAAGTTTAAGATCGGTGGATTGATCTTCCTCCCCCCGTTTAACGGGAATCTCTGTTTAATACGGTTGACCCTAGAAAATAAGCAGAGGATATCTTGGCGGGAAAGGTGTTTCTTTCCTCTTTCAACTATGCAACTCTAAGGGCGTACACATGGAGCCTTTCTCTTAATGTTGGCGAATAATCTGATGCCTTCTGATAGTGACATGGTAGGATACCTCATGGTATCAGTCTGTTGCTGGGGTGCCCTGAGGCACTATCCTAGTGAGTTGGTGCTTGACCGGTGGAGATGGCAAGGTGCCTCGGCATATTCCAGTCGCAAGGTGCTTGGTCGATCTTGCTGGAGCCTTGTAGTTCTCCAGGAGCTGTATGAGTATCTTTCTTCCTGCTATAAAGGTAGTAGCAGCTCATTGACATGGTGCCTAGGTACCAACTGGGGAATCCGTGAGAATGTAGTGGCTTCATCCCGTAACTTTGACCATGCTGAGGTACCTAAGGTACCCAAGGCCTTGTGCTTTGAGGAAAACCTTCATGCCCGGCTCCTGTCCAGTGCTCTCCTTCAGGTGGTAAGCCGGGTGTAAAATTTTAATTTGAACCCTTACCAAATTTGGCTATTGACAAAAGTCTCCTCTAACTTGAACACAGGCGATGGATTTGGGGTTAAAGTTAGATTCTCACTTGTGAATTTTTTCATTTTCAGATTGGTTGCCAGAATATGTTAGCAATCTTCTTCTTAAATGCAATGACCACGTTGTAGAGAAAAATTGATTCAAAACGCGGCGGAAGCGTAAAATTAGAGTTTGATATATTTTAAAATTTTTCCTTTAATAAAGAAGACCTTAACCTTTGATTAATTAATGTATATAAAAAGTATCGTACCTTTTTTTGTGATTTGAACTAGCATTGAATTAAATCCGTAAGATCTTCCAATCCAATCATGAACGTGAATCACCTAGGAGTGTGGGCACCCATTCTTTGAATTGTATGCCTGAGGATGGAAACAAACAAAATCTTTTTCTTTTGTTAGTCACAATAATCCTCTTAGAGAAAACTCAAGAACGTCTGGTCACTTGTCAATTATTAATCTATTAGATTGAAACTCGCATGAACCATAATTCGATGTTGTACACAAAACCTTTTGATGTAAAGGCTACTAGTGCACTATCAAAAACAAAACGTTCTCTCTTTTCTCTATGCTTTGAAGAATTATTCACACAAAGAGTTGGAAGAAGTTTTTTTTTTTAACTATAAATAAACTTCACACACCAAAAATTAGGTCTAGGTCGAAATTCTATATAGGAGTACATATAGGTGGCCAAAAATCCTCCTAGAAAGAGGATTTCTACTTCACCAAGACTCTTATCAGAATTTGGATTCAATCCTCTTAACAAGAGGATTATTTTTACACACCAAGACTCCTAATCCAACTCTGAAACAAATATTATGGTGTGTATAATATTAATCTAGATAGGGGTGAATAAATTTTAATCAAATTTTACCCAATTTTATTTAATGGTCAATTAGACGAAAATACCCCAAACTAGTCACAATAATATCACAAGTGTAATAAGTGCGGAAATAATAAAAAAGCTTGAGATATACTTGGAAACCATCCAAATGGGAAAAATGATGGGCTGTTAAGTGCACCACACTCGAACAATGAATCCACTGATGATAGAGGCGTTACAACCTACTTCCAGTATATAACCCAATACCACTACCTAATACCGGTATTAAGTGGACCTAGTCCAATTTGCTTACGCTTGAAGCAACCTACTCCCGGATGCAACTCAAGACTTACTTCTCAATGAAGAGATAAACACAGTATGCGAATATATGATGATATTCAAACAACAAACAAGGCTAGGGTACCTTATATGCTTATCTAGGGAAATGAGATGGCAATAAATGCAATCCTAGATATCAAGAGCTAAATGACATGTCATAAAGCTTAGCTAAACATAGAACAAGCAATCCTATGAAGCTATCATAAAAGCCAAATCAACACATGTTATCATTAAGCATGGCAAGGACTATAATGCAATCACTAAATGCAATCAATGAGTCCTAAACAATATCTAAATGCAAAGCATAAAGATTTAGCTAGAAGTTATCAATAACAACAATCCTAGCTATCACAAACAATCACAATGAATCAACAAATATGCTTACAATGTATTCAACATATACTTAGTATATATTCATGTGATTGAGACAACCATTTAGCCACACAATAAATGCAAGTCTTAGACCAATGTCTATCAATAACAAACTCAATTAGTTTTGTAGAGATTTTCTAACAAACTAATTGTCACAAAAACATCACATAAACATTCAAAAGCTTAACAAGTTGATTAATGAACAATCTATCAACCTAGTCAACAATGAATCACACAAGGATGTTTATGACCTCGCTTTTAGGCAAAAATGACCTAATCAATTAAGCTATCAAAATAAAAACCCAATAATGTCATCATTCAACAAAAATATGCATTCAAAAATGATTTCTATAAATCCTATGCAATAAAAATGAACTCTTGGAGTTTAAGAACAATAATCAAAGATAAAAGTTTGTTCTTACTTACCAAGTCATGAATGATGAATACCCATGTCTAAATATGATCGATAATGCATGAAGGTTGATGGCTTTTGGGTTTGGAGAGTTAAGGAACCACTCTTGGAGCTTCTCACTCTAGGGAAATGTTTTCTCTCACTAAAAAATGGTTTTTAAGCTCTAAAAAACTAGTGAGGAAGAAGATAGCATGTATATATGAGCCCTATAGCAAAGCTATGTCGTTTTGAAAATTGCCAAAAAATTACTCAGTGCGCTGGTGAGCTACGCTGGTCGACCGATGCCACACCAGCGTACACCTACTGTCCAAGAGGCGCTGGTGAGGGCGCTTGTGGACTTGCGCAGCCGCAACTGCCCGAGATTCGAGTGACCCAAAATGTGACCAAACGACATCCAAACCTTTCGTATATTATACCGAGGAAAAGGTATGGAAGTCTAATTTCTACTCCAATTTACAGAACATGATTTGGATGTTTGTAGAAAACGTTATTGTGATTTGAGTGACCAAAGGTCAGAAACGGACAACAACAGAGATGCCCTATTTTTGCAGTCAGTTTGGAGATTTTAAAACCAATTCAAACGGTCATGAAATATTACGAATAATATACCGTTGGAAAGGTATGGGTGTCTAGTTTGTACTGAAAATTTTAAAACTCATTTTAAATCATTTTATAAAAAGATATGGTTACAAGACCATACAAAGGTCAGTTTTGAAAAATATTTAAATCATTGAAATACACTCTTTTGAAACTAGACACCTTACTCCACATAACCAAACCAATAGAAGAATACGACCTTCTCAAATGGTCACTTAATGAGCTAAGAAAAACACACCATCGTGCAAGCCTGAACAACACACAAAACCACACTATGAATGCACATAGACGACAATGAAGCACACATGCATAACAAATCAAATGCAAGTAAGTGTGTGTGTGTGTGTGAGAGCAACACATAATGCATGTCAATACAAATGCAAAGATGTGATGAATATAAACATGCAAGAACAATTATCAAAACATGAATGCACACTCATATAAACACACAACATATATGAATAAGAAATATGCATGAGTTGTGAGTGTGTGCAACTATATCTCTTCAAAGCAAGTAAGCACAAGAAATATACCTTCAGTGCTTCTTCTCTTGAGGTCTTGAGAGCCTAAGCTACCCTTACATAAAGCCCCAAAAATGTGGTTTGTTCATGAAATAAGCCAATCAATAAATGAGGACTTTACAATCTCCCCCTTTGGCTATTTCATGACAAAACCACCACTCACATTGATCCTCACAAAACAAAATAAAACACCGGGAAGATATTCTAAATTACAAAGAGATATACAAAAAAAAAACTTCAAATCTTCAATCTCTTGTAGAACTATCAACCCTACACACAAGGTAACAATAAGTACACTTTCCAAACCAAGTGCATGTGAGATGATCAAGTGAATATAAAACAAAAGCATTTGCATTCAAGAATATGAGTATGACATCGTGTAATGCTCATGCAATGCTCCCCCTCAACGGGTTACTCCCCCTACATGTAATCTCCCCAATAAGTATTACTCCCCTTCAACCCAACACATGCTACTCCCCTATCACCACACAAGGTAACACATGTTACTCCCCCTTTTTGTCATGATATAGGCAAAGAAGAAGTCCCCAACCGGGTCACTCAAGGTAAAGAAAGAAAGGAGTATACAAGATTGTTGCATAATTATATAAGCCACATTTATGAAACTCAATTAATAGGAGAGAAACAAGGAGTTTTATTTGAAGAACATATGTGAATCAAAAATGCTTTGCATACAAGACATGTTGCATTCAAGTCCAAAAACAGTGGTATTTAGCAAAGCAAATGACAACGGTTTCCAATATAATTCAAACAAAATTCACCATTTGTCATGAGAGAAGCAAGGATATCGAGTTTTATAGATATCAAGTTTTAATGGCACTATATCCAACTTTATAAGCTAAACATGGCATGAGCAACTTTGCACCCTATTTGATTTTTTCGGCTAGGATACCCGTATGATAGTAGCCATGTTCAACTAATAAAGAAAAAGAGACATTGATGAAACATTTTAGTCTCACTAGCATTTTCACACAATATTTTGCATTCAACAATTGCAATCATCAATTCATGCTTTATCATTTTTCATTAGCATGTCATTTAAAGAATCATCATGTCATGGAGATAACTATAGGTCATTCAATGTGTACTTCCTATGTAGATCTCCTAGTCCAAAAATGCATGTTTGAACATAAATACGACATGGATTGTAATCAAAGCAAAGTTCACACTTATTGTAGAAAAATACAATATACTATAGTATAAGTGCAACCAAGCTACTCAAGCAATCAATAAAAGAGCATAAACATTTTTTTAAAAAAAAATTGCATGCAACAAGTATACAATAGCTCTATTTTCTTGAGTTCCCCTTATGGGGTAAAAATTTAACCAAGTCATTGGGAAACATGTGCACCTATAGACTTACCAAGTCCAAAGGACCTAGTTGCATCTACGGTTATCTTATAGGCACTAAGGCAAGCGGGTTCATTCTTTCTAACCCACCTAGGTTCCACTTTCTCATTTCTAGTGGTTAAACATATATTTCTAACAACCCTAGGTTCATGCATATTTGCCCATTTTTTCAACCGATATTCTTTCATGCTCTCTATTCTACACCTCTTAATGTACATAAATCAATTTGGTCTTAAGTGATCAATCATACCACAAAAGTGACATGTAGTTACAAAATGAGAATTTATACCTTTGCATTGTGATCTCATCGATGCATCGCCATGTTGATGAGGTTGTCTTTGGTGATAAACCGGTTGGCTTTTTCTTAGAGCTTGAGCCAATTGGTGACACCTTTGTGGTCTAGCTTGTTGAGATGGATGAGCTGGTTGAACATGCCTTCTTGCTTGAGGAAGGCTTGGAAGTGGAGCTCTTAATTGTTGAGGTTTAGCTCCATTCTTTATTGGCCCCTTCACTTGGCCATTCTTGGATGTCTCTCCAAGATCAATCTTCCTCCTAGGATGTTATGGAGGTAAAGCTCTTTTCTTGCTTCTTCAATTCTCCAAGGCACCTCATCTCATTCTCCTTGATGATCTTCAAGGAATTGTCTTTGTTGGCAAGTTCATGATTCATTACCTTCATCCTTTGATGGCAATCATCAATCTCCTTCTCATACTTGGACACATCAACTATGTCCATCTTCAAGGAGTCATCTAACTTGGTCCTTAGTTAAAGATTTTCTTTCTTCAACTTCTTGATTTTTTTGTTTTTCTTCTTCAAAGACCTTTGAAGACTTTTAATGAAGTCTTCGTAACCAAACTCTTCATCACTCAAGTTCTTGGAGCTTGAACTTTCTTCATCGAAGCTTCTACCATTTGTACTCTCATGGTAATCATCATCTAAGCTAGCTTCTTCAATGTCGACCTTGAGCAATGGGTGTATTGTGGCTGCTTTAGAGTTGTCATCGTGTAAAGCGTACATGGCTATGTTATTCCTTTCATATCCCTTAGAACCCGAAGAGCATTCTTCACTTTTACTATAAGAGTAGGCCTTTGATTTGCCTATTTGACTCTTACTCTTTGAATTTCCACAATCCGTGGAAATGTTCCCATAGCCACCATAATCAAAACATCGAAGCTTGTTTTTTGAGGTACCCAAATTCTTATCTTTTTCTTTCGTGGTACCTTCGTGGGTTATTCGTATAATCTCCCAAGCTTCTCGAACATCTCGAGTGGATTGGATGAGCTTTGCTTGACTCTCACGTACTGCACAATATAAGGCACAAAGACCTTTTGAGTTCCATTCGGCAGCCTCGAGTTCGTCATTAGTCCAATTGGACTTGGGTTTAGGCATAGAAGCCCTATTATCTTGTGTCTCTGTGGGAGTTGAGTATCCTTCTTCCACACACATCCACACATGCTCATCAAGGTCACACAAAAAGAACTCCATCCTCACTTTCCAAGAGGGGTAGTTATCCTTGGTGAGCGTAGGTGGTTCAGATATCAACGCACCCTCAAGTCTCTTAAAATCACACATAGTGTTTTGGGTAAAATGAGTGCAAATGAATGAAAATGTATGAATGATCAAAATCACACAAAATTCAAAACACAACAAAAATGAGCAAGGATCACCTATGTATGTCTAGGAACCCGCTTTGATACCAATTGAAACAAATATTATGTTGTGTATAATATTAATCTAGAGCGGGGTGAATAGATTTTAATCAAGTTTTACCCAATTTTCGTTAATGGTCAATTAGATGAAAATACCCCTAACTAGTCACAATAATATCAAAAGTGTAATAAGTGCGGAAATAATAAAGACACTTGAGATATACGTGGAAACCCTCCAAATGGGAAAAACCACAACTGTTAAGTGCGCCACACTCGAACAATGAATCCACTGATGATAGAGGCGTTACAACCTACTCCCGGTATATAACCCACTACCACTACCTAATCCCGATATTAAGTGGACCTAGTCCAATTTGCTTACGCTTGAAGCAACCTACTCCGGGATGCAACGCAAGACTTACTTCTCAATGAAGAGATAAACACAATACGTGAATATATGATGATATTCAAACAACAAACAAGGCTAGGGTACCTTATATGCTTATATATGGTAATGAGATGGCAATAAATGCAATCCTAGATATCAAGAGCTAAATGACATGTCATAAAGCTTAACAAAACATAGAACAAGCAATCCTATGAAGCTATCATAAAAGCCAAATCAACACATGTTGTCATTAAGCATGGCAAGGACTATAATGCAATCACTAAATGCAATCAATGAGTCCTAAACAATATCTAAATGCAAAGCATAGATATTTAGCTAGAAGTTATCAATAACAACAATCCTAGCTATCACAAACAATCACAATGAATCAACAAATATGCTTACAATGTATTCAACATATACTTAGTATATATTCATGTGATTAAGACAACCATTTAGCCACACAATAAATGCAAATCTTAGACCAATGTCTATAAATAACAAACTCAATTAGTTGTGTAGAGATTTTCTAACAAACTAATTGTCACAAAAACATCACATAAACATTCAAAAGCTTAACAAGTTGATTAATGAACAATCTATCAACCTAGTCAACAATGAATCACACAAGGATGTTTATGACCTAGCTTTTAGGCAAAAATGACCTAATCAATTAAGCTATCAAAATAAAAACCCAATCATGTCAACATTCAACAAAAATATGCATTCAAAAATGATTTCAATAAATCCTATGCAATAAAAACGAACTCTTGGAGTTTAATAACAATAATCAAAGATAAAAGTTTGTTCTTACTTACGAAGTCATGAATGATGAAGACCCATGTCTAAATATGATCAATAATGCATGAAGGATGATGGCTTTTGGGTTTGGAGAGTTAAGGAACCACTTATGGAGCTTCACTCTCAAGGGAAATGTTTTCTCTCACTAAGAAATTGTTTTTAAGCTCTAAAAAATGAGTGAGGAAGAAGATGACATGTATATATGAGCCCTAGAGCAAAACTATGTCGTTTTGAAAATTGCCCAAAAATTACTCAGTGTGCTGGTCGACCGGTGCTACACCAGCACACACCTACTACCCAAGAGGCACTGGTGAGGGCGCTTGTGGACTGGCGTGACCGCAACCGCCCAAGATTCGAGTGACCCGAAATTTTACCAAACGACATCCAAACCTTTCGTATAATATACTGAGGGAAAGGTATGGAAGTCTACTTTCTTCTCTAATTTATAGAACATGATTTGGATGTTTTTAGAAAACGTTATGGTCATTTGAGTGACCAAAGGTCAGAAACTGACAAGAACAGAGATGCCCTGTTTTTGCAGTCACTTTGGAGATTTTTAAACCAATTCAAACTATCATGAAATATTATGAATAATATACAGTTGGAAAGGTATGGGTGTCTAGTTTGTGTAGAAATTTTCAAAACTCATTTTGAATCATTGTATAAAAAGATATGGTTACAAGACCATACAAAGGTAAGTTTTGAAAAAACATTTAAATCATTGAAATACACTCTTTTGAAACTAGACACCTTACACCACATAACCAAACCAAGAGAAGAATATGACCTTCTCAAATGGTCACTCAATGCGCTAAGACAAACACACCATCGTGCAAGCGCGAACAACACACAAAACCAAACTATGAATGCACATAGACAACAATGAAGCACACATGCATAACAAATCAAATGCAAGTAAGTGTGTGTGTGTGTGTGAGCAACACATAATGCATGTCAATACAAATGCAAAGATGTGATCAATATAAACATGCAAGAACAGTTATCAAAACATGAATGCACACTCATATAAACACACAACATATATGAATAAGAAATATGCATGAGTTGTGAGTGTGTGCAACTATATCTCTTCAAAGCAAGTAAGCACAAGAAATATACCTTTGGTGCTTCTTCTCTTGAGGTCATGAGAGCCGAAGCTACCCTTACATAAAACCCCAAAAATGTGGTTTGTTCATAAAATAAGCCAATCAATAAATCAGGACTTTACAAACTCAAATAGTGTATTTATTCAATAACCGGTTATTGAATATAAATTAAGTTGTGACTAAATCAAAAACTTCCAAATTTGACCAATTGTCAATTAGAGTCTTAATAAAAATCAAATACTTCCAAATTTGACTAGATAAATAAATTCATTTTATTTATCTACTTATCAAATATAGAATTTGATACTTATCATTTTACCAACAATAATATGACACTCGAAGACCTTTTCCTACTAGGAAAAAAGATTTTGACTTTTAATTAAATAATTATTTAAATAACAAATTAATTAATTTTCATTTAATAAAATAATAAAATAAAAAACAATATAATAAGCTATTATATATAGCCTTAGCCTCCCAAGCCAATATATATGGGTCAATATTGTTTTTTTTTCTATTTTATTAAATTTATTTGACCTTAATAAAATGTCCACTTGTGAACTAGACTCATTCTTACCAAAAGAAACCAGTCCACATGCCTTAATACAATTCTGGATGGACTCATAAATTGGTCCGGTAGAATATATCGAGTGATCCATTCAAGTTCGTATGAATTGGGGATCTTGGTGAGCCATCTAAATTTAAGCTCCAATAGACTTAACCTAATCACAATCAACAAATGATTCACTTATATCTGATCTTTTAATTATAGGTCATTCCACTAAAGAACTAAAAATGAACTCTTACATAAAGATAGAATAAGTTAATGTTGCTCATTCATATCCTAGACAATCTTAATGGAGATACTGTATCCTCGTGAAGAATACCAGTAATCACCAAGAGCACATATACCGCCTATAGCTCTCCTAGTTACCATATTTATTCACAAGACCACATTTTGAACTTGGATATTTTGACTTGTCCAGAAGCCATGTTTCAACAGACATTTATTGAAAACTTAACTTTAAGATTTAATATCTAATGCCTCAAAACATACATATGATGGTATTCTACTCACATTTAATAAATGGAGCCACGATGTCCATATCTATAAACGATGTCCTCTGTCGATTAACAAATGAATACCACCAAACTATCGAGGATAGACTATGCTATATAATCATACTCATTGATAACTCAAATGATAAGACTTGCAACCATAAGTCCATCATGTATCTCAGGATTAAGATAGACTCTCTGATTGTCTTCAAATGAAAACTTTTATCCATTGATGGTTCTAGATAAAGTATTTCACTATGATCCTATTCAATGCACCTAGGGCACTAGATTCTTTTGCCCAAAGACACCACACTTTGATGATTTTAGACTCAACATAACACATTTGATCACACTCAAATGCTAGCAAGAGAATCTACAACTTTAACAAGATAAAGGCCCCCAACCTTTATCTTAAGTTCTGAATATTGTTCAAGATTAACTAAAGAATTGTGTCTACTTCATGCATATCAAGATGTACAAACAATTTTTCTTTTCTCATAGTCTTTTGATCTTATGATTATTTACTTCTGACAATTATAATAATTAAACTATAAATACTATAAAATTTATTAAACTAGAAATCACTTTATTAATATGAAACGATTGTAAAATACATTATTACACTCTTGCTATTGAGCATAATTCTAACACACGTGTTGAGCGAGGGAGTGGTTCCTTGTTTAAAAAGGTGACATTTTTTACGGTATGCCGGTATCGAGGATCACACCCTCGTCGTCATTTTCTTTCCCATCATGCCTATATAAGCCCGACTCTCTCTTTACTTCTCCCACACCTTTAAAATCCTTTCTTTCAAATTTTAAAAACCTTAACTTTCTTACTAACCTATTCTATCTGTTTCCAAACCTCTTCTTTACTCTCATACCTTAAAACCTAATTTCCCATCTGAACCATGTCTCATTCTGGTAGCGACAGTATTAAGAAGATGGTGGAGGGTGATTCCTCGAGTCTCGCTGTAAAAAATGAGCTCAGGAAGAAGATAGTGGGGTGAGTAAGGCCCCTTATCTATTAACGCACCGTCGCTCCAGCTGGAACGTCACTATTGGGGCTAGCTTTTTAAATAAACCAGACACTTCACTTGAAATTTATTGAAGGAGACTCTAACGGAGAGTCGGGGTAAGGCTGAGGTCACGGTGGGTCAGTTCGAATCTACTACCACCACAATAAGAGGGGCGTTCACCCTTCTGTACGATTTTATAGTCATACCCGACTCCACTGCCACCGTCGAATTGATCAACCGCCTGAGGGAGAGGTTTGGCATTCCTAACATATCTTGATTACTGTTCCTCACAGGAACTATGACGTATTCTCTCCTCCACCCATCGTGTGTCCCATCCATACAACTGCTTTCGACAGCGAGGTCAGATTGCATCACCATCCTTCTCTTCGCTAAGTTCTCTTCACCCTACAACTTGCTCCTCTCCAACTGACGCAGGGTTCTGTAGACACCTACTGGGCTTTCTCGTGCTATGGATGGAACAGTATGAGAATAAGGGTATCGACTATGAGCCGAGACTGGACAAACTGGTGTTCTTCTTTAGGGTTACTTTAAATTCCCCTGGTCCATGAGGGTTGTTCTACATTCGGGTGAAGAATAACCTGAATTTTATAGTCCCTGGTGCCACCAAGAATAACAATCCATGGAAGAAGGAGTGGGTGGTGGTTAGAGGTGATTGGGGAGCTCGGTCTTCATAAGGGGCACCGAATATCAAGTTCCCATCCGGTTCAGTGGAAAATCGATTTGGGGAAAATTTTCCTTTACGGTCAAGTATAGGTCGATTTTAGAGGTGATCGTTGAGCAAAACTATGTTAACCTGAAGTATCCGACCTTGGACACCTACGACCATAGATGGGTGAACTGGTACTTGCGTATTTCTGTTACTTCTCCAAATGTATCAAATTTCTCCATTCATGTTGTCATGACTTTTTTGACTATCACTTGTTTATTTTAATTCCTTGTTGATTCACACAGTTTCAGTTGTTCCTTTACCATACTAGCAGGAGCCCAGACCGCTAGAAGATACTCTTCATTCCCTAGGTCCTACCCCTTTTAGGTCCCTTATCACCCGAACTGTCGAGACTCCTCATGTTCTTGTGGTGTTGAGGGGTAGTGAGCACATCCTTACAAGGATCCCCAAGGTACCTTCAATCAATCCCCCTTGACCCGCTAATTAGATGGACTTGTTCGCTTCTTCGTTGTCTAAGGTGAGAAATTAAGGTTTTACTGCTCCAACAATAAATGCTCTTCCTACTGCTATCAACTCTGTTTCTCCTTGTCTTGCTCCTTTTCCTTATTCCCTGCCCATTTCAGTGCCTCCACGAGCTGAGGAGGTTCCTAAGATAACTACTGCTACCACCTCTGTAACCTCCTAGGTACGAAATCGACCCCGGTCGAGGGTAACAATCCATAATAAGGTCTTGAGTAGTTCCTTCTTTCTTGTCTTTGTGAAGGTTTGACCCCCATGACCTCACTACCTACGGAGGCCTTGCTCACCAAAGGATCTGCCCTAATCACTGAGGTAAGCTAGGATTTATATCTTGTTTCGTCAGTCGCTTGTTTTATCCGGGTAGTGACTAACTTGGTCGTTGTGACATGCAGACCTTCAAGTACAATGCGGTTGTGATCCATCAGATGACTGCAATGAGGACCCGTACTAAGAAGGTTGAATCTGATGTTGAGGTCATCCGAGGGGAGCTTGATCAGACCAAGGGTACGGTACAGGTGCTGAAACTGAACTTGGACAAGATCGATAAGACACTAGAGGTTGTGACATGAAGAGATTAAAGCACGCTCTTGACTTTGAGACCATTATGTCAAAGCGGTAGGCTATGTATAGGAACATCTGGAGGAAAAAATCTAGGAAGCAGACAGAAGAGAATAAGGCTTTGCGTGCTCAAATAACCAGCTTAAAGGTTGAGGTCGACTCCTTATTTGGCGACAGGTACTCCTATGATGTCTTCCAGTCTGCACAAGTACTGCCTCTCTTCTTTGACTTATCCACATTACAAACTGGAATCGATTGGAGATCTTAGAGAGGGCAAAAAAGCTATCTACCACGAATGGTGATAGGGCGGGGCCTTCTAAGACTGCAGGTGCTGATGATGGTACAGATGGTACAGGGCAGCAGTCTTGGTTTACAGAAGTCATGCCCACCTCATAGGAGCTAAAAGGAGAGTTGTCTGCTACTAAAGATACGATAGTCGGTCTACTTACCTCCAAGGGAATAGGAGATACGCTGATTATGGACAAAGGCATGGTGGATGAGCAATCGGACTCTCATGAGGCGGTGGGGGACCAAGCTTACTTGGCATCAGCAGAGGCAATGATTGAGACAAAGTCGGTTGGGGAGCAAATCACAGCAGTGGCGACTTAGACTGAAATGGTTTCTCTAGAGATCCTAACCGAGGTTGCTCAGGTGCTAGTCAAAGAACCGATCGAGCAACGGGCAGATGAACAGCCACCAGAGGGAAGAGTGGTAGGAGGAGATCACCAAGAGGGGGTTGATGTGTGATCTTCTTATACTGAGCTACGTCTATTGCCCGAAAATGGGGGTAGGCACCCTGTTTTATCATGAACCAGATTCTTCAAATCATTACTTTCTTTTCTCTTTTATTTTTTTTAAGATGATATCTTATGTTGCCCGGAACTAAGGGATATGCTCTCTAGTATACTCGATCTAGCTCGAAATAGGGGATGAGCTCCCAGATTCTATAAATAGCATTCTCCTTTCCCTTATCTGCTTATAACTGGTTTCCATCTTGGTTAACTTTAAACGTACCTAACTTAAATCTAATCCTGGTAATGCAAGAAAACTTTAAATTCCACTGAGCATAGATTGGGTGGTTGGCCCCCCTCTATTCCTCACTTTGAGCCAGTCGCAGTCCCCAACTCGTTTCCCATTTAATCAAACCTAATAGAGACAGACTTTGGAACATGGTGTATAAGACTTGATAGGCAAGATGGGCACCAACTTCTGACACTTTGTAGGAATCCTAGCTTTCAGGTATGCAGTATGAGATCTTGCTACCTTGATGATACCTCGGCCCGAATTCTTATGGATCTTTATCTAAATCCCCGGTGTACGTCTGGTGTAATTTGCCATTTAGTCGAGGTATCCCTCTTGGGGCCTTTTATTGCATTGATTTCCCTTTCTAGGTGAATCTAGGTACCAAGTATCCCTACTCTTCGGGATCTTGGTACTTTGGCAGAATACCTTGGTCGGACTGATTCTGGTACCTTTGGTTCCTAGACCGGAGAGGTACCACCCTACAACGATCTTGATCTATCTAGCAATAATGCTTTTACACCTACATCCTTTTTATAGGAGATATCCTGACCAAGGTATTATGGATGGTGGACGAGTTTCAATGACCAATCCCTGGTCTTGAAGTCTGGCATGCAACTATACCTTATTAATCAGTCTCTTCTCAGCGTGGGGTTGTACCCAACCAAGTCTTCAAAGACCGTGAAGAGATTCCTCGATCTGTCCCTGATTTTTTATTGTTGAAATGTTCTGGGTACCTTTACCCTTGTAGCAAGGAGTTACCATTTTGCGGTGAACTCGATCCACCGGGTAACTATAAGGACCTTGATTTTATGATTGGTTTATTTCATGACAAACCACACCACATTGGGGATGATTGTGTAATGGGTAGCTTAGGTCCTCATTGGCAAGCTTCCAAGCATCTCCATGACTTCAAGAGCAAAAGGTATATTCACTTGACTTTGCCTCTTGAAGAGTTTAGGTGCACACACACACCTTATGCATGCTTTGTTGATCTTGCATTTGTGTTGATATTGTTTATATGTGTGTATCTCTTCACAATCACACTTGCACTTCATTTATAGATTTATGTGTGGTATTGTGTTGTGTTCACGATTGCACGATGGTGTTCTTGTTTTAGCGCGTTGAGTGACCATATGAGAAGGTCTCAATCATCTATTGGTTTGGTTATATGGAGTAAGGTGTCTAGTTTCAAAAGAGTGTATTTCAATGGTTTAAATGTTTTTCAAAACTAACCTTTGTATGGTCTTGTGACCATATCTTTTAATACAATTATTCAAAATGGCTTTTGAAAATTCTGTACAAACTAGACACCCATACCTTTCCAGTGGTACATTATTTGTATTATTTCATGACCGTTTGCATTTATTTTAAAATCTCCAAAGTGACCATAAAAACAGGGCATCTTTGTTGTTGTCCGTTTCTGACCTTTGGTCACTCAAATGACCTTAACGTTTTTTACAGAAGTCCAAATCTTGTTTTATAAACTGGATTAGAAAGTATACTTCCATACCTTTCCAAAGGTATATTATACGAAAGGTTTGGATGTCGTTTGGTCACGTTTTGGGTCGCTCGAAGCTCGAGCTGTTGTGCTGTCTTGAGTGTACCGCGGCCTAGACCGCTGTTGGTGCCATGCCTAGCCAGCGACCTAGGCAGCAGTAATGTCCAGCTGTGCCTTGCTACACAGACCGCGGTCTAGACACTTGCCTAGGCTGTGCCATGCACAGCGGTCGTGCGGGACTTTGTCTCCCAAGTCCAAAACAACGCCGTTTTGTGTAGGGCTTCTTCATATATGTTCTATTCTTCTTCCTTGCCTTCTTAGAGCTCAAAGAACCATCTTTAGAGTGAGAGAACCTCCATTAGAGAGAGAAAGCTTCAAGCTTTGTTATTTGACTCTCCAAACCCCAAACTCATCTTCATCTTGCATTCAAGCATCATTCCAAGCATGGGTTTTCATTGATTGGTAAGTAGAACCACCATTGTTGTTCATTTATTGTTCTAGCATACCAAGACATGTCATTTATTGCTTAAATTAGCATTTCTTCATATTAATTGCATATTTATTGAAATTATGACATGTTTGGGTTTGTATTGTGATAGGTTGCATTATTAGGTCATTTATGCCTAAATAGCTAATCCATGAATGTTCATGTATACATAATTGATGATTAGGTTGACTTTGTGCATCTAGTCTAGTTTATGAACATTTATGTGTATGCCTCATTGATTGCATTTCTTGATTGCAAAATTGCCCTTGATTATTTGTTGTGACAACTTGTGTTGGTGGGACTTTTATTGACAATTAGGTTGTTAGATTTTATCTACACATCTAATTGAGTCCTTGGTATGGGCATGTAGGCATTGTTTGATAACTAGGATGTTTAATTGCATTATCTACATATAGTTAAGCATTTTGTGTTTGGTCTTACACATAATTGCATTTGAGCATAGTGTCATATATACACTTAGATCATATACTCTTCATTGAGTCAAAGTCTTTTGGCTTCGATGTGAAGTTGCACAAGCAAGAGAAGCCTTGCAACCAAGGGTAGGTTGGCAAGCAATTGTTTGGGTATCCACTGTAAAAGGCCCGAGGGGTAGAGTAGGAGGTGATCACGCTAAGAGTAGTGGATTAGAGGATATCACTAGGGATTGAACCAAGAGTGGTGAGTGGTAGTGGCCATAGCCTGAGGTTATCGAGAGTGAGAGTCCGAGTATCACTTGAGGGTGTAACTTTTTACTCATATAGTGGATTTCTACGATCAAGTGTGGCGCACTTGACAGCCCGTGGTTTTTCCCATTTGGAGGGTTTCCACGTATACATCTTGTGTTGTTTATATTTCTGCACTTTACACTTGATGTTGTATGTTTGTTTTATTGGGTGAATTCTGAATATTGACTAATCAAGAAAAATTGGTAATTGACTTGATTAAAACCTATTCACCCCCCCCCCCCCCCTCTAGGTTTAGAAACACAGGTTTTTAGGGAACTTTCAATTGGTATTAGAGCGGGTTCCTAGACATACTTAGGTGATCCAAGCTCTTGTTTGCATGTCTTGCATGTCTTGCATTTGTTTGCATTTGATTGTTGCATTCATTTGCATTCATCTCATTCATTAAACACTATGAGTGGCATTGAGTTGTTAGAGGGAGATTTAACCTCCAAAATTGAGAGGAAGGAATATGACTCCGATGAGGAGATAACTCTCATGGTTGAGAGATTTAAGAGATTCACAAAATCTCAAAAGAAGGGTATGACCTCCGAAGTGAAGGAGGAAAAGAAAATGTCAAGGAAAAGTGACCTTTGCCTTGAATGTGGAGGAATTGGCCACAAAGCCTCCAAGTGTAGTAACTTGAAATACAAGAATGAAGGAGTTGGTATGATCGCTACTCCATGTATTAGCGAAGAAGAAGTTATTGAAAGTTGTTCCACAAGCTCGGATGAGTGTGTGAACAACTACCGTGCATTTCTGGTTTCCTACCATGAAGAAACACAAGCCCCCATCAAATGTGTGTCACTTGAAGAGTTCAAAATTAGTGACTTGGAGTTTGGAAACGGAAGTGGAGCATGCTTGAGTGAAGCAAGCCTTGATGATATGACTCTCACAAACACAAGTGTCAGAAGCCTTGATAGCAATAACACATGCTCCGGGAACTCTTGTGATAATGTGGTTGATTATCAAGAGTTAGTTGATTCTCTTCAAAAGTCATTGATGGAGAAAGATAATGATATCCTTAGATTGGAAAAGGATAATCTTCAACTACAAGCCAAGTTCACTCACTTTGATGAAGAAGTGAGATATGTAAAAGAAAGTGAAGGCAAGTTTAAGATGGAACTTGAAGATGCAAGAAGTACAATTGCTATGATGACTTCGGGTACGGAAATGATTGGCATTGAATTAAAGCCAAATGACAAGCAAGGGCTTGTTCTTGTACATGATGAGACCACAACATCCATGGACAAAACTACAATTGTGAAGGAGATTGCTCATATTTGTCCACCTAGGTCTCAACACCCCAAGAAGATTCTTGTTGTGGGTGAATCTTATAAGAGCTTAACCTTGAAGATGCTTCCAAGGAAACAAGCTCAACATCAACCCTTGAGGATGCCTCAATCAATGATCAATCAACCTTTGAGACAAGTCACTTATCCTCAACCACAAATGCACCAACATCCGGCGAATGTTCCAAGTACATGCCAACCGATGCAACATCAATGACAAACTCATCAACATGACCATGTCTCGATAAGTACTAAATGCAATGGTATGAATTCTTCTTTTATACCTGCTTGTCATTATTGTGGTATGATTGGTCACATTCGACTAAAATGTATTAACTACATTAGAAAATGTAGAATTGATAGCATGAGAGAAAAGAAAAGGAACTGTAAGGCTAATTTGCATGATTCTAGGAAACCTAGAGACTTGAAGATTTTGACCACTAAAATTAAAAAGGTGGAATCTAGGTGGGTTAGAAAGATTGAACCCGAGTGCAATGATCATATTTCACCCTTGGATACTATTAAGTCCAATGAACTTGGTATGTCAAGTGGGATTTGCCCATTACCTTGATACGGTTCGGTTTGTGACCCCATTTGGGGAGCTCAAACAAAGAGAGCAAACTTGCATGATTTGATATATGTAAAAATTTAATTTGTTTTATGCTCTTTTGATAATTGCTTGAGATTCTTGGTTGCACATATGCTTATATATTTTTTAAATAAGTGTGCACCATTGCTTTGTTTGCAATCCATGTCATATTTATGTTCAAACATGCATTTTTGGACTATGAGATTTAATTGGGAAAGTACATTTGAATGACCTATAATTTATCTCCATGACATGTGAACTTGCTTTTAATGACATGCTTTAAAATGATATTCGTGAATTGAGTTTGATTGCTTTAATGCAAATGTGTGTGAGTGCAAATGGGAGGACTAATCAATAAGGATCTTGTATCCATGCAATTAATAAGGATTTTATATCCAAATTAGTGTTCTCTCTTTTCTTAATCGTGAAACAAGACTACAAACACACGGATAATTATCCGAAAAAATCAAAAAGGGTGCAATAGTCGCTCATGTCTTGATTTGCCTTTAAGGATTGATATAGTTTCTTTAATTTCAAAAATTTTGAAACTATATCTTGTTTGCTTATGACAAAAGGGTACAAATTGGTTTGAATTCTTTTGGAAACCCTTTTGATGTTTGCTTTGCCAAATACCATTTGTTTTGGATTTGAATGCATCATGTCTTGCCTGCAAGGCATCCTTGTCACACATTTTTTTTTAAATAAAACTCCTTGAATCTCTCTCAATTATTTAAGTTGCATAAAGTTTGTGTATATGATTATGCAATGTTCTTGTACGAATAGCTCTCTTTGCTAAAGCAACCCGATAGGGGGATCTCCATTGCCTGTCTCATGACAAAAAGGGGGAGAAGTCTTGAGAATTATAGGGGGAGAATTGGTTATGCTTTGGGGAGAGATCATGAGAGAGAGTAAACCATTTAGGGGGAGCATTGCACTTGCATTTGTTTATATTGCTTTATTGAGTGCAATTGATTTTTATATGTGTTCACCTCACATGAACTTGTTCTTGGAAAGTGCTTTTTGCTATTGTGTATAAGTACAATGATAATTCTACAAAGAGATTAATGATGTTGAAGATTTAGATTGTAGGATCTCTTTTGTAATGTAGAAGTAATCTCTTGGACAATAGCTTTATTTTGTTTTGTGAGGATTTATTTGTGAGTGGTTGTGGAGATTGTAAGGACCTTGATTTTATAATTGGCTTATTTCATGACAAACCACACCACATTGGGGATGATTGTGCAATGGGTAGCTTAGGTCCTCATTGGCAAGCTTCCAAGAATCTCCATGACTTCAAGAGCAAAAGGTATATTCACTTGACTTTGCCTCTTGAAGAGTTTAGGTGCACACATACACCTTATGCATGCTTTGTTGATCTTGCATTTATGTTGATATTGTTTATATGTGTGTATCTCTTTACAATCACATTTGCACTTCATTTATAGATTTAAGTGTTGTATTATGTTGTGTTCAAAACTAGCACGATGGTGTGCTCGCTTTAGCGCGTTGAGTGACCATATGAGAAGTTCTCAATCTTTTCTCGGTTTGGTTATATGGAGTAAGGTGTCTAGTTTCAAAAGAGTGTATTTCAATGGTTTAAATGTTTTTCAAAACTAACCTTTGTATGGTCTTGTGACCATATCTTTTAATACAATGATTCAAAATGAGTTTTGAAATTTTCTGTACAAACTAGACACCCATACCTTTCAACGGTATATTATTCGTAATATCTCATGACCGTTTGGATTGGTTTTTAAATCTCCAAAGTGACCATAAAATAGGGCATCTCTGTTGTTGTCCGTTTCTGACCTTTGGTCACTCCAATGACCATAACGTTTTCTACAAACGTCCAAATCCTATTTTACAGACATGAAAGTAGACTTCCATACCTTTCGAACGGTATATTATACGAAAGGTTTGGATGTCATTTGGTCATGTTTTGGGTCGCTCGAAGCTCGAGTTGTTGTGCTGTCTGGCGTGTACCGCGGTCTAGACTGCTGATGGTGTCATGCCTAGCCAGTGACCTAGGCAGCGGTAATGTCTAGCCGTGCCTTACTGCACAGACCGTGATCTAGACACTTTCCTAGGCCATGGCACGCACAGCGGTCATGCGGGACTATGTCTCCCAAGACCAAAACGACGTTGTTTTGTGTAGGGCTTCTTTATATATGTTCTCTTCTTCTTCCTTGCCTTCTTAATGCTCAAAGAACCCATCTTTAGAGTGAGAGAACCTCCATTAGAGAGAGAAAGCTTCAATCTTTGTTATTTGACTCTCCAAACCCCAAACTCATCTTCATCTTGCATTCAAGCATCATTCCAAGCATGAGTTTTCATTGATTGGTAAGTAGAACCACCATTGTTGTTCATTTATTGTTCTAGCTTACCAAGACATGTCATTTATTGCTTAAATTAGCATTTCTTCATATTAATTGCATATTTATTGAAATTATGACATGTTTGGGTTTGTATTGTGATAGGTTGCATTATTAGGTCATTTATGCCTAAATAGCTAATCCATGAATGTTCATGTATACATAATTGATGATTAGGTTGACTTTGTGCATCTAGTCTAGTTTATGAACATTTATGTGTATGCATTATTGATTGCATTTCTTGATTGCAAAATTGCCCTTGATTATTTGTTGTGACAACTTGTGTTGGTTGGACTTTTATTGACAATTAGGTTGTTAGATTTTATCTACACATCTAATTGAGTCCTTGGTATGGGCATGTAGGCACTGTTTGATAACTAGGATGTTTAATTGCATTATCTACATCTAGTTAAGAATTTTGTGTTTGGTCTTACACATAATTGCATTTAAGCATAGTGTCATATAAACACTTAGACCATATACTCTTCATTGAGTCAAATTCTTGTGGCTTCGGTGTGAAGTTGCACAAGCAAGAGAAGCCTTGCAACCAAGGGTAGGTTGTCAAGCAATTGGTCAGGTATCCACTGTAAAAGGCCTGAGGGGTAGAGTAGGAGGTGCTCATGCCAAGAGAAGTGGATTAGGGGATACCACTAGGGATTGAATCAAGAGTGGTGAGTGGTGAGTGGCAGTGGCCATAGCCTGAGGTTGTCGAGAGTGAGAGTCCGGGTATCACTTGAGGGTGTAACTTTTTACTCATATAGTGGATTTCTGCGATCAAGTGTGGCGCAATTAACATCCCGTGGTTTTTCCCATTTGGAGGGTTTTCACGTATACATCTTGTGTTGTTTATATTTCCGCACTTTACACTTGATGTTGTATGTTTGTTTTATTTGGTGAATTTTGAATATTGACTAATCAAGAAAAATTGGTAATTGACTTGATTAAAACCTATTCACCCCCCCCCCCCCCCCCCCTCTAGGTTTTGAAACACACGTTTTTAGGGAACTTTCAGTAACTATACCTTATTCACTGGATCCTTTCTAGCGGGGGATGGTACCCAGCCAAGGCATCAGAGATGGTGAAGGGGCTTCCCCGATAGGTCCCTGTTCTCGTGATCTAATTGGCAACTTTTCACTTACACTCAGATTCTTCTTGGCAAGGGATGGTCTCCGGCCAAGGAATCGAGTCGCTGCATAGTTTTCCTGGCTTAAAGAGATAACGATGAATTTTCACAGGTAAAATTACAAACATAACCGGAGAAGGAGACATTCAATGGCGATTTTATTGATCTTCAAACTAAGAGTACAGAGTTGTCCTAAAAATTACTAATGTTGATATCAGGGTAAAAACTTGGATGGCTCGGAGTCCCCTGCCTAGGGGTAGAATCTTTCTTGGGTGATCAGCATTCCAAGTGTGGTCGATAGGTCGACCATCCATATCTTCCAACTTGTAGGTCCTGCTCTAGGCCACTACCTTTACCAAGTAAGGGCCTTCCAAGTTTGGACCCAGGACCCTGTCCGACCTCACCCGAGTATTTTGGGTCATCTTCCAGAGAATTAGGTATCCTTCTTTGAAGCTTTTGACCTTCACTATTCTGTTGAAATACCTTGTGATCTAACTCAGGTAAACTTTTACTTTCTCGGCTACTCGATCTTGTAATTCTTCTAAGAGGTCCAGCTTAGCTCAAAGCTTAATCTTGTTATTCTCTGGTTCAAATGTTGTACCCTGAATGGGGTCAACTTGTGGTCGATGGGTAGGACCACCTCTACCCTGAAAGACAAGGAGTTGGGAAGTCTCCATGATCACAGTCATTTTAGTGGTTCGATAAGCCCAGAATACCTCGGGCATCTCTTCTGCCCATTTGCCCTTTTTCTGTTGAAGCTTCTTGATTGTTTTGAGGATGAGCTACTGAAGAAAACTGGAGATCAGTTCCCATACCTTCACAAAATCTCTAAATCGGCCATCGTCAAACTATTTTTTGAGGTCGGTGATTTAGACAAGTGGAGTACTGAACCTGCAAACCACGTTGGTCTTGATGAATTTAGTTGTATTTTCCTCCAAGATCTGAGAGAGAGGTCCCGTTTCTACCCAGTGGGTAAAATAATTAATTGCAACAATAGTGTGCATAGCCTGTCAGGGAGTGGTGCGAAGCGAACTGATCTGATCGAACCCCCTAAATAGTGAAGGGGTAAGATGAAATTATTGAATAAAGCCATTCTGGGGGAAGGTGGTTCAAGTTCAAGGTCCTCTGGCATGGTCCACAGGACTATACAAACATCTTCGTATCTTGGTAAATGGTTGACCAGTAGTATCCCAAGCAAAGTACTTGATACGCTAAAGCCTCCCCACTAGTGTGATTTCCATAGTCTCTAGAATGGACCTCTCTCAATGTCCAGCTGACATCATCAAGATGCAGACATCAAAGTAAAAGAATGGATCTACCCCTCATGTAGAGGTACCTGTCCACTAGGCAATTCCGGACAGAAACCCTCTTAATTTTTTAAGCTTGGTCAAGGCCCTCATGAAGCTTTCCATCTTAATGGTAGACAGTTATCGGATCAATCCAACAGGGCAGTCGGTCAACTTGGTAAATTTCTTTACCTGCTGTTATGCTTGATTGGGAGATCACCTGGAGGGAGACTCCCCCTGGTAGTGCTTATCCTCCGTTGGCAGCTATCTTTGCCAAGACAATTGCCCAATGGTTCTGCTGACGTGGACCTTGAGTTGGTTTTTAAGTAGTTGAACTTGTTGGATGTAGATGACCATGTTGTCACCTTTAGCCTGATTGATCCCTATGACCTGGTTAACAATAAGTTGTGAATCGGTCTTGTCTTGTAAGTAATTGACTCCGAGCTCACTAGCGACCTTTATCCCTGCCAGAAGTGTTTTGTACTCTGTCTCATTATCGGTAGCCTTGAATTCAAACCTGAAACAGTGGCAACACTCCGACTTCTATGGGTCGGTCAAGACTATCCCAACTCTTCCCCCTTCTTGTCTGGATTCTTTATATGTGTAAGGGATCCAAGGAAGGCAATCAACTAGCCAGCTATCGAGCTGCGGGGGCTCCTAAAGAGTGAGACTTGGTTGAGCTGAGGTCACCTGATTTGGGAGAGTTAAGAACTCAGCCACAAAGTCCGCTAACACTTGTGCCTTGATTGTTGTTCTTGCTTTATACTTCAAATCATACTGGGTGAGCTTGAGAGCCCAAAGGACTAACCTTCCTGACATGTCTGGCCTATGTAATAACCGACGAAGGGGTTGATCGGTTACAATCGTCACTGTATGTCCCTGAAAGTAAGGGCAGAGCTTTCTCATCGAGATTACCCTACCAGGGCAAATGTGAGCTTTTCCAAGGGGAAGTAGTTCTTTTAGAGCTAGTTCAATGCATGGCTTACATAGTAAATAGGTCGCTGGACCTGCATTCCTTAACCAAAGCCACGCTCACCGCTGTCTCGGATACAGCTAAATAAATCTGTAATTCCTCTCTAGGGTCCGACTTGACCAGTAATTGCAGGCTGGCTAGATAGGTCTTGTGAGATTGGAAGGCCTGCTCACTGTCCTAATTCCATTTCATATTCCTTCCCTGCTTTATCACCTTAAAGAAAGGAAGGTACTTATCTATCGACCGTGAAATTAAGTGATTCAGTGTTGCCACATGACCAGTCAAGGAACTTTCCCATTGCCACACGACTACTCTAGGTCCAGTATAGCTCAGATCTTGTCCGGGTTGGCTTCCTCATTGACCATGAACCCAACAAACTTGCAAGCAATCACTCTGAACACACACTTGGCTGGGTTGAGACGCAATTGGTTTTCCCTTAGAATTTGGAAAGTTCTACGAAATTGATCCTAGTGTTCTTCCACCGCCTGGGACTTGGTAATCATGTCAATAATATACACCTCTATCTTCCTTCTAATCTCGGGCTTGAACAGTCGGTTGGCCAGGCGTTGGTATGTAGCACCTACATTTTTTACGCTGAATGGCATCACCATGTAGTAGTAAAGGCCCTGTCCGGTGATGAAACTTGTATTGTCTTGGTCTGTAGGGTGCATCATGATCTGGTTATACCCCAAAAAAGCATCCATGAAGCTTAAGAGTCTGTTCCCTACAGTGGAGTCCACTAATTGGTCAATTTTAGGCAGTGGGAAATTGTCCTTGGTGTAGGTGCGGTTGAGATCATTGTAGTCGACGCACAAGCGCCACTTCCCGTTTGCTTTAGTGACCATAATAACATTCGTGATCCAATCGGGGTATCAGGCTTCCTGGATGAACCCTACTTTAACCAGTTTGTTAACCTCCTCTTGAACCACAACATTAAAGTGGCACCTTCTCTGTTTAACTGACTTGACAATAGGGTCGACTGCCAACCGATAAGCAGTCAAGGATATTAGGATTCCCAACATCTCGTCATGGCTCCACGCAAATAGGTCGTTGAATTCCTAGAGTAGATTGATCAGACATTTCTTTACTCCTTGTTCAAAGGTTGCCTCAATCTTGACCACCTTGGATGGGTCATCACTTATGATTTAGATCTCTTCCAGCTCGTCCACGAGGTGGCCACTAGCTCACGCCCGGTCTTCTTCTACCTATTCCTCGTCCTCGTCCTCGTCTTGGACTTCATTCCCTGAATCTCCCTCAGGCTCTAAGGTCTCGTGATCCTCTCTTGGTAATTTTTGTTCATGAACTACAACAACCGGTGAGCAAACTACTTTGCCAACGCTACAGGGTTGGTAGAGACTGTGTAACACTTACGGGCTGCCTGCTTGCTGGTCTTCTCATACCTCTCATACCTTATTCTCAACTGGAAATTCAAGACGTTGTGGTAGATGGATAATAACCACTTAAAGGGGTGATAGGAAGGGCCGCCTCCCTAAAATGGCGTTATAGGCTGAGAGGGTACCGACCACGACAAAATCCATCACAAGGTTTTGTTTAAGAGGCGAGGTCCCAACAATTATCAGCTAGATCTTTGACCCTGCTGGCATGATAGAATCCCATGTGAAGCCATACAGTTGAGTGGTACAGCTGTTGTAGCACCAATGTTCAAGTTAAGCATATCCAGAATGTCCTTAAACAGGATGTACATATTGCTACCTGTGTCGATCAACACGCGGTTGACTAGATAATTAACGATCAGCATTGTGACCACCATGTGATCATCATACGGCTGAACTGTGTTGTATACATCAGCTTCAATAAATATGATCTGGGATGACTAGGAGGTCCCCACGGAACCCCGATCGACCTGAAAAATCCTCTGGCCCTTCTCGATCAGGGGTATCTTCCAGGCGTTGTTCTTTCTGGAGTTGTTAGAGGTTCCTGCCAAGGTGGGGCCTCCGCTGATAGTATGTATAACCTAGATTTGTTGCATCAGGTCCCTTTGCTCCCATTTTCTCTTCTCAACATGGTCTCGAATCTCTGCTTATACTTCTTTCCCGGTCTCGATATTATATCTAACCTACTACAGGAGGTCAACCAAGCAACCCCTAACTAGAGCTTCAATCTGGTTACGCACGTTGTAGCACTCTAATGTGTTGTGCCCAACATCCTCGTGGAAATCGTAATACTTGCACTGATTCCTTGTATCCGCCAGTGCTTTCATGGGAGCTATTTTTCTGAGCAAACCTTTACCCCGGATAGCCAGGTAGATTATTTCACGAGAAGCATTTAGGTAGGTGTAGTGGTTGTAGCCCCTATCATCTTAGGTCACGTGAGCTACTACTCCTAGAGGTAGTAAACCTCGAATAGGGGTTTGCCTAACCGAATATCGGTCCCACTGAGGTTGGAAAGGTTGTGAGAGGTATACGGACTTGTTGAGAGGTCTGCTCTGGGCTTTCTGGATCAGAGCATGTTTAGGTGCTTCTTTTTTTCTAGCATTTAGCATTCCTCATGTCATCGTGCTCGATTTTAACCCTGAGCTGCTCATCAATTTCGACTTGCTCAATAGCCTGATCATAGTCCTCTTAATAGATCTCTGAAGGGTTCTTGGTGAATGAGCAAAACAGCATCCTCGTCCATAGATTTCTACGGAAATGGACAAAGTCTCTTTTTCAGTGAAGATCCTCATTTGGATCACTTCTTTGTGGAACCTCTCCACGTAGAACCTGAGAGTTTCCCCTCACTCCTGGATCATGTACTGGAGGTGGATAGGGTCATTGGGTCATGGTTTGACTCCTTGGAACTGTGAGCAGAAGTCACTATAGAGCTTGGTGGAACTGTCCACGCTATTAGGGGGCAACTTTCGGAACCATGTCTTGGCATAACCGGTCTATGTGGCTAGGAACATCCTACACATTGCCACCCAGGTCGCATTCTGGACTTCCATCTACTGGACGTAGCACTCTAGATGGCTTAGAGGATCTTTAGTGCCAAAAAATTTATCAACTGACATTTTAAACTTTAGAAAAAGCTCTGTTTCCCTGATCCTCCAGGAGAAAGAGGCATTCATCTCGCTCAAGGGGTCCTTTCGGTTCTCCTTGTGCTTGTCCTTTCTAAGCTCTTGAATCTCTTTTTGCATCTGAGCTATCTGATCTCACAAGCATTTGCTCCTAGCATTTTAGACTCTACCTCAAAACTCTCACTGTCTGGCCCCTACGATAATATAGGATCATCACCCTAGTTGTCCTCTTTAGGGGGGTTTCCCCGATCACTTCTTCTACTACCCCCTGTGTTGGCCTGAGGTTCCTTTCTGGTATCTTCTGGCTGCCCTAGATGGATGGGCATTCTCGGTGGTATATCAAAAGCTAACTGTACCTGATGGGGTAGGTAGTTGGTCGGCCTTTGTGGATCCAGGGGCATGTGCCCTAACCAATTCTGAATTGAGGGCAGGGGCCAGAGCCTGTCACGAATTGGCACTGGTGGTTGTGGTCTAATCTGTCGAAAGCGGTTGTCCTAGCCCACGATTGGTTGGGACCCTCTCAGGTGCTAGATTCTACCAGTTGGGTGTGATTCTCTCTGCAACCAGTCGCAAGCGAATGCTTTCCATGAAAGCCGTAACCTACTGATCTAGAATGACCTTGATTATTACCGGGGGCTGGGACTTGAGCGATATGGACCGGTACTGGAGAAGGATTTTGGTGCTTCATTTTCTTTCCCTTTCTCTACGCCTTTCGGGTAGAGGTAGAGGATTGGCGGCATGATGCCTTAGAATGCCCTTGGAAAGATCGAAGCTTCATGGCATGACCGTTTCTGCAAAAGATATTCAAACACATGATAGAAAAATGATTGTGGACCATTCCTAATGACGGTGCCAAAAAGTGTTAGCCAAAAATTCGCTCTAGGTGAGCCAAAAATTCGCTCTAGGTTAGGAATTTAAGTTAACACCCTTAGGACTACTATCTCAGGGGATGGCTGTCAGGGAGCAGTACCTTCGGCACAAATTACACTTGTAAGAAAGGTAAAGAAACGAAAACTATGGTAATGGTAAAACGGGAAATGATCTTTTAATTATCAAAATGCAATTTCTAGCATAGTAAAGCACTCAATCACTCTCTCTCACTTTGATGAATAAATATGGAAAACTTGAAACCTGTTGATAACTGGAAATAAATCAGAAGTGGTGAAGGCTGGGACTCAGACCTAACTATTTTCTTCTTTTCATTGATATCCTCGACCTTTTTATACATCAAGTGTAGGGTTTTCCCTTAGCGAATAAGTTTAAGATCGGTGGATTGATCTTCCTCCCCCGTTTAACGGGATTCTCTGTTTAATACGGTTGTCCCTGGATGTAAGTTCCTCGATTTTTTATTGGCTCATTTCATTGACAACCACATTTTGGGATCAATATGTAAGGGTAGTTTACATCAAAGGTATAATCACTTGTTCATTGAAGAGATTTAGTGCGCACACTCACTCTCGTGCATGTTTTTGATCACTTTGCATGTGTGCTTATTGTCTTGATTGTGTGCCTAATTGTGTTATCTCTTGCTTGTTTAATTTGATTGCATCTTGTGATTAAAATGTCATGTCATGTTAGGCATTAGGATGCATTCCCTTCACCTCATTTCTCTTGCATGTATTGTATGTGTGTGTGAAGGTGTTGAGCTATGCACCACTGGAGCAGTGCCTCCACCAGCACCAACACCAGCGCAGCTTTCCAGTAGTGTGTCGCAGGTGGTACGCTGGTCATCTTGCACGCCAACACTAGCAAATCTTTCCAGTGAGTTGTCGCTAGTGGTGCACTGGTCGTCATGCATACCTCACCAGCACAACTTGTTCAGTGGGTTGTCGTTGGTCGTGTGCTACTAGACCAGGGCACATTGCGTCTTTTGGTCAGTTTTGGCCAAAACGATATAGCTTCACTTTGGGCTTCATATAAATGCACCATCTTCTTCCCAAACTCATTTTTAGAGCTTCCTAACCTATTTTTGAGAGAGAGATAAGGTTCTTTAGAGAGAGAAGCTCCAAGAAACCATTTTTACTCAACCATCCTTAAAATCCAAATCATTAAGCATCTTTCAAGCATGGATTTCTTATGTGTTCATGACTAGGTATTCTCTACATGTTCTAAAATTTATGTTTTCATTACTAAGACATGTATACCTAGGATTTTAGTCTTTATTGCATATTAATTGCTTGCTTGTATGTTTAATTGCTTTTATGACATGCTTGTGTATTGATTGTTGGTTGAGATGCGTTAATTTGTGATAGCTAGCATTTAGGACGATTTTACCCTTCTAGCTAATTCTTCTTGCTTTTGCGTTTAGAACATTGATATCTAGGATTTGCCATTATTGTCATCATTAATCCTAGATAAGCATGAATGTCTTGACCTAGCATTTTTACATATTGAATATTGTTGCATATTCATTTAGGTTGCCATTATCTCTTCATTGTTGATTTATCTTGTGACTAAGTGGTTAGTGCACAAGGCTAGTGATCCAAAATCACTATTAAGGCCCGTTGGGTAGAGTGAAAAGATTAGTAACCGGAGGGTTAGACTGGAGGTCAACCTAGGTTATAAACTTTTACTCAATAACGGATTTTGAGGATCAAAGGTGACGCTCTAAACAACCCGCGGTTTTTTCCATTTGGAGGGTTTCCACGTGTATATTGTGTGTGGTTATTGTTTTATGTTTGTTGTCTTTTATTTGATCATTGGGGTAGAATTGTTAATATTGATTAATTCGCAAAATTGGTGATCTATCGAATTAAAACCTATTCACCCCCCTCTAGGTTATAGACACACACCTTCTAGGGAATTTCAATTGGTATCAAAGTCGGTGCCTAGATATACTTAGGTGATTCATGCATTGTGTGTGTTCTTACTTTGTGCATTTTGGTTGTTTGCATTTTTTGTGTTGCTTTACATTTGCATCTCCATATCATTTATTACCCTCAAACACTATGAGTGGAAACGAAAATAGTGATGAGGAAGCCTCAAGCACAAGACCTCCTTTGCTAAATGGGGTGAATTATGCTACTTGGAAGGGCAAGATGGAAACCTATCTTTGCCAAATATATGACCGTGCTTGGATGGCTATTGTAGACGGTTATACTCCTCCAACAATGACCACTGACGATGGTGTAGAATTTCCTAAGCCCAAGTCTAGTTGGAGTACCCAAGAGTTTGAAGCATCCAAGTGGAACAACAAGGCTATGCATGCCATCCTTTGTGCCGTGGAAGATAATCAATACAAGTTGGTCCAAAACACTAGGATTGCAAAGGAGGATTGGGACATTCTTCAAACGGTAAATGAGGGAACCGAGGTAGTCAAGGACTCAAAGCTCCAAGTCCTCCAAATGCAATTTAAGATGATTAGGATAGAGGAGCATGAATGCTTCAATGACTCCCAAGTGAAGTTGATGGATATTTTCAACCAAAGCCATCAATTTGGTGACCCCTATTCGGATAGGAGAGTCAAGCGAATAATTATGAGGTCACTTCCATCAAGGTTCGAATCAAAGGTGACGGCACTTGAAGAGAATAGTGAGTACAAGAATATGGAGCCAGGTGAATTCATTGGAAGACTTTTAGCTTATGAGTCAAGATGGAACACCTCACCCACTCCTCCAAAGAAGCAAAAGAGCATTGCCTTCAAGACAACTAAGGTTGAAGAAGAGAATGAGGACTCAGATGAAGAAATGGCCCTCATGGTTAAAAGATTCAAGAAATTCATGAAGTTTGAGAGGAGAGGTTTTGGATCAAAGGGAAAGGAAGTGAAAAATAAAACACCCTTCAAGAAGATTGAAAAGTTTCAAGAAAGTGACTCCAAGAAAGGCATTCAATGCTATGAATGCAGTGGCTTTTGTCACATTGCTCCAGAATGTGCAAATTTGAAGAAAAAGAAAAAGGGGAAGGAAATGGTGCCCATGTGCCATCTCGAGAAGCAACCTTGCTTGGCTTTATTTCTCCCCTCTTGGTCATTTCTCATGTCCAAGTCTCCCACTCCTTTATAAACTCTTTCCCTCTCACATTTCATTCTAAGAAGAAATTCAAATCAAGTGTGACAAATTTTTCTCTCTAAATTTTCTCACCTTCCAAACACCATAACTTCTTCATTTGAACTCCGATTTGAGTGATTTGAAGTTGAGAGTGTTCATCTATTCATCCTCCATCATTTCTTTAAAGGTTTTAGTTTATTTTCCTGCTGATTTTGGTGTCTAATCATACAAAAACGAGACTGCACCTAGATCAACTAAGGTATTGATTTTCTCTCTAAGTTTTCTTTTAAAACTTGGTCAATTCCCTTGGGTTTTCTTCTTCTACATTTATTTGTATATTGTGAGTGTTTTGATTTGTGTTTTGAACACTTTCAAAGCTAGTTTGAGTTTCAATTGAAATCATTCATGTTGAGCTAGGTTTTGATTTTGCCAAGTTATCACATGTTTGGGATTGTATTGTGCTAGCTTTGATTCTAGGACTATTTGATGATCTTTGATTGATTGA
The DNA here is from genome assembly GCA_032871835.1 of Dipteronia dyeriana. Taxonomy (NCBI): domain Eukaryota; kingdom Viridiplantae; phylum Streptophyta; class Magnoliopsida; order Sapindales; family Sapindaceae; genus Dipteronia; species Dipteronia dyeriana. Next base: position 35,788,398 of record CM065295.1, on the reverse strand, counting down.
TTTTTAGAAAAATAGTTCCTCACATGTATTAGGCTCTCTTGGCCGAAATTCTCACATAATACATGTGTTTATGTTCTTTTGAGCTATTCATGTGATTTGTTGAATCTATGATTAGGAATATGCTCTAGAACTTATGCTTAGATCTATTTGACTTTGTCATATGATTTTAGCATTTTTTAGATTTTTGTGATTAAAACTTGATCTTGTGATTTGTTGATCATATCTTGTGATTCAAGTTTAGATATATGCATGAATCTAGTTTGTGATTAATGTTGATCATATCTTACATAATCTAGATTGACTACTCATGCATGACTAACTAGACTATATGTGATTTGTGCATTCATGCTCATCTCATATTTTCCATAGGATGTTTTGTCATAGCAATCTATGTTGCGTGCTTGTTTGCGTTTTGCATTCATGATCACCTAGATGCCTTGTGAGAAGGAAGTCTTGACAATAGGTGTGAGGCCTATGGTGTTGAGCAAGAAATCTTGGCAAGAGGTGTGAAGCCTCAGATTGTCAAGCAAGAAAGTCTTGGCTAGAGGTGTGAAGCCTTAAATAGTCGAGCAAGAAGTCTTCCCTATAGTTGGGAGAACTCGGATATTTGAGCAAGGAAGTATTGACTAGAGTCAGGAAGACTCGGATAGTTGAGTAAGAAGTCTTGCCTTGGGTTGTGAATATCCGGATAAGGTGAGCAAGGAAGTCTTGACAAAAGGTGTGAAGCCTCGGATTGTTGAGCATAGGGCGGCAACTTCTAGAGCAGGATAAGAGGGTAGTTTCTAGGTGAAGAGGTCACTTGAGAGATTGTACTTGTCTTATCTACTAGTAGATTTTGTTTACCGGTGGTTGCTAGCCCGTGGATTTTTCCTCTTCGGAGGTTTACCACGTTATATCTTGTGTCAACTTTTCTCTATCCCTATCTTTCTAATATTTGTATTGTGGATAGAACTCTTTATGTATGTTGACTTCCTCTTTATAATATAGATTGTGTATGTGTTACAATTACTTGTTTATATCACACTTTACTTGTATTTATATATTAATTAATTGTCTTTAATTAATATATATATTGTGATATAAGCAATCTAGAGGGATAAACTTTTGTTTGTTTCTAAGGGAGTCGAAAAAGGTGTCTAACTTATTCACCCCCCCCCCCCCCCCTCTAGGTTAGCCTTGAGCATTTAACCGTGATTGTATTTTCAATTGGTATCAGAGCAGGACACTAGATTGCACTTAGTGTGAGTCTGGGGTGATACTTTCACGGTTTTTTGTAACGCGTTTGAAGTCATGGGTTTTCAAGATGATGTAATGGCAGAAGAAGCCTCAAATACTAGGCCACCATTACTTCGTGGCACTAACTATGGGTATTGGAAGTTGAGGATGAAAGCCTACATCGGCTCTATTGATGAAAGGGCTTGGATGGTAGTGGAAGAAGGTTATAGTCCTCCTACCAAGGTTTTTGTGGATGGAACCATGATACTCAAGCCAATGAGTGAATGGACAATGAATGAGTTTGATGTTGCAAAATGGCACCATCGTGCTATGAATGCCATCTTTGGAGGAGTTGATTGGCATCAATTATCCTACATCCAAAATCTTGAATCCGTAAAGGAAGCTTGGGATACTCTCCAAGTTACTAATGAAGAAACCTTAGCGGTGAAGAAATTGAGGCTTCAAATGTTGGCATCACAATTTGAAGGTTTAAGTATGGGTGAGGAAGAAAAGTTTGAAGACTTCCAATTTTGACTTCTTAACATAGCTAACCAATGTCAAGCACTTGGAGTACCTATCTCAAAAGAGCATTTAAATTGGAAAATCCTTAGGTCTCTTCCTAATAGATTTAAATCAAAAGTGACGGCCATTGAGGAAAGCAAGGATGTGGATAGTATGAACATCGATGAGTTGCTTGGGTCTCTCTAAACTTATGAGATGTGCTTGAAGCCAAAGATCAAGAGTAAGGGAATTGCTCTCAATGCTATTGAGGAGGAGAGTGAAGATGAAAATGAAGAAATGGCACTCTTGGTTAGAAGGTTCAAGAAGATTCTAAAGAAGAATGTCAAGCCTAAAGGCAAGTCTTCTAAGGAAAAAGGAGTCGAGAGAACATCATCTCCAAGGATTTTGAAAAATAGTCAAGCCATGAACAAGAAAGAGGTTCAATGCTATAATTGTCAAGGTTTTGGCCACTTTGCTAGTGAGTGTACCAAGAAAACATCTAAGAAAGACAAGAAAGGCAAAGTGTTGGCGGCTACTTGGAGTGATGATAATTATAGTAACAATGAGAGCTCTAGTAGTGAGTCTTCAAGTGATGAAGAGTTGGTGAGCAACTTTGTAGCTCTAACGGCTTCTCATTCTTCACTAGATGTTGGTAGTACAATATCGTTGAACAAGAACCTTGATGCAAATCATGATGGAAGCTCTAGTTCCATACCTACTAATCTTGAGTTGTTGACAAAGATAGAAAAGCTTGAAGAAGCTAGAGACAATGCTCAAAGAGAAGTAGTCGAGAAGGATGATTTGATCAAGAAGCAACTAGATGAGTTTGTGGTTGTTACTCATAGACTTCCTGATGAAAAAGGTGATATTATGAAGAAGTTTAGAGAACTTGAAATGATTAACCTTGAGAAGGATAATGTGATATCTTCTTTGAATAAGAGAGAACAAGAATTGATGGAAGAGATAGATACGGCTAAGGAGGCTATCAAGGATTTAGTGAATGATTCGGTTAGTGTGTCTAGTGTTAGGAATCTTGTTAACTCTCATAGTGGTGAAGATGACTTGGTAGTTGAAGAGGAGCTTTTGGAAGCACCACTTCCTACACACTTTGATGAAGTCGTGATTGTTAAGAAACCACACAAGAAGAGAAGATCAAAAGCCAAGAATATGTTGCCGAATAAGGTATCTTTGCAAACTCCAAGTGAAGCTAGTTCAACTCCAAAAGGTACAATCTCATCTTTTATTCCAATTTGCTATTATTGCAACGCAATAGGTCACATTAAGCCTAGGTGTTATAAATATATTGAAAAATGAAAATTAGGAAATGAATCTAGGGATAAGAAGATTAAACTTTAACTTTAACATGCTAAGGCCTTGAAAATTGAGAAACATGACAATTTTGCTAAGCATGAGAAAAATTGTGGAGTAGAAAGAATTCTAATCTTGTTCAACTTGACAAAGCTTGTGTTGATAATGTTAAGGAAGAGTGTGTTAGTGATATTCTTGTGAATCAAGACATCGAAGGACTTTACTCTAGATTTAACATTGTTGTCAATGATGATATTAAAAATGTTTGTGTAGGTACACCCAAGAACAAGTGGTTCAAGGGTGAGTGCTCTTATCACTAAAATAAGAAGCACATGTGAGATAGCTTTGAGGCTATATATCAATTGTATTAAGACTTCTTGCTTGCTAGCTTTGAATACTCCATGTGTTGATATGAACTTGGTTATCTCACATCACGATTGTTATGATGGTCAAAATTAGCTGATTAACTTTGAAGAAGTTCTATTGTTATATGTGTTGGAGATATTATGCTTTTTATACTCTTTGAAAAGTCCTCATTTGTTGATTGGCTTATAAGAATTCAAGAGGAGAAGCATCAAAGGTAAAATTCTTGTGCTTACTTACTTTGAAGAGATAATTGCACACACTCACATATTCATGCATAACTCTTGATCCTATTTATTGAGTGTTTTCTTGTGTGCATTTTAGTTTACATGACTCTTGTTGACCTATTTACATCTTGCTTTGAAAGTTGTATGTCATGCTAGGCATTAAAATAGGATGCAAATTCATCACTGTTGAACTTATTGTTTTGTGCATTTGAGTGTTGAAAAATAGGCCTTGCGCTGGTGGTGCGCTACTCGACCAGTGCACCTTACCAGCGCAACTTTCACAGTGGACCACAGCTAGTCGTGCGCCACTGATCTGCGCTGCTGCACCCGCGCATAGCTAAAAAATATGGGCTTGCGCTGGTGGTGTGCTACTCATCTAGTGCAGCCTCACCAGCGCAAACATCCCAGATAATCTGCGCTTGTGTTGCGCTACTGGGATGCGCCACTCGACCGACGCCTGTTTATAAAATAGGTTGTGCGATGGTGGTGCGTTGCTCGACCAGCGCACGTAGAGGAAGCTTGAACATTTTTTTCCAAAACAACCTCACTTTGATTGAATCTTATATATATATAACTCAATGCCTTAAGGTCGTGTATGAGTTCAGAATATCATATTTCTTCCTTAGAACACATTTCAAAGGAAAACACTTCCAAGAACTCATTTTTAATCACTCAAAGCATTCCCATGAGCATTAAATATTCATCTTGCATCATCTAAGTTTATCTAGAGTGCATCTATGGATAGGATTGCTTCATCACATCTTGTTTGGTAAGTTCTTCACTATCTTCTTACAAGTTAAGTGTTTTGCTTACTAAACCATCTCTTTAATTAATTGTATTCTCTTAGAATATTTTTATATACAAATTAGAGATTGTTTTGATGACATGATTGAGTGTTGTATTGTGATAGCTTCATAGGATTGATTGATCTATGTTTAGCTAAGTTATTTGAACATGTCATTTAGCACTTGATATGTAGGATTGCATTAATTGTCATCTCATTATCCTAGATAAGCATATAGGGTTTCCTAGCCTTGTTTGTTCATTGAATATCATCACATATTCACTTAGGACACTTTATTTCTTCATTAAGAAGTAAGACTTGTGTTGCTTCCGGGAGTAGGTGGCTGAAAGCACAAGCATGATTAACTAGGTTCACTTATACCGGGATTAGGTAGTGGTGGAGGATTAAACCGGGATTAGGTTGTAATTCATTAGTAGATTCGAGGTTCAAGTGTGGCGCACTCATCAGCCCGTAGTTTTTCCCATTTGGAGGGTTTCCACGTATATCTCGATTGTTTTTACTATTTCCGCATTTATTACACTTGTGGTATCTTTGTAACTAGATAGAGGTATTTTCGTCAACTTGACTCTTAAAGAAAATTGGGTAAAATTAATTAAAATCTATTAACCCCCCTCTAGATTAATTCTATACACACCATAATATTTGTTTCAATTGGTATCAGAACAGGTTCCTAGACATACATAGGTGATCCTTGCTCATTTTGGTGTGTGTTGCATTTTGTTTGTTTATGTTGACCATTCATACACTTGCATTCATATCATTCATTCATAAACACAATGAGTGGAAATGGTGGCAATGAGGGAGCTTCCAGCACTAGACCTCCACTCCTCAACGGGTTGAATTATGCCTCTTGAAAAGGCAAGATGGTGTCGTACATATGCCAAATTCATGACAGGGCATGGATGGCAGTTTAAGATGGTTACACTCCACCCATGATGACTCCCGCAGATGGAGGAGATGATGTACTTAAACTAAAGGCTCAGTGGAATGCACAAGAGTTTGAGGCATCAAAGTGGAATAGGAAAGCAATGCATGCCATCCTTTGTGCGATGGATGATAACCAATACAAGTTGGTTCAAAATACTAGGATAGCTAAGGAAGCATGGGACATCCTAGAAGTTGCACATGAGGGAACCGACGTGGTTAAAGAATCGAAGCTTCAAGTTCTCCAAACGCAATTCAAATTGCTCAAGATGGATGAGAACGAGTGCTTCAATGATTTTGAAATAAGGTTGATGGACATTGTGAACCAACGTCATCAACTTAGTGATCCTTATTCGGATAGAAAGATTAAGCAGAAGATTATGAGATCTCTACCCAATAGGTTTGAGTCTAAGGTGACGTCTTTGGAAGAAAATAGTGGTTACAAGGACATGAAGCCAAGTGAAGTTATTGGGAGGCTTCTAGCATATAAATCTAGGAAATGTCCTAACCACACACCATCAAAGATGCAAAAAGATATTGCTTTGAAGGCCTCCAAAGCGGAGAAGGAGGAAGGTGATGACTCAGATGAAGAGATGGCCTCGCTAATGAGGAAGTTCAAGAAATTCTACAAGTTCGAGAAGAAAGGCTTTGGATCCAAGGGTCAAGACTTGAAGAAAAAGGCTACCTTCAAGAAGTTTGAGCCTAAGTTTGAGCCTAGGCAAGAGAAGACCGAGAAAAAAAGAGGTTAAATGCTATGAATGTGGTGGAATAGGTCACTTTGCCCCAGATTGTGCAAATCACAAGAACAAGAAGAAGGGAAAAGTGACGGCTGCCATATGGAGTGAAAGTGATGACTTTAATGAAGGAGATGAGTCTTCGGATGATGAAGAACTCATGGCTAACTTCATAGCATTTACGTCCTCTCTTAGGAGCAAAGATGCTAGTGAATAAGAGAATGATAGTCAAGATGGAGACTACTCAAGTGATGATGGATCTTCATCACAAACCACAAATGGAAGTATGGATAAGATGGATCTCAAGGACTACATGGCCAAGTTTGAGAGCTCAAGATTAAAGAACAAGAATAAGATCAAGAGATTAAAAGAAGAAAATCTAGACCTCTCAATTCAAGTTGACCAACTAAATGAAGAGTTGGAAAGATCTAAGAGGAGTGAAGAAGGGTTGAAGAAAGAGCTTGAAGATGCTAGAGAGTTGTTGGCCAAGATGAATTTTAGCACCAAGAAACTTGACCACTTGCTATATGTTGGAAATAGGCCAAGTGACAAGAAAGGGATTGGGTTTGAAGATGACAAGATGTCCTCCACTCTAAGCAAGACCATATTTGTAAGAAACATGAACTTCAATGAGTCCTCTCCTCATCAAACTCATAGAAAGAAGCTTGATCTAGGAGAGTGTTCAAGTGAAGGTGGCTCTAAGAAGCCCACCACAAGCTCATCCTACAAGGGCTCCTCAAGTTAACTTCCCTCAACCAAAAGCTCACAAAGGGAAGACACCTATCATTCAAGATCAACCAAGGAAGCAATCAAGTCTTGCTCAACAATAAAGAAGGAAAGCTCCTCAATAACAAGCAATACAACCACAAAGACATGGGAAGGCTCCAATGCATCCTCAAGGATATGGTATAATTCCTAACTTTTTACCTACATGTCATATTTGTGGTATTGATGGTCACATTAGACCAATTTGCTTTAGGTATATCAAATTGTGTAGGATTGAAAAGATGATAGAAAAGAAAAAGGCTAGAGTCATAAAGCATGATCCTAAGACATCTAGAGCCATGACCTAAGAAACCTAGAGCCATGATGCATGTCACTAGGAAAAGTGGAACACCTTTGCATGATCCTAGGACATTTAGAGCCCATGTACCATTGACCACTATGAAGAAAAATACTGCACCTAGATGGATTAGAAAGGATGAACACATTTGCCATGTTGCACAAATTGCTTTGAAAGCTCATTCTTGTGATTTCTGGTATTTGGATAGTGGGTGCTCTAGGCACATGACTGGAAATAAGAGTTTCTTTGAGACTCTTGTAATGGAGGAGGGAGGAAATGTCACCTTTGGTGATGGATCCAAAAAAAAGGTTAAAGGAAAGGGAATCATTTCCATTCCCCGGATTACCCTCCTTGTCCAATGCTTTATATGTTGATGGCCTAAAAGCCAATTTGATAAGCATTTCACATCTTAGTGATGATGGACTCTCCATCTTGTTTAGGAAAAATGATTGTTCTATCCTATTGCCTAATGGACAAACCTTGTTAAAAGGTATGAGGTCTAGTGACAATTGCTATTGTCTTGAGGCTAGAAGTGTGTCTTGTAATGTGTCCAAGGATGAACAAATAGAGTTGTGGCATGAAAGACTTGGTCACATGAATTTTAGGGATTTAAGAATCTTAGATAAGTTCAATGTTGTACGAGGCCTTCCCAAGCTTGGGAAAAAGGTTAATGGTGTTTGTGGACCTTGCCAACAAGGGAAGCAAACCAAAAGTATGCACAAAAAAGGCAAGTATATAACCACCAAAGAACCTCTAGATCTTCTCCACATGGATCTTATGGGTCCTATGCAAGCCGAGAGTTTAGGTGGGAAGAGATACATTTTTTTGTGTGTAGATGACTTCTCTAGGTACACATGGACTTATTTGCTTAGAGAAAAATCTGAAACTTTTGATAAGTTTAAAATGCTTTGCTCTAAAATTCAAAATGAAATGAAATCCAAGATTAAAAGCATTAAGAGAATTAGGAGTGACCATGGGAAGAATTTGAGAATGCCCATTTTGAAAACTTTTACAATAGTCTAGGCATTTATCATGAGTTTTCGGCTCCTAGGACACCTCAACAAAATGGAGTTGTTGAGAGAAAGAATAGGGTTCTTTAAGAAATGTCCCGTGTGATGTTGCTTAGCAACAATGTCCCTAGGAATCTTTAGGCCGAAGCCGTCAATACGGCATGCTACATAGGCAATAGAGTTTTTATTAGGCCCCAAACTAGGCAAACCTCCTATGAGTTATGGAAAGGTAGGAAGCCAAATGTTCGCTACTTCCACACTTTTGGAAGCAAATGCTACATTTTGAATGACCATGATCAACTTGGCAAATTTGATGCTAAGAGTGATGACGGTATCTTAATTGGCTATGCCTTGAATAGTAGAGCCTATAGAGTTTTTAATCTAAGAACTAGGACCGTAATGGAATCATCTAATGTTGTTATTGATGATACTAGGCTCACAACTAATGACCATGAGGAGGAGGTAGATTTAGTTGATGACTCCCCTTTGGAGAAAGTAGTTAATATCTCTAATGTTGAAAAGGCTAATCTTGATAATGACATAGCACAACTTAGTGATAGGATTCCTCACTTGGACTCAAAAAAACCTGCTTCATGGCTTAGGAAACTTCATGACAAAGATAACATTATTGGTGAAGTTAGTGAGGGTGTTAGGACTAGGCGTCAAATGGCTGATCTTATTAGCTACACTTGCTACACCTCTCAAATAGAACCCAAGAAAATTGATAAAGCCTTAAAAGATGAATTTTGGGTTCTAGCTATGCAAGAAGAACTTAACCAATTTGAAAGGAATGAGGTTTGGACTTTAGTTCCTAGGCCTAAGAACACTAATGTGATAGGCACAAAGTGGGTATTTAGGAACAAATCTGATGAGGATGGCAACATTGTTAGAAACAAGGCTAGGCTTGTAGCACAAGGATACTCTCAAATTGAGGGTATTGACTTTGAGGAGACATTTGCTACCGTTGCTAAGATTGAGTCCATTAGGCTTCTTCTATCCATTTCTTGTTTACAAAAGTTCAAATTATATCAAATGGATGTTAAGAGTGCCTTCCTCAATGGTTTCTTGTAAAAGGAAGTGTTTGTTGAGCAACCCAAAGGGTTTGTGGATCCTCACCACCCTAATCATGTCTATCACCTCAAGAAAGCTTTGTATGGGTTGAAACAAGCACCTAGGGCTTGGTATGAGCGTCTCACCCAATAGCATATAAACATTGGCTACACTAGAGGTAGTGTTGACAAGACTCTATTCATCAAGAAAAACAAAGATGAGCTATTTATAGCTCAAATCTATGTTGATGATATAGTCTTTGGCTCCACCAATGACACCAAAGTCCAACAATTTGTTGATGTCATGTCTCATGAATTTGAGATGAGTCTTGTTGGTGAGTTGAGTTACTTTCTAGGTTTACAAATTAAGCAAATGGATGACGGTATTTTCATATCTCAAGCTAAATATGCCAAAAACCTAGTAAAGAAATTTGGCCTTGAAAGTGCCAAACATTGTGATAAACCCATGAGTACCACTTTGAAGCTAAGCAAGGATGCTAGTGGTAAAAGTGTGGACCAAACTTTATATCGTGGCATGATTGGTAGCTTGCTCTATTTGACCTTAAGTAGGCCTGATATCTCCTTTAGTGTGGGTGTGTGTGCTAGGTACCAAGCGGATCCTAAGGAATCCCATCTCTCTTCTGTTAAGAGAATCATTCGATATGTGAATAGGACATCCAACTATGGATTTGGTACTCTTTTGACACTAATGCTAGTCTTGTAGGCTTTAGTGATGAAGATTGGGCAGGAAATTGTGATGATAGGAAAAGTACATCGGGCGGTTGCTTTTTCCTTGGGAACAACCTTGTCTCTTGGTTTTGCAAGAAGAAAAATTCGATTTCCTTGTCCACGACTGAGGCCAAATACATTGCTGCTGGGAGTGGATGCACATAACTTCTTTGGATGAAGCAAATGCTAGTCGACTATGGATTCAATCAAGGTACTCTTACTCTCTTTTGTGATACAATGAGTGCAATTAACATTTCAAAGAATCCGGTTCAGCATTCTAGGACTAAGCATATTGAAATCCGTCATCATTTCATTAGAGAACTAGTTGAGAGCAAATGCATTGTACTTGAGCATGTAGGTACAAATGATCAACTAGCGAATCTATTTACTAAACCCTTAGATGCTACTCGATTCAAGACTCTTAGTAGATCTATTGGGATTTGTTTAATGGAGTGATGTGTTGTGGTCTTTGACCCCATATGAGGAACTCAAGCAAAGAGAGCTATTGTATACTTGTTGCATGCAATTTTTTCTTAAAAATATGTTTATGCCTCTTTGTTGATTGCTTGAGTATCTTGGTTGCACTTATAGTATATTGTATTTTCTTAAATAAGTGTGAACATTGTTTTGATTACAATCCATGTCATATTTATGTTCAAACATGCATTTTTGGACTATGAGATATACATTGGAAGTACATGTTTGAATGACCTATAATTATCTCCATGACATGATGATTCTTAAATGACATGCTAATGAAAATTGATAAAGCATGAATTGATGATTGCAATTGTTAAATGCAACGCATTGTGTGAAAATGCTAGTGAGACTAAAATGTTTAATCAATGTCTCTCTTTCTTTATTAGTTGAACATGGCTACTATCATACAGGCATTATACCCGGAAAAATCAAGTAGGGTGCAAAGTTACTCATGCCATGTTTGGCTTATAAAGTTGGATATAGTGCTATTAAAACTTGATATCTATGAAAAATCTATATCCTTGGTTCTCTCATGACAAATGGTGAAATTGGTTTGAATTATATTGGAAACATTTGTCATTTGCTTTGCCAAATACCATTGTTTTTGGACTTGAATGCAACATGTTTTGTTTGCAAAGAATTTTTTATTCACACATTTTCTTCAAATAAATCTCCTTGTTTCTCTCCTATTAATTAGGTGGCATAAATGTGGCTTATATAATTATGCAACAATCTTGTATGCTTCTTTCTTTCTTTGCCTTGAGTGACCCGGTTGGGGAATTCTCCTTTGCCTATATCATGACAAAAAGGGGGAGTAGATTGATAGAGGAGTAGCATGTGTTGGTTTGAAGGGGAGTAATACTTGTTGGGGAGATTACATGTATGGGGAGTAACCCGTTGAGGGGGAGCATTGCATGAGCATTTCATGATATCATACTCAAATTTCTAAATGCAAATGCTTTTGTTTTATATTCACTTGATCATCTCACATGCACTTGGTTTAAAAGGAGTATTTGTGCGGGCCTTGTGTGTAGGGTTTATAGTTCTACATGAGATTGAAGACTTGAAGTTTTATTTATGTTTATCTTTTTGTAATGTAGAATATCTAATGAGGACCAGCCAGTTGATCACAATTTGGCTAAGGTTAAAAAAGATCCAGATCCTTTAACCATTCATGGAGGACCAATGACAAGAGTTAAAGCTAAAAGGATGAAATAAGCCTTAACTTTTTTAATGGGAAGCATTCGGAAGGAGCAAGCTAGTCAAGATTTGGTCAAGGTTCTAACAATGCAAGAAGAGTATAAAATGGTTAACATGTTTCAAACAAGTCCAAATCCCGAAGACAAGAGTCCAGCCTTGTTAGAATGAAGTATTCTACCCTATCTTGAAGAATAAAAGGCCATTCGGCCATGTTAGGTTTTGTGGGCCTATTTTATAATTAGTTTGGGTTTAATTATGTTGGGTTTTGTGAGCTTATTTTCTTATTAGTTTGGGTTTAATTGTGTTGGGTTTTGTGGTGAGTTCATGTGTTCTTTGATTAGGAATAAGGAGTTACAAAGGCTGAATACTTTATGGCCATTATTCATGGTCTAAATGTCATTTAGTGGGAGGTTACACATTTAATGGGCAGTTATATTTGTGTTGTATTGTCCTTGGCCTTTGTTCTATATAAACAAGGCTGCTTTTTCTATGTAAGGCAGAGATTTGAGTAATATAAACTTATTTGAGCACTTTGTGAGTGTTTTGTTTTTAAGTTCTTGTATGAACTTTGGAACTTATCAAGCTTATTCGGCTTGTGGCGTTCAACAACCTCAAAATCATTGTCTTGCCTTTAAACTTATCAAACTTCATAGTTTGTGGCGTTATGGGGAAATCAAAGTGTTGTTCTAATTAGCTTTTATCATCATTCCATTGATAAAGTGATTAGAATAGATTCTCTTACTTCAATCTTGAACGATCGGGTTTGTTTCAATTAGTTGGAGGGTGTTAAATTGCATTCCATATGTATCATAGCTCTTTAGCTATTAGGGTGTATGGTTGCTAAGTTAATGATTTCCATCATTTTGGTATCAGAGTCTGGTTCAAGTTTGAGGTTTGCATATCCATTTATTTGTTGTTCTTTTAGTTTTTTTTTCTCACTTTTTATTCTTCTTCATCTTATAGCACCGTATCTATAATTCAGCTTAATTGTTGTGCTTCTTGAGGTTATTATCATTCTTTTTTATTTTCCGCAGAAAAAAAAACGGAAAAAAAAAAAAAAAGTATTGCGGATTCAAGGAATTCTTGCAAAATTCCAAAAAACTTTCTTTGTTCATATTGTTCTTGTTTCGGTTTGGGAAATATTTAATTATTGTCTGCTGAACCAAAACAAACAGAATTCTATTTGGGAGAGAAATTGATATTTCAGTTCTAATCTTTGTTTACTTTAAGTGGCCTACCTTTTGTTTGTTTTTTTTAGACCTACCAAATTTCACTCCGTTGAATTTGCCATAATCTGAATTGTTTGTTTAAAAGGACCTTAGTTATTCTAAGAACCCAAAGAACAAAACAAGAGAGGTAAAACGCAAGAGTGGTGAGATTAGTATCGAGAAAAGCCAAATAATTGTGTGAAACACGAGTGGTGTGAATCAATTCTTTGAGAGAAACACGTGAGGGAGTGATTGTGAGGATGTTCTAACTTTTTTTTTCAGGTTTTAAACATGTCTAACAAAGATAAAGAAGTGAGTTCTTCCTCAAACGATCAAGTGATTCAAGCAATGCAGCAACAATTTGAACGTATGTTCAAAGTGATGGGAGATGTAGGAGATCGTCTAGAAAGACATGATGAAGTAATTACCAGATTGCAAAAACAACCACGACGTGGAAGACAACCAGCCTTTGTCAATGATGTATATGATGGTGGAGAAGACACGGATGATGGCCAAGCTACCTTCATTGGTCTAGACGTTAATCTTAGAAGACAAGCTAGGAGAGGACGTTTTGACGGTGTGGACCGAAACATAGGCAGCATCAAAATGAAAATTCCTCCTTTTCAAGGGAAGAACAATCCAGATGCCTATTTGGAATAGGAATGAAAAGTGGAGCTGATATTTGAATGTCATAATTACTCATAAGAGAAAAAGGTAAAACTAGCTGCTGTTGAATTTTGTGATTATGTTATTGTTTTGTAGGATCAATTGTGTAAAGACAGGCGTAGAAATGGTGAAAGACCCGTAGAGACTTGGTTGGAGATAAAACAAATCATGTGGAGGAGATTTGTCCCTAGCCATTACTATAGGGATTTGCATCAACGGCTACAAACTTTGACACAAGGTTCCATGAGTGTAAAAGAATATCACAAAGAAATGGAGATAGCCATGATAAGGGCTAATGTGGAGGAGGACCGTGAGGCCACCATGGCTCAGTTTTTGAGTGGGTTAAACAAGAACATTGTTGATCTTGTGGAGTTGCAACATTATATGGAGATTGAGGACATGGTGGGTGTGGCCATGAAGATTGAAAGGCAACTCAAAAGAAAAGGCATCAGGTATGATTCAAAACCTTATTCAGGTTCTTCTTCTTCTTTGAAACCGAATTGGGGTAAAAAGGATGATAAACCCATTGTTAAGCCTAAAATTGATGAAACTAAAAGCAAAAATGAAATAGGCAGCAAGGGTAGAGGTGAGAATCAACCTAATCAAACTAGAGGCATTAAGTGTTTTAAGTGCCTTGGACATGGTCATGTAGCACGTGAATGTTCTAATAAAAGGGTAATGATCATGAGGGATGGGACAGTTGAATCAGAAAGTGAGATAGAGGATGAAAATGACATGCCACATTTAGAAGATGCTAGTGATGTAGAGTATGCTAGTGGAGAAAATTTGGTTGTACAACGCACACTTAGTTTGCAAAGTAAAAATAATGAACATGGTGAGCAACGTGAAAATTTGTTTCATACTCATTGTTTGATTGCTAACAAGTTTTGCAATGTGATTGTGGATAGTGGAAGTTGTACAAATGTGGCAAGTACCTTGCTTGTGGAGAAACTGAAATTACCTACTATTAAACATCCAAAACCATACAAGTTACAATGGTTGAATGATAGTGGTGTTGTGAAGGTAAATCGGCAAGTGTTAATTTCTTTTTCAATTGGTAGATATAAGGATAATGTTTGGTGTGATGTGATACCTATGTATGCTGGTCACATGTTTTTGGGGAGACCATGGCAATATGATCGAAGGGTAATGCATGATGGGTTTAAGAACCGTTATTCTTTGATCATGGAGGGACAGAAATACCAACTTGGACCTTTGCCTCCAAAGACAATTTTTGAAGACCAAATGCGTATAAAACAGCAATATGAATAGCTTGAATCTTCATTAGCTGAAACTTTGGGAAGGGAGCAAGAAAGAGAGAAAAAAAAGGTGAGTTGAGTGGTAAAAATGAGAGCAATGGGAAACACAAGGGGAGAGAAAACAAGGAAGGCTTGAGTGAAAGAAAAATGAGTGTTTATGCAAAAATGTGATGTGAAGAAAGCATTAACCATGAGCCAGCCCTTACTTGTACTTATGTACAAGGATGTTTTAATTGTTTCTAATGAAATTAACAAGAGTTTGCCTAGTGTTATTGTTGATATTTTGCAGAAAAATGAGGATCTCTTTCCTGAAGATGTTCCTATTGGTTTGCCACCAATTAGAGGAATTGAACATCAAATTGATTTCATTCCGGGTGCAAGCATACCAAATAGGCCAGCATATAGATGAAACCCCGAAAAGACCAAGGAAATCCAAAAGCAAGTAAGTGAGCTTATGGAAAAGGGATATGTACGTGAAAGCATGAGTCCTTGTGCGGTTCCTGTTTTGTTGGTACTTAAAAAGGATGGTTCTCGGAGAATGTGTGTTTATTTTCGAGCCATCAACAAAATCACGATAAAGTATAGACATCCTATCCCTAGGTTAGATGATATGTTGGATGAATTGCATGGTTCTTGTGTGTTTTCAAAGATTGATTTGAAATCTGGATATCATCAAATAAGAATGCATGAGGGTGATGAATGGAAAACCGCTTTCAAAACTAAACATGGTCTATATGAATGGTTAGTAATGCCTTTTGGCCTAACTTACGCACCTAGTACTTTTATGAGATTGATGAACCATGTTTTGCGTGCTTACATTGGAAAGTTTATAGTAGTTTATTTTGATGATATACTTGTGTATAGCAAAAATTTAGAAGAGCATGTAACACATTTAAAGGATGTTTTTGATGTGCTTAGGAAAGAAAGGTTATATGCTAATCTAAAGAAATGCATTTTTTGCACTAATGAACTTACTTTTCTTGGTTATGTTGTTAATGATAAAGGAATACATGTTGATCAAGAAAAAGTGAAAGTAATTAGGGAGTGGCCGAAACCCACTTGTGTTAGTAATGTAAGGAGTTTTCATGGTCTTGCTAGCTTTTATAGGAGATTCATTAAGGATTTTTTTACCATTGCTGCACCATTAACTGAATGCATAAAAAAGAATGTGGGATTTAGGTGGGGTAAAGAACAAGATGATGCTTTTAACTTGCTTAAACACAAACTTAGTTAAGCACCTTTGCTTGCTTTGCCTAACTTTGCTAAAACTTTTGAGATTGAGTGTGATGCAAGTGGAATAGGTATTGGAGGAGTCTTAATGCAAGAAGGCAAACCCATTGCATTCTTTAGTGAGAAGCTAAGTGGAGCAAGTCTTAACGACCCGACGTATGATAAGGAGTTTTATGCCTTGGTGAGAGTGTTAGAGACATGGCAGCACTATCTTTGGTACAAGGAATTCATTATACACACCGATCATGAGTCCTTGAAATATCTCAAAGGACAAGGAAAGCTAAGCCGTAGGCATGTAAAATGGGTGGAGTTTATTGAATCCTTTCCTTACATCATCAAGTACAAACAAGGTAAGGAGAATGTGGTTACCGATGCTCTTTCTAGAAGGTATGCTCTAATTTCTAAACTTGATGCAAAATTATTGGGTTTTGAGTACATTAAAGACTTATACAATTCTGACTTTGATTTTGCTAATGTTTATGGGGCATGTGAGCAAGGGGGTTTTGACAAGTTCTTTAGGCATGATGG
The DNA here is from genome assembly GCA_032871835.1 of Dipteronia dyeriana. NCBI lineage: Eukaryota > Viridiplantae > Streptophyta > Magnoliopsida > Sapindales > Sapindaceae > Dipteronia > Dipteronia dyeriana. The sequence continues at coordinate 35,771,899 of CM065295.1, read as the reverse complement.
TTTTCTTTTCAAAGAAAACAAATTGTGTGTTCCTAGATGTTCAATGAGAGAATTGCTTGTGAGAGAGGCACATAGTGGCGGGTTAATGGGGCATTTTGGAGTTAAAAAACTTTGGGTGTGTTAAATGATCATTTCTTTTGGCCACACATGAAAAGAGACGTTGAGAGAATATGTGAGAGATGCATTACTTGCAAACGAGCTAAATCTAAAGTCATGCCTCGTGGGCTGTATACTCCTCTTCCTATACCTAGTGAGCCTTGGGTTGATATATCAATGGACTTTGTCTTAGGATTACCTAGGTCAAAAGGGGGGAGAGATTCTATTTTTGTTGTTGACAAGTTCAGGAAGATAGTGCATTTCATTCCTTGCCACAAAACAGATGATGCAACTTTTGTTGCGGGGCTGTTCTTTCGAGAAATTGTGAGGTTACACGAAATTCCAAAGACAATTGTGAGTGATAGAGATGTAAAGTTCCTTAGCCACTTTTGGAAAACGCTTTGGAGAAAGTTGGGTACAAAGCTGCTGTATTAAACCACTTGTCATCCATAAACAGATGGACAAACAGAGGTGGTAAATAGAACTTTATCAATGCTTTTGAGGGCCATAATTCAAAGGAATTTGAAGAATTGGGAGGAATGCTTGCCACATGTGGAGTTTGCTTATAATCGAAGTGTGCATGCTACAACAAACCATTCACCATTTGAAGTTGTGTACGGGTTCAATCCATTATCTCCTATGGATTTACTACCTTTACCTTTGGAAAGAGCTAATTTGGATGGTAAGCAAAAAGCTGATTTTGTCAAATCCTTGCATGAAAAGGTGCGCACACAAATTGAAAAGGAAACTCTACAATATGAGAAGCAACATAACAAGAGCCGAATGCAAGTAGTATTTGAACCTGGTGATTGGGTCTTGGTACACTTGAGGAAGGAAAGATCTCCTAGCAAAAGAAAGTCTAAACTCATGCCAAGAGGGGATGGACCATTTCGAGTCCTATAAAGAATCAATGACAATGCATACAAGCTGGAACTACCAAGTGAGTATTGCAATGTTATTGCAACTTTCAATGTTTCTGATTTGTCTTTGTTTGATGTAGGTGATGAAGGTGCTGATTCGAGGATGAATCCTTTCGAGGAAAGGGGGAATGATGAGGACCAGCCAGTTGATCACAATTCGGCTAAGGTTAGAAAAGATCCAGATCCTTTAACCATTCATGGAGGACCAATGACAAGAGCTAAAGCTAAAAGGATGAAAGAAGCCTTAACTTGTTTAATGGGAAGCATTAGGAAGGAGCAAGCTAGTCAAGATTTGGTCAAGGTTCTAACAATGCAAGAAGAGTATAAAATGGTTAACATGTTTCAAACAAGTCCAAATCCCGAAGACAAGAGTCCAGCCTTGTTAGAATGAAGTATTCTACCCTATCTTGAAGAATAAAAGGCCATTCGGCCATGTTAGGTTTTGTGGGCCTATTTTATAATTAGTTTGGGTTTAATTATGTTGGGTTTTGTGAGCTTATTTTCTTATTAGTTTGGGTTTAATTGTGTTGGGTTTTGTGGTGAGTTCATGTGTTCTTTGATTAGGAATAAGGAGTTACAAAGGCTGAATACTTTATGGCCATTATTCATGGTCTAAATGTCATTTAGTGGGAGGTTACACATTTAATGGGCAGCTATATTTGTGTTGTATTGTCCTTGGCCTTTGTTATATATAAACAAGGCTGCTTTTTCTATGTAAGGCCGAGATTTGAGTAATATAAACTTATTTGAGCACTTTGTGAGTGTTTTGTTTTCAAGTTCTTGCATGAACTTTGGAACTTATCAAGCTTTTTCAGCTTGTGGCGTTCAACAACCTCAAAATCTTTGTTTTGCCTTTAAACTTATCAAACTTCATAGTTTGTGGCGTTATGGGGAAATCAAAGTGCTGTTCTAATTAACTTTTATCATCATTCCATTGATAAAGTGATTAGAATAGTTTCTCTTACTTCAATCTTGAACGATCGGGTTTGTTTCAATTAGTTGGAGGGTGTTAAATTGCATTCCATATGTATCATAGCTCTTTAGCTATTGGGGTGTATGGTTGCTAAGTTAATGATTTCCATCAATATCTTCCCTGTGTTTTTCTATTTTGTTTTGTAAGGATCAATGTGAGTGGTGGTTTTGTCACGAAATAGCCGAAATGGGAGATTGAAAAGTCCTCATTTTTTGATTGGCTTATTTCGTGAACAACCACATTGTTGGGGTTCATGTAAGAGTAGCTTAGGCTCTCAAGACTTCAAGAGGAGAAGCATCAAAGGTAAAATTCTTGTGCTTACTTACTTTGAAGAGATAATTGCACACACTCACATATTCATGCATAACTCTTGATCCTATTTGTTGAGTGTTTTCTTGTGTGCATTTTAGTTTACATGACTCTTGTTGACCTATTTGCATCTTGCTATGAAAGTTGTATGTCATGCTAGGCATTAAAATATGATGCAATTTCATCACTCTTGAACTTATTGATTTGTGCATTTAAGTGTTGAAAAATAGGCATTGCGCTAGTGGTGCGCTACTCGACCAGCGCACCTCACAAGCTCAACTTTCACAGTGGACCTCCGCTAGTTGTGCGCCACTGTTCTGCGCTGCTGCACCCTTGCGTAGCTGAAAAATATGGTCGTGCGCGGGTGGTGCGCTACTCGTCTAGCGCACCTCTCCAGCACAAACTTCCCAGAGAATCTGTGCTTGAGTTGCGCTACTGGAATGCGCCACTCGACCAACGCCTGTTTTAAAAATAGGTTGTGCGCTGGTGGTGCGCTGCTCGACCAGCGCAGGCAGAGGAAGCTGGAACATTTTTTCCAAAACGACCTCACTTTGATTGGATCTTATATATATATATATATATATATATATATATATATATATGTATATATATATATAACTCAATGCCTTAAGGTCGTGTATGAGTTCAGAATATCACATTTCTTCCTTAGAACACATTTCAAAAGAAAAACACTTCCAAGAACTCATTTTTAATCACTCAAAGCATTCCCATGAGCATTAAATCTTCATCTTGCATCATCTAAGTTCATCTAGAAAGCATATATGGATTGGATTGCTTCATCACATCTTGTTTGGTAAGTTCTTCACTATCTTCTAACAAGTTAAGTGTTTTGCTTACTAAACCATCTCTTTAATTAATTGTATTCTCTTAGAATATTTTTAGATACAAATTAGAGATTTTTGTGATGACATGATTGAGTGTTGTATTGTGATAGCTTCATAGGATTGATTGATCTATGTTTAGCTAAGCTATTTGAACATGTCATTTAGCACTTGATATCTAGGATTGCATTAATTGCCATCTAGATAAGCATATAGGGTTTCCTAGCCTTGTTTGTTCATTGAATATCATCACATATTCACTTAGGACACTTTATCTCTTCATTGAGAAGTAAGAATTGTGTTGCTTCCGGGAGTAGGTGGCTTAAAGCACAAGCATGATAAACTAGGTTCACTTATACCGGAATTAGGTAGTGGTGGAGGATTAAACCGGGATTAGGTTATAATTCCTTTATCATTAGTGGATTCGAGGTTCAAGTGTGGCGCACTCATCAGCCCGTGGTTTTTCCCATTTGGAGTTCCACGTATATCTCAAGTGTTTTTACTGTTTCCGCATTTATTACACTTGTGGTATCTTTGTAACTAGATAGGGGTGTTTTCGTCAACTTGACTCTTAACGAAAATTGGGTAAAAATTAATTAAAATCTATTCACCCCCCTCTAGATCAATTCTATACACACCATAATATTTGTTTCACTCTTGTTGTGAAACATCGTCAACTTGGTATCACGAAGACATTCAAGGCAAGAGTGCTCATAAAAAAGGGTGAAAGTATGATATTTGGTGAATATAATGTGCAAAAAGGTATCTCTATACTCTAATGCATATTCTCTTAGATATTCATCTTTTGACTCAATTTTTTACATACATCTCATAGCATGTCATATTAGAGAATTTTGTGTAGTATACATATGGTTCTCATTGACAGTTGCTATTTTATGATCTAATAGTGATATTGTTTACATTGATCTTAACTTTGATGATTGTTTGTGTTTGATATATTGAGTGGCATTACTTTTGAAACTATGAGCTTCATATTCTTTGAAACCTACTCATTAGAGAAGTAATGATCTTGAATAAGTCTCTACTTATTACTCTTAGATCATGTGCTTATGAGCCATAAAATCTTTGTTTCCTAAAATTGCACCTTGCTTCTCTTATATGTTTTGCTAATAGGTTGAGTTTACTTATATGTTAACATTGGATACACCTTGAAGTTTTTGTGCTTAAGTACATTTAAAATGACCTTTGGTTAGTATCCATTTTGCTTCGGCAATTACATAGAACTCAACGAGCACCTTCATGGAAAGGCCTACACACATTGGTTGTGAAAGCTACTCAATGTTGGAAAGAGCTACACCATTGTGATGAGTGAAAGTCGTCATGAAGTGAATTTTTGTTTATGTAAAAAAAAATGGAAAAATCAAAAAAGTGTTGAAATGAAATCATAAAAAAATCTTTGACTCACTTTTGTATGTTTATAGCATCTTATTTCACAAGAACAAATGGGAAGAACTAAAGTTACCGGAAGTGGAAATCAATTTAATCCCATTGTGAAAGCCAAGTCAACCTCAAAGAGATCCGAAGCATCAAGGTCAAAGGATTTGGGGATCTTTACAACTAAGAAGATATTTCAAGAGAGAGGCATTGACTTAGGTAAATGTAAAGATTCTTATGTTCTTAAATGCATTAAGGATAGAAATTGGGAATCTTGAGTGAGCATGCTAGGAATAGTGAATGACACTATTGTTAGAGAATTTTATCATGAATATAGAGAGAGTGCCATCTTATTGGATGCTTTGATGGATGTTAGGGGTGTTGTGTTTAGAGTTAACCCGGTAAACATTAACAAGTTTCTTGGGCTATCTAGTGATATTGATTCAAACTTTCTAGAGGTTGATATCATTGAGAATCTTAATATCATAGGTAGAACTCTATGTGACAATGCTTCGTTTGAGTGGAAAGGTAGAGCATATATTAGTCAACATGAGTTAACTAAGGCAAGTGCATTTTGGCATCTTTTCATTTGCACAAATATTATTGGATCTTCGAATTCAACCGAGTTGAATAAAGACAAGATCAAAATAGTATATGCTTTAGTGACTAATCAACCTATAAACCTTGGGGATTTGCTTATGTTTTATTTGGATAATGCGGCTTTCTCAACTAGAGGAGATAAGAAGCTTGCATTACCGGGGCTTATAACTTCTTTGTGTTTAGCTCGTGGTGTTCATAGTAGAGGAGATGATATGTTGGTACAACCCTTGGAAAAGTATAGTGATAAACATGTGTCATACATGTCATATAAGGATAAGGGTAAGACATGTGATACTTTTGGATTTTTTTAGTTCACAAGTTGATTGTCAAGAGACTAGCATAAACATTCTTCTGGATTGGGCTTTTCATTTGAAGAAGAAGGTTGATGAGCTTAGTGCTATAGTTGAAAAACAAGATGCTAGAACAAAAGAGTTGGAGTGTATTGCATCAAGTTCAAGACCACCTCTCAAGCATTATGTTAGGTCAACTACACGCACATCTTTCTTTGGTGGATCTAGTAGCTAATATTTGAGTCTCATGGTATTTTTCTTACCTTTTGGCATCATTTCATGTCAAAAAGAGGGAGAAAGAGTTGTTATGGATTGCTAGTTACTTAGTTTCCTTTTTATGTTGTTTTTGTGAACTTTTGGACTTTCAAGGGCTTGTAATAATTAGCCTTAAGATTTGGTTAAGAATTCTTGTATTTGGCATGTATTGATGGGGAGATACATGTATTTGTGAACTTAATTGTATATTCTTATCCATATTATATGTTGCCATTTGTTGTTTTTCTCTTGTATATGCATTGTGCTTTAAGATGATTTGTAGGTTGCTACAAGTGAAGATCAATATGAAGTTCAAGAGTTGGTGAAGATTAGATATAGGAATCTTACTCATTGTAATGTGAGGGAGTGATTTTGTGACCTATCTTCATTTTTATATTTGTAGTAAATGTATAGGTGTTTTGACATGGAATTTTCCAAAGGGGGAGATTGTTAGGTTTTAGTTTGTGTTGGCATTAATTCCATATCAAAATGATGTTTACCTTGTAATGACTTAGTTGTTTAGGTTCATGATGATTCAAGCTTCAAGGAAGAAGAAACAACAAGTCAAAGCAAGTTCTAAGTCTTCAAAGAGAAAGGATGCAATTTGGTTCTACAAAGGTATACTTAGACCTTATCTTTCTCTTACAAGGCTTAGGCACACACACACATATCATACATTTGTGTCCCCTGCATAGTTGTACACCTTTATAGGCACACACACACATATCATACATTTGTGTCCCTGTATCATTGTGTACCTTTATAGGCACACACATACAATTCATTCATATGTGTCCATGCATCGTTGTGCACCATGTATAACACATTCACACACTTGAAGATGAAAGCTCATGCATTGGTTTGGAAATAACATGTTTTAGAATATGCATGATTGGAAACTATCTCTATTTAGTTTGCATTCTAGTGTGAATTGTATTTGTGTGTGTATATGTTTGTATAACATGGATATTGAACTTGGATTTAGTCTTAAATCATTCTTGATTGAGTTCCGGTCATTTTGGTTACTCATACTATTGATTTCAAGTTCTAAGTCAAAAGATACTACACTTTCAACTCATGTTTTATACATTGTCTTCGTCTCGTATATCGAGTCGAATTATTATTTTCTGGGTTGAGTATCTTATATGTCCATGTCCATGTGAGAGTCTCAGTTTGTAATCCACAAACGAATTCGAATTTCGAGTTTGGAGGCCGTAGAACGGTCGAAGAACGCGAAGGAGGATTGAAGGAGAAAGAAGCAAGCATTGTCTTCTTTCCCGAGATGGCGCGTGGCCATCTCGTTGTAGAAGGCTTGCTGCCCTGAGATGCCCACACACCATCTCGGGAAGCAAGCTTGCTTGGCTTCATTTTTCCCCTCTTGGTCATTTCACATGTCCAAGTCTCCCACTCCTTTTTAAACTCTTTCCCTCTCACATTTCATTCTAAGAAGAAATTCAAATCAAGTGTGCAGAATTTTTCTCTCTAAATTTTCTCACCTTCCAAACACCATAACTTCTTCATTTGAACTCCAATTTGAGTGATTCAAAGTTCAGTGTGTTCATATATTCATCCTCCATCATTTCTCTGCAGGTTTGAGTTTATTTTGCTGTTGTGTTTGGTGTCTAATCATACAAAAATGGGACTGCACCTAGATCAACTAAGGTATTGATTTTCTCTCTAAGATTTCTTTTAAAACTTGGTCAATTGCCTTGGGTTTTCTTCTTCTACATATATTTGTATATTGTGAGTGTTTTGATTTGTGTTTCGATCACTTTCAAAGCTAGGTTGAGTTTCAATTGAAATCATTCATATTGAGTTAGGTTTTGATTTTGCCTATGTTATCACATGTTTGGGATTGTATTGTGCTAGCTTTGATTATAGGACTTTTGATGATCTTCGATTGATTGATTTTTAGAAAAATAGTTCCTCACATGTATTAGGCTCTCTTGGCTGAAATTCTCACATTATACATGTGTTTATGTACTTTTGAGCTATTCATGTGATTTGTTGAATCTATGATTAGTAATATGCTCTAGAACTTATGCTTATATCTATTTGACTTTGTCATATGATTTTAGCATGTTTTAGGTTTTTGTGATTTAAACTTGATCTTGTGATTTGTTGATCATATCTTGTGATACAAATTTAGATATATGCATGAATCTAGTTTGTGATTAATGTTGATCATATCTTACATAATCTAGATTGACTACTCATGCATGATTAACTAGACTATATGTCATTTGTGCATTCATGCTCATGTCTCGTATTTTCCCTAGGATGTTTTGATCATAGCATTTTATGTTGCGTGCTTGTTTGCATTTTGCATTCATGATCACCTAGATGCCTTGTGAGAAGAAAGTCTTAACAATAGGTGTGAGGCCTATGGTGTTGAGCAAGAAGTCTTGGCAAGAGGTGTGAAGCCTCGGATTGTCGAGCAAGGAAGTCTTGGCTAGAGGTGTGAAGCCTTGGATAGTCGAGCAAGAAGTCTTGCCTAGAGTTGGGAGAACTCGGATAGGTGAGCAAGGAATTCTTGACTAGAGTCGGGAAAACTCGGATAGTTGAGCAAGAAGCCTTGCCTTGGGTTGTGAAGATCCGGATAAAGTGAGCAAGGAAGTCTTGATAAGAGGTGTGAAGCCTCGGATTGTTGAGCATAGGGCGGCAACTTCTAGAGTAGGATAGGAGGGTAGAGGGTATTTTCTAGGTGAAGAGGTCACTTGAGAGATTATACTTGTCTTATCTACTAGTGGATTTTGTTTGCCGGTGGCTGCTAGCCCGTGGATGTTTCCTCTTCAGAGGTTTACCACGTTATATATTGTGTCATCTTTTCTCTATCCCTATCTTTCTAATATTTGTATTGTGAATAGAACTCTTTATGTATGTTGACTTCCTCTTTATAATATAGATTGTGTATGTGTTACAATTACTTGTTTGTATCACACTTTACTGGTGTTTATATATTGATTAATTGTCTTTAATTAATATATATATTGTGATACAAGCAATCTAGAGGGACAAACTTTTGTTTGTTTCTAAGGGAATCGAAAATGGTGTCTAACCTATTCACCCCCCCCCCCCCCCCCCCCTCCCCCCCTCTAGGTTAGCCTTGAGCATTTAACCGTGATTGTATTTTCAGTGTGTGTTTAGGGTACCATTGGGAAGATTTCAAGGATTTCAAGTACATCAGAGGGGAATCAAGTTAAACCCAAAAAAATAAAGGCATTAGAGGAGATGAGGTCCCGAGGACGTTGAAAGAAATTCGGAGGTTGACAGGTTGTTTAGCATCTCTGAACCGATTCGTAAGCAAATTTTTAATCCAACTTATAAGGGATCGTAAGAACAAACTCATAGCACTGTCTCAGGCATCTTATATCGATAATATTCTTATGCAATTTTTGATGCAAAACTCCAAGAAAGGTAATTTACCTTCCAGGCATGGAGTTCACTTGTCTAACGGACAGTGTTCTAACACACCTCATGAAGTTGAGGATATGATACGTGTACCCTATGCATCAACAGTAGTTAATCTCATGTATGCTATGTTATGCACGAGACCGAACATCTGCTATACAGTGGGAGTAATCAACATATACCAGTCAAACCCAGGATTGGATCATTGGGTTGCAGTCAAAATTATTCTCAAGTATCTTTGTAGAACAAGAAACTATATACTAGTGTATTCCGGAAAGGATTTGATCCTGTTAGGATGCACAGATTCTGATTTTTAGTCAGACAGAGATTCTAGGAAATCCATGTCTGGATCAGTATTCACCTTGGGTGGTAGAACCATTGTGTGGAGAAGTATCAAGCAATCTTGCATTGCTGACTCTACCATGAAAGCAGAATTTGTACCCGCTTATGAAGTTGTTAAATAGGCTGTTTGTCTCCGTAAGTTCTTGAGTGATCTGGAAGTTGTTCCAAAACTAGATAGGCACACTTTATTGTGATAACAGTGGTACTGTGGTTAATTCCAAAGAACCAAGAAGCCACAAGAGAGAGAAGCATATAGAGATAAAGTGGCATCTCATTAGAGAGATAGTGTTTAGAGGAGATGTGATCGTCACCCAGATAGCCTCACAAGACAATCATGTTGATCCATTTACGAAGACCTTACCGGCTAAAGTGTTATCGGGTCATCTAGATGGTTTAGGGTTATAAGACATGCCTCACATGCTTTAGTGTAAGTGGGAGATTATTGTGGTTTATGCTCTAAAGATGTAATTTGTAAATGGATTTCTGAAATAAATAAAAGAAAGTTCAATTCTATCTTGTTGTGTTGTTTATTTTATAACTTATGCATATATTTAACATCCAAGGTTGCCGGATGTAATCTCGAACTGATATGATATAGTAAGAGACGTGCAATCTAAAGAGTCCAAAGATAACAAATAAAGTTGAGTACTTTATTTATGGTTAATCTATAGCTGTGGTCCACTCCGTAATGTACGGTGATTCTATCCTGAATCATTCATATGAGATATGGGAATGGATGCATCTTGTATGATGTGATCATATAGGACTTGGTGATGATCTATATGAATCTCTCACCAAGATCCATTTACTGATGAGATTCATATATATCAACTAATGATGGCTATATATGGGTGATCTTAATCCTAAGTGTCTTATCGACGCCTTCAGGTTAGATCGTGGTCTTTGATATACCACGGCTGAGGTCGGATGCAGTTCCCGATCAATATGCTTCGTATGTTAGGATAGCGGTTTGGCTTATAGCTGGGAAGATTTGTACATAATAGTGGAATCCACTCCTTCTTGTGAGAAGTAGATGGTAGTTCCCTTAAGGGTTGATTCGGGACTTGGACAATATGAACGCTCTCCTAATCCGTAAGGAAAAGGGATTTATTGTTGATTAAATAATCAACGGTACTTAAAGAATAAATGTAATTAGAGGGGTATAACGGACATTATGACCCAACTCTAATTATGAACTACTGTGAAGGATCACACCATGAAATAATAGCTATATCGATGGACACCGAGTTGTATCGGTCTGTGTAAAAGCGTCTGCAGTTGAGAGAGTGCAGCTTCGGGTTTTTAGTAGAATAACACCGGAGTTAATAGTCAGGGAATATTAACTAAAGTGTTTAATTAACGACTCTGAGAATTATTGGAGCTCAAAATACCGTGGGTCCATTAGGTCCCTTTGCTAGCCCGACAAGGGCCCCAGATAATTAATTGAACAGTCCAATTAACTGTGTTACAAAAGTGACACGTATTTATTCGAGAATTAATTGAATAATGAGATTATGTAATCAATAAATGTTAATAGTTAAACTAATTAAATAATCTATAATTAAACTAATAATTATGAATTATTAATTAACTATTAATTTGAGGGTGTTTGTTGATATTTGAATTTATGTGAAGATAAAATAATAGGATTATTTTATTATTACTAAATGACTAAGATAACAACATACATATCAGTGTTTTGTTTGAATGCAAATTGGGTTTGCATGAAAAACAACACTACATTAATGCACACATAATTGTTTTTTGTTTTTGATTCAACAACACGCATCAGTTACACAAAATTGGTTTAGCATGAGATCCAAAAATTGTTTTATGTGCAAAACAAGACAAAAAAGAGAGAATTAGTTCTCTCAATATGCATGTGATGCATATTACGTCAAACACATGAGCAACTCACAACAAATAGTAGACTTGAGTTGGCTGATTTACAATTGTCATTATAAGCCAATTGCAAGCCACTGTGTGTGAGTCAACGCACATAACTTAATTGCATATGATGCAAGTGTGTGCATGAGATAACACAAAAAAGAGAGAAAATATTTTGTGTGCAAGTGTTGTGCACTTGTGTCAAAGTAAGAGTTTCTTCAAGTCTTTTCTCTACATCCTTCATTGAATTTTCTAAGTAGGTGATGCGTCCACACGCAGTTACCAGTCCCATGAGATAGCGAAGAAGATCGAGTGGTTCAAACAAGGGCACATCGTAAAGTGAAGAAGCCTCCAAACGTTGTTAAGATTGGTTTAGACAAGAGCATATCTCAAAGTGAAGGAGCCTCCAAACGTTGGTAAGATTTTCTTCTTCTGATTATATTGATTACAATTTCCTGTGTATATATATTGTATGTATGAGTTCCCAAAAATAATCACGATCCCAATTCACCGGTTCCAGATTATGATTTGTATAAAAAAATTAAAACCTAATTCTGCTACATTAATAGTGAACGGGGCTCCAATATAAATACCTTTATGGACAATAATGCTTTCTCCTCTTAAAGTCTTCACTTTGCTTGAAGAGTTGTCCAACTTCCTCGAAGCTTGATAAACCGTGAATCCTAGTTAACTAATCAATACAAACAAAATGTCGTTTTGATATAGAATAATGCCAACATAACTCGAAATCCTAACATTTTCCATACATGAAAGTTCCCTAAAAAAGTGTGTGTCTATACCTAGAGGGGGGTGAATAGGTTTTAGTCAAGTCAATTACCAATTTTTCTTGATTAGTCAATATTCAAAATTCACCCAATAAAATAAACATACAACATCAAGTGTAAGGTGCGGAAATATAAATCACACAAGATGTATACATGGAAACCCTCCAAATGGGAAAAACCATGGGTTGTTAAGTGCGCCACACTCGGTCGCAGAAATCCACTATATGAATAAAAGGTTACACCCTCAAGTGATACTCAGACTCTCACTCTCGACAACCTCAGGCTATGGACACCGCCACTCACCACTCTAGTTTCAATCCCTAGTGATATCCCCTGATCCACTACTCTTGGTGTGATCACCTCCTACTCTACCCCTCGGGCCTTTTACAGTGGATACCCGACCAATTGCTTGCCAACCTACCCTTGGTTGCAAGGCTTCTCTTGCTTGTGCAACTTCACACCGAAGCCACAAGACTTGACTCAATAAAGAGTTCAACAACCTATGTGAATATGATGAAATATTCAAACATGCAAATAATGCTAGGTAAAACACTAAATGCTTATCTAGGAACTTAAGAATGTCACTAAGTACAATTCCTAGATATCAATGTCTAAATGAATGTTCATGAAGACTTAACTAGATATAGTTATGCAACATTATATCCTAGTTATCAAACAAAGCCATTTCAACATATGTTGTCATTAAGCATGGCATGGTCATTAAATGCAATCATCAAAATGCAATCAATATGACCTAATTAGCTAGAGGCAACAATGACCTAAATGCTAGCTATCACAAAAGCCATATCAACACAAGTTTTCATTAAGAATGGCAAGGACTATAATGCAATCACAAAATGCAATCAATGAGTCCTAATCAAAAATGTCTAAATGCAATGCATAAAGACTTAGCAAGAAGGGTAAATATTTCCTAAATTCAAGCTATCAACAAACAAACCCAATCATGTTATCAAGTCTCAAAAATATATGCAATAAACTAGAGTCTAGGTATTGAATCATGCAATAAACACCTAATCTAGAGTAAGAAGAACAATAAAAGATATTCAATGAAGTTCTTACTTACCTAGTCATGAAACCAAGTATGATGGAGAATGATGCAAGATAGAGATGGGTTTTGGGTTTGGAGAGTTAATCAAGCTTTAATGAAGCTTTCTCTCTCAAGAAACTCTCTCTCTCAAGAAACTCTCTCTCTCACTCTAGGGTTCGTTTTTGAGAGTCATTAACTTGAAGAAGATGAGTTAAGGATGTATTTATAATGCCCAAGTGAAATGATGTCGTTTTGGATGAAGAAAACCAAGTTTCGTCATGACCGCTGCGCATGCCGCAGCCTAGGCAAGTGTCCAGACCGTGGTCTGCACAGCAAGGTACAGCTGGACATTACCGTTGCCTCGGTCGCTGGCTAGGCATGGCTCCAAAAGCGGTCTAGGCCGCGGTACATGCCAGACAGCACAACAGCTCAAGCTTCGAGCGACCCAAAACATGACCAAACGACATCCAAACCTTTCGTATAATATACCGTTGGAAAGGTATGGAAGTATAATTTCCACTCCAATTTACAAAACATAATTTGGATGTCTGTAGAAGAAGTTATTGTCATTTTAGTGACCAAAGGTCAAAAACGGACAACAACAGAGATACCCTGTTTTTGTGGTCACTTTGGAGATTTCAAAACCAATTCAAACGGTCATGAAATATTACGAATAATATACCGTTGGAAAGGTATGGGTGTCTAGTTTGTACAGAAATTTTCAAAACTTATTTTGAATCATTGTATAAAAAGATATGATCACAAGACCATACAAAGGTCAGTTTTGAAAAACATTTAAATCATTGAAATACACTCTTTTGAAACTAGACACCTTACTCCATATAACCAAATCAAGAGAAGAATGAGACCTTCTCATATGGTCACTCAACGCGCTAAAACAAGCACACCATCGTGCAAGCGCAAACACAATACAATACCACACTTAAATCTACAAATGAAGTGCAAGTGTGATTGTGAAGAGATGCACACATATAAACAATATCAACACAAATGCAAGATCAATAAAGCATGCATGAGGTGTGTGTGTGCACCTAAACTCTTCAAGAGACAAAGTCAAGTGAATATACCTTTTGCTCTTGAAGTCATGGAGATACTTGGAAGCTTGCCAATGAGGACCTAAGCTACCCATTACACAATCATCCCCAATGTGTTGTGGTTTGTCATGAAATAAGCCAATCATAAAATCAAGGTGCTTACAATCTCCCCCTTTGGCTATTTCATGACAAAACAAACACTCTCAAATAAATCCTCACAAAACAAAAAATAATCTAGCTATCGTTCATGAGAGTCCATTCTACGTTACAAAAAGAGATACTTAAGAATCTAAGTCTTCAAGGTCTTCAATCTCTTCGTAGATCATCATAACTACACACAATAGCAAGAAAGCACTTTCCAAGAACAAGTGTATGTGAGGTGAACAAACAAACCCAATCATGTTATCAAGACTCAAAAATATGTGCAGTAAACTAGAGTATAGGTATTTAATCATGCAATAAACACTTAATCTAGAGTAAGAAGAACAATAAAAGATATTCAATGAAGTTCTTACTTACCTAGTCATGAAACCAAGAACACCTATGCTCATATGATGGAGAATGATGCAAGATAGAGATGGGTTTTGGGTTTGGAGAGTTAATCAAGCATTAATGAAGATCTCTCTCTCAAGAAACTCTCTCTCTCACTCTAGGGTTCCTTTTTGAGAGTCATTAACTTGAAGAAGATGAGTTAAGGATGTATTTATAATGCCCAAGTGAAATGACATCGTTTTGGATGAAGAAAACCAAGTTTCGTCACGACCGCTGTGCATGCTGCGGCCTAGGCAAGTGTCCAGACCGCGATCTACACAGCAAGGCACAGCTGGACATTACCGCTGCCTAGGTCGCTGCCTAGGCATGGCTCCAAAAGCGGTCTAGGCCGCGGTACATGCCAGACAGCACAACAGCTCTAGCTTCGAGCGACCCAAAACATGACCAAACGACATCCAAACCTTTCGTATAATATACCATTGGAAAGGTATGGAAGTCTACTTTCTACTACAATTTACAAAACATGATTTGGATGTCTGTAGAAAAAGGTATTGTCATTTTAGTGACCAGAGGTCAAAAATGACAACAACAGAGATGCCCTGTTTTTGTGGTCACTTTGGAGATTTCAAAACCAATTCAAACGGTCATGAAATATTACGAATAATATACCGTTGCAAAGGTATGGGTGTCTAGTTTTTACTGAAATTTCAAAACTCTTTTTGAATGATTGTAGAAAAAGATATGATCACAAGACCATACAAATGTCAGTTTTGAAAAACATTTAAATCATTGAAATACACTCTTTTGAAACTAGACACCTTACTCCATATAACCAAATCAAGAGAAGAATGAGACCTTCTCATATGGTCACTCAACGCGCTAAAACAAGCACACCATCGTGCAAGCGCAAACACAATACAATACCACACTTAAATCTACAAATGAAGTGCAAGTGTGATTGTGAAGAGATGCACACATATAAACAATATCAACACAAATGCAAGATCAATAAAGCATGCATGAGGTGTGTGTGTGCACCTAAACTCTTCAAGAGACAAAGTCAAGTGAATATACCTTTTGCTCTTGAAGTCATGGAGATGCTTGGAAGCTTGCCAATGAGGACCTAAGCTACCCATTACACAATCATCCCTAATGTGGTGTGGTTTGTCATGAAATAAGCCAATCATAAAATCAAGGTCCTTACAATACATTTCATCCATTTTTTACCAGTGAAATCGGTACAGAAGGTACCTCCCGACCGCAATCTACCTAGGTAGCGGTCCTGAGGTTGTTAACTGAGATTCCTCACCCATAGCAAATTTTTGGTTAACACTTTTTGTCACCGTCAGTGAGAAGTTCCCACACCCAATTTAAATCACATGTTTAATTTTTTACAGGTGTAACCCGAAGCATCTGGGCACCAATCCGTAGCCTCCACCCAGAATGCTTAAAGGAAGGGTAAAAGATCGAAGTATCAGAATCATGCTCCTCCACTGACTGGTACCGCTCAAGCTCCGGTCCCTCGGTGATCGGCCAGACCATTCTAGAGCAACAGGTGCAGCCTTCATAGAAAGTGTCCGCCTCTGGTTGGTTGCAAAGGGTATCAACCCCCGGCCTGCAGAACCTAGTACCCGAGAGGATCCCAATAGACTAGAAGCTAGGATGACCACCTTTGACAGGTTAGGACCACCACCACCAATACTGGTCCATGATAGGTTTGGGGCCCTTGCCCTCAGTTCGAGATAGGTTATGGCTCATGCCCCAGGATACGCGTAGGCCAGCCTATTGCTAACCTCAATAGGTGAAATCAGTTGTTGACGTCCTGCCAAGGGGACCTGCCACCTAGCACAACCAGCGGCCACCAGAAGAGAACCTCGATTCGATGTTGGGGGTAGCTGAAAAAGTACCCAGAAAAATTTTCCCCAAGAGGATAACCGGGGTGAGGTCTCTATCTCATTAGAGGGATATGACAATTAAAGTTCTGAGGTCGAGTATAAAAACATAGGGAATAAGCGCCTACGGGATCAGCTAGCTCAAATGCAGAAGGAATCCAGGAGTTGAAGAGGGGTAGACACAGGGAGAACCGGAAGGATCTTTTGGCGAGATGAATGCCTCATTCTCTAGGAGGATCAGGGAAGCAGAACTCCCACCAAAATTCAAAATACAAACTAATTAGTATTCTAGCACTAAAGATTCCTTAAGTCATCAGGAGAGCTTTGTCCAGCAGATGAAGGTCTAGAATGTAATCTGGGTAGCCATGTACAGGATGTTCTTAACCACGTTGACTGGCTATGACAAGACGTGGTTCAGAAAGTTACCCGCAGGTAACGTGGATAACTTTACTAAATTGTCTAGTGATTTTTGTTCACAGTTCTAGGGGATAAAGCCACGATCGAAAGACCTGATCCACTTGCAATACGCGATTCAAAAGTGAGGTGAGACGCCCAGGTCTTACGTGGAGAGGTTCCACAAGGAGGTGATCTAGATGGGGGGGAGGGGTTTGCTAAGAAAGAGACCCTGGCCAACTTTCACAGAAACTTATGGGTAGGTAGATTATTTCGGTCTTTCACCAAGCATCTACCAGAGACTTATAAAGAAACCTACGACAGGGCCCTAAAGCAGGTAGAGATAGATGAGCAGCTCAAAGTCAAGATTGAACATGATGACATGAGGACTACCAAGCACCAAAAAATAGAAGTGCCCAAGCCTGCACCGATACAGAAGGTTCAAAATAGACTTCCCAACCGGTCCCCTACCTTTCCAACCTTAGTGGGAGCGGTATCCACCAAGGTGAACTCCAC
This sequence comes from Dipteronia dyeriana, assembly GCA_032871835.1. Classification (NCBI taxonomy): domain Eukaryota; kingdom Viridiplantae; phylum Streptophyta; class Magnoliopsida; order Sapindales; family Sapindaceae; genus Dipteronia; species Dipteronia dyeriana. The sequence goes on along the minus strand of CM065295.1, from coordinate 35,754,398 downwards.
CTCGAGCTTTGCCTTCATCTAGAGTGGTAGCCCCCTATAGCCTAGGACGAGATGGGGTACAACCATTACACATCGATGAATACGACCCACGAGAAGATCTACCACGCCATTCGTGACAAGGGACTACTCAGGAAAACTTGTCCATGAAAGCACCAGTTAACACGAGGAATCGCTACAAATACTACGACTTCCACAAGGATGTCAACACCTCAAAATGCTATAGCCTAGGAAACTAAATTGAGGTTCTGGTAAGAGGCGGCTACCTGGTAGAGTTTCTACAGCAGGTACGGGACAGTATTCACACAGAAAAAGAAGTTCATGCCAAAATTTGGGAAGATAAGGAGAAAAAAGGGAAAAGAGAAAGACTTGATGCAACAAATCCAGATCATACACACCATCAGTATGGGACCTACCCTGGCTGAGACCTCCAACAATTCTAGGAAGAACCATGCTAGAAAGGTACCCAGAATTGAAGAAGGGTGAGATATCTTCAAGGTCGATCGGACCTCGGTAGGGACCTCTCAATCAATCCAGCTTATCTTTACTGAGGAGGACGTATACAATACCGTGCAACCACACGATAATCCCATGGTGGTCACGGTGCAGATTGCTAACTGCCTAGTCCACCACGTGCTGATTGATACAGGTAGCATCGTGGACATCCTCTTCAAGGATGCTCTGGAAAAATTTAATTTGAAGCAGTGGTGTTGTAACAGTTGCACCACCCCATTTTATGGATTTACAAGAGACTCGATTGTACCAGTTGGATCCAAGATTTTACAGGTGATTATTGGGATTGCACCCCCCCCCCCCCCCCCAACAGAACCTGATGACTGATTTCATTGTTGTGGACACCCCGTCAACATACAACGCTATCCTTGAAAGGCGTTTCCTGTCATCCCTCAAAGGGGTGTTATCCATCTACCATAACGTCATGAAGTTTTCTGGCAGGAAACGATATAGACAAGGTACACAGTGACCAGCAGGTAACCTGTAAGTGTTACGCCGTATCAACTAACTCAGTGGACTTAGCTAAACAATTTTCATAGGAAGCAGTTATATCGGAACAAGTATCATCGGATGAGGATCTCAATACCCCGGGTACCATGGGAGAGGTTGGAGTAGCAATGGAGAAGCCCCAAGTTAGAGATCTTAACTGAAGAAGTGCTAGAGGGCTGGCCAGTGGCCACCTAGTTGATACATTAAAGGAAGTAATAGTCATAGAGGATGATCCCACCCAGGTAGTCAAAATTGGAGTTACACTAGAAGTAAGAGCGAATGAAGGATTCATCAAGCTACTTTGAGAAGTCATGACGAGATGCTAGGAATCCCGATTTCCTTAACGGCTCACAGGCTAGTAGTTGACCTCGCCTTCAAGCAAGTCAAATAGAAAAGGCGTCATTTCAATCGTGATAGAAATGTTGAGTTCCAAGAAGAGGTCGACAAACTACTAAAAGCCGGATTCATCCGGGAATCCCGATACCCAAAGTGGATCACTAAAGCCAATGGAAAGTGGCGTATGTGTGTCGACAACACTGACCTTAACCGTTCCTAGCTGTCGAAGTGCAACCAACTGGTAGACTCCATAGCAATGAACAAACTCTTAAGTGTCATGGATGCATTCTCGGCGTATAATCAGATCATGATGCACCATCATACCAAGACGGGACCAGCTTCACTAATGGGTAGGGCTTTTACTGCTACAAAGTCATGCCATTTGGTCTATAGAATGCAGAAGCCACTTACCAGCGTTTGGTCAACCGGGTATTCAAGCAAGAGATAAGAATAACGATGGAGGTTTATATAGATGACATGATCAACAAGTCATCAGTGGCTAACCAGCACTAGGACCACCTCCGCTGAACTTTCTAAATCATTAGGGAAAATCAGATGAGGTTGAACCTGCCAAGTGCGCCTTTGGGGTAACTGTAAGGAAATTCCCTAGATTCATGGTCCATTAGAGGGACATTGAAGCAAACCCATAGAAGATCAGAGTCATTATGGACCTAGAATACCCCAGCTCTTTTAAACAAGTGCAGATATTGACATGTCGAGTAGAAGCACTCAACTGTTCCACATCACGATCGACCAACAAGTACCTCCCCTTTTTTAAGGTAATTATACAGGGAAAAACATGAAATGGGACCAAGCTCCACCGCTGCTTGTTAAGCCAGTAACCAGAGAGGAGTTGCAGATCTACCTAACTGTATCTGAGACAACAGTGATTGGGGAGATGGGGCTCAATGGCATATCCACTACGTGAGCCATGCCTTAACAAAGCTAGAGAAGAATTACACTCTCTAGAGAAGCTTGTTTTCACCTTGGTGACCGGGTAAGGAAGCTTCGTCCTTATTTTCAGGCTCATACGATTACGGTAATGACTGATCAACCTCTCCGCCAGTTCTTACAAAGGTTTGACATATTCATAGGTTAGTACTCTGGGCTTTTAAACTCACTCAGGTCAACATCAAGTACAAGGCTAGGACTACCATCAAGGCCCAAGCATTAGCAGATTTTATGGCCAAATTCTCAGCTCTTCATAATCCTGATACCTCCGTAAACCCAAATTCAATCCCCCAATAGGATCAAGAGCTCGATGATTGGCCAGCTAACCGAGAGGTCTGGTTCCTCTATACTGATGGAGCATCTAGTCAAGCAAGCAGTAAAGCGGGCATTGTCCTAATTGATAAAAAAAAATAGATTTATGTCACTGCTTCAGGTTTGAGTTCCAGGCCACCAATAATGAAACTGAATACAAAGCCCACATAGTTGGGATGAGAGTAGTTGTTGAATTAACGGCTTACTACCTCCATGTGAAGAGTGATTACTAGGTCATCGTCAACCAGGTCATCGAGCTATACTAGGCAAAGGGTGACAATACGATAACTTACCTCAGATTGGTCCAATAACTCAGGGCCCGGTTTAAGGGGTTCAAGATAGACCAGATTTCTCACCAAGAGAATCATCGAGTAGATATCCTAGACAAGATAGCTGCTAATGGGGGACAGACAAAGGTGTACCTATCCATGTAATTTCCCAATCCAGCATAGCAGTAAGCAAAGAAGTTAGCCCGATTGATCATCACTCATACTCGATGGACCCGATAGTTGCTTACCTCTAAGAAAAAAACCTCCTAAAAAACCCAGATCCATTTCGAAAGCTCAAAAGGACCTCATTATGTTACTGCTTGGTTGATGGGCACCTCTATTGCAGAGGAAGGTCTCTTCTCCTACTCTGATCCTTACATCCAGATGATGCTAGCTAGGCACTAAAGGAGGTTCATTCGGGGGAATATGGGAACCATATCTAAGGAGAAGCATTGGCATATCAGGTGCTTCGCATAGGTTATTACTAGCCAACCGTGCACTATAATGTGAGGCTATTTGTACAATCATGTGGACATTGCCAGAGGACATCTAATTTGAACCATCTACCTCTGGAGCGTCTCTCCTCAATCAGTTCACTTTATCCCTTTGTTATCTAGGGAGTTGACTTGATTGGACCGCTCTCTACTTCTCCTAGTCAAGCCAAACATGTCATAGTCGCGATCAACTACTTTACCCGATGGGTGGAAGCGGTACTGCTCTCCAAGTTAACCAAGGAAAACACCAACAACTTCATTAAGAAAAATGCAATCTGCATGTTTGGTACCCTGATGATCATTATTACTGACCTTGGCAAACAGTTTGACAATGCACGGTTCAGGGATTTTTGTGAAGGCCTAGGTATTGACCTCCACTTCACATTAGTAGCTCATCCCCAAATCAGTGGCCTGGTAGAGGCTACAGATAAAATAATCCAGAAGCACCCAAAGAAGAAACTACAACAGAAGAAGGATAAATGGGCCGATGAGCTCCCGGATGTACTCTGGGCATACTTCACAACCAAGAGAACCACAATCAAAGAGACACCTTACTCTTTATCTTTTGGGGTAGAGGCGGTCCTACCAACCAAGCACAAGCTAAACTCATTCAGGGTTCAATATTTTGAGCCAGAAAGCAACGAGGTCAAGCTAAAGGCCAAGATAGACCTACTAGAGGAAAACAAGAAAGGGTGGCAAGAAAGGTTGCAATCTACCAAATTCGGATCGCAAGGTAGTTTAACAAAAGAGTTAAAGCCCGCAGTTTTATGGAAGGGGACCTAGTGCTCTAGAAGGTAACCTAGAACACCAGGATCCAGTCGGGCGGGGTATTGGCCCTAAATTAGGAAGGCCCTTACCTGGTGAAGGTAGCCGTTCAAAGTGGGGCCTACAAGTTAGAGGACATGGATGGACCTCCTATCGACCATACTTGGAATGCATACCACCTCAAGAGGTTCTACCCGTAAAAGGATGAAGGCTCCTAGACAACCTAGGATATTTACTTGTATAGGTACCCCGCAAGTATTGTACTCCTAATTTGATACTCAATAAAGTCTCCATTTGTTTCCCATCTCCATTTATTTATGTTTTTGACAACGATAATTCACCATGATCGCTATGAACTGGGAAATCCATATGGCTACCTCGATGCCTCGGTCGGGTACCACCCCCTACCAAGAAGGGTTTGAGCGTAAGTGCATAGTTGCTAGCTAGATCTCGAGACCAGGATAGCTAGATAGCACTCCTGATACCCTTGGTCTAGCGACCCCCCTAATGGACACGTCATTGCGGCGTCGTCAAATATAAACATTTAAGTTCGGCCTCGTAAGGGCGCAAGTCATAGAGACTAGCACAGCAGCAAGCAAGGGATCATTCCACAAGGAGGTAGGATTCATCGACCGTCTCTTAATTCTAGCTATTATTACAACACACCGACCAGACTTGTGTGTTGCATAATCGTAAAAATTCAACGGTGATCCAACGCCCATAAATGTCACGCCTCCTTTGGGAGTTCACAATATTTTCTAGTTGGACTAAGTCCCACCTAATTGTTAACATAACAACCAACGTTTTATTTTTTAGCCTTTTGATTTTATTAACAAGAACTCTTGGGAGGACATTAATAAACTCACATTGAGTGTGTTACCAAGTTATTGACCTTCAATATAATCCCTCACGAATATCCCTTCTTTGAAAGTAGATATTGTTTGGGCTAATTGTCTAGTCTATCCTTGTAAGGAAGTATCTTGCTAAATTCCATTCATGAATACCTCTTGGGAGGTTATTCACGAAACATAAAGCTCAACTGAACTTGGAGACCGCAGGTGTTCAAAAACACCTTCTCCCACTCAATTGCTTAAGGCGTGTGATCGAATTCCAAAGAATGATTTACCAAGTTATCTAGATGCCAATTTAGATACTTAAACCATTCAATGCATGTTCATACCAAAAGAGATATATGAGTGGCACTCCTATTCTATATAACATGTTATCAAACAATGACAAACATTGCAATATTTACAAAAATATAAATAGCTACAATTTTGGTCCATCCGAGAAAAACAAGTAAATTACATTTATCTTGGAATACAGGAACTCTTTCTTGGCGAACAAGTTATCAAGTGAGACCTTCGGCTTTCGGACACCCTCGGCTACCTCCCATGGGCGTGCGCACCCCTCGCCCTTACCCATGGGCGTGCGCATGCCACAAACCCATAAAGGGCTGCCATGCACAGCCCATGGCTACCAAAGGGGCTGCCGTGCGCAGCCCATGCCACAACAAACGTGGATGCGCGCTCTTCGCACGCACGTTCGTTGTTACAGCTTGCACGGTCCCAAACTTGTTCCAGTTACTCCTAATTCTTCAAACCTTCGAGTCTTCGAAACTTGAATGTATTACAGAAGAATTTACATAACAAAATACTGCAGTTTTTTTTATTATTACAACAACAACAAAAAAAAAAACTTAGCAACTACCAAGAAGGAAATTATGGCGATAATAGACCGCCCTTCTTGTTACAATCCCAACACAAAATTACATTGAAATTCTAGAACCAAAATTGAGCAATAACAAACCACATATAAAACATATATATATATATCCATACATTCCAATGTAAATATATATGCAAATACCTAGAGTGCCATCTCTTTCTAAAACATGCATACATACAATAAAAAGAAAAAGATTCACGAACACATACATGAATTAATCAAGGGTACAACCAGGGCTCTGATACCAATTGTAGGGAAAAACGGGTTCAAAACGCAACGGAAGCGTGATAAAAACAAAATTACAGTTTGCGTATAAATAAAAAAAATTCCCTTTTATGCAACAAGAACCTTAACCCTAGATTAATTGATGAATATAAAAGTATCGTACCTTTTTCGCGTGACGATTGAACAAGCGCCGAATTAATTCCGCAAGATCTTTCAATCCAATCACGAACCTGAATCACCTAGGAGTGTGGGCTCTCTTTCTTAAAATTGTATTCTTGAGGATGGAGACAAAGCAAATATCTTTTTTTTGTTAGTTACAAATATCCTCTAAGAGAAAAATCCAAGAACGTCTGGTCACTTGTGAATTATCAATCAATTTGATTGTAACTCGCATGAACCTTGATTCAATGTTGTACACAAAACCCTTTTGATGTAAAGGATATTAGTATACTATCGAATACAAAAACGTTCCCCTTTTTTCTCTACTTGGCCGAATTCACACACTATTGCTTAGAGATTATTGAATTTTGTCAAGAGTAAAATCAGATTTTTCTCCCTCAAAATTCCTATGATGGCCGAAACTTTCTCTTAGAAAAAATAAGTTTGGCCGAAATCACCTTTCTTTTCCTTAGGGCTGGCCGAATTCATCATGCTCATATATATAGGATCATAAATCCTTTCCTAAGAAGTATTCACTTGGTTGGCAAGAATCCTTTCCTTAGGTGGATTTATTTGGTAGTTAGAATCCTTATCTAAAAGGAAATCTATCCTATCCCATATTGAACATGCGATGACCGAATTTCCCCTCTTTGATGTAGATTAGGAGAGTTTATCTTTTCCTAAGAAGGATTACTTGATTGACAAGAATCCTATCCTTAGGTAGATTAACTTGGTGGTTATGAATCATTTTCAAATAATAATTCTACCACTAAGTAGTTTTACTTAGTGACCAATAATCCTTTTCCAAAAAGAATTCTTTCCTACACCAAGACTCCTAATCCAACTCAATAGTGTGTTTGTAACCATATTAAAGACTTCCTAATTTGATTAGATAAATAATTTATTTTATTTATCTACTTATCAAATATAGTCTTTAACATTAACTATACTACCAACAATAGTATAGTTTTAGGAGACCATCTCCTATTAGGAAAAAGATTTTGACTTTCAATTAAATAATTAATTAATTCAACAAATTAATTAATTTCCAATTAATTAAATAATAATAAAATAAAAATAATATATATAAGCTATTAACCAGAGCCTATACCGCCCATACATAGTATAAAGGTCATATATTATTTTTCTTATTTTAGTAAATCCATTGGACCTTAATAAAAAGTCCACATGTGAACTAGACCTATTCTTACAAAAAAGAAACAAGTTCACATGCCTTATTACAATTCTAGATGGACCCCTAAATTGGTCCGGTAGAATATATCAAGTGATCCATGCAAGTTCGTGTGGATTAGAAATCTTGGCGGGCTATCTAAATTTAAGCTCTAATAGACACAACCCAATCACAATAAACAAATGATTTACTTAGGTTCGATCTATTTAATTTTAGTTCATTCTACTAAAGAACTAAAATTGAACTCTTAAATAAAGATAGAATAAGTTGATATTACTCATTCTTACACTAGACAACCTTATTGGAGAAAGTGTATCCTCGTGAAGAATACCAGTAAACGCCAAGAGCTCATAGACCGCCTATAGCTCTCCAAGTTACCATATTTACTCATATGACCACATTTTGAACTTGGATATTTTGACTTGTCCAGAAGCCATGTTTCAATAGACACCATTGAAAACTTAACTTTAATATTTAATATCCACCAGCCTTAACCTTACCCGACTCCTCACTTGAATCCCTTTCAACTATCTCCAACGGGGCTTCTGGGTTGTTCGAGAAGCCAACCCCAATGGCAACATTCTGGCTTGAACGACGGTGCTGATGCAGCTGGGAAACATTGATCTCTCCTACGACTAATTATGCCTAATGTCCATACTGACATGACATCCCCTGACCTCACACGTATAGAGAAAGCTCCCTTCTCAAGTTGTGTCCAAGAATCAATCCACTTCAAAAAAGAACAAACGTGATTAGTGGCCCTTGAATCAACTATCCAGGGTAAAGAATCATCTTCCACTAAACACGACTAAAGAACAAGTAAATCATATTTACCTTTATTCGACTTCTTTTTGCTTTGAACTTTCTTGGGCTTGGGTTTACCCTTTGCCTTTCCAGCAGACCTTTTCCTCTTCTTATTATTGAAGGAAGATGGTTCAGCAACGTGAGCTCAAAGGTAGTGAGCTCATTGAGCAACTGTGTGAGACTAAACTTAAGTTTGTTTATCCCATAGTTACTCTTAAACTGATCGAAACACTTTGGAAGAGTCATTAGTATGATGCTTACCTGACTAGGTTCATCAATAGCCCAGGTATTGATTTCTATCGTGTTGAAGTAGGACATCATGCTCAGGACATGTTCTTGAGCTGATGAACCCTTCTTCATACGGGCGAGCATAGTGGAACGAATAGCTTTGTGCCATTTTTGCTTAGAGGGTTATTCGAACATAGCCTACAATGACTCCTTTATTTCAAATGTGGATGTCATTGCTTCGTGCTTTGTGACAAGCACATCTATTTTAGAAGCTAATAGATATGTTCGGGTCTTCTCATCAGATGAGACCCATCGCTCGTATGCCTAACAAACTCTTTACGAGGCATTGGCAGCAGGCGCTGGAGGACATTCTTCCGTAAGCACAAACTTGAGGTCTTTTGTGACCAATATTGCATTAATATTAAGTTTCCACTTAGTGTAGTTATCACTAGTTAATTTATCGTTTGCGAGAATTTATAGTAACGCAGAAGATATAATTGTTGAAATAAATAAAACATTCATTTAGTCATTTATTAAAACAAGTGTGAGTGCTTTGACATAAATTTAAACATGATGCATGAACATGTTTAATGAACTAGAACTACCCTAAAAACAAGTTACTATGCCACGATAATCCAACATACCACAAAGAAGTGTCGTCTTAGGGTCGGTTAAGTGTTTGCATGTTGGACCGAGACATTCTCAATCAAATGATATTCTAGAATAACTCTTATTCCAATTCATTTAACCAACGCTTATTCATCCAGGTTTTTAATTAACAAAACTTAATCAAAACCTTCGTGAGTGTAACCCACCATTTATGATCTCACAAGCTTAACTCGAGAATTGCCGTTTTAGGGCCGGTCAATCCTAAAATGCCCTCTGAAATCCTATCCGTTACGAAGTCAACCTTGGTATTGATATTTGCGGAAACCCTTCATAGGGAGGACGAAAGCAAAGCCATCATGAGGCCCCACTCGGATCTCATGGTGTTGAACTAATGATGGAGATTGCGGGATATATATGTCAAATATCCCTCTCCCACTCACTACTTTAAAATTAGGGTTTTCTATTATCCATTAATGCACCTTGACTTTACAGGATCAAACGGTTAACTTTAATCAAGTTATCAAGCGCATTAACTAATTCATTATTAGAATAAAATTATAATTAACTAATAAATTATTAATGATTTTTAACTGTTAAAAATCTAATCTACTGGTGAATAATCTAAGTTTTAGTAAACTATTTACTAAGGTCAGATTATTATGTTAGTGTTTACATTGTTGTAACTATTGAAACTCTAACACTTTATTAAGTTCGTTTATTATTAGGTTATTAATCATATTAATCATAATTACAATAAATAACCCTATTAATCTAACTTATTAAACTCTTTAATAACTAGATAAATATTAATGAGAATTACCAAGTTTTTTAACATTAAAAAACTAATCTCATTTTCATAGCCAATAATGTATTTACTGATTTTAATCATATTAAAAAAATACATAAAATATTAGACTATGATACATGTATGACATATCAAATATGTTAGTGGAGGCACATCTTATCTAAATGACATACATATGCATGACAATATTTTTATCATCACATAAAATCATACATGAATTGACCGAGTATTATGGATTATTTAAACCAAAAAAAATAGGAACCCAAAATTATAAAAATACCTCCAAGGCATTCATTTGTCTTCTTCTAACTTCAGAAATCTTCCAGTCTCTTCAGGTCACTCCGATTCATCTCACTTATCCTTCTTCGCAATTTTTACAAGTCTTCAATATAGGTTACAATTTTTATTTTTATTTAAAATACAATAACGCTAAAAATAATAATAATATATATATATATATATATACAACCCATAAACCCTAAATCCACAGTACCTTATAATTAACGATCAATCATGTATTTGTAAATTTAAAAAAATTATATACATACAAAAATATCATACAGTCAATTTAAATAGTGCATACACAATCATACATATAGGTGCATCGAAATCAATTTCCCGTTCTGAATTTTTTTTGGCTCTGATACCAATTGTTGGAACCCGGCCTACTGGTAACGCAGTGGAAATAGGTTTTAAATTTTTTTATAAATATCGTAAACGATCAGGGACCAATGAACTTGGGATCGTAATTTTTTCGAAACTTATACATATAAAATTATTACAATAATATTGTATATGTATGCACAGGAAATTGAAATCGATATAATCAGAAGAAGATGTTAGAACCTTACCAACGTTTGGAGGCTCCTTCACTTCTTGCAATGCTCTTGGTCTGTACCACTGATCTTCCTAGCTATTGTCAGAACTGGTAACTACATGTGGACGTGTCACGTACTCAGAAACTTAGGAGAATTTCGAGAAAAGAAGAAGAAATTATTTCTTCCAAGAGCAAAGAACTTAGAGAAATTCTAGTTGTTAAAAATGTCTTCTTCTTTTTTCTTTAACGCGCACAAACACACACTTTCAAAAAATAAGTTTAGTTTTTCTTTTCTCCTTTATGCACATCACATTTTCACAAAACCTAATGTGTGTGGCTTTTGGGTTCAATGCATATATTTCAAATGTGTGTAATTTAATCACATCAATTGCATCAAATGCAAATTAAAGTGAACTGATCAGATTTTCTTTTTCTTTTTTCTTTTTTGTGTTAATACACACACTTTTGTTGTTTAAAAATAAAAAACTTGATCAGTTTCTTGTATGCACTAATGTGTTTTTTAAATTTGATATCAGTTATACATTCAATTTTCAAAGAATTAAATATATATCAAATATATATTTTTATCAAATAAAAATTAAATGATATCTTTTCTTTGACTTTAAAAACTTTAAAAAATATCTCATATCTTTAAAAGATAATTAAAAATTTATTTTGAATTTAAACATTTTAAATTCAATTACAAATATTAAATTTAATAAAATAAAATAATCATATTATCTTATTCTATTCAAAATCAAATATCAACTAACACCCTCCATTTAGTGATTAATAACATAATTAAATAATCTTATTATTTAATTTATTTAATCACCATTATTGATTAGTTAAATAATCTCATTATTCAGTTAATTCCTGAATAAATACATATCACTTTCGTAACACTATTAATTAAAAAATCCAATTAATTAATCGTGTCCCTTGTTACCTAAATCGATCGGGCTAGCAAGGGGACCGAATGGACCCACAGTATTTTGAGCTCCAATAATCCTAGGAATCATTAATTAAACTCTTTAATTAATATTCCTTAATTATTAACTCAAATGTTATTCCACTAAAAACCTGAAGCTGGACTCTTTCAACTACAGACGTTTTTACATAGACCGATACAACTTGGTGTCCATCGATTTAGCTATTACACTTTGTGTGATCATGTACATTAGTTCATAATTAGAGTTGGGTCATAATGTCCGTTATACCCCTCTAATTACATATATCCTTTAAGTACCATTGATTCTCAAATGGACAATAAATCCTATTTCCTTACAAAATTAAGAGAGCAATCATATTGTCCAAGTCCCGAATCAACCCTTAAGGGAACTATCATCTACTTCTCACAAGAAGGAGTGGATTCCACTAATGTATACAAACCTTCCAAGCCATATACCAAACCACAATCCCAACATACGAAGCAAACTGATCAACATTCGACCTCACCCATGGTATGTCAAAGACCACGATCTAACCTGAATGAGTCGATAAAACACTCTGGATTAAGATCACCCACATATAGTCATCATTAGTTCATATATATGAATCTCATCGGTAAACGGATCTTGATGACAGATTCATATAGATTATGGATCAATCCTATATGATCACATCATACAAGGTGCCTTCATTCCTATATCTCATATGAATGATTTAGGATAGAATCACCGTACATTACGGAATGGACCATAGCTATAGATTAACCATAAATAAAGTACCCAACTTTATTTGATATCTATGGACTCTTTAGATTGAACGTCTCTTACTGTATCCATCTGTATATGACACTCATATGCACAGATCGAGATTACATCCGGCAATCTAGGATGTTAATATGCACAAGTTATAAAATATACAACACAACAAGAATGAATTGAACTTTTCTTTTATTTATTTCGTAAGTCCACTTACTAATTACATCTTTAGGGTATAAACCTCATCACTAGTCTTCAGGTTCATGATCTTTCTAGGGGACCAGGTCCATGCTTGGAGTGGTACCGGGATCAGGAATCATAGAGAACTCAGCAAAGAGCCTTATCCTTGATGTCATACTGGGTGAATTCGAGGGTGTATAAGATCAGTAATCCTGATTCATCTGGTATCTATAGATATTATCGGATTGAGTGGGCCTGGAAGTAGAGACGAAGCTTCCTAGTTGAGGTTACCAAGGCAAATGGGAGCTTTTCCAAGAGAGTGTAGTTTCTCTTTGGCTTGGTCAAGTTGTGGCTCACGTAGTAGATAGGTCGTTGGACCCCATCCCCAGATTCCTTAACTAGGGCCCACTAACTGTTGTTTCAGACATGGCCAAGTATTTCGACAGCTCTTTTCCGGGTACCGGTTTGACTAGTAGTGGTGGGCTAGCTAGGTAATCCTTCAAAGACTGGAAAGCTAGTTTACTGTCTTGGTCTCACTTCATGTTTCTTCCCTACTTGATAGCTTTGAAGAAGGGGAGACACTTATCGGTGGACAGCGATATGAAACGGTTGAAAGCTGTTATCCGACCGGTCAAAACGTGTACCTACTTGAGGAAGCTAGAACACTCGAGATCTAGGATGGTTTGAATTTTTTTTAGGTTGGCTTCTATTTCCTTTTCATGGACCACGAAACCAAGAAACTTCCATGTTGCTACCTCAAATGCGCACTCGGCAGTGTTCAACCACATCTGGTTCTCTCTTACTATCTGGAAGGTCCTTCAGAGTTGGTTCTAGTGTTGCTCAGCCACCTAGGACTTGGTGATCATGTAGTCGATGTGTACCTCCTTGGTTTTCTCTATATGGTTTTTAAAAGTCGATTGACAAAACGCTGGTAGGTAGCACTACATTCTTAAGACCAAGGGGCATTACCTTGTAGCAGTAGAGGTCCTGCCCGGTAATGAAACTGGTCTTGTCATGGTCAACGGGGTGCATCATGATCTGGTTGTACCCAGAGAATGCATCCATAAAGTTGACGAGCTTGTTCCCCGCGGTTAAGTCTACTAACTGGTCAATCTGTAGTAACGGGAAACTATCATTTGGGCAGACACGGTTGAGATCTATATAGTCAATGCACATGCGCCAGTTCTCATTAGCTTTGATGACCATTACCATGTTGGTGATCCATTCAGGGTAACGGGATTCCTTGATGAATCCAGCATTCAATAGCTTGTCGACCTCCTCTTGTACCGTAACGTTCTTTCCATGGTTAAAATGTCAACATTTCTTTTTGACCGATTTAAAAGTGGGGTAAACTGCTAGTCTATAAGCTGCCAAGAAGATGGGGATTCCCAGCATCTCATCATGACTCCAGGTAAAGATACGGTTGTACTCCTAAAGGAGTTTAACCAACCTCTCATTCACTTCTACTTCCAGTGTTGCTCCTACCTTGACCATTTTGGAGGGGTCAGCTTCCCTGATCGGTATCACTTCTAACTCATCATATGGGTGGCCACTAGTCTACCCCTTGTTTTCCTCCTCTACTTTCTCTACAACCAGAATCTCTACCTCAAGCTCCTCATCAACTACTCCCGTTTCCTCACGTCATCTTGAATCTTGAGATCCCTTCCTGAGAGTTCATGTCCTGGCACAATAATTACCTGTGTACATTACTTGGCTAGTGTTGTTGGGTTGGTAGACACTGCATAGCATTTTCCTGCAGCATGTTGATCTCCTCGTACCTCACCCACTTTGTCAACTACTGAAAACTTTAGGACATTATGGTATACTGACAGGACCCCTATAAAGCTGACAGAAAGACCTCTCATGGATGTCGTTATAGGTAGAAGGGGTATCTACCACCATAAAATCAATCATGAGGTTCTACTGGAGTGGAGCGTCTCCCACTATTACTGGTAGGATTTTTGACCCGAATGTCCTCAGTGAACTCATATAGCGATGTGGTGCAGCTGTTGTAGAAGCACTACTTTAAATTGAACTTCTCCAAGGTGTCCTTGAAGAGGATATCCATGTTGCTAACAATATCTATCAGGACACGGTGGACCAAGCAGTTAGCAATCTACACAGTAATAACCTTGGGGTCATTGTGAAGTTGCACTATGTTGTATACATCTTCCTTGGTGAAAAAAATATAGGTTTATTGAGAGGACCCTGTTGACCCCTGGATGACATTGAGAATGTCTCATCTTTCCTCTATCTGGGGTACTTTTATGGCATGATTCTTCCTAGTGTTGTTGGAAGTTCCTGCCAGGGTAGGACCCTTGTTGAAGGTATGGATGACATGGATCTGTTGCATCAGACCCTTGCCCTTTGTATTGTGTATATAACTCTCTATGTATGTTGAATTTTCTCTATCCCTATCTCTCTAATATTTGTATTGTGGATAGAACTCTCTATGTATGTTGACTTCCTTTCTATAAAATTGATTGTGTGTGTGTTACAATTACTTGTTTGTATCACACTTTACTTGAGTTTATATATTGATTAATTATCTTTAATAAATATATATATTGTGATACAAGCAATCTAGAGGGACAAACTTTTGTTTGTTTCTAAGTGAGTCGAAAAAGGTGTCTAACCTATTCACCCCCCCCCCCCCTCTAGGTTAGCCTTGAGCATTTAACTGTGATTGTATTTTTAACTACTACCACGGAGGCGGCAGTCGGGGTGGTACCTTTGATACCTAGTTTATTCATATGATGATAGATGTGAAGATGAATGTTAAGATAAGTGCAAATCGGACATGTAATGGAAATTTAAGTTGCTTTATTGATGAATCATATGGTGTATACAAAAAACATTCAAATACTCTTAAGCTATCTAGGGTACAATGGGATGGTAACTTAGCGCCTTTCGAGATGTAGATAGCTATGGTGACAGTGTTCTGATCACAAAATTTAGGCCAAGTCCAACGCTCTCTTCTTTTCTCTTTCTTTTTTTCTCCCCTTCCTTATGCATAATCGGGCCTATTTATACATTGTCCAATTAGGTTAAACTCATGGTTCTCCCACCATTATTCTCCCAATCCAATCCCCCTTTATCGGGTGGGATCCTTTTTTTAATGTCGTTGACTTTGATTAATAACGGATTCGAGAGTATCTTGGGTAGAGACAAGTTTGTTTCTTCTTTGGACTCAATCACTTGCCTTGTACATGCATGGTGATTTAGTGTTTGTTGGAGTGTAGATATGATCTTGTGTGCCTTCATGGTGTGATGCCTCATGGAGGTTCTTAAGTATAGTGTTTGCTTCCTCAAAGAGCGAGGTGTACTTATGTTTTGGTCTTGGTACCAAAAGCTTGGTCTAACTTTTCTAGGTCCCTTTTGGAGCTCGGAATGATCATGTTTGAGCCTGTTAGTGATGAAAGGGCTTCTGCAGGCTTCTTTCCACCTATTAAGATAATTTTGCTTCTTCCCTTGGCGAGATGTGGTGATACTATAGTATGAGTATGATGCCTCGTAGATCTTTTCATGTGTCTAGCGAGAATGACGGGCTTCTGGAGAGGTTACGAGATAATTTGGACCTCAAGGAGCCTGGGACATCCTGTACTGGCCTTGCCCTGGGTTCTTATTTCGCTGTATGGAGTCCAATCTGATTGTGTTGAGCTTCACTTAGGGTGCTCTCATGGTGCGACGACCTTTCCTTGCTTCTTATGGGATCGCCCAATAGCTCGTCCCCGGGGCCAAGGTAGGTAATCTCAATTTCGGACCCAGGCTAGGGGAGTGAAAAATTTCCCTTTGGTCCCTAGCCAATTTTAGCTATTAACACAAGTTCTTGTAATTTAGACTAATTGATTGGTCGTGTTACCAAAATTGATTGGTGTTGAAGGAGGGTATCAATTTACGCTAGAATTGCTCCCGTTGATTACGTCATGTTTTCATTTGAATTTAAATACGAATCAAAGGCGAATAGGTTGACCTATTTGATCTCCTTATGGATTTTTAATGGTGAAGGGGTCAACCCTTGAATCCTACGTTACTTGAAGGGGATTTATGATTCTATAACTTGGTGGAGTGTTACCCTGATGTACCGGTCTGCTGACGTGGCACTTGTTCTATTACATCTTTCTCGCTATAGTGGTAGGGTACATACCCCGAATGATTTGTGAACTGGTGTCGAGGTATTCGGATACCGATCAGGTACCCTGGTATCCAGGTACCAGGTACCAGGTAAGAGGTAACACGATGCTAGCTCGGCTTGATGTCTGACAATTTTGGAGTGGTGACGCTGACAAGATAGTGGTACCGATGTAACTTACCAAGTCCCGATATAACTCCTACCAGGTTGGTTCTACCAGGTACCAAACAGATGGAAAATTTCTCTTTGGTCCTTCATAAAAAATAGCTATTAACAACATTTAAATCAATATACCTCAAACAACAAGCTGAAGTAGCTCAGTTGGTTAGAGCACCTAGATTTTATCTACAAATACTCGGTTTCTCCTCGGTGTATACTATGCACCGATATAAAATGCACTGTCATATATTATGGATAAACATCAACAAGTGCATACAAACTGAGTCAAAGCAATCTAATGGATCTAGTGGTCCAAATACAAGTCATTGTATTGAAGAGAAAAGTTATATATATTAAATATAACTCGGTAACGATTAAGATTCAAACATGAGAAATATCACATAAGGTTGAATTAGTGTTTTTATCAAATAAAATTAACTTTTATTGGTTACATATTTTTTTATAAAATAATTGTTGACTGAAAATTCGCCCAGGGTGAGGAATATTAGTTAACACCCTCAACTCGCTACCTAGGTAGGATGTATGGGTAGGCACTTCGTATCTGGGAGATTCAGGAGAGATTAAAGAAAGAGGAAGGAAGAATAAGATTGCCAGTGGAGAACTTGTTTTATTAGTCAAATCGGTGATATGACTTTAATGAAGTACAATGATCATGGAAACGATACAAATTTGATCTCACTATGCTAACTCTACCTCTCTCTCTCTCTAAACACTATTGGAGATGGCAAACTCATGCGTGTCAATAAGTGACTAAATCCTCTGAGAAAAATGGCGAAGAAGTTCTGCCCTTTTTCACTCTCTTTTTCGGTACCCTGTCTAGATCCTAGCGTCTTTTTTTATCCTTCTTTATCGTCAATCAAATTACGCAGGAATTACTCCCGTTGATTACGTCAGGTTTCCGTTTGGGTTTAATTTGAATAAATGGCGAATCTATTGACCTATCTGGTCACATTATTGCGCTTTAATGGCGAAGAAGTCAACTCTGTAACTTGCAGAAGAAATCATGATTCTGCGTATCAAATGGCAAGGTACCTCAGGGTAGTGGTGTAAAAATGGGCCGGCTAGTGACAGGCTGGTCCGGCCGGCCCAGGAAGTTCACGGACCGTTCTTGGAAAGGCCCGTGAAGGAAGAGGGCCAGGCCCCGTGTCGGGCCGCTGGGAGGAGGCCCGGTAGGCCGGCCCGCCTGGCACGCCAATCCAGCGTGCCAGGCCTTTCGGACCGGCCCGGCAGACCGTTCAGCAGGTCCGTTCGGCCCAAATTTTTTTTTTATTTTTTATTTTTTTTTTCAAAAAACCTCCAACGACTGGAATTGATTTCTAGTCTTTGGAGGAAATTAAAATTACCAAAACCCCCCCTACAATCTTTTAAATTACATTTTGACCCACAAATCAAATTTTTCTATAAATACTTCCATCCATTTCATTTTCCATTAACTCTCTCTATCATTCTTTCAATCTCTCATTCTCTCATTCATTTTGGTTATTACTCTCTCTACAAAATTCTCTACGTTTTCCACCAACACACCAAATTTTAAAGGTACAATTTTGTTATTACTTTTGGTCTAACATATTCTCATAGTAAATTTATATGTTTATGTTTAGATTTGAGTTACTTAATGAAAACATTATCTATTTAGTTAGTTAGTTTATCAATTTTTGGGCTTTAATGTTAATATTATTTGTTTAGTTTATTAAGATTTTTAAGTTTAGTAGTAATTTTAATATTTGTTATTAATAAATTTAGAAAGTTAATTTGTATTACTGAAATTACTTTTTGTAATAAGTAAATGATGAATGTTAAGTGTAGTAATTACGTTTGATATTGTTTTTTTCATAAATTAAAATTTTTCATTTGTAGATTATGATAGTAAATTTAAGAGTAGTGGTTCAAATCATCAATTTTATGTTAGTATATTATGTTAGTAAATTTATCAATTTTATTTGTAGTAGTGAACTAGTAAATTTAAAATTTTATGTTAGTAGATTATGATTTTTTTTGTTTATTTAATTTTTTTTTAAGTAAATAAATTATTGTAAGTGTCGTATTAGTTACAGTAATTATTGTTAGTAAATTAAGATTAATGTTAGTAAATATTGATTTTTAATTTGACTATTAACTACTATAGTGCTCATATTTTTATTCAGATAATGGATCCTAACCAGCAGCCTTATTTTCCGGACGGTTTGAAAATGCTAAACGATGAATTTGATATTTCAGGACCGACCCATACTCAAGCGGGACCTTCTGGTTCCGGCGTTACACCAACATCACGTCCCAAAAAATTAACATCAGCTGTGTGGCAATGTTTCAACATAGTCCAAATGACACTCCCAAATAGGGCGTCTGGCCTCAGAACTAAATGTAAGTTTTTCCATAAGAAATATGCTACAAGTACGGGGGGAACCAGACATTTGAGACGGCATATGCACAAATGTATGCCTGCACATGGACAGGTAGATACTACAACCCAGACACAGCTTCAACGACACCCAGACAGGTCCGTTACGTCGTGGCAGTTCGACGCCATGCACGCTAGAGAGTGCTTGGCACGATACATTGCACAAACTGATCAACCGATCAGTATTGGTGAGAGTCCATTTTATAAAGAATTAATCACATCTGCATATAACCCCTAATATGAACCTGTTTCTAGAACCACCACTAGAAATGATTTGATACGATTGTTTGAAACCGAAAGGGATGACTTAGTTGCTGAAATACAGCATTTAAGTGTCTCTGTTGCATTAACTTCTGATATTTGGAATGCATGTTCCAAACAGGACTATTTATGTGTCACGGGACACTATTTAGATTCTGATTGGAGGATAACAAAAAGAATTTTTGGTTTTCGTCCTATTAATTTTGCACATACCGCAGAAAACATTTTTAATGTCATAATGGAAGTTTTAGAAACTTATGAAATCACGCATCGCATTCTTTCAATCACATTTGATAATGCATCTGCAAATACTAGCTCTATTGCATTGTTTGTTGCAAGTAATATCCCACAAGATGAAGGTTATTTCATCCATCAACGATGTGCATGCCATATTATAAATTTAGTTGTACAGGCTGGTTTAAAGCAGGTAAGCGACCAAATAGATCGCATCAGAGATGCCATTTCTTGGATTTGCAGTTCTAATCATAGATTCAGTGAATTCAAGAGACATTGTAAATTAAACGGTCTCAAACCCCGACGATTCCAAACTGATGTGCCGGTAAGGTGGAACTCTACTTATTTAATGTTGCAAAATTGTTTGGAATATGATACAACCATTACATGTTTTTATAAAATGAAATTGACCGAAACAGGACAACTTAGTCCAAAATTAATTTACACAGACGATCGGTATGTGGCAAAGATTTTTGTTCAATTTTTAAAGATTTTTTATAATGCCACTGTAACTCTTTCCGGGGTATATTACCCCACATCTTCCCAGGCAATCCATCAGATAGTGGAAATGTCTGAACTGTTAAACAGTTATAGAGAAGATGAACATCTAGGCGCTGCAGTTGTTGTCATGGAGACAAAGTTAAAAAAATATTGGGCTAACATTCCCCTACTTTATGCCTTAAGTGCTATAATAGATCCCAGGGTTAAATTATCTGGTTTAGAAGTTTTGCTTGAGTTTATTGGTATTAATTTGTCAATAGATTATTCAGAACAAATTACTGACATTCGAACCAAGTTGTTCGAGATTTTTCATATTTATGAGACCAGGTTTGGCAACATTGACATCCCCCAATCAACACGACCGGAGACAGAGCCGAAGTAAACAAGTTGGAGCCTTCTAAAACGAAGAAAAAAATACAAATCAGCAAGTACTTCTTCAGGGCAAAGATCTAGCCCATCTTCTTGTACCGAACTTATTAGGTACCTTGAAGCACAGTTCGATGTTGTTGAAGACAAGGAAGAGTTTGATTTGTTGTTATGGTGGAAGACCTATACGTACAGGTATCCAGTTCTATCACACTTAGCACGTGACGTACTGGTTATTCCAGTGTCAACGGTGTCTTCAGAACAAGCTTTCAGCACCAGTGGACGCATAATTGAACCAAGAAGAAACTGTTTGTCTCCAGACATGGTGGAGGTATTAACATGCCTTCGGGATTGGGAGCATGCTAAAAAAAGGCTACAAAATCTAACTGTAGATAAAGAACTTAATCTAAATTTCGACAATCTATATATTGATGACCCTTCAGGTAGTGGCCAGGGCTAGAACTAGGTTATACTTTTACATATGTATTTATTATTTACTTGTAAGTTGTAAAACGGTTGCACTCTTTTTCCCTTACCAAGCTTTTATCCCACTGGGTTTTTCTTGGTGAGGTTTTTAATGAGGCAATCATGTAGATATGTATTACTGAATTCCATAAGTGAAAAATAAATAAATAATTAAAAAATTGTTCGTTCTCTTTATTCATTTCAAATCCTAATAATTGTTCGTTCTCTTCATTCATTTTAAATTCTAAACCCTTAACCATAAACTATAAATCCTAAACCCTATACCCTAAATCCAAAAAAAAAAGTAATTTGGAAAAAAAATTGGACCAAAAAACTAACCCGCCGGACCAGGCTTGTTAGGCCTGGCCCGCCCGGCCCGCCACAAGGGCCCGGCCGGCCGGCCTGGCATGGCAAGCAGGCACGGCCCACCAGAGGAAGGCCGGCGTGCCGTGCCGGGCCTGCTTCTCTGGAAACAGGCCGGCCCGGCCCGGCCTGTTTCCAGAAATGGACTGGCCTGGCCGTCCCTAATGGGCCGGGCCGGGCCAGTCCATTTTTACACCACTACCTTATGGTAGTGCTGTAATTATGGACCGGCCTGAGACAGGCAGGTCCGGGAGGTCCACAAAGCAAAACGGGTCATGCCAAGCACGGCCTGTGAAGGAGGCAGGCCATGCCGAAGCCCGGTCTATGACAGACCGCGTGACAGGCCGCTGGTACCAGGTCCGGCAGACCGGCCTGCCACGGCACGCCTAGCCTGCCACGGCACGCCTAGCCTGCCACGGCACGCCTGGCCTGCATGTAAAGCCCCTGGACAGGCACGTCGGTCCGGCAATTCGACCGTTTGTAATTTTAAAAAAAAATCCCTCCAACGGTTGGAATTCAAAATCCAGTTGTTGGCTGACGTCATCACTGAGATCAGCCAACGGCTAGATTTTGAATTCATGTCGTTGGAGGCTTTAAATTCTTCTAAATTAAATTTTGACCCACAAATCAAATTTTTCTATAAATACTTCCATCAATTTCATTTTCCATTCACTATCTCTATCATTCTTTCAAACTCTCATTCTTTCAAACTCTCATTCTCTCAAATCTCAATCTCCACATTCTCCAATTCTCTACACTTTTTCATTCAATTTCATTATTACTCTCTCTACAAAATTTTCTAAATTTTCCATCAACACACCAAATTTTAAAAGTACAATTTTCTCATTACTTTTGTCCAAACATTTTTTGATAGTAAATTTATATTTTTATGTTTAGACTGTAGTTACTGAATGAAAACATTTTTATTTAGTTAGTTAGTTTATCAATTTTTGTTCTTTAATGTTAATATTATTTGTTTAGTATATTAAGATTTTTAAGTTTAGTAGTAATTTTAATATTTGTTATTAGTAAATATAGAAATTTAATTTGTATTATTTAATTTAATTTTTTTAATAAGTAAATTATGAATGTTAACTGTAGTAGTTAAGTTTAATATTTTTTTTTCATAAATTATGAATTTTTAGTTTAGTTGTTTATTTTAATATTTTTTGTGAGTATATTATGAATTTTAAGTGTAGTGGTTAGTTTTAATAAGATTTATTAGTAAATTAAGATTTTTATGTGTAGTATTTAATTTAATATTTGTTGTTAGTAAATTTATCAATTTAATTTGTAGTAGTAAATTTAATATTTTTTTGTTAATAGATTATGAATTTTTAGTGTAGTTGTTTATTTAATTTTTTTTTTTGAAGTAAAATAATATTTTTAAGTATCGTATTATTTGTATTAATTATTGTTAGTAAATTAAGATTGTTAGGGTTAGTAATTCATTTAAAAATATTGAAACAAATATTATGGTGTGTTAAATATTAATCTAGAGGGAGGGTGAATAGATTTTAAAACAATTTTACCAAATTTTCGTTAATTGACAAGTTGATGAAAATACCCCTAGCTAGTTACGATAATATCACAAGTGTAATAAGTGCAGAAATAGCAAAGACACTTGAGATATACGTGGAAACCCTCCAAATGGGAAAAACCACGGGCTGATAAGTGCGCCACACTCGAACCTCGAATCCACTAATGGCAAAAGAATTACAACCTAATCCGGTTTAAAATCCACCTCCACTACCTAATCCCGGTATAAGTGAACCTAGTCCATCTTGCTTGCGATTTAAGCTACCTACTCCCGGAAGCAACACAAATCTTACTTCTCAATGAAGAGATAAAATGTCCTATGTGAATATATGATGATAATTAAAGAACAAACAAGGCTAGGAAACCTTATATGCTTATCTAGGATAATGAGATGACAATTAATGCAATCCTAGATATCAAGAGCTAAATGACATGTTCAAAAAGCTTAGCTAAACATAGATTAAACAATCCTATGAAGCTATCACAATACAACACTCAATCATGTCATCACAACAATCTCTAATTTGTATCTAGAATATGTTCTAAGAGCATACAAATAATTAAAGAGATGGCTTAGCAAGCAAAACACTTAACTTGTAAGAAGAATGAAATTCCCTAGAAAGTGTTTGACTATAACCTAGAGGGGGGGTGAATAGGTTTTAATTCGATAAATTACCGATTTTCCGAATTAGTCAATGTTATCAAATTTATCCCATTCTACTAAGTGATCAATTAAAAGATAACAAGCATAAAACAATAAAGACACGCAATGTATACGTGGAAACCCTCCAAATGGGAAAAACCACGAGCTATTTAGAGCGCCACCCTTGATCCATAAAATCCACTATTGAGTAAAAGGTTACAACCTAAGTTGACCTTCCGTCTAACCCTCCAGTTACTAACCCTTTCACTCTACCCAACGGGCCTTAATAGTGATTTTGGATCCCTAGCCTTGTGCACTAACCACTTAGCCACAAGCTAACTCAACAATGAAGAGATAATGGTAACCTAAGTAAATATGCAAGAATATTCAATATGCAAAAATGTTAGGTCAAGACATTCATGCTTATGCAGGATTAATAATGACAATTAAAACAAATCATAGATATCAATGTTCTAAATACAAAGGCAAAAAGAATTAGCTAGAAGGGTAAAGTCATCATAAATGCTAGCTATCACAAATTAATGCATCTCAACCAACAATCAATACACAAGCATGTCATAAAAGCAATTAAAAATTCAAACAAGCATTTAATATGCAATAAATACTAAAACCCTAGGCATACATGTCTTTGTAATTAAAACATAAAGCTTAGAACATGTAAAGAATACCTAGTCATGCAAACATAAGAAACCCATGCTGGGAAGATGCTTGATGATTTGAATTTTAAGGATGGTTGAGTAAAAATGGCTTCTTGGAGCTTCTCTTTCTAAAGAACCTTATCTCTCTCTTAAACATAGGTTAGGAAGCTCTTAAAAACGAATTGGGAAGAAGATGGTATATTTATATAAAGCCCAAAGTGAAGCTACGTCATTTTGGCAAAAACAATCCAAAAAACGCGATGTGCACTGGTGCCTGTGCACTGGTCGAGTAGCACACGACCAGCGACAACGCACTAGACAAGTTGTGGTGGTGCATGTGCGCTGGTCGAGTAGCACACGACCAACAACAACCTACTGGACAAGTTGCGCTGGTGCCTGTGCGCTGGTCGAGTAGCGCACGACCAGCGACAACCCACTGGACAGGTTACGCTGGTGCCTATGTGCATGACGACCAACGCACCACCAGCGACAAGCTACTGGAAAGCTGCGCTGGTGTTGGCGCTGGTGAGGGCGCTGCTTGAGTAGCATAATGCTCACCACCTTCACACACACACACAATAAATGCAAGAGATATGAGTTTAAGGGAATGCATCCTAATGTCTAACATGACATGATATTTTAATCACAATATGCAATCAATTCAAACAAGCAATAGATAACAAAATTAGACACACAATCAAGACAATAAACACACATGCAAAGTGATCACAAACATGCATGAGAGTTAGTGTGTGCACTAAATCTCTTCAATGAAGGTTAAGCTAGAGATTTTACCTTTGAAACTTGAACGAGGACTTAAGCAATGATGACCTAACCACCCTTACACATTGAACCCCAAATGTGGTTGTCAACGAAATAAGCCAATCAAAACCGAGGAACTTACAATCTCCCCCTTTGGCTATTTCGTGACAAAACCACCACTCACATTTCATCCTCACCAAACCAACCAAAAACCAAAAACAACAGACAAAGGTCAACAAAACTTTCTACATTACAAAGAGATACCTAAAGCTAAATCTTCAAATCTTTCATCTCTTGTAGAATGATCATCCCTACAAAACAAAGAACTACACTTTCCAAGACAAGAGTATGAGAGGGATCAAGATAAATAAAAATAAGCACAATTTGCATGAATTAGAAACAAGAACATGCAATCAACAATGCACATAGCAAACGCTCCCCCTAAATAGATCCACTCCCTCTCAAATCTACCCTTAAATCATTCAATCTCCCCTTAAATCATTGCAATATCAACTCCCCCTAAACCCAATACTTTACTACTCCCCCTTTTTGTCACAAGATAGGCAAATGAGTATTCCCCAACTAAGACGCTGTAGCAAAGAGAGATATTTGCAATATAAGTGCATAAACATGTACAACAACTTTATGCAGGTTAATTAAGAGAGAGAAATTCATGGAAGTTTTTATTGATTGGAAAATGTGTGAAAGATTTCCTTGAATGAAATACATGCAACATCAACTTCCAAAAGCATGGTATTTGGCAAAGGAAAATAACACATGAGATTCCAAGAGAAGTCAAACCAAATTGCACCAAATTGACAATGGAAAACAAGATATAGTTCAACCAAAAACATAGAAGCAACTATCAAACTTTACAAGTTGAACAAGACATGAACGACTATTGCACCCTATTAGATTTTTTCGGGCAGGATGCCCGTATGATAGTAGTCTTGTTCAATAAGTAAAGAGAGAGAGACTATAGGAATGTGAAAATCCTTGAAATGGATACAATATCCTTATTGAATGAAGTCTCAAAAGACACTTGCACACAGATTTGCAATAATTTTGTAAGCATTCAATAAATTCATCATGCATAACACTTTAAGCATGTCAAGAGCAAGTTTTCACAAGCATTGAGATAAACTTTGGGTCAATCAAATGTACTTCCCAATCAAATTTCCTAGTCCAAAAATACATGTTTGAACATAAATGAGACATGCATTTCAAATAAGTCAAAAACACATTTATTGAATAAAAAGACATATAATAATATGTGCAACCAAGATACTCAAGCAATTAATTAAAGAGCATAAAATTGAACAATTATTTTCTTATTAAAATGAAAGTTTGCTCTCTTTGCTTGAGCTCCCCATATGGGGTCAACCACCAAAACCCATCAATGCATATGACAAATCCCAATAGACCTACTAAGAGATTTAAACTTAGTTGAATCTAATGGTTTAGTAAATAAATCCGTTAATTGATCATTTGTGCATACATGTTCAAGTACAATGCATTTGCTCTCTGCTAGCTCCCTAATGAAATGATGTCTAATGTCAATATGCTTGGTTCTAGAATGTTGGACATGATTTTTTGAAATATTGATGGCACTCATGTTATCCCAATAAAGGGTTAGAGTACCTTGCTCAAAGCCATAATCCACAAGCATTTGTTTCATCCAAAGGAGTTGTGTACAAGCACTCACAGCAGCTATATACTTGGCCTCAGCTGTGGATAATGAGATGGAATTTTTCTTCTTACAAAATCAAGACACAAGATTGTTCCCTAGGAAGAAGCAACAGCCCGATGTACTCTTCCTATCATCACAATTACCTGTCCAATCTGCATCACTAAAGCCAACTAAACTAGCATTAGTGTCAAAAGAGTACCATATCCCATAGTTGGATGTCCTATTCACATATCGAATGATTCTCTTCACAGAGGAGAGATGGGATTCCTTGGGATTGGCTTGGTACCTAGCACACACACCAACAATGAAAGCTAAATCTGGCCTACTAGCAGTCAAGTATAGCAAGCTCCCTATCATGCCACGATATAGACTTTGATCCACACTTTTTCCACTAGCATCCTTGCTAAGTTTCAAAGTGGTGCTCATTGGTGTGTCACAATGCTTGGCATTCTCAAGGCCAAGCTTCTTCACTAGGTTTTTGGCATACTTAGCTTGGGATATGAAGATCCCATCATGCATTTGCTTGATTTACAAGCCTAGGAAATAATTGAGTTCACCAACCATGCTCATTTCAAACTCATGAATGATGACATCAACAAATTGTTGAACTTTCAAGTTGTTGGTGGAACCAAAAACAATGTCATCAACATAAGTTTGTGCTATGAATAGCTCATCTTTAGTGCACTTGATGAACAAAGTCTTGTCAACACTACCTCTATAGTAATCATTGTCAACAAGATAAAGAGTGAGGCACTCATACCAAGCCCTCGGTGCTTGTTTCAACCCATATAGCGCCTGCTTGAGGCAATAAACATGATTGGGGTGGTGTGGATCCACAAACCCCTTAGGTTGCTCAACAAACACTTCCTCTTGCAAGAAGCCATTGAGGAAGGCACTCTTAACATCTATTTGATACAATTTAAATTTGTGAACACACGATATGGATAAGAGAAGCCTAATGGACTCTAAACGGGCAACGGGAGCAAAAGTCTCCTCAAAGTCAATACCCTCAATTTGAGAGTATCCTTGTGCAACAAGTCTAGCTTTGTTCTGCACAATGTTGCCATCCTAATTTGATTTTTTCCTATAGACCCACTTGGTGCCTATTACATTAGTGTTCTTAGACCTAGGAACTAGAGTCCAAACCTTATTTCTTTCAAATTGGTTTAGCTCTTCTTGCATAGTAAGAACCCAAAACTCATCACTTAAAGCTTCATCTACCTTTTTGGGTTCAATTTGAGAGATGTAGCAAGTGTAACTAATTTGATTTGCTAATTAATGTCTAGTCCTCACACCCTCATTCATATTTCCAAGAATGTCACTCTTGTTGTGGAGATGCCTAACCCAAGGAGCGGGTTCCTTAGAATCCAAAGTAGGATCTCTATCAAAAGATTGAGTGATCTATTTTTCAAGCTTTGATTTTTCATCACTAGACATCTCATCAATCTTCACCAAGGAAGTATCATCAACCACACTAATCTCCTCATCATGGTTACTAATCTTAGGCCTATAATCATCTATGACCACATTAGATGATTACATAACACTTCGTGTCTTCAAATTATAAACTCTATAGGCCTTACTATTTAGGTCATAGCCAATGAAAATCCTCTCATCACTCTTAGCATCAAACTTACCAAGTTGATCACGGTCATTTAGAATGTAGCACTTGCTTCCAAATGAGTGGAAGTAGCTAACATTTGGCTTCCTACCCTTCCAAAATTCATAGGAGGTTTGCCTAGTCTCGGGCCTAAGAAAAACCCTATTGCCTATATGACAAGCTGTATTGACAACTTCAGCCCAAAGCTTCCTAGGCACATTGTTGCTATGCAACATCACACGGGCCATCTCTTGGAGGACTCTATTCTTCCTCTCTACTACCCCATTTTGTTGAGGAGTTCGAGGAGCTGAGGACTCATGGGAAATGCCAAGACTATCACAAAATTTTTCAAAGCTAACATTCTCAAATTCTCTCCCATGATCACTTATAATTCTCTTAATGCATTTTATGTGAGAATCCTTCTCATTTTGAATTTTAGTGCAAAGAATTTTAAAAGTTTCAAACATTTCAGATTTTTCTCTAAGAAAGTAAGTCCAAGTAAATCTAGAAAAATCATCTACACACACAAAAATGTACACCTTGCCACCGAGACTCTCGGTTTGCATAGGACCCATAAGGTCCATATGAAGAAGCTCTAATGGCTCTTTAGTGGCAAGATACTTATCCTTCTTATGAACACTATTAGTTTGCTTTCCTTGTTGACAAGGTTCACAAACTCCCTCAATCCTATTTCCAAACTTATGAAGGCCTCTCACAACTTTCAACCTCTCAAGAACTTTCAAGTCTTTGAAATTCATATGACCTAACCTTTGTGATGCCATAATTCAACTTGATCATAACTAGACAAATTACAAGAGATGTCATTAGAATCAAGACAATAACAATTGTCACTTGATCTCTTGCCTTTCAATAGAACATGTCCATCTTCTCTTAGAATAGAGCAATCAACTTTTCCAAACAAAACCGAAAGCCCTTCATCACTTAGATGTGATATGCTAATGAGATTAGGCTTGCAAGCCATCTACATAGAGAGCATTAGGCAAGGAAGGAAAACCGAGGATGGAAATGTTTCCTTTTCCAAGAACCTTCTTACGTGAACCATCACCAAAGGTGACAAATCCACCATATTCCATCACAAGAGTTTCAAAGAAACTCTTGTTTCCGGTCATGTGCCTAGAACATCCACTATCAAGGTACCAGGTGTTAGAGGCTTTCGCCTTCAAAGACACTTGGGCCACATGGCAAACATACTCATTTGTTCTAATCCACCTAGTAGCAACATTGTCATTTCTAGTAGCCTTGGGTTCATTGGCTCTAAAATTCCTAGGTGCATGCAATTTGTCGCTTCTAAGCATATTCTTCTCAATCATGCTTTCTAAATGACACAACTTAATAAATTTAAAACAATTCGGCCTTATATGGCCTTCAACACCACAATAATGACAAATGGGAGTAAAGTAAGAATTCATACCATATCCTTGTGAAAGCATGGAAGACTTCCCTCTTCTTTGAGTTGTCCTTTGATGTTGAGCCGAATCTCTTCCTTGAAAGAACCTTTGTGATTGAGCCAAATTAATTCTCCCTTTTGGTTGTGGATGAAAGGTCCTTTGTTGATTTTGAGAGCTCCTTGGAGGTTATGGTCTTGTTTGATGAGCTCTAGCTTTTGGTGAGTGTGTTTTAGCTTGAGACTTTGTTTGTGATTGCTTTGAAGATTCACTAACCTCATTTGATCTCATTTGTTGGTGTGACTCTTGAACCTCTTTGTCCTTTAGACTCTTGAAAAAGATGGTCTTCTTCAAGGAACTGGCATCCTTGCCTTCCACATATCCTAGGCATGTTTTATCACTAGGACTCTTCCCACGTGAAAGCATCTTGTCAAGTCTCTCGGTTCTGGATGTCATCTTGGCAACCAATTCTTTTGCTTCCTTAAGATCAATCTTCAAGTTTTCTTCACTCTTCTTAGTGATCACAAGCTCCAATTTTAAACTCTCTTCTAACTCTTTTCCACTCTTTACCTTCTCATTCAAGTTGGTAATCTTAAAACTTAACTTTAGATTCTTCCTTTTCAACTATTGAACCTCCTTCTTCTTTTTCAATCTATACTTTTCAAACAACTTCATGAAGTCTACATAGTCCATTTCCTCATCAATCTCTAATCTAAAGTTAGAAGAGGTACTCTCATCACTAGAGTCATCTACTTCTTCCTTGTCACTCACAACTTTCTTGCCATTATGAGATGTTGTGAAGGCAATGAAATTTGTAACTCTATATTCATCATCCGAAGACTTTTCTTCATCTTCTAAGTCTTCACTATCACTCCAAGTAGCTGTCATTGCCTTCCCTTTTTTCTTTTTCTTCAAATTTGCACATTATGGAGCAATGTGACCAAAGCCAATGCATTCATAGCATTGAATGCCTTTCTTGGAGTCACTTTCTTGAAACTTTTCAATCTTCTTGAAAGGAGTTTTCTTTTTCATTTCTTTTCCTTTTGACCCAAAACCTTTCCTCTCAAACTTCATGAATTTCTTGAATCTTTTAACCATGAGGGTCATTTCTTCATCTGAGTCATCTTCCTCTTCTTCAACTTTAGTGGTCTTTAAGGCAATGCTCTTTTGCTTCTTTGGAGGAGTGGGTGAGGTGTTCCATCTTGACTCATAAGCTAAAAGTCTTCCAATGTCTTCACTTGGCTTCATATTCTTGTACTCACTATTCTCTTCAAGTGCCGTCACCTTTGATTCGAACCTTGACGGAAGTGACCTCATAATTTTTTGCTTGACTCTCCTGTCTGAATATGGGTCACCAAGTTGATGGCTTTGGTTGACAATATCCATCAACTTCACTTGAAAGTCATTGAAGCATTCATGCTCCTCCCCATCCTAATCATCTCAAATTGCATTTGGAGGACTTGGAGCTTTGAGTCCTTCACTACTTCGGTTCCCTCATGTGCCGTTTGAAGAATGTCCCAAGCCTCCTTTGCAATCCTAGTGTTTTGGACCAGCTTGTACTGATTATCGTCCACGGCACAAAGGATGGTATGCATAGCCTTGTTGTTCCACTTGGATGCTTCAAACTCTTGAGTGCTCCAACTAGACTTGGGCTTAGGAGCTTCTACACCATCGTTGGTGGTCATTGTTAGAGGAGTATAACCATCTTCAATAGTCATCCAAGCACGGTCATCCATTTGGCAAAGATAGGCTTTCATCTTAGGCTTTCATCTTGCCCTTCCAAGTAGCATAATTCACCCCATTGAGCAAAGGGGGTCTTGTGCTTGAGGCTCCCTCATGACTATTTCCATTTCCACTCATAGTGTTTGAGGGTAATAAATGATATGAAGATGCAAATGTAATGCAACATACAAAATGCAAACAATCAAAATGCACAAGGTAAGACACACACAATGCACGGACCACCTAAGTATATCTAGGCACCGGCTCTGATACCAATTGAAATTCCCTAGAAAGTGTGTGACTATAACCTATAGGGGGGTGAATAGGTTTTAATTCGATAAATTACCAATTTTGCAAATTAGTCAATGTTATCAAATTTATCTTATTCTACTAAGTGATCAATTAAAAGATAACAAGCATAAAACAATAAAAACACGCAATGTATATGTGGAAACCCTCCAAATGGGAAAAACCACGGGCTATTTAGAGCGCCACCCTTGATCCACAAAATCCACTATTGAGTAAAAGTTTACAACCTAGGTTGACCTCCCGTCTAACCCTCCAGTTACTAACCCTTTCACTCTACCCAACGGGCCTTAATAGTGATTTTGGATCCCTAGCCTTGTGCACTAACCACTTAGCCACAAGCTAACTCAACAATGAAGAGATAATGGCATCCTAAGTGAATATGCAAGAATATTCAATATGAAAAAATGCTAGGTCAAGACATTCATGCTTATCTAGGATTGATAATGACAATTAAAACAAATCCTATATATCAATGTTCTAAATGCAAAGGCAAGAAGAATTAGCTAGAAAGGTAAAATCTTCATAAATGCTAGCTATCACAAATTAATGCATCTAAACCAACAATCAATACAGAAGCATGTCATAAAAGCAATTAAAAATTCAAACAAGCATTTAATATGCAATAAAGACTAAAACCTTAGGCATACATGTCTTTGTAATGAAAACATAAAGCTTAGAACATGTAGAGAAAACCTAGTCATGCACACACAAGAAACCCATGCTCGGAAGATGCTTGATGATTTGGATTTTAAGGATGGTTGAGTAAAAATGGCTTCTTGGGGCTTCTCTCTCTAAAGAACCTTATCTCTCTCTTAAAAATAGGTTAGGAAGCTCTTAAAAACGAATTGGGAAGAAGATGGTATATTTATATGAAGCTCAAAGTGAAGCTACGTCGTTTTGGCAAAAATAAACCAAAAAACGTGACGTGCGCTGGTGCTTGTGCGTTGGTCGAGTAGCGTACGACCAGCGACAACTCACTGGACAAGTTGTGGTGGTGCCTGTTTGTCGGTCGAGTAACGCACTACCAGCGATAACCCACTGGACAGGTTACGCTGGTGCCTGTGCGCATGATGACCAACGCACCACCAGCGACAATCTACTGGAAAGCTGTGCTGGTGTTGGAGCTGGTGAGGGCGCTGCTCGAGTAGCGCAATGCTCACCACCTTCACACACATACACAATAAATGCAAGAGAAATGAGGTGAAGGGAATGCATCCTAATGTCTAACATGACATGACATTTTAATCACAATATGCAATCAATTCAAACAAGCAAGAGATAATAAAACTAGACACACAATCAAGATAATAAACACACATGCAAAGTGATCACAAACATGCAAGAGAGTGAGTGTGTGCATTAAATCTCTTCAATGAAGGTTAAGCTAGAGATTTTACCTTTGAAGCTTGAACAAGGACTTAAGCAATGATGACCTAACCATCTTTACAAATTGAACCCCAAATGTGGTTGTCAACAAAATAAGCCAATCAAAACCGAGGAACTTACAAAGATAGTGAAGAACTTACCAAACAAGATGTGATGAAGCAAAACTATCCATTGATGCACTCTAAATGATCTTAGATGATGCAAGATGAAGTTTTTATGCATATGGGAATGCTTTGAGTGTTTAAAGATGAGTTCTTGGAAGAGTTTTCCTTTTGAAATGTGTTCTAAGGAAAAGATATGATGTTCTGAACTCTTTTTCGACCTGAATACAAAGATATATATATATATATAGTTTCAACCAAAGTGAGGTCATTTTGGAAAAATTGTTTAGCTTCCGCTATGTGCGCTGGTGAGGTACGCTGGTCGAGTAGTGCAATACCTAAATTTTCAATAGGCGCTGGTGGAGTGGCGCAGCTCAGTGGCTCATGACATACGACGATCCACTGGAATGTTGCGCTGGTGAGGCTACGCTAGTCGAGTAGCGCACCACCAGCACACTGCCCAATTTTCAACATTGCGCGGGTGCAGAGGGGCAGCTCAGTGGCACATGACAAGCGGCGATCCACTGGAATGTTGCGCTGGTGAGGCTACGCTAGTCAAGTAGCGCACCACCAGCGCAATGCCCACTTTTTCAACACTCAAACATAAAAAATCAACAATTTCTAGAGTGATGAAAATGCATCCTATACTAATGCCTAACATGACATAAAACTTTAATTACAAGATGCAAATGAATTAACAATAGTCATTTAAACCAAAATGTACACATGTATAAACACACAACATATATGAATAAGAGTTATGCATGAATTTGTGAGTGTGTGCAACTATCTCTTCAAAGCAAGTAAGCACAAGAAATTTACCTTTGGTGTTTCTTCTCTTGAGGTCTTGAGAGCCTAAGCTACCCTTACATAAACCCCAAAAATGTGATTTGTTCACGAAATAAGCCAATCAATAAATGAGGACTTTACAATCTCCCCCTTTGGCTATTTCGTGACAAAACCACCACTCACATTGATCTTCACAAAACAAAATAACACACCGGGAAGATATTCTACATTACAAAGAGATATATATAAAAAAAAACTTCAAATCTTCAATCTCTTGTAGAACTATCAAACCTACACACAAAACAAACACAAATACACTTTCCAAACCAAGTGCATGTGAGATGATCAAGTGAATATAAAAAACAAGCATTTGCATTTAAGAATATGAGCACGACATCGTGTAATGCTCCACATCATGCAATGCTCCCCCTCAAAGGGTTACTCCCCCTAAATGTAATCTCCGCAACAAGTACTACTCCCCTTAAAGCCAACACATTACAACTCCTCTAACACCATAAGGCTACTCCCTCTTTTTGTCATGATATAGGCAAATGAGAAGTCCCCAACCGGGTCACTCAAGGCAAAGAAAGAATGGAGCATACAAGATATTTGCATAATTATATAAGCAACATTTATGCAACTCAATTAATATGAGAGAATCAAGGAGATTTATTTGAAGAAAATGTGTGAATCAAAAATTCTTTGCATACAAGACATGTTGCATTCAAGTCCAAAAAGCAATAGTATTTGGCAAAGCAAATGACAAGGGTTTCCAATATAATTCAAACCAATTCACCATATGTCATGAGAGAATCAAGGATATAGAGTTTTTATAGATATCAAGTTTTAATAGCACTATATCCAACTTTATAAGCGAAACATGGCATGAGCAACTTTGCACCCTATTTGATTTTTTCGGGTAGGATACCCGTATGATAGTAGCCATGTTCAACTAATAAAGAAAGAGAGACATGAATGAAACATTTTAGTCTCACTAGTTTTTTCACACAAAATTTTGCATTCAACAATTACAATCATCAATTCATGCTTTATCATTTTATCATTAGCATGTCATTAAAGAATCATCATGTCATGGGGATAATTATAGGTCATTCAATATGTACTTCCTATGTAGTTCTCCTAGTTCAAAAATGCATGTTTGAACATAAATATGACATGGATTGTAATCAAAGCAAAGTTCACACTTATTGAAGAAAATACAATATAATATAGTATAAGTGCAACCAAGCTGCTCAAGCAATCAATAAAAGAGCATAAACGTTTTCAAAAATTTTGCATGCAACAAGTATACAATAGCTCTCTTTGATTGAGTTCCCCTTATAGGGTCAAAGACCAAAATTCATCACTCCATGAGACAAATCCCAATAGATCTACTAAGAGTTTTGAATCGAGTAGCATCTAAGGGTTTAGTAAATAGATCCGCTAGTTGATCATTAGTACCTACATGCTCAAGTACTATGCATTTGCTCTCAACTAGTTCTCTAATGAAATGATGACGGATGTCAATATGCTTAGTTCTAGAATGTTGAACCGGATTCTTGGAAATATTAATTGCACTCATGTTATCACAAAAAAAAGTAAGAATACCTTGATTGAATCCATAGTCGACTAGCATTTGCTTCATCCAGAGGAGTTGTGTGCATCCACTCCCAGCAGCTATGTATTCGGCCTCAGGCGTGGATAAAGAAATTGAATTTTGCTTCTTGGAAAACCAAGAGACAAGGTTGTTCCCAAGGAAAAA
The DNA here is from genome assembly GCA_032871835.1 of Dipteronia dyeriana. NCBI lineage: Eukaryota > Viridiplantae > Streptophyta > Magnoliopsida > Sapindales > Sapindaceae > Dipteronia > Dipteronia dyeriana. The sequence goes on along the minus strand of CM065295.1, from coordinate 35,718,551 downwards.
GCAACTGCACGATGTACTTTTCCTATCATCACAATTTCCTACCCAATCTGCATCACTAAAGCCTACAAGACTAGCATTAGTGTCAAAAGAGTACCAAATACCATAGTTAGATGTCCCATTCACATTGCGGATGATTCTCTTAACGGGAGAGAGATGGGACTCCTTAGGATCCGATTGGTACCTAGCACACACACCCACACTAAAAGAGATATCGAGCCTACTTACGGTCAAGTAGAGCAAGCTACCAATCATGCCACGATACAAAGTTTGGTCCACACTTTTACCACTAGCATCCTTGCTTAGCTTCAAAGTGGTACTCATGGGTGTATCACAATGTTTGGCACTTTCAGTGCCAAATTTCTTCACTAGGTTTTTGGCATACTTAGCTTGGGATATGAAAATCCCATCATCCATTTGCTTAATTTGTAAACCTAGAAAGTAACTTAGCTCTCCAGCAAGGTTCATTTCAAACTCATGAGACATTACATCAATAAATTGTTGGACTTTGGTGTTATTAGTGGAGCCAAAAACTATATCATCAACATAGATTTGAGCTATAAAAAGCTCATCTTTGTCTTTCTTGATGAATAAAGTCTTGTCAACACTACCCCTAGTGTAGCCATTTTCAATAAGAAATTGAATGAGGCGCTCATACCAAGTCCTTGGTGCTTGTTTCAACCCATATAAAACCTTCTTGAGATGATAGACATGATTAGGGTGGGGAGGATCCACAAACCCTTTGGGTTGTTCAACAAACACTTCCTCTTGCAAGAAACCATTGAGGAAGGCACTCTTAACATCCATTTGATACAATTTGAACTTTTGCAAATAAGAAATGGATAAAAGAAGCCTAATGGACTCAATCCTAGCAACGGGAGCAAATGTCTCTTCAAAGTCAATACCCTTAATTTGAGAGTACCCTTGTGCTACAAGCCTAGCCTTGTTTCGCACAATGTTTCCAACCTCATCGGATTTGTTCCTATATACCCACTTGGTGCCTATCACATTGGTGTTCTTGGGCCTAGGAACTAGAGTCCAAACCTCATTCCTTTCAAATTGGTTAAGTTCTTCTTGCATGGCAAGAACCCAAAATTCATTCTTTAAGGCTTCATCAACCTTCTTGGGTTCTATTTGAGAAGTGTAGCTAATTAGATTAGCCATTTGACGCCTAGTCGTAACATCCTCATTAACCTCTCCAATGATGTCATCTTTGTCATGGAGTTTCCTAACCCATGGAGCAGTTTCTTTTGAGTTCAAGAGAGGAATCCTATCAATAGGTTGTGTTATGTCATCATTAAGATTAGTCTTTTCAACATTAGGAATATTAGCAACCTTTTCCAAAGGAGAGTCATCAATTAGATCTACCTCCTCCTCATGGTCATTAGATTTGAGCCTAGTATCATCAATGACAACATTAGATGATTCCATGACGGTTCTAGTTTTTAAATTGAATACTCTATAGGTTCTATTATTCAAGGCATAACCAATGAAGATACCTTCATCACTCTTAGCATCAAATTTGACAAGTTGATCACGATCATTAAAAATGTAACATTTGCTTCCAAAGGAGTGGAAGTAGCTAACAATTAGCTTTCTACCTTTCCATAACTCATAAGAGGTTTGCCTAGTGTGGGGTCATAGAAAGACTTTATTTCCTATGTAGCACGCCGTATTGACGGCTTCGGCTCATAAGTTCCTAGGGACATTGTTGCTAAGCAATATCACATGGGCCATCTCTTGAAGAACTCTATTTTTTCTCTCAACAACTCCATTTTGTTGAGGTGTCCTAAGAGCCGAAAACTCATGAGAAATGCCTGACTATTGTAGTAGTTTTCAAAATGGGCATTCTCAAACTCCTTCCCATGGTCACTCCTAATCCGTTTAATGCTTTTAATCTTGGAGTTCATTTCATTTTGAATTTTGGAACAAAGCATTTTAAACTTGTCAAAGGTTTCAGATTTTTCTCTAAGAATTTAAGTCCAAGTGTACCTAGAGAAGTCATCTACACACACAAAAATGTATCTCTTTCAACCTAAACTCTTGGTTTGCATGGGACTCATAAGATCCATGTGGAGAAGCTCTAGAGGTTCCTTGGTGGATAAATACTTGCCCTTTTTGTGCATACCTTTAGTTTGCTTCCCTTGTGGGTAAGGTCCACAAACACCATTTGCCTTTTTCCCAAGCTTGGGAAGGCCGCGCGTAACATTGAACTTATCTAAGATTCGTAAATCCTGATAGTTCATGTGACCAAGTCCTTCATGCAACAACTCAATTTATTCATCCTTGGACACATTGCAAGAGACACCTCTAGCTTCAAGACAATAGCAATTGTCGCTAGATCTCATACCTTTTAAACAAGGTTTGTCCATTTGGCAATAGGATAGAACAATCATTTTTACTAAACAAGACGGAAAGTCCTTCATCACTAAGATGTAAAATGCTTATCAAATTAGCTTTTAGACCATCAACATACAAAGCATTGGACAAAGAAGGTAATCCGGGAATGGAATTAATTCCTTTTCCTTTAACTTTCTTTTTGGATTCATCACCAAAGGTGACATTTCCTCCCTCCTCCATCACAAGAGTCTCAAAGAAACTCTTATTTCCAGTCATGTGCCTAGAGCACCCACTATCCAAATACCAAAAATCAGAAGAATGAGCTTTCAAGGCAATTTGTGCAACATGGCAAAAGTGTTCATCCTTTCTAATCCACCTAGGTGCAATATTTTCCTTCCTAGTGGTCAATGGTACATGGGCTCTAAATGTCCTAGGATCATGCAAATGTGTTCCATTTTTCCTAGTGACATGCATCGTGGCTTTAGCCTATTTTTTCTCTATCATGCTATCAATTCTACATAATTTAATATATCTAAAGCAATTTGGTCTAATATGACCATCAATATCATAAAAATGACATGTAGGAATGAAGTTAGGGATCATACCATAACCTTGAGGATGCATTGGAGCCTTCTCATGTCTTTATGGTTGTCTTGATTGTTATTGAGAAACTTTCCTTCTTTGTTGTTGAGCAAGACTTGATTGCTTCCTTGGTTGAGCTTGTATGATAGGTATCTTCTCTTTATGAGCTTTTGGTTGAGGGAAGTTAACTTGAGGAGCCCTTGTAGGATGGGTTTGAGGTAGGCTTCTTAGTGCCACCTTGACTTGGGCACTACTTGAACACTATCCTAGGTCAATTTTCTTCCTAGGTGATTGATGTGAAGATGACCCATTGAAATTCATGCTTCTTACAAAAATGGTCTTAATTGGAATGGAGGACATCTTGTCATCTTCAAACCCAAGCTCCTTCTTGTCACTTGGCCTCTTTCCAACATCTAACATGTGGTCAAGTTTTTTGGTGCTAGAGTTCATCTTGGCCAACAACTCTCTTGCATCTTCAAGCTCTTTCTTCAACCCTTCTTAATTCCTCTTAGATCTCACCAACTCTTCATTTAGTTGGTTAACTTAAGTTGAGAGCTCTAGGTTTTCTTCTTTTAATCTCTTAATTTCATTCTTGTTCTTTAACCTTGAACTCTCAAACCTAGTCATATAGTCCTTGAGATCCATCCTATCCATATTTCCATTTATGGATTATGATGAAGATCCATCATCTCTTGAGTAGTTTTCTTCGTGACTCTCATTTTCTTCTTCACTAGCATCTTTGCTCCTATGAGAGGACGTAAAGGCTATGAAGTTAGCCATGAGTTCTTCATCATCTGAAGACTCATCTCCTTCATTTGAGTTATCACTTTCACTCCATGTGGCAGCCATCACTTTTCCCTTTTTCTTGACTTGTGATTAGAACATTCAGGGGTAAAGTGACCTATCCCACCGCATTCATAGCATTGGACTCCTTTCTTCTCGGTCTTTTCTTGCATAGGCTCAATCTTTTTAAAGGGAGCCTTTTTCTTTAAGTCTTGACCCTTGGATCTGAAACCTTTCCTCTCGAACTTGTAGAACTTCTTGAACTTCCTCATTAGCAAGGCAATTTCTTTATCCGAGTCATCACTTTCCTCCTTCTCAACTTTGGAGGCTTTCAAAGCAATATCCTTTTTCTTTTTCGATGGTGTGGGGTTAGGACATTTCCTAGATTCATAAGCTAGAAGCCTCCCAAACACTTCACTTGGCTTAATATCCTTGTAACCACTATTCTCTTCTAAAGTCGTCACCTTAGACTCAAATCTATCGGGTAGAGATCTCATAATCTTCTGCTTGATCTTCCCATCCGAATAAGGATCACCAAGTTGATGACTTTGGTTCACAATGTCCATCAACCTCACTTCAAAGTCATTGAAGCACTCGTTCTCATCCATCTTGAGCAATTCAAATTGCGTTTGGAGAACTTGAAGCTTCGATTCCTTAACCACATCGGTTCCCTCATGTGCAACTTCTAGGATATCCCATGCCTCCTTAGCTATCCTAGTATTTTGAACCAACTTGTACTGGTTCTCATCCATTGCACACAGGATGGCATGCATTGCCTTCATATTCCACTTTGATGCCTCAAACTCTTGTGCGTTCCACTGTGCCTTTGGCTTGAGTACATCATCTCCTCCATCTGTAGGAGTCATCATGGGTGGAGTGTATCCATCTTCAACTGCCATCCATGCCCTGCTATGAATCTGGCAAATATACGACTCCGTCTTGTCTTTCCAAGAGGCATAATTCAATCCGATGAGAAGTGGAGATCTAGTGCTAGAAGCTCCCTCGTTGCCACCGTTTCCACTCATTGTGTTTAATGAATGAATGATATGAATGCAAGTGTATGAATGATCAACACACACACATAAAATGCAACACACACCAAAATGAGCAAGGATCACCTATGTATATCTAGGAACCTGCTCTGATACCAATTGAAACAAATATTATGGTGTGTATAATATTAATCTAGAGGGGGGTGAATAGATTTTAAAACAATTTTACCAAATTTTCGTTAATGGACAAGTTAACGAAAATATCCCTAGCTAGTTACAATAATATCACAATTGTAATAAGTGCGGAAATAGTAAAGACACTTGAGATATACATGGAAACCCTCCAAATGGGAAAAACCACTGGCTGATAAGTGCGCCACACTCGAACCTCGAATGCACTAATGGCAAAGGAATTACAACCTAATCCCAGTTTAAAATCTACCACCACTAGCTAATCCCGGTATAAGTGAACCTAGTCCATCTTACTTGCGATTTAAGCTACCTACTCCCGGAAGCAACACAAGTCTTACTTCTCAATGAAGAGATAAAATGTCCGATGTGAATATATGATGATATTCAAAGAACAAACAAGGCTAGGAAACCTTATATGCTTATCTAGGATAATGAGATGACAATTAATGCAATCCTAGATATCAAGAGCTAAATGACATGTTCAAAAAGCTTAGCTAAACATAGATCAAACAATCCTATGAAGCTATCACAATACAACACTCAATCATGTCATCACAACAATCTCTAATTTGTATCTAGAATATGTTCTAAGCGCATACAAATAATTAAAGAGATGGCTTAGCAAGCAAAACACTTAACTTGTAAGAAGATAGTGAAGAACTTACCAAACAAGATATGATAAAGCAAAACTATCCATTGCTGCACTCTAAATCATCTTAGATGATGCAAGATGAAGTTTTTATGCATATGGGAATGCTTTGAGTGCTTAAAGATGAGTTCTTGGAAGAGTTTTCCTTTTGAAATGTGTTCTAAGGAAAAGATATGATGTTCTGAACTCTTTTTCGACCTGAATACAAAGATAAATATATATATATATATATATATATATATATATATATATGAGTTTCAACCAAAGTGAGGTTGTTTTGGAAAAAACGTTCCTGCTTCTGCTATGTGCGTTGGTGAGGTGCGCTGGTCGAGTAGCGCACCACCAGTGCACAACCTAATATTTCAATAGGCGTTGGTGGAGTGGCACAGCTCAGTGGCGCATAACATGCGACGATCCACTGGAATGTTACACTGGTGAGGTTGCGCTAGTCGAGTAGCGCACCACCAGCGCACTACCCACTTTTTTAGCATTGCGCGAGTGCAGTGGCGCAGCTCAACGGCGCATGACAAGCGGCGATCCACTGGAATGTTGCGCTGGTGAGGCTGCGCTAGTCGAGTAGCGCACCACCAGCGCAGTGCCCACTTTTTCAACACTCAAACACATAAAATCAACAAGTCCTAGAGTGATGAAAATGCATCTTATACTAATGCCTAACATGACATAAAACTTTAATTACAAGATGCAAATGAATTAACAAAAGTCATTTAAACCAAAATGCACACAAGTATAAACACACAACATATATGAATAAGAGTTATGCATGAATTTATGAGTGTGTGCAACTATCTCTTCAAAGCAAGTAAGCACAAGAAATTTACCTTTGGTGTTTCTCCTCTTGAGGTCTTGAGAGCCTAAGTTGTCCTTACATAAAACCCAAAAATGTGATTTGTTCACGAAATGAGTCAATCAATAAATGAGGACTTTACAAATATTTTGTTAGTAAATATTGATTTTTAATTTCACTATTAATGACTATAGTGCTCATATTTTTACTTCAGAAAATGGATCATAACCAGCAGCCTTATTTTCCGGACGATTTGAACATGCTCAATGATGTATTTGATATTTCAAATCCGACCCATACTTAAGCAGGACCTTCTGGTTCTGCCGTTACACCAACATCACGTCCCAGAAAATTAACATCAAATGTGTGACAGTGTTTCAACATAGTCCAAATGACACTCCCAGATGAGACGTTCGGGCCTAGAGCTAAATGTAAGTTTTGTCATAAGGATTATGCCACAAGTATGATGGGAATCAGACATTTGAGAAGGCATATGCATAAATGTATGCCTGCTCATGGACAGGTAGACACCACAACCCAGACACAACTACAATGGCACCTAGACGGGTCCGTTACGACGTGGCAGTTCGACGATATGCACGGTAGAGAGTGTTTGGCACGATACATTGCACAAACTGATCAACCGATTAGTGTTGGTGAGAGTCCATTTTATAAAGAATTAATCACATCTGCATATAACCCCCAATTTGAATCTGTTTCTAGAACCACCACTAGAAATGATTTGATAAGTTTGTTTGAAACCCAAAGAGATGACTTGATTGCTGAAATACATCATTTAAGTGTCTCTGTTGCATTAACTTCTGGTATTTGGAATGCATGTTCCAAACATGACTATTTATGTGTCACGAGACACTATTTAGATTCTGACTGAAGGATAACAAAACGAATTATTGGTTTTCTTCCTATGGATTTTGCACATACCGCAGAACACATTTTTAATGTCATTATTTCTAGTTTAGAAACTTATGAAATCACGCATCGCATCCTTTCGATCACATTAGATAATGCATCTGTAAATACTAGCTCTATTGCATTGTTTGTTGCAAGAAATATCCCATAAAATTGAGGTTATTTCTTCCATCAACGGTGTGCATATCATATTATAAATTTAGTTGTACAGGCTGGTTTAAAGCAGGTAAGCGACCAAATAGATCGCATGAGAGATGCCATTTCTTGGATTTGCAGTTCTAATCCTAGATTTAGTGAATTCAAAAGACACTGTAAATTAAACGATCTCAAACCCCGACGATTCCAAACTGATATGCCGGTAAGGTGGAACTCTACTTATTTAATGTTAGAAAATTGTTTGGAATATGATACAACCATTACATGTTTTTATAACATGAAATTGGCCGAAACAGGTCGTCCTGAAGCAAAAACACTTACCACAAACGATTGGTATGTGGCAAGGGTTTTTGTTCAATCTTTAAAGATTTTTTACAATGCCACTGCAACTCTTTCCGGAGTCTATTACCCCACATCTTCCCAGGCAATCCATCAGATAGTGGAAATGGCTGAAGTGTTAAACAATTATAGAGAAGATGAACATCTAGGTGCTACAGTTGTTGTCATGGAGACAAAGTTGAAAAAATATTTGGCTAACATTCCTCTACTTTATACCTTAAGTGTGATAGTAGATCCTAGGGTTAAATTATCTGGTTTAGAAGTTTTGCTTGAGTTTATTGGTACTAATTTGTCAATAGATTATTCAGAACAAATTACTAACATTCGAACCAAGTTGTTCGAGATTTTTCATATTTATGATAGCAGGTTTGGCAACATTGACACCCCCCCAATCAACACAATCAGAGACAGAGCCGAAGCAAACAAGTTGGAGGCTTCTGAAACGGTATAAAAAGGACAAATCAGTAAATACTTCTTCAGGTCAAAGATCTGGCACATCTTCTTGTACCGAACTGATTAGGTACTTTGAAGCACAGTTCGATATTGTTGAAGACAAGGAAGAGTTTGATTTGTTGTTATGGTGAAAAACCTATACGTACAGGTATCCAATTCTGTCACACTTCGCACATGACGTACTGGTTATTCTCGTGTCAACGGTATCTTCAGAACAAGCTTTTAGCACCAGTGGACGTATAATTGAACCAAGAAGAAGTTGTTTGTCTCCGGAGATGGTGGAGGTATTAACATGCCTTCGGGATTGGGAGCAAGCTAAAAAAAGGCTGCAAAATCAAACTGTAGATAAAGAGTTTATTCTAAATTTCAACAATCTATATATTAATGAACCTGCAGGTAGTGGCCGTGGCCAGGGCTAGAACTAGGTTATACTTTTACATATGTATTTAGTATTTACTTGTAAGTTGTAATACGATTGCACTGTTTTTCCCTTACCAAGTTTTTATCCCACTGAGTTTTTCTTGGTAAGGTTTTTAAGTAGGCAATCACGTAAATATGTAATACTGAATTCCATAAGTGAAAAATAATTAAATAAATAAAAACTATTCATTTCAAACTTTCGTAATTACATCTATTTTTATTATTTTGTATTACTTTATCTTTACAGAATTATTATTTTTCATATTAATTATTTCCAGAGATAAACAAATTAATTTCAAAATTACATTTATAATTGAACTGTAAATTACTTTATTTTTCGTAAACCCTAAACCCTAAACCCTAAACCCTAAACCCAAATTCTAAAAAACCTTAATTTTTAAAAATTGGTTTCGAAAATAATTATGGACCAGGCCCGTGGACCGACCCGGCACGGCCTGTAGGTACGGCCTGCCTGAAGCAGGCCACCGGCCCGTGCCGTGCCTCCGTTTTTGTAAACGGGACGGACTTGGTCTGGCACATACACCGATGCATACAGGACCAGGTCTAGCCCGTTTACGAAAATGGGTCTCGGCAGGCCGTGCCTAATGGGCCAGGCCTGGTGATATAAATCTCACCAAGAACAGTGAGACCCGGAACCAATATATGGTAGCAATGATCGTTTTCTACTTTCAGATTTATAAAAGAAGAAAAAAAAAAGGACCGCAACCCATTATTTATAAGGAGATAAGAACCAACGGTATCAAGAAGGTTGTAGACGTCACACTCAAGAAAAAGAAAGAAGGTGAGTGATAAGTCAAGGTTTGAACGCCACAAGGTAGAACCTTGATAAGTTCATAGTTCTATGAAGAACCAAAGAGAAAATTCTCTCAATTTGATTTCAATTCCAGTCTTCCCTCAAATTACATCAATTGGTCTCTTTTATACTAAAAATATCTAAGACCTAAAAGGGAATAAATATTAGGCAATTAATGCCTTACAATCAGGAAAATAAATGCAAACAAATTTAGGAAACAACTAAAGACTAAAAACTAGCAATTAGCCTGCGACACTTCATCAAAGCCTTGCAAATGAGAAACAACAACACTAGGCAAGGAATAGTTAATTCCATTAGTACTAAAGCATGCCTCTTTGTACAAAAGTACAATCATTGGCTGATTTGAAAACAAAACCTTTTTGATCTCACTCTCTCTTGCATAAAAACTCAATTGTTTTCTCTCTTTTTTTCTCATCAGCCTCTTTTTCTTTTTCATCTTTTTTTTTCTTTTTTTTGCTATTTTAGACTCTTTTTCTTTTCTCTCTCTTTCTTTTGAACTCTCACACTCTCTCTCGTTTTTGACATCTCTCTCTTTTCTTAAAACTTGATCTTCATACACTTGTTTTGGGGTTAAAAGTACAAGAGTGATTGACTTTTTATTGAGTACAAAGGAGTATCTATTGGTATACCCATCATGTGTCACATGCCTATCAAACTGCCATGGTCTCCCCAAAAGGATATGGCTCGCATTCATTGGTACCACATCACAAAGGACTTCATCTTTGTATTTTCCAATTGAAAACGACACCAACACCTGTTTAGTCATCTTGATTTCCCCACTATCATATTGTAGCTTATAAGGTTTTGGATGCTTCAAAGTGGCCAAATTCAGTTTCTCCACAAAACTAGTGCTAACCACATTAGTAAAACTCCCCCCATCAATGATCATGCTACATACCTTTTCATTAACATGGCAGCGAGTGTGAAAAATATTGTCACGTTGTACCTCATCATCTTCCTTGGCTTGATCACTAAGAGTTCTTCTTGCCACCAAAAGCTCTCCATACATATCTCCTATATTCCCATACCTAACTCCTCTACCTCCCATTCCAAGTCAAAATCTGCCCACACCCACATTAGACATGCGATCATCCTCCTCTAGGTCAATCCCATAATCATCTTCATAGTCATTCTTATGTGGGTTTCTTTCTCTTCGTTCCACCTTAGGAGCCCTGAATGGCTGCTCCCTTTACGAACTAGACTCCACTTTATCTATTCGATCTTACACTTCACCAAACTTAATCTCTATCCGCTCCATGTTTTTTTGTATGGCTTTATATAAAAAATTGAGATCTACCATTTCTAGTGCATCGTCGGATAAGTCTTTACTCTTATCATGAGACATATTTTAATCCTGCAAAACAAAGAAAACAATTAAGCCTCTCAAAACACTCCCTCACATGTTTACCCTCAAAAATGGTGGCACTCACACTCGTGTTTCACTCAATCTTTTGGCTTTAACCATCTAATGAGCTTACACTCTCTAGCCTTTTTTCACTCTTTGTTCTCTCTTTCAGTTCCCTTTTTTTTTTTACTTAGACGGATACTCACAAGAAGTTCAAGAAATAAGATGTAACAAAAAAAACAAAGAAAAAAAATAGTATAGGACAAGAATAACAAAGATGAGATTCTATTGAAAGATTTTTTTTTTTTGAATATCAACGCACGAAATCAAGAAAATGAATAAAAAATTATTGATATAAGTTCAACTACACGACCTAAAAAAATTGTACTGAATTTTTATTTGTGATCTTCTTTTTTTTATCTCTTTTTTTATATATAAAGAAAAAAAGAATAACAAATACGAGATTCCACTGAAAGATTTTGTTATTATTATTATCAACGCATGAAATCAAGAAAATGATTAAAAATTGTTGATATAAATTCAACTTCACGACCTAAAAAAAATGTACACAATTTGTTTTTGTGATTTTTTTTTTATCTTTTTTTTTATAACGAATCTGATAAAACTTTTTTTTTTGTAACGGATCTGATTTTTTTTTAGATAAAACAAAAAAAAATAGATGAAAAAGAACAACGATATATTAAACCTGATTTTAGAAGCTAATCTCTGATACCAACTGATAAGAGCCTCACCAAGAACAGTGAAACCCAGAACCAATATATGGTAGCCAAGATCGTTTTCTACTTTCATATTTATAAAAGAAGAAAAAAAAAGGACCGCGACTTGTTATCTATAAGGAGATAAGAATCAACGGTATCAAGAATGTTGTAGACGCCACACACAAGAAAAATAAAGAAGGTGAGTGATAAGTCAAGGTTTGAACGCCACAAGGTAGAACCTTGATAAGTTCATAGTTCTATGAAGAACCAAAGAGAAAATTCTCTCAATTTGATTTCAATTCCAGTCTTCCCTCAAATTACATAAATTGGTCTTTTTTATACTAAAAATATCTAAGACCTAAAAGGGAATAAATGTTAGGCAATTAATGCCTTACAATCAGGAAAATAAATACAAACAAATTTAGGAAACAACTAAAGACTGAAAACTAGCAACTAGTTGATTTGTTCCTTATTTGGAAAGTTGAATTCGGGAAACAAATCAACTCTTTATTTGGGGAAAATAAATAAAATAGGAAATATGCTAAAGTAGGAAATATGTTGAAATTGGATTCTTCTTCAACCATACGTCGCCCAAAAAATAAGAAATATGCTGAAATTCAGACTGATCAGCTCAAGTCTTCGCGCAATAAGATAGATGGCCGAATTTGGACTTGTTGTAATCTGTTTCGGAGGACAGAGTCTTCATAGCATCTATAGATATTGTCTTGGGCTTTCCGAAAACATATTAGAATAGACAATCAAACTTCAGATACTCTTTGTAGAGGTCCATGAAGTTCAGTCCCGGATTTGGTCTTCATGTGGGCCGAATTTGTACTTTAGCAACTCGAAATCAACCCATCATTTAACGCTTCTTTGATCCTCTTGCCTCCTTTTAATTGGCCCAATTGGAATATACAGTGGATCATTTGGTGATGCTTCTTGATTCTCATCACCTGGTCCAGAATTATACCATTACCTCAGGGTACCAGTATGGTGGCGTGGCGCTTGACCGATCATTCTGGAGCTTTTCGGTTAACTTCCTTCTTACCTGATAGGCATGCCATGTACCAGGTAACTGGTGGCGAGATGTTATTGAGGTACTCAGTCGAACATCTTGGTGCTCTCCGTAGATGCTAAAATCTCTCAGGTGGTAATATCGAGGTATTCTGGTACCAAACTGACTGACCTGTTATCGAGGTACTAGGTAGGAGTTATCTCACTGTTGGTTGGTCTCAATCTTTGGGTGGTGCAGAGGCTGGAATCTCGAGGTAGACAGTAGCATGCCAACCTTATCTGGTATCAGAAAGCATGTCCTACCAGGTATCAGTTGGCTGAAAAATTTCACATTGAACCCTTACCAAAAATGTCTATTAATAATAATATTATTTCTCTATTTAGGACCGTCATGAAATTTTACTAGACATTTAATTTTTGTATTAAATTACATATTAACCAATGATGTAACAGATAATATGAGGTCATGTGTTCTCCCTCTCCTCAACTCATGAATTATTGTAATATTTTTTTAAAAAAAACTAATGACTTAACAATTGAAATAAATCATAGTATTAAGATTAATGTGTACTCGGTAAAGATCTTGATGAAATTATATCGATTTGAAATTTTTTAAGTTATTTATCCCAATTTGTTTAAATACAAAGGAAAAAATAAAAAATTATTGGAAAAGTAGAAAAAAAAATAGCATTCTCAAATTTTATTTACAATAAGATTTCAATAAACTCGTCTTAAACAAAAATAAAAAAAATATATAAAAAAAAATCTTTATTGATTTTATTCTCTCTTCTACAACATGGTCTATATTTTTGTTAAAGCTTGTGTTCATTTGTTCTCTGCCCACAGTATGGCAGTTACATTCTAATTTCAATCCAACAAAAATTCTTGTTGTTGCTATTTTTAAAATGGCTAATTAGCACAGATACCTCCTAGACTATATCCCGATTCGCATGTTGCCCTCTAAATTAATTTTTTAGACACTAAACCCCCTGAACTATCGAAAATTGGTAAAAGTTGATGAAAACCTAACGTCATCCATTGTTCTGCCATGATAAATTACACTAAGCACCCTAATTATATACATAACTGTATCAAAACGAAAAAAATATAATAATATGACATAAATACCCCTCTTACAAAATTTTTAAAAATCATATTTGAAAAATCAAAATTTAAAATTTAAAATTGAAAGATTGGTTAAATAATAATAAAATTCTGAACTTTTTGATAAAGAAAAATAAATAAATAGATAAATGAAAAAATTAAATTGATTTAATTTTTTAAAATTATCTTTTTTATATATTTAAATATCCCTAAATATAAAACCCAAATGAATATATAAATTGTTTAATACGAAATATCATTTAAACTATTTTTTTTATTTAAATATCTCTAAATATTACTTGTTCGTTTACAATAACAAGGTTATTAATAATGTAAAAAATAAAAAATAAAAAATAATAATAATAATAATAATAAATAAATAATAATGATAATAATGATAATAATTTAAATACCCTAAACTTTTTTTTTTCCGCCATTATCATTTTTATTTAAATATCCCTAAATATCACTTGTTCAATTATAATAACAACGGTATTGATAATGTTAAAAAAAAATGAAATGATAATAATAATGGTGATAATAATTAAAATTTATTATCTTTATTATTAATATTATTATTAATAATGATATTATTGTTGTTGTTGTTATTATTATTATTTATTATTTTATTTTATTAATATTATTATATTATTTTTATTTTTTAATTATTATCACCATTATTATTATCATTTCATTTTTTATTTTTGTTTTTGACAATATCAATACCCTTGTTATTGTAATTGAACAAGTGATATTTAAGAATATTTAAATAAAAATGTTAATTCTGAAAAAAAATATAGGGTATTTAAATTATTATCATTCTTATCATTATTATTTATTATTTATTTTATTACTATTTTTTTATTTAATTTGTTATTTTTGTTTTTTACATTATTAATAACCTTGTTATTATAATTGAACAAGTGATATTTATGGATATTTAAATAAAAATGATAATAGCAAAAAAATATATATAGGGTATTTAAATTATTATCATTAGTATTATTATTATTATTATTTAATATTTTTATTTTTGTTTTTTACGGTATTAATAACCTTATTATTGTAAACGAACAAGTAATATTTAGAGATATTTAAATAAAAAAAGATAGTTTAAATGATATTTCGTATTAAATAATTTATATATTCATCTGGGTTTTATATTTAGTGATATTTAAATATATAAAAAAGAAAATTTAAAAAATAATTAAATCAATTTAATTTTTTTATTTATCTATTTTTTTTTCTTTATTAAAAAGTTCAAAATTTTATTATTATTTAACCGATCTTTTAATTTTAAATTTTAAATTTTTATTTTTAAAATATGATTTTAAAAAATTTAATAAGAAAGATATTTATATTATATTATTATATTTTTTCGATTTGATATAATTATATATATAATAAAAGTACTTTATATAATTTAACATTACAGAATAGTTGATAATATTATATTTTTATTATCTTTTATCAATTTTTGATAGTTAATATTAATTTACGATCAACCAACAAATCGGGTATAGTTGGGATATATACGTCGATGAGCCTTTTAAAATTAACCCCTTTTAATTAAACACAAAAGCTGCGCCACCTAAATTTTATAGATTTTTTCACTTCATGGGGGTTTCCAAATCCAAGTCAACTCAACTGCAAAGTCGTTTCTAATCTCTGTCCTGTTCTTCCATATTCATCTGAAGCTTCCGCTTCATTGGTCATGACCCAGTATACTCAAAGTCTTCCTTCCTTCCTTCCTTCAAGAATCAAGATTTTCTTCTTCTGGGTTTAGTTTTATCAACTGAGTATTCCATAGAAATTTAAGATTCCTTTGTTCTTCTTCTAAGTCTCTCTGTTTTGACTCTCATATATGCTTGCTCTTTAAACTTGGTTCATCTCTTAAATCCAATCCATCTTCAACTCTGCTTTTCTTATCAACTGGGTATTCCATAGAAATTTAAGATTCCATTGTTCTCCTTCAAAGTCTCTCTGTTTTGACTCTCATATATGCTTGCTTTTTAAACTTCCTCTTAAATCCAATACATCTTCAACTCTGCTTTTCTTTGTTTCATCTGTTTATCATATCAGTAACTCCACCATGATTCGGTTCAAATTTGTTAATTTCATGACCTTCTCTTCTTTTGGTGTGGGATAGCTCTAGTCTCTGAAATATCAGTTTACTTTTGGTTCTATATACGATGGAAAATGGAAACGAAATGTCATCATCCTTGAGTTTTGCCTCGTCTTCTTGTCTCTCAAATGGGTCAAGTAGTCTCAACATAACTCCTGAACTTGCGGGAAATCTGGAAAATTTGAGCTTGAACAAACTCAGTAGCAGCCTCGAGAAGCTATTAATCGATGCTGACTATGACTACACCGATTCAGAGATCGTTGTTGAGGGAACTCCAGTGAGTGTACATCGGTGTGTATTGGCTTCACGGAGCCAGTTTTTTCATGAGCTTTTCAAAAGGGGAGGTGGTGGTTCAGCTAATGAAGGAAAAGCAAAATATCTGATGTCTGAATTGGTGCCTTACGGAAAAGTTGGATACGAAGCTTTCAATGATTTCTTGAACTATCTGTACACTGGAAAGCTGAAGCCGTCGCCTCCGGAAGTGTCCACCTGTGTTGATGAGGCTTGTGTACATGATGCTTGTCGTCCTGCTATCAATTATGCTGTGGAATTGATGTACGCTTCTGCAACTTTTCAGATGAAAGAGCTGGTTTTGCTTTCTCAGGTAAAATTTGTCTTGTGCTTTTCCTTATTTGTGTTCAAGCTATTCAAAGTGATTATGTTTGTTTGCTTGGATGTATGTTTTTTTTATAGACATTTAAAGACAAAGACAAGCTAAATGTATTATTGGGGAAAACAGGTTTCATTGTGTAGCACCAAAACATTTAATTCCAAAGAATTGGCAGAAGGGTTTGATCCAATCATCTCGTGGGTTCCAAGACATAATTTTTGTTTGATAAGTATCGTTTCTTGGCAATATATACTGTTACTTTGCTTGTTAACAAGTAGGCATGTAGTGCTGATAAGTGTGACAAATTGAACGGAGCATATTTCCTAGTAAGTTGAAAATTATCTTCCACTACAGAGTTCATAAGCCACTGGCCCAAAGCAGTTGGAAACCAATGAAATGAAACAGAATATGTATAAATTCGATTGTGCATCAATCCGATTAAAAAAAATTGTAGAATCTGTTAGGTTATGTCTAACTGTTATTTACTATCCCATGGTAGTACTATGTTTGTAATAAACAATACTTTGTTCTATATCAATCTTTCGAAATAATGAGGAATTCATTATTTTCTTGTTTGGAAGAAAAATAAGTTTATTGAGAGAGAAGAAATATACACATCATGACACCCATTGTCTTTATTTGATTCATTTCCATAGTTTTTATTTCATTGTCAAATTGCTGTAATTCTGACTGGATATTAGCATGTGAAGGTGAATTTTCAGGATAAATAAGTTGTAACTCACATGCAACTTTGTTTTAATAGGTGTCAAGTTCTTGCACTGGCTTGACAGTTTTGATATTTAGGATGTTTTACCTTATATATTCTCAATCACCTGATATTTAATTCTCAAACATTCAAGCTTCATAGTGAGAGGTTGATGCAACATATGTTTGCTTTAATCCTTTGATATATGTTGCATGTCGTTTTGTATAGACAGGAAGTGTCTACCAACGTAAGTCCAGCTGCTGTTTAGATACAATGTGACTTTTTTTTCCATGTCCTTAGCCTTTCCATATTACCATCTGTAAAGTGATCGATTCTAGGAGAAGAACATTCTTATATATAATATATGTTGCGTATTAAAGATGATCTAGTTTCAGGGTATATGAATTTTGGACAGATCTATTCTTACGCAAAAAACTTCATGTATCCATGCAGCGGCGGCTTCTGAACTTTGTCGAGAAGGCTTTTGTGGAAGATGTAATCCCGATTCTGATGGCTGCATTCCATTGCCAATTGAACCAGCTTCTATCTCACTGCATCCAGAGAATAGTGAGGTCTGATCTTGAAAGTGCATGTCTTGAGAGAGAGCTTCCTCTTGAAGTCTATATTGAAATCAAATCACTTCGCTCCAAATCTCTGCAGGAGTCTGAAGGTAATGTAGGGGAAGTGTCTGAAGGTAATTTAGTGGAAGTGATCCCAATGCATGAAAAGCGAATCAGGAGAATCCACAAGGCACTGGACTGTGACGATATTGAACTGTTGACACTTCTCCTTAATGAATCTAATGTCACTTTAGATAATGCTTGTGCTCTGCACTATGCTACTGCTTATTGTGATCCGAAGGTTGTGAAGGAGCTCCTCAGTCTAGGCTTGTCTGATCTCAATCTTAGGAACGCTAGAGGACATACAGTACTTCATGTGGCCGCAAGGCGTAAGGAGCCATCAATTCTAGTAGCGCTGCTGACCAAGGGAGTCTGTGCATCAGAAACTACATCGGATGGGCAAACAGCTGTTGCAATCTGTCGGAGGTTGACCAGGCCGAAGGATTATAATGAAAATACAAAACAGGGTCAGGAGTCTAACAAAGACAAGATATGCATTGATGTCTTAGAGAGAGAAATGAGAAGGAATTCAATGTCTGGGAACATGTCAGTCCCATCGCACGTGATAGCTGATGATTTACACATGAGGCTGGACTATCTGGAAAACAGAGGTGATATTTCTTACCTTGTAGGTTGGTGTTTTTTTTTTTTTTAAATGATTGTAGATTAAATAGCTAATTTTCTTTTATAGTTTTCTGTTAACAATTTTTGATTGGTTTGCACATACATATTTTGGATTGATATGAAGCAATATGAAACACCATACTGCTATTAATGCATCATTTTCTATTTAATATCCAATTGAGGAAATATTTTTTCTCCTAAAAATGCTTTCCTTCTTAAAATAAGAGAATGCCTATGTGGGCTACAAGGCAATATGAAACAAAAACAAGAAGTTCTGCATGTATCACACCAAACTGATAATATTTTTGGGTTGGTTTTTTGGCCTCCCAAAGATTCCATATATTCTTAAGCCTCTCGTGCTCGTAACAAAAAACCATTATTAAACTTTGATATTTCAAAAGCAATATTACTTGGAAGGAAGAAATGATCCAGTAATCTCCTTCTATATATAGTAAGATAACACTATATGGTTACTGATTTAGTAAAGCTAATTGCCATACATTTTCTTGTAGCCATTGTTTCAAGTATTCTCATTTTAGCTTGTTTATATTGCAGTGGCATTTGCACGATTGCTATTTCCCGCTGAAGCTAGACTAGCTATGGACATAGCGGATGCACATTCAACCTCGGCTTACACCGGCCTTGCAGCATCAAAATCAAAAGGATCAAGTGGGAACTTGAAGGAGGTCGATTTGAATGAAACACCCTCTGTGCAAGCCAAGAGAATCCAATTGAGAATGCAAGCTTTGCTTAAAACAGGTATTATATACCTAAATAACTTTTGTACGTTTATGTTTAGTGTACACAGAAAACAGAGAGGATGGAAATGAGACCTTTTGATCATTAATGGTACCTAAGCCTCTCAGTATCTCTACTGTATGCCTTCAGACCCTACCATTTTTACCACAGCTATGGAAATGAGACCTTTTGATCATTAATGGTACCTAAGCCTCTCAGTATCTCTACTCTATGCCTTTGGACCCTGCCATTTTTACCACAGCTAGACATCTTGTATCTTGTTATTTTTTCTCCATGTCTTATAAAGGGAGAAGCTGAAGCCCAGGACCCAGAGAATTGATTAGTAATTTTAAACCCTTTAGTCCTCACGTCTCATTTGGGTTATCATTGATTCGGGAAAGCTGAGAATTTTTTTGGCATGCTATAATCTTTAGTGTATTTTTTTTTTTTTAAGTTTTGAGTCAAACGGGGTCAATTGTGTGATTATATCGCCATCCCTAGTTATATATGTATTATATAATTTAATTTATAGTAATGATCAAATGCATTATTGGACATGTAATTTTGTGTGGGATTCGACTTTGTATTGTCCCAAATCAGTAAAAGCCGAATTTTTATTGTTCCAAATCACTAAAAGACAAGATTTGTCTAATTCAGTATCTCTCGTACAAAAATACATACTTGAGAATTTTCATATATATATATATATATATATTCCTTTTCTTCTCGGTGTATACTGATATAATTTACATCAGACGTTGCATGTGAACCACCGATTAAGAGAAGCTTTGACAATTGCATACTTTTTGAGTCAAAGTATGTAAATCTATAGTTTACATCTAACGCACTGTCAGCACATACTGACTTGAATATTTTTATATATATATATATATATAGTTATTTTCTTCTTAGTGCACACTTTAATGAAATCAGTTATAGCCATTTAAGTCATCAATTTTGATTAGTTAATGTCTTCTTAATCGGTGACTCAAACCCTACACTAGTTTTATAAAGTCAATGCACACTACAGTAACACACACACATATATAGGTTCACCTTTAGTGCATTAATGCATCTATGCACCATTAAAATTAAGGATTTGGATCGTCTGCTGAGCTGATCTTTGTCTTGATCTAAAACCCATCACCGGATCTATTTAGATCAGGACAAAGATCAGCTCAACAGAGGATTCTAATTCTAAAATTAAAGTGAGAGAATCAAATAAAACCTTTGTACTATTTATCTATGTATGGTATGGACTCTAGCAGTCTATTGAGATCATTGTGAAGTGCAAAATGGTAGAAGTGTGAAAACCTGACTGAAGATTGCATTACTTAAAGAAAGCTTGAATTTATAATGTGGAAGAAATTGAATTTTATTAGTTTCATAGAGCATATTCTGAGCTTGCTCTGATGGCAGTGGAGATGGGTCGACGCTACTTCTCTCATTGCTCGGAAGTGATTGATAAATTTCTGGATGATGACATGCCTGATGCTTTACTGCTAGAAAAGGGGAGTGCAGAAGAACAGAACATTAAGAAGATGCGCTTCACGGAACTTAAAGAGGATGTACAGAAGGCATTTTCCAAGGACATGGCTGTGAACCACCGATCCTGTTTGACATCATCCTCATCGTCCTCATCTTCTCCGAAGGAGGGTGTCAAACACAAGGTTAGAAAAAGGTGATGTTTATGTTCACCTTACATGTCGTAGGAAACAAAAAGAAAAAGAAAAAAGAATTTACTTAGTTTGTTTGACTCATTGACATGCATAAGAGTCTATGTTGTGGTTGTTCTTTGTAATTGCAGAAAGATTGTATAACTTGCCTTGTAATGTCTACCAAAGTATTTTGCATGTAATATAGTAAAGATTTTAGAGGAAAGGAATTGCATTGAATCTCACTTTCTTAATTTCTTTCCACTATGTAACTTCTTCTTATTGATGATATGAAGTATTCTTGCGTGTGCGTGTTTATGCACCGATGAGATAGTTTAGTTGATTAGATTTCGTTTGGTTGAGCAAGTCTGGTGTCAAGGAAAACACAGAACAGGGGCAATTGAATATGATTATGAATTTTGTTAATAATTTATTTCATAGCGCATTAGCGTAGATGCATGTTACCCTTTTTGTAATTTACACATTGTAAACATGATAATCCCAAAATTCGTTCATTGGAATTACTAATGGTGCCCCAAAAGAATGTTGGTTACGCAGTAAACTTCTTAAAAATATTAAGATACTAACTTTATATCTAAATTTGTATTTCAATACATAATGTTAATGTTAACAATTTAATGTGCTATAAATCATATAAATTAAATTAAAATACAACTCATACAGGTGGAAAATGCATATTGCAAATGTTTATATGAGAATCTTGGCCATTTATTAATCATAGTCTTGTTTCATACCGGTACCCTCAATTCAATAGGTCTTATATTATGTCCTTGACCCCTGCCCAATAGGTCTTCTACGGTTCTACTAACAATAAAAGAAAACAAATTCTAAAAGAGGAAACAGACGAATATATTAAAAAAAAACGAAGACAGTCAATAATTGAGAGAAAGAAGAAAACATCAACAGCAACTCAGAAACAAAATAATAATAATAATAATATTGACATGTGATATAATAGATAAATATGAGACATTTTTTTCACACAAGTCCTAATTTTTATCGTGATTTATTAACCTTTTAAATGTGTTTACTATATTCATCGCTTTAGTCCATTTAATCAAATATCTTAAAATTAACTTTGAAAAAATGTGTTAAAGTACACTTTTGCTTTTCTTTTAGATTTAAATTAAAATTAAAAACACTAAAATTAGAAATAATTAAAGCTTAAATAAAAAAAAAAACGACAAACACATTAACAACTTAAACAAAAATCCAAAATGAAATTAAAAAAAAAATCAACTATCCGAGAACCCAAAATCATTTCCAACAACTAAACATAAACCCTAAGCAAACACAAATGGATTTATAATAAAAGTAATAACTTAAAATAATACAAATATTTTTTATATAAAAAAGGTTAAGATAAAAAAAATTGAGGATGCTAGACCATGGCCTCCTATTTTTAGAGGAAGTAGCAGCTTCCTCCATATCGACGGAAGAACCAGCGGTTTATCCGCCGATCTAGAGGAAGTCGACTTCCTCTAGATTTGATCTGAACTCTAGAGGAACTCACGGTTTCCTCCAATCGATGGAGGAAGTCGCAGCTTCCTTCGATCGCTAGAGGAAGTCACGCGTTCATCGGATCTGAAGGAAGTCTAGCTTCTACAGATGGAAGCCACCTTCAACGATAGCCTCGACTATTATTATTATTGTTATTGTTATTATTATTGTTGTTGTTATTGTTATTATTATTATTATTATTTCATAAAAAAATTATTTTAAACAAGTTTTATTATTGTTATTGTTATTATTATTATTATTATTATTATTATTATTATTATTATTATTATTATTATTATTTCATAACAAAATATTTTACACAAGTTTTATTATTTTATTATATTAATATAATTAGTTTATGGCTTTTTTTTCATTGGACATGTGTACATTCTTTTTTACACGTCACTTTTTTAAAATTCTTATTTTTTTTAACGTATTTGTGAATATAATGTATTAAGATTAAAATGTCCTTTGATGCATCATTTTTTATTAATATTTGATTGATGGAATTATGGAAGGGATAAATTGATGAGTTTTAGATAAAACAGGGACCAAAGTGATAAATATAGTAAAATAATTAAAAAAGTGACAAATTGTGAAACAGGTAATGTTAGTTTTGTCATAATGAGAAAAATACTTTTGAGTTTTGACCAGGGCCGATTTCTTGAAATGTACAATTGCTCTTAATTTAATTTTTCTATCAATTATTATAATATTATTTATTTAAATTTTATATTCAAACAGCATTAATCGTGTTTATTAAAAAAAAATATTAGAATTAATTTGATATTGCAGTGGTGTCTGGTGTAGATTTAAGAAATATATTACGTACCGAGCCACATTTATCTTGTTATCACATGAGAGTTTATAACTTTAAAGTGTCGATAACAACTCATAAAACTAATTAGTTGATCACACCGAAATGGAAGTCCGCAATACTACGGGACCGTGGTGTAGCACAATAATAAAGAAATTTTGTTCTGAGGGGATTGATGTATTGATTACCTAAATTTATCAATTCAACAACTATTTAGATAATCGAAATCGAGATGGTCATGATTACTCTACTCTAATTTAAATTAAAGCAAATTACAATTCTAATGCAATAAATAAAACACTATAAGAAAATTGTTATTTAGTATCTAACTTTCTATGACTATGTAATAAAAAAAAACTCAAATACTGGGATGTAAATATATGTGAATGAGACTAAGACATTTAAATCCACGTATCCAATTCTCCAATTTTAGACACATCATTAAAATAAAATATGCAAGTGAGTATGTAGGTTCTCGATTAATCTCTACCCTTTCTCATGTGATAAAGACAATATTCATATGCACCAACAACCTATTTCTTAATGGTTATCCGAACTACATACGAATTCATTAAGATTTATGACACACAATTGAATCCTAGAAGCTAGCATCACATACTTCTAGCTTACCAACTCATATCACTCATTTCATTGAGCACGTTGTGTGTTTCTCCTCTCGGTACATCACACAATAACCAAATAATTACCAAATGTTAGTTACACACTCAATAATAATTAAGAGCGTGAAATAAGTGTACACAACACAAGCAATAGTAATAAAGTGATGACCTTTATTGATGATGCATGGAAAATGTTTCATCTTGGCCTTAGCCAAGGTGGTTTTAGTTCATATTACAAGACATGGCTACAAAAGATATGATTTTTATATAAGTCATAATCAAATACAAGTGTTAAAATAAAAAGAGAAAGGTTAAGAATAAACTAAGTATGGATCTCCTCTCTCTTGGTTGGTTGAATGTGATTGACTTGCTCCTTATCTTGATGCTCCCCTATTTGCTCCAAGGTTGGGTTTTTATGGTGGGAAATGATGGGAAAGTTGAGTATTTGGTGTTTGGTGAAGTAGATTTGAAGTTTGGTAGAGTGGATTTGAAGTTTGGATGATGGATTGGAGGTTAGATGTAGTGATTTGGTGATTTGGTGATTTGGAGAGTAAAAATGTGCTCTTGGGTGTTTTGGAGATGAAGGGTTGTGCAAGAGGTGTCTAGGAATGAGATGAAATGTGGTATATATAGAGTGTGGGATTTAGGGCATGAAAACCTAAAAATTCTGTTGATATGGCTTATTTGCACGATACGTGCGCAATACACTTTATCGCACGAACTGCGCAACTCTTCTAGACCAAATGCGCTATACGTGCGTACTACGATTTAACGCACGAACTGAATAACATTTTTGAAGCAAATGCGCTATACGTGCGCACTACGCTTTAACGCACAAACAACACAAAGTTGTCTTCATTATTCAATAGCTTCCATTCAGTCCCGATTTCTTTCAATTTTGCACAAACACCCTTAGACACCTATTATGACAAGTACAAGCTTATTTGACCGTTAAATACTTTGGTTTTACCCAGAAAACTAAAGCAAATGATCGGTAAAAAGGGCTACACCAAGTGTAGAAATAGACATTAACAAATACCCCCAAACCTATCTTTTGCTCGTCCCGAGCAAAACCAAAACACACAAAAGCCAAACCTAACCTAAACTAGAAACTAATCTTGACGAGAATAAAACAACACCGCCTTCGTGGGTGACACGATGACACTTAGCACGTGCCACAAGCCTTTAAACACAATTTCTACCGAGTCAACTAGAGATGAGATGAGATGTGATGTTGGGTGAACCATAATGTAGTAAAAAGGGAAACCAAGACATGTAGACCAAGATGCTACAACACTAAAGATTACAATTTCGGACTTCTTAGTGGAGTTAGTTTCAAAAGCATCGAACACAAGAGTTATTAGATAACATTTCACCTTGACTCTAAGCCTCTCAAGATTTCTCTCATTTTTCCACACCGAACCTAGGCTCACTCATCAAACGTATGCGAGTTGTAGTTTATGCATAAAAAAAATTAAAGTTACACGCATATGGAAAAATTTCAGAACGCTCATACTTTCATGCAAATGGACCTCATGAATGGAATCAAACATTAAGAACTCTCTTGTTTTTAAGTTAGACCCCTCTTATAGATCAATTTGGATTTTTTTAAAAAAATGTAAGTGAGGTTTTTGAAAGGATGGTGATGGAGAGGTTGGGTGGATATAGAATTATTGGCGACCAAATGATCATGCTAAAAACTTCTCCTTGGTACGCTTTGCATTTTTCCCTTTTTAACGCCTAGGCAATTGATCGACTTTAAGAGCTTTGTACACTTAGCAGTTGCTTTACATTTTGGCAACTCTTTACATTGAATTTTTAAGGCTCCCTTTTTTTTTTGCAAGTCTATATCTTAGTACAATTTACACAATGAGCCTAAGTACACGCTACTTGAATACATTTTGGTAAATTTCTTTTTGGGCTTCAATCTTCATGCTATGTAGTCATAATCATTGTTATGAGGTGGTCTAGTGTTTAGGTCAAATGTGATGTAGATGTAAGATGGGATGATATGGTGAACGGGATTTGTTTGTAAGTATCAATTGTTGGGTATTCAAGCACACACACACACATACACACACACACACACACACACACCAGGTTTATGGATGTGTTTGGGTCATTTTAAGTGGCTAACATGTATTGCCTACATCATCTCTAAAGGTATGAATCTAACAAGCAAACAACAGAAATCATAAGAGGCCAATTTTAGGGCAATGAAGCTCACATGGGTAGTCTCCATTAATGATCTAGACATCTCAAGCACGCTACCTCATTCACTAAAGCAAAATGAGTCTGGTAGGATGCGTGTAAGCAATATGGTGTAGCTTTGGCCAACACGGCCCTATAATGATGCATGGCATACCAAAAATACCAAAAACGGCTCAAACCAAAAGCATCTCAACAAGTAGCCCTCCTCACTGCTTAAATTTTTGACTCAAAACAAAATTTGACTCTAAAAGCACCAATCATGCAAGAATTAAATTTTTTTGAACAAAGCACATGAAACAATCATTCAAGGCACACAAAAACAAAATCTGGTCACTAAATGGCAGCACCCCAAACGTATATGAAACATTGTCCCCAATAAGTCCGGTAGGATGCGTGTAAGCTCACATGGGTAGTCCCATCTCTCTTCTGTTAAGAGAATCATTCGATATGTGAATGGGACATCGAACTATGGGATTTGGTACTCTTTTGACACTAATGCTAGTCTTGTAGGCTTTAGTGATGCAGATTGGGTAGGAAATTGTGATGATAGGAAAAGTACATCGGACGGTTGCTTTTTCCTTGGGAACAACCTTGTCTCTTGGTTTTGTAAAAAGAAAAATTTGATTTCCTTGTCCACGGCTGAGGCCAAATACATTACTGCTGGGAGTGGATGCACACAACTCCTTTGGATGAAGCAAATGCTAGTCGACTATGGATTCAATCAAGGTACTCTTACTCTCTTTTGTGATAACATGAGTGCAATTAACATTTCAAAGAATCCGGTTCAGCATTCTAGGACTAAGCATATTGACATCCGTCATCATTTCATTAGAGAACTAGTTGATAGCAAATGTATTGTACTTGAGCATGTAGGTACAAATGATCAACTGGCAGATCTATTTACTAAACCCTTAGATGCTACTCGATTCAAGACTCTTAGTAGATCTATTGGGATTTGTTTAATGGAGTGATATGTTGTGGTCTTTGACCCCATATGGGGAACTCAAGCAAAGAGAGCTATTGTATACTTGTTGCATGCAATTTTTTCTTAAAAATATGTTTATGCATCTTTATTGATTGCTTGAGTATCTTGGTTGCACTTATAGTATATTGTATTTTCTTAAATAAGTGTGAACATTGCTTTGATTACAATCCATGTCATATTTATGTTCAAACATGCATTTTTGGACTAGGAGATATGCATTAGAAGTATATGTTTGAATGACCTATAATTATCTCCATGACATGATGATTCTTAAATGACATGCTAATGAAAATTGATAAAGCATGATTTTTTGATTGTGTTAAATGCAACACATTGTGTGAAAATACTAGTGAGACTACAATGTTTAATCAATGTCTCTCTTTCTGTATTAGTTGAACATGGCTATTATCATATGGGTATCCTCCCGGAAAAATCAAATAGGGTGCAAAGTTGCTCATGCCTTGTTTAGCTTTTAAAGTTGGATATAGTGCCTTTAAAACTTGATATTTATAAGAACTCTATATCCTTACTTCTCTCATGACAAATGGTGAAATTGGTTTGAATTATATTGGAAACCGATGTCATTTGATTTGCCAAATACCATTATTTTTGGACTTGAATGCAACATGTCTTATATGCAAAACACTTTTTGATTCACACATTGTCTTCAAATAAATCATCTTGTGTCTCTCCTATCAATTAAGATTGTATAAATGTGGCTTATATAATTATGCAACAATCTTGTATGCTCCTTTCTTTCTTTGTCTTGAGTGACCCGGTTGGGAACTTCTCCTTTGCCTATATCATGACAAAAATGGGGAGTGATGTTAGGGGAGTAGCATATGTTAGGGGAGTAGCATGTGTTGGCTTTGAGGGGGAGCATTGCATGAGTGTACTTGTTTGAGGGGGAGATTACATGTAGGGGGAGTAACCCGTCGAGGGGGAGCATTGCATGAGCATTGCATGATATCATACTCATATTTCTATATGCAAATGTTGTTGTTTTATATTCACTTGATCATCTCACATGCACTTGGTTTGGAAAGAGTATTTGTGCTTGCCTTGTATGTAGGGTTGATAGTTCTACAAGAGATTGAAGACTTGAAGTTTTTTTTTATGTTTATCTCTTTGTAATGTAGAATATATTCCCGGAGTTTTTCTATTTTGTTTTGTGAGGATCAATGTGAGTGGTGGTTTTGTCATGAAATAGCCAAAGGGGGAGATTGAAAAGTCCTCATTTGTTGATTGGCTTATTTCGTAAACAACCACATTGTTGGGGTTCATGTAAGGGTAGCTTAGGCTCTCAAGACCTCAAGATGAGGAGCACCAAAGGTAAAATTCTTGTGCTTACTTACTTTGAAGAGATAGTTGCACACACTCACATATTCATGCATAAATCTTGATCTTATTTGTTGAGTGTTTTCTTGTGTGCATTTTAGTTTACATGACTCTTGTTGACCTATTTGCATGTTGCTATAAAAGTTGTATGTCATGCTAGGCATTAAAATATGATGCAATTTCATCACTCTTGAACTTATTGTTTTGTGCATTTGAGTGTTGAAAAATAAGCATTGCGGCTGGTGGTGCGCTACTCGACCAGCGCAACTTTCACAGTGGACCGCCGCTAGTCATGAGCCACTGAGCTGTGCTGCTGCACCAGCACGTAGTTAAAAAATGTGGGTGTGCGCTGGTGGTGCGCTACTCATCTAGTGCAGCCTCACCAGCGTAAACTTCCCAAAGAATCTGCGCTTGTGTTGCGCTACTGGGATGCGCCACTTAACCAGCACCTGTTTTAAAAATAGGTTATGAGGTGGTGGTGCCCTGCTCGACCAGCGCACGCAGAGGAAGCTGGAACGTTTTTTTCCAAAACGACCTCACTTTGATTGGATCTTATATATATATATAACTCAATTCCTTAAGGTCGTGTATGAGTTCAGAATATCACATTTCTTCCTTAGAACACATTTCAAGGGAAAAACACTTCCAAGAACTCATTTTTATTCACTCAAAGCATTCCCATGTGCATCAAATCTTCATCTTGCATCTTCTAGTTCATCTAAAGTGCATCTATGGATAGGGTTGCTTCATCACATCTTGTTTGGTAAGTTCTTCACTATCTTCTTACAAGTTAAGTGTTTTGCTTACTAAACCATCTCTTTAATTAATTGTATTCTCTTAGAATATTTCTAGATACAAATTAGAGATTGTTGTGATGCCATGATTGAGTGTTGTATTGTGATAGTTTCATAGGATTGTTTGATCTATGTTTAGCTAAGCTATTTGAACATGTCATTTAGCACTTGATATCTAAGAGTGCATTAATTGTCATCTAATTATCCTAGATAAGCATATAGGGTTTCCTAGCCTTGTTTGTTCATTGAATATCATCATATATTCACTTAGGACACTTTATCTCTTCATTGAGAAGTAAGACTTGTGTTGCATCCGGAAGTAGGTAGCTTAAAGCACAAGCATGATGAACTAGGTTCACTTATACCGGGATTAGGTAGTGGTGGAGGATTAAACCAAGATTAGGTTGTAATTCCTTTATCATTAGAGGATTCGAGGTTCTAGTGTGGCGCACTCATCAGTCCGTGGTTTTTCCCATTTGGAGGGTTTCCACGTATATCTCAAGTGTTTTTACTATTTCCGTATTTATTACACTTGTGGTATCTTTGTAACTAGATAGGGGTATTTTCGTCAACTTGACTCTTAACGAAAATTGGGTAAAAGTTAATTAAAATCTATTCACCCCCCCTCTAGATTAATATTACACACCATAATATTTGTTTCAGTATCCAACTTCTTCAAGACTAAATCTTACGTCTCTATACAAACATCAAGTTTGTTCATGTACTTGGAGAATAGATCTTCAAGTGTTAGCTTTCTTCCAACTTGGTTCTGAGTATATTGGTTTGGAATTCCAGGTTGTTGGTATT
Organism: Dipteronia dyeriana; assembly: GCA_032871835.1. Lineage (NCBI taxonomy): Eukaryota > Viridiplantae > Streptophyta > Magnoliopsida > Sapindales > Sapindaceae > Dipteronia > Dipteronia dyeriana. Next base: position 35,688,725 of record CM065295.1, on the reverse strand, counting down.
GGAAATTTTGTTGCTGAAATCTGGGTGGCTTTATGTGGGCTTGAGGTTGATTGGGTTGGTTGTTGTAGTTGTCCCACCAAGAGAAATTTGGGTGGTTCCTCCATCCGGGATTATAGATGTTAGAGTATGGGTTGTTGTGTGGGTTCCCTTGATGGTTTTGATTGTTGAAATTGTGTTTGTAGTTCACAAAGGAGACTTGTTCATTAGATGATTGGGCAAAGGGGCTACCAACTTGACAATCAGAGCTCTTATGTGATCCCATGCAAAAGTCACGAGTTAACATGTTGACTGAGCCGTATTAGCAGTTGAACCTGCATTTGCACTCCACTTGCTTACTTGTTTTGTTGATGCCTCAATTTGTGCCTTCAAAGATGTCACCTCTTCCACTTCAAGTACACTGGGTGCCCTCCTTGGCAATTGTCTAGCACCTCCCTATTGACTATTGTTAGTTGCCATCTCCTCCAATGCTCATAGGCCATATCAACGGGTTTATTCATTAAAGCACCTCTGACCAAAGCATCAACTAAGTACCTTGTAGCTAAGGTCATCCCCATGTATAAAGCTTGAACAATTTGCCATTTTGGAAGTGTGTTGGATGGGCATCTCCTCACTAGCTCATTAAAACGCTCATATGCCTCATAAAGTGATTCATTGTCGAATTGAGCAAATGAGGTAATTTCATTTTGGAGACGAAGTGCTTTCACAGGTGGGAAATACTTATTGAGGAAAGTTTGAGCTAATCCTCCCCAAGTGGTGATAGAATCTTGTATGAGTGAGTTCAACCATGTGTTTGCTCTATCCCATAAAGAGCAGGGAAAGAGCCTCAATCGGATTACATCTTTCGAAACCCCGTTGTACTTAAAAGTCTCACACATGTCTTTAAAACTTTGGAGGTGAGCATTAGGATCATCCCTAAATTGGCAAGTTGTGGCTATCATTAGGCGGGCTTGATCTCAAAGTTGTTAGCATTCACCATTGGTCTCCGAATCAATTGTGTAGGGAAAAATCGATTCAAAACGCGGCGGAAGCGTAAAATTAAGGTTTGATATTTTTTTTTAAAATCCCTTTAATAGAAAAAACCTTAACCCTAGATTAATTGACATTTATAAAAAGTAACTATCGTACCTTTTCTCGTGACGATTGAACTAGCATCGAATTGAATCCGTAAGATCTTCCAATCCAATCACAAATGTGAATCACCAAAGAGTGTGGGCTCCCTTTCCTTAAATTGTATACTTGAGGATGAAAACAAACAAAATCTTTTCCTTTGTTAGTCACAACAATCCTTCAAGAATAAAAACAAAAAACGTTAGGTCATGTGTGAATTATCAATCTATTTGATTGAAACTCATGTGAACCTTGATTCGATGTTGTACACAAAAAACCTTTTGATATAAAGGCTACTATTGCACTATCGAAAACAAAATGTTCTTTCTTTATTTTATTCTTTGCCAAATTTTCACACTATCTCTATGAGTTGACCGAATTTTGTCTAGAGCAAATACTAAATTTTTCTCTCTTAAAATTCTGTGGTGGTCGAAATCTTTCTCTTAGAAAAATTATGTGCTTGGCCGAAATTAATCGGTGTATATATAGGTACACAAATCCTTTTTTAAGAAGGATTTACTTGGTAGGCAAGAATCCTATCTCTATGTGGATTTACTTGATTTACTTGGTGATAAAGAATCCTTTTTCAAAAAAGATTTCTTTTCAACACCAAGACTCCTAATCCAACTCAAATAGTGTATTTATTCAATAACCAATTATTGAACATAATTAAATTGTGACTAAATCAAAAACTTCCTAATATAAATCAAAAACTTCCTAATTTGACTAGATAAATAAATTCATATTATATATCTGCTTATCAAATATAGTATTGATACTTATCATATTACAACCAATAATATGACTGTAGAAGACCATCTCCTACTAGGAAAAAGATTTTGACTTTTAATTAAATAATTAATTAATTAATTTCCATTTAATTAAATAATAAAATAATAAACAATATATAAGACTAATAAATAGTCGTTGCCGCCCAAGCCAATATATATATGGGTCAATATTGTTTATATATATATATATTATTAAATCCATTGGACCTTAATAAAAAGTCCACATGTGAACTAGACTCATTCTTACTAAAAGAAACAAGTCAACATGCCTTAATACAATTCTAGATGGACCCATAAATTGGTCCGGTAGAATATATCAAGTGATCCATACAGGTTCGTGTGGATTGGGGATCTTGACGGATTATCTAAATTTAAGCTCCAATAAACATAACCTAATCACGATCAATAAATGATTCACTTAGGTCCAATCTATTAATTGTAGTTCATTCCACTAAAGAACTAAAATTGAACTCTTAAATAAAGATAGAATAAGCTAATATTGCTCATTCATACCCTAGACAATCTTAATGGAGAAAGTGTATCCTCGTGAAGAATACCAGTAATCGCCAAGAGCTCATAGACCGCCTATAGCTCTCCAAGTTACCATATTTACTCATATGACCACATTTTGAACTTGAATATTTTGACTTGTCCAGAAGCCATATTTCAATAGACACTATTGAAAACTTAACGTCAAGATTTAATATCCAATACCTCAAAACATCCATATGATGATATTATACTCTTATTTAATAAATGGAGCCACGATGTCCATATCTATAAATTAAGTCCTCTATCGATTAACAAATGAATACCACCAGACTATCGAGAATAGACTATGCTATATAATCGTACTCATTGATAGCTCAAATGATAACACTTGTAACCATAAGTCCATCATTTATCCCAGGATTGAGATAGACTCTCCGATTATCTTCAAGTGAAAACTTTTATCCATTGACGGTTCTAGATAAAGTATTTCACTGTGATCCTATTCAATGCACCCAGTACACTAGATTCTTTTGCCCAAAGACACCATACTTTGATGATTTTAGATAAAAGAATCTACAACTTTGACAAGATGAAGGCGTCCAACCTGTATCTTAAGTTGTGAATATTATTCAAGACAAACTAAAGAATTGTGTATACCTCATACATATCTAGATGTACGAACAATTCTTCTTTTCTCATAGTCTTTTGACCTTATGATTATTTACTTTTGACAATTATAATAATTAAACTATAAATGCTATAAGATTTGTTAAACTAGAAATCACTTTTATTAATATGAAAAGATTATCACATACATTATTACACTCTTGCTATCGAGCATAATCCCAACATCAATGACATGTTTTGGTCCACTCTAGGTATTGTATAGTCCCTCAATGCCCTAACTTAACATCTTGAACCCGACCTTGACCGATCCTAACTTCATCATCTTCAACCCGACCTTGGCCTACATTCGGATGGTCATTCATCATGGTGACTCTGTTTCTTGCTTCTTTTCTCTTTCTTCGAGCCAACCTTTCAATTTCTGGATCAAATTCTAAAAAGAACGATCTGTTACTCCTTATATGTTGGTGCACACAAGAGTAACCACATGAAAATACAAAAACACGAACATAAAGTAAAAAGCCTAAATTAGTAGAAAATCAACTAGTATCGATATCAATAAACCGCTCAATCTCCCCAACGGTGCCAAAGATTGATCACACCGAAAAGGGCACTCGTAATAGTACAGGGCCATGGTGTAGCACAACGATAAAGAAAGTTCCATCCCCAATGATTGATGTATTGATTACCGAAATTTATCAATTCAACTACTATTTAGACAACTGAAATCAAGATGGTTACGATTACTCTACTCTAATTTAAATTAAAGCAAATCACAATTCTAATGCAATAAATGAACAAAATAAGCAAGCAAACAAACTCAAACTCTTGGATGCAAATATATGTGAATGAGGCTAAGACCTTTGATTCCACCTATCCAATTCTCACCAATTTTAGGCACATCATTAAAATAAAATATGCAAGTGTGTATATAGATTCGTGATACGCTCGATTAATCTCTACCCTCTCTCAAGTGATAAAGACAATATTCACATGCACTAATAACCTATTTCTCAATAGTTTTCTGAACTACATGCGAATTCATTAAGACTTATGCCACACAAATGAATCCTAGAAGTTAACATCACATATTTCTATCTTACCTACTCCTATCACTCATTTCATCGAGCACGTTATGTGCTTCTCCTCTTGGTACATCACATAACAATCAAATAATTACCAAATGCTAGCTACACACTCAATAAAAATTAAGAGCATAAAATAAGTGTACACAACACATGTAATAGTGATAAAGTGATGGCTTTCATTGATGATTCATGGAAAAGGTTTCATCTTGGCCTTATCCAAAGTGGTTTTAGTTCATATTACAAGACATGGCTACAAAAGATATGATTTTTATTAGGTTTTGGCTCGTATTCTCCAATGTCAACCAAACGAGACTCAACTGATGTGGAACTTCTTAGAGACGTGAGATAACGTTTGAAAGTTGAAGATGGTGTTTAAAGGAGGTTTGAATACGGAAGAAGAACTAAAGAAATGGATTCCAGAAGTACTCGTAGTGTAGACCACGGTGTGGACAAGGCATATGGACCGCAGCATAGGGAGCAGTCTGTTCTAGGAGATCAAGCGCGATATAGACCGAGGCAGAGGAAAAGGCACCAACCATGTTATTCTGAGTGGTGGACAATAGTGGTTTTACATGGTGTTGGGCGTGGGTGGCCAACCGCGACCCAGACCGCAGTAGTAGCAGAATTTGTCCAGATCAGGAATGTTACGCGAAAATAGGAAAGTCTTTCTTTTAGAAGTTCATGTGCTTATCGAAAAAGGAAAAAGAGTTTGTCTTCATGAAGAATAGAAAAGTCATGTACTTGAAGGAAATGATTTCTCCTTAATAAGAAGACTTGTCATAAATAGGAAATAGTATTTACGTGGAACAAGTAATTCTTGTACGTTTAAAAGTAGGATTTCCTTTTATATTAAACTCCATATAACTAGTATAAATAGAACCTTGTAACTAGGTTATTTTGTGTGGAGTGAATAAACACCATGTAACATCAGAGTGTGGAAAGATTCGGGAGAGTGACCCATGGGAATATCGGGGAGGGATCTAGGGGAATATTAGTGGATCAAGTTAAAGATCCATGGGTAATATTCAGGAGAGACCTAGGGGATATTGGGGGGTTCTTGGTGAGGATTTTGTGAGCATTGTGAGCTAAGAGTCATGATGTAAAGCTCTATTGTAAGCTTAGGGACTTGGTGAGGCTCTTTGGTTAAGGGTTATGGTGTGAGAGAGAATCCTGGAGTTTATAATTGTAATAATTTATCATATAGTGGAACTTTCTTTGTCGTCCTGACGGCCCATGGTTTTTATCCGATTTGGGTTTTCAACATATATCTTGTGTTGTGATTGATTTATTTTTTCTCATCTATTTTTTTTGTTATAAACGTTATTAACTTCTATGATTTATGGGCGTATATTAGGCATGACAATTCCGCGATCATCGGTTCAAAATCCCCAACAATTTTTATATAAGCCGTAATCAATTACAAGTGCTAAAGAAAGAGAGAAATATTAAGAATAAACTAAGTGTGGATCTCCTCTCTTTTGGTTAGTTGAATGTGCTTGAATTGCTCATTCTCTTGACGATGCTCCCTTTTTTGCTCCAAGGTTGGGTTTTTATGGTGGGAAAGTTAGGTATTTGGTGTTTGGTGAAGTAGATTTGAAGTTTGGTAGAGTGGATTTGAAGTTTGGATGATGGATTAGAGGTTGGAGGTAGTGATTTGGTGATTTGGAGAGTAAAAATATGTTCTTGGGTGTTTTAGAGATTAAAGGTCACGCAAGAGGTGTCTAAGAATGAGATGAAGTGTGGTATACATAGGGTGTGGGAATTAGGGCACGAAAACCTAGAAATTCTGCTAATGTGGCTTATTTGTGCGGTACATGCGTAATACACTTTAACACACGAACTGCGTAACTCTTTTGGACCAAATGCACTATACGTGCGCATTAAGCTTTAACACACGAACTGCGTAACATTTCTAGAGCAAATGCGCTATACATGTGCACTACGCTTTAACAAACAAACAACACAAAGTTGTCTTCATTCTTCAACAACTTACATTCAGCCCTGATTTCTTCCATTTTTGCACAAACACCCTTGAACACCTATTATGATCTGTACAAGCTTATTTAATCATTAAATACATCGATTTTACCTGGAAAACGAAAGCAAATGATAGGTAAAAGGGGCTACACTAAGTGTAGAAATATGCATTATCATTAGTACACCAAATTAACTAATGCACTCATGACACATCATCTATTAGTGGAGATGGTAGTGCACCTCCTTTCCACAGTGGTGGTGAGGGGTTCAAATTCTACCATACATAATTTACAAGTATATGTGAGAGTTTTCTCCCAGTTTGCAAGCGTAGTTATTCGGATTGCACATATAATGATTTATTTTGGCATGTCCTAATATAATTGTTGCAACTTGTAATACTTTTAAATAAAATGCACTTATGGTTAAAAAATAAAAAATTTAGTTCAACATTAAGCACTCGTAAAAACGCCGAGAGACTGTTATAACTAAATTTATTTACTTGAATAGATTTATCTGAACATCCCGCAAATTTGAAATCCTAACATTTACATTCTGTAAAATGAAAAAAAAAATCATCTTTTTTTTTTTACTTTTGTGTTTCCGTTTGATTGTGAGTAGAACAAACTCTATAACTTTCTCACAAATATCCTATTAAATAAGAATAAAATCTAGCAGTTAACATAATGCTGTAATAATGGAATGGCTCGACCCATTAGGCACGGCCTGGCGAGGCCCGTTTTAAGAAACGGGTTAAGCCTGGTCCGGCACGCACACCCAAAACGGAGGCAAGGCACTGCACGCCGGCTTGTCTCGGGCGGCCGTGCTGGGCCCTCCGACGGGCCTGGCGAGTCTGGTCCATAAACTTTTTTAAATTCGATTTTTTCAAATTAAGTTTGTTTGGATTTAGGGTTTAGGGTTTAGGGTTTAGGGTTTAAGATTTCAATTCCAAAAATGAATAAAGAAAACGAATATTTTTTTATTTATTTAATTATTTTTCACTTATGGAATTCAGTATTGCATATTTACATGATTGCCTCATTAAAAACCTTATCAAGAAAAACTCAGCGGGATAAAAACTTGGTAAGGGAAAAAGAGTGCAATCGTATTACAACTTACAAGTAAATACTAAATACATATGTAAAAGTATAACCCAGTTCTGACCATGGCCACTACTTACAGGTTCATCAATATATAGATTGTTGAAATTTAGAATAAGCTCTTTATCTACAGTTTTATTTTGCAACCTTTTTTTAGCATACTCCCAATCCCGAAGGCATGTTAATACCTCCACCATCTCCGGAGACAAACACTTCTTCTTGGTTCAATTATACGTCCACTGGTGTTGAAAGCTTGTTCTGAAGGCACCGTTGACACGAGAATAAAGACGTACTAAGTGTGACAGAAGTGGATACCTGTACGTATAGGTCTTCCACCATAACAACAAATCAAACTCTTCCTTATCTTCAACAGAATTGAATTGTGCTTCAAGGTACCTTCTTTCGGTATAAGAAGATGGGTCAGATCTTTGCCCTGAAGAAGTTCTTGCTGATTGTCCTTTTTTCACCGTTTCAGAAGACTCCAACTTGTTTGCTTCGGCTCTGTCTCCGGTTGTATTGGTTTGGGGGAGTCAATGTTGACAAACCTGCTCTCATAAATACGAAAAATCTAGAACAACTTGGTTCAAATGTCGGTAATTTATTCTGAATAATCTATTGACAAATTAATACCAATAAACTTAAGCAAAACTTCTAAACCAGATAATTTAGCCCTATGATCTACTATAACACTTAAGGCATAAAGTAGAGGAATTTTAGCCCAAATATTTTTTCAACTTTGTCTCCATGGCAACAACTGCAGCGCCTAGATGTTCATCTTCTCTATAACTGTTTAACATTTCAGACATTTCCATTATCTAATGGATTGCCTAGGAAGATGTGGGGTAATAGACCCTGGATAGAGTTACAGTGGCATTGTAAAAAATATTTAAAAATTGAACAAAAACCCTTGCCACATACCAATCGTCTATGGTAAGTGTTTTTGCTTCAGGACGACCTGTTTCGGCCAATTTCATGTTATAAAAACATGTAATGGTTGTATCATATTCCAAAAAATTTTCCAACATTAAATGCATAGAGTTCTACCTTACCGGCATATCAGTTTGGAATCGATGGGGTTTGAGACCGTTTAATTTACAGTGTCTCTTGAATTCACTGAATCTAGGATTAGAACTGCAAATCCAAGAAATGGCATCTCTGATACGATCTATTTAGTCGCTTACCTGCTTTAAACCAGTCTGTACAACTAAATTTATAATATGACATGCACACCATTGATGGAAGAAATAACCTCCATCTTGCGAGATATTTCTTGCAACAAACAATGCAATAGAGCTAGTATTTGTAGATGCATTATCTAATGTGATAGAAAGGATGCAATGCGTGATTTCATAAGTTTCTAAAACAGAAATAATAACATTAAAAAAGTTTTCTATGGTATGTGCAAAATCCATTGGACGAAAACCAATAATTCTTTTTGTTATCCTTCAGTCAGAATCTAAATAGTGTCCCATGACACATAAATAGTCCTGTTTGGAACATGCATCAAAATATCATAAGTTAATGCAACAGAGACACCTAAATGCTGTATATCAGCAATCAAATCATCTCTTTGGATTTCAAACAATCTTATCAAATCATTTCTAGTGGTGGTTCTAGAAACAGATTCAAATTTGGGGTTATATGCATATGTGATTAATTCTTTATAAAATGGACTCTCACCAACATTGATTGGTTGATCAGTTTGTGCAATGTATCGTGCCAAGCACTCTCTAGCGTGCATGACGTCGAACTGTCACGTCGTAACGGACCCGTCTAGGTGCCGTTGTAGTTGTGTCTGTGTTGTAGTGTTTGCTTGTCCATATGTAGCCGACATACATATGTACATATGCCGTCTCAAATGTCCGGTTCTCTTTCTACTTGTGGCATAATCCTTATGACAAAACTTACATTTAGCTCTGGGGCCGAACGTCTCATCTGGGAGTGTCATTTGGACTATGTTGAAACACTGCCACACATATGATGTTAACTTTCTGGGACATGGTGTTGGTGTAACGACGGAACCATAAGGTCCCGCCTGAGTATGGGTCGGCTCTGAAATATCAAATTCATCGTTGAGCATGTTCAAACCGTCTAGAAAATAAGGCTGCTGGTTATGATCCATTTTCTGAAGTAAAAAATATTTGCACTATAGTCATTAATAGTGAAATCAAAAATCAATATTTACTAACAAAATAATTTTAAATTAATTACTACCCTTAACAATCTTAATTTACTAACAATAATTAATAAAAATAATACGACACTTAAAAATATTATTTTACTACTACAAATTAAATTGATAAATTTACTAACAATAAATATTAAATTAAATACTACACATAAAAATCTTAATTTACTAATAAAACTTATTAAAATTAGCCACTATACTTAAAATTCATAATATACTCACAAAAAATATTAAAATAAACAACTACACTAAAAATTCATAATTTATTAACAAAAAAATATTAAACTTAACTACTACACTTAACATTCATAATTTACTTATTAAAAAAATTAAATTCAATAATACAAATTAAATTTCTAAATTTACTAATAACAAATATTAAAATTACTACTAAACATAAAAATCTTAATATACTAAACAAATATTATTAACATTAATGCACAAAAATTGATAAACTAACTAACTAAATAAAAATGTTTTCATTTAGTAACTACAGTCTAAACATAATATTATAAATTTACTGTCCAAAAATGTTTCAACAAAAGTAATAAGAAAATTGTACCTTTAAAATTTGGTGTGTTGGTGGAAAATTTAGAGAATTTTGTAGAGAGAGTAATAATGAAATTGAATGAAAAAGTGTAGAGAATTGGAGATTGTAGAGATTGAGATTTGAGAGAATGAGAGATTGAAAAAATGATAGAGAGAGTGAATGGAAAATGAAATGGATGGAAGTATTTATAGAAAAATTTGATTTGTGGGTTAAAATTAAATTTGAAAGACTTCAGGGTTTTTTTTGTAAATTTTAGAGCCTCCAACGGCTGGAATTCAAAATCCAGCCGTTGGAGGGAATATTAAAAAAACAACAGTCGAGGGGCCTGCTGGTGTGCTGGTCCAGGGGCCTGGCATGCCGGCTAGGCGTGCTGTGGTGGGCAGGCCCGCCTGACCTGGTACCAACGGCCCGGCACGGACCGGGCTTCGGTCTGGCCTGCCTCCTTCAAGCACGGCCCGTTTTACTTCGCAGACCATACGGACTGGCCTGTCTCGGGGCGGTCCATAATTACAGCACTAAGTTAGCATGCTAGTTCACTCTAAATTAGTTTTTATTTTTTCTCAAGGTTTCAGAATTAATAATTGCTAACAATAAATCTTTTTACAGAGACTTTTTGGGTGAGATTAATCGTATTTTATTGTTTAGACCCATATCAATGATTTCATATATATTATTAATGCAAAGGAGAAAAAAATTAAGAACATTTTATATAGTTTTAATGTGAATTGTTCCTTTTTAATCTATTTGTTATGACATAAATAGGGATGGGTGTGGGGGCCCATTGAGGTGGGGGGACCCTCCCCCCACCCCTACCCCCACCCCCACCCCATTCCCAAAGCCTCCTCCCACCCCCTGCCTCCAAACCCTTTTTTGGGGAAGTGGAGATGGGGGTGTTTGGGGCGAAGGCTTCTCTGCCCCTACCTCCGTCCCTCATTTTCTCTATTTTCAATCCTAATATTTTTCAATTTAAAATTTAAAATTTAGAATTTGAGATTCAATAATTCATATCGTTCGATTCATCCTATTTCAATATCCAATCCAATAAATAATTTAAAATATATAATTAATTTAATTTATTTTAAAATTAATACAAATAACTATAGTAATATAGGATTACATATGAATATATATATATATATATATATATATATATATATATATATATATATATATGTGTGTGTGTGTGTGTGTGTGTGCAAGTAGAGAAAATGCGTAGAAAGTAAAAAAGTAATAGAGTTAAAGTTATTATTTTTTAGAAAAATAAAAGTAAAAATATATAAATATAAATAGAGAAATGGGGCTCCACCCCCACTCCCACCCCTATTAAAAGAAATGGGGGAATGGGGAAGGGGGTAGGTTCTCCCACCCCACCCTCACACCCAAACCCTATTTACTGGCAAAATTTACCACCAAATGAGGATGGGGCCCTGTGGGGGTGGGGTTCGATGGGGAAATGCCCATCCCCCACATAAATAGTATTTGAGTTTGATATTGATACAATTGTATAAATATTTAAAGAAGAGATTCATAACAAGTTAACTTGTTTACATTACTTATTTAATTTAATTTACTTTATATAAAAAATGGATATAGTAATTAGTTTTATAAAAGACAATTGATATTTAATTACTAATTATAAGAAACTAAAAATCCTCATATTTTTTATTTTTACTTTAATAAAAAAAATTCTCCACATCACACCACATAAGTGATGAAGTGTTGAAATCCTATGTATTTATTTTCTTTGCGGATCGTGGGGCTGTTATCTTTCTCGAAATACTTACCAAAAAAATCTCATATTTTTTGTATAGAAAATTTAATTAATTTATTTGTTCCTATAATTAAAAATTAGGAAAGATAAAAATAAAATAAAAATGCGGAGAGGTTGCGTAAGAGGCAGCATAAGGAGAATCGGAGAAACTTCCATTGGTTCGTAAGTTCGTTGCCCTGTTTTGTGTGAGCTTCTTTTGACCTCTCTCCCACGAAATCCCAACCCGAACCTCAACTTCTATTTTTAAAAACAACACTATTTATTCAAAGATTCGCAATTGCAAATCATCTCTCTCTCCCCCTCAAAATTACCCAATTCTTCCCGCAACTTTCCCTCGACTTTCTTCGTCTCAGGTAACCCCAAACCAACTTCTTGATGCTATGAATACTATCGATATATATATACACACACACACACTTTTTGTTTTCCTTTGCGTACTCTATTTTTTACTTAATTCGACGTTGGATTGTAGATTGTTGTTTTATTTTTGCTATGAGTGACTTCACATTAATGAGTTGGGTGAATTCTATTGTGAAATCACATGCATTGGGTGTCACTTTCATTGCATTAGGGCTTTGAATATTTGTTTCAATGAGTTTGCAAATGGGTGTCAGCTTGGAATTGCCTGATATATATTTATCTTCAATGGGGTGGGGATGTGTAGTTTACACAGAGAGTTGATGGGGTGCATTGTGTTGCATATGCGTGCCGTGTCATAGATGTACCTATTTGATTGACGGGATGGAGGGAGTTGGAAAGGAGCTAGAGATTAGTCACTTTCTACAATTTAAACTCCATAAAGAGCAAAGGGAAGAGAAGAGTGTTACTTGTTAATTTGATCATATTTCCATTATATGTTCAAGTTTCATTTTTCTTTGACCACTATCTCTCTCTGTGTGTGTATTATAAATCAAGTGTAAAAGTGTGTGAATCTCTCTCTTTAATGGGCCTCATCATTTCCTTGCATTTTCTGTTCCTTGATGCAAGGATTGGCTCACTTTTATATAATAACTTGCTTCCTTCCTCCCCTCTTATTATTTCTTCCCACCAAAACAAAGGAAATGTTCTCTTTCCTATTTTCTCTTCGTCAAATATGTTTTAGATTGGAAGGATGGATATTGTAGCGGTTCTAGTCTACTCAATTTCATTAACTAAGTTGTGTGGCCAATCATCAACTTTGAACAGATTTTGATGTTTTAAATGTTATACTTTATAGAATTCCTCCTGGATCGCCTATCTGCTGAATACTTCATGTAAAAGGACATTTTCCCTTTTAATCCTAGACAAGTTCTAATCTACTTGACCATTCAAGCATTTGACTTTTCCACTTCCATTTCATTCACTCGTCTTCATAAATTTTAGATGACCAATGGTATATTTGTCAGCCACACCAGTTTTACAAGTACTTGACTCTTTCCTACGCTTGACATGCTGAGAGTTTATTTTTTCCTTGTCCTTGCCTCAGCTGCCCTTTACAGTAGAGATGAAACTGTTAGCATGAAGCTATTAACCTTACTCTCATTGTTTTGTCTTTGTGAAGATTTTACTTGGAGTCGTGGACCATGGTTTATAGCTTTGCTCATAATGAGCTCTCTTTTTTTTGTTCTCATTTTCTTCATCATTCAAAATTCTCAAGGACAGAATGTATTTTAAACAAAAATGTCTTCTAGGGAGGAAGAAGCCTATACAAAAGGATAAAAAATTTGCTTTTTACATAATCCTGCTTTATACTTGCTGTTGCGCTGTAAAAGATTTGATGATCACCGGTATATATGGTCAAAAAATGTAAAAAACTAAACCAACACCCCTTTACAATTTAAGTGAATAAAGATTTGCTTGCAAGTTATACATTCTGATTTGTACTTCATCGAAGGAGAAGCAATTTTGCAATTTTTAAAATGCATTTTTGTTCATAATTTTATCCTCTTTTTTTTTTCTTCTTGTTGCTAAGTTTTTCTCTTGTTTTGTTCCACAGTGTTTACTCAAAATAGTGGTAAAAATAAAGGAAGCAACATAGATAGGAAGACGATACAGAATATTCGACAACAGAAGAGCCTATTGTGAGACCTCTTCTCCAAGGAATCTGCTATACTGTTTATTTCTGAAGACGCGAGTATGGAAATCAAATCTTACCAGAACCAGGCTGAGTTGCTGCTAAAAGAGTATATACTAGCAGATCCATTTATCCCATACACTGCGATTGTTGGTGGCATTTTCGCATTCAAGTTGGTAAGTTCACATCATTACAGATAGCGATCAATACTCACTTACACATCAATCATGCTAGTGAGGTAGATCTTGATATATTATTTTTGTGTTTAACCCCTATTATCGTCATTATTCAGTAATTTTTGTTTCCTGAATAGATTTCACCAATTATATATTTTTTATTTCTTTTGTTTTCCTTAGTATCTCTTCATTTTCAGGTCTATGATCTTACTCATCTGTTTAGTTCCGTTCATTTTAAAAGTTATTCCAGCTTCTTACGAATTCAACGAGTTGAGTGGAGTAACAGGTGTTTAAATGTTTTCAGTTTGTCCAATTTCTTTTATATATATCATTGATTTATAGTTAAACAGTTGTCTAAATGAGCTACTTATGCAGGGCTGTGTCAACCGTCCATGCTATATTTATCACAGTAATGTCTTTGTATTATGTATTTTGGTCAGATCTCTTTTCTGACATCCAATTTGATGGCCTTATTACATATCGTAGTTCTTCAGTGTCTACATTCGTATTGGGGGTAAGGATACTTTTTGTTTTTTTTTTTGGCTGTTCCCTCTTTCTTTTTGTAATGAATCTCCAGTAGGTTTTAAAGTGTGCTCAATCTCTTTCTTTTGGCTGACACCGATAATAAATGATATTTTTCATACTTAAGCTTATCTTTCCTAGTGGAAGTATCGAATAAAATTTGATAGTATTTAGGTATGCATTCTAGATGATAAGGGGCTGTTCGGTAACGTTTTTGTTTTTCGTTTTTTGTTTTCTTGTTTTTATTTGTTTTTGAAAAATTGATTTTTTTTTTTATTTTTTTGATTCGAAAACACGTCTAGTAGCAATTATTGAAAACGATATTAGAAGAATGAAAACATAAAAACGATTCTGGTAGGAAAACTTGTGGCAAAATAGAGTTTATTAGTAATAACATAAAAAAATTGCAACAATAATAGTAAAATATAGTATCATTACTTTAATGAAGAAAATAGTTGTTATAAATTATAACACGTAATTGGCTAATTTATATATGCACTAATTTACCTAATTTATATAAAGAAAAACCATTAATTAAAATGAATTAACCTATAATATAATATATATATATATGTATATATGTATATATATATATATATATGTGTGTGTGTGTGTGTGTGTGTGTGCGCGCGCGTGCGCTCAGTGCTCTGCGTCTCTGCTTCTCAAACCTCAACCTCTAGCTTTTACCTTTCTAATTTCTCTTTCATTATCTCTAGCACTTTCCCGGCAATTTACCGAAACAAAACAATCAAGTTCCAATCTCTCTCTCTCTCTCTCTCTCTCTCTCTCACCTTCCAAGCGATTTACAGAGGCAAAACAATCAACTAGCCAGGTTCCTAATCATACTCTTTTAAGTAATATCTCATCTATTTTTCTTTTTTTTTTGACCGGAGTAATATCTTATATGTAATAATCCAAAAGTGACGGATCCTTGTATAAATAGATGGTTGAGTTTTGTGGATGTTGACAGATCCTTGTACAAACAAAACTTATATGCGATTTGTCTCTGTAATCCTTGTATAACAAGCCAGGATTATCCCCTCTGTTACTGGCTGGGTTCATGGTGTGATGAGTTTAATGGAAAGAGATGAGGAAGAGTTCGGTGGTGATGGATTTTGAGAGTTAAATTGAGAGTTTGTAGAAACGAAAGGAAAGAAGAAAGCAAGAGAAAGAGAGTCTGATCAATCAAAAAGCAAAAAGAAAAAAAAAAAAAAAGTTATTCTCATTTTAGTTGAAAACACAGGGAACAACAAAATTTTGTTTTCTTTCCCCATGCTTTAAAAACTTAAATCAAATTCATTTGTTTTAAAAATATTAAAAACAAAAATGTCAACGGACAGGTTTCATTTGTTTTTATCACCTCAAAAACGCCAAAACGTGTGTGCAAAACGTAGCCGAACACGCCCTAATTTGCTGGCAATATCTTGAAGTCTGTCCTAATAAAAGATAATTCCTCCTTAGCCTGTTTACCGTTATTGATTGCAATGTAAAGCTAATTTTTTTTCTAGGTGTCAGACATAATACTTATATACTTATGTCTAAACATATTCATATAGGCTTCAAATATCAATAAAACTTTATCAAAAGAAATTAAATTTACCTTTTTCCCACCAAAGGATGCAAGCATAGATAGATTGAAAAAGTCATTGTATTCTTTCTGATCCTTATAATCCTGCTCTGTTTTGTAATTTAATTAGAAATGTAGAGAGAGCTCGGCTCTGTAGAACTGCACGATTATAACTTCTTGAAATGTAATATAAACATTTGGCCTATTTGTGAATTTGTTTTTAATCATTAGGTGATACAATACAAGTATCTATTATTTACTGTGGAACTTATTTGCTTCCTGAGAAAGAAGTTACAATTGCATATGAATCTTTTTCTGTATGGTGTCAGGTGTTTGATAGTTTAACATTGTTTATAATTTTTGTATTTATTTTATGTGCCAGTGGAAATATCTAATTAGATATGTTAATTGATTTATACAATATTTGTGGGCTTCCACTTAAACTGAAAAGGTCTATTACTTGCAGCAGAATGTATATTGCTGGTGGCATATATGTTTACATTATTGTATTTAACCAATCGGAACCATAGTTGTGACCTATCATAGTTGGAACCAGAATAGATGAATAATCAAAAATAAGAAGTTATGTTGCCTAGGATTATTGCTCAATGGTATGAAATAGAGTTATATGTATGTGGTATAATGGTATTATTGATTAGCATGAATGTTGGCATCACCAATTCAAAGACAACAGAATTTTAAATGAAGATACTTGAAGTGCCAAATTGAATTCCTTATTTGAATAATGTATGATGGTGATATAAGAACAAAAGTAAAGTATTTATAACTAGAATGTTGGATGAGTAGTGCATTTAACATGAAGGCGGTGATAGAAAAGATGAAAGTTTGAGATTAAAATAAATTATTTATTTTTATTTATTTCTTTTCCGAATATTGCTGATGATGAGATATGTGGAAGGTATAGAATGTGACAAGACACAGAATGTTATTAAAATGTTTAAGTAAAAAGTGTTAAGAGTAAAAGGGAAAGAGAAAAAGGATTTTAAGGATGGCAGATTAACGGGAAACTGCAGTCCTTGGTAAAGAGGATTTTTTTCTGGACAATGGGATAAGAAATTTGGAGTAACGTACTCTTACATGTATTCTGTATTTCACTAGTGCTGCCACGTTTTTCTTAATTTCGTTTTTTTGCCAGAAAATATTTCCTGCTGAATAGGTATTATCTGTCTTCTATTCTGGGAGACTCTTAAAGAAATATTGATATACAGCCTTCGAGTGTGGTAAGGATGGGTAGATTTTATGAATGCACGAGCTAAGGATATTGTCATGGCTTGTGATGGCTGATGTTTGTTTTTGAGAGAGATGGGGTAGGGCATAAGTACTCGTTTTTCTTTTCTCTTAGCAGTTTACATGTCCTCCCTATCACTTCGCCTATGCAGTTGGTTAAGGAATGAGATTGAGAATGAGGGCAGAGCCACCTACCCATATAGTATGACTTTGTAGGATAGTACTGGGCTTTTGACACTGCCCTATTTTTACTTGAATGTCAAAAGATTTACAATTTTGGTAAAAATCATAATCACATGGCATATTTACTGTTCTTTTCATTGCAGTAATCAGTAATCAACATTTGGTTGCATCATGTTTTCTTGGGAGCTAGTCATTGTAATTATATACATGCAAGCAATGGAGAGAGTGCGTCCTTCAGAAACATGCTGTACCATCCTAGATATTGGAATAGCAGTGTTGTTGAATCTTCTGATGTTAATGTGATTTCAAATTTTACCTGCTTCACATTACCTTGCAAAAAGTAGGAAACTGAAACTAAACAACTAAAATAACTTGCTTCATATCATCTATCTTACCTCCTAGTTTTAGTCTTAACACTGTAATGTAATTTTGACAGGTTTCTGTTGGTTACTTTCTTGCGGATTTTGGGATGATAATTTGGTTTTATCCTTCTCTTGGTAGAATGGAATACGTAAGTGCTTCAATTTTTTGGGAATTGAATATACTGAAACCTAATTGTTTCATCTTCGTTTGAACTCTTTTTACTTTGGTCAAGATGGCTGGGGTTGGGGGGAGGGATGATGTTCTAATAACATTAAATTAACTTGAACTTCGCCTGTCAAACGGTGATGAAAATCTTTCAGGTGGTTCATCATCTCCTCTCAATAGCAGCAGTAGCATATTCTATGTTAACTGGGGAGGGTCAGCTTTACACGTATATGGTACTCATATCTGAGACCACAACCCCTGGGATAAATTTGAGATGGTAATTCCCTATACTCAAATCAGTCACTTCTGTAATTACATGTTTTGAATACTATTGTAAGCATAAATGGTATTTTGTAGGTATCTTGACACAGCTGGAATGAAGAGGTCCAGAGCCTATCTCATCAATGGAGTTGTAATATTCCTTGCTTGGCTGGTAGGTGAATCATTTTATAATCTTTTGATTTTTCTGTTCATGTTTATATTTCTGCACTTTCTGAAGTGTAATGCCGTATGCAGGTTGCCAGAGTATTCTTGTTCATGTACCTTTTTTACCACGTCTATTTGCACAATGATCAGGTAATAGTCGTACCTTCAAAGTCTGACCTAATATATTTGAAAAAATGTGGTGTGGTGTGGTGTGGGTTAGCAGTTAGCACATCTGATATTTATCTTTGTCAACAATTTAAAGAAGGGGCCCTTTTTGTAAGTGATAAAGAGTTATTATGGTAATAGTTTGCTCCTTTTATACTATGAGAAGATTGAGCAATTGGATTAATCTTCATTGCAAATTTAACTGTATTTCTTTATTTATTTGTTTGCAACAAGCCTGCTATCATATTCCAAAGTGGAGCGTATGATTTATGAATGCATTGGCAGAACCATGTTAATAAGGCACAGGGCTACTCCCCATCCTTGCTGACATCCTGTTCATTGTTTCATTATTGAAGGGATATTGTTACTTGTTTGGGTGTGGACCCTGCTTCATTCCATATTTTACCATAAATTGTTTTCTTCATGCGCAAGAGGTCTAGAAGTACATTAATCTATTACTTGTAGACAAAGGATACTACATTTCCGTAAGTAGAAAATTACACCAAAAATAAATCTAGTATCTTTACGTAAGTTTCGAAATTAGTTATATTTCACTTGGCTAAAAAGTAAAAAGAAACAAAAGAATTCAAGTTGGCATTGTTAACAATATTTTAATTGTTTATATTCTATCCAGTCCAAAATCTCTGTTACTGTTAATTACTCTGGTGATCTGTTTTTATAGTTTTCATCTTCTATTTCTAATATACATTTTAGGTTTTTGCCTCAGTTGTGTTATCAATTAAACACCTTGAGCTAATCATTGTAAATGTAATTGTCTAGACATCATTTTATCACGACAGAAACACATTCTCTGAAAATACATGGGTAATAAATACTATGAGTTGAACTTACCAGTTACCAGACTGGCATGAAACCGATATCTTATAAGAAGAATTTACATATTTATATCACCATTCATATCATAGTATAATTTTTCCTTACTGTTGGCGGTGGCATTCTAATTGTTTTCTGATTTACTAGATCAAACAGTTGCATATGTATGGCCAAATATTAGTATTCGTTGTGCCATTAGTTCTGGCCGTCATGAACTTGACGTGGTTTGTAAAAATCATCAAGGGATTAAAGAAGACATTAGCAAAGAGGCAGTGAAGGATGAATGTATCGATGACATCGTGAAAGTTATCACTGCATCAAGAGGCTGAAGGGTAATCTCAAATTCTTGATGATTATCATCCTCGTTTAATCCATCCACCACTCTTTAAATGTGTACATGTTATGAAGTTATCATGGTTTGTATTTTAATGTGAATATGTTGGGGATGTTATTTTTCATGTAAAGTTGAAAAGATATAAAGCAAAAGAATATGGCAATATGTATAACTTCGTCAATGGAATATAGGTTTGGAAGGAATGTGATAGTACAGGTTTCTTGTTGCAAGTAGAATTTAGAAATGGCAATGTAGTAGGTCGAGGACGGACATAATTGGTTAAAGTTACTCACATTTTGCATTGACCATATTCACTGGTTCAAATTAAAATTCATGATAAACATTTTCCGAAGCTCTAGTCCACAGTCCAAGATTGACATGAAGAAAAAAATGTCATTCAAAAATTTAACCAGAAGTGGAGCACATTTGAATAAATCGTCAAAAAAGAAATATAAGTGTTAATTTTGTAATTTGGAAACAATTGGCATAATATTAAAATGAGTAATGTTATGTTTTTTAGTTTTTTTTTTTATAATTTTTTTTCCAAATATATGTAATACGTGAGGTGTCAATATCTTTGTAAATCATGAGATTATGTGGTGAGTGATATGATGTTGACGCCTTATGTGTTATATACATTTGGAAAAGAATTTAAGAAACCTATCATTACTCTATTAAAATATAAACAAATTTTCATGTTTCTTACCTCCTTTCCGGTTACTAGTAGGATATCGATTGTCATCCATAAATATAATAAGTAAAGCTATCAAAACTTGTCGGCACAACCTCTTAAGGCCTGACCAAATAGTCCTCAGCCGCCTTAGCGTGCCAAGCTGGAACGCGACGAAGCCATGTTGTGCTAGGCACGACCCGCTAAGAAAATGGACAGCTAGGCACAACTCATTGTCGGCGTGCCAGCACAATATAATAAAGTATTAAATTTATTTTTTACAATTTAACATATGTATTTTTAATTGTAATTTTTTTTTATCCTATTTATTATTTTAGTCTAATAAAATAAATTGTAAAAAATAGAAAGATTTATTTAATAAAATAATTCAAAGAATATGAAAAGATTAAAGATGTAAGCAAATAAAAAATAGATGAAAATATAAAAAGATGAATTATTTATTTGTTTAATAAAAAGTGTGTAAATGTAAGTCGGACAAAAAAATAATATAAGTAAAGAAATGATTTTTATTTACTTATGTAGAATTCAGTATTAATGATTGTCTCATTAAAAACCCTACTAAGAAAAATCCAATTGAATAAAAACTTAATAAGGGAAAAATAGTACAATCGAAAAACAAGTAGTCAAGTAAATGTACATGAATAATTAAAGATTAAAAAAAAAGAAAAACAAAGAGTTCAATTAATAACTCTTCAGTCTTCGGTCTTCACTCCTAGTCCTAGATCGGGTTACTGCCGGAACCCTCATCGATATATAAATTGGTGAAATTTTAAATAAGTTCTTCGTCTTACATTTCATGTTGCATCCTCTTTCGAGCATGCTCCCAATCCCGAAGGCATCCACCATTTTAGGAGGCAAAGAAGTTCTTCTTGGTTCAATTATACGTCCACTCATACTGAATGCTTGTTCTGAAGAAACAGTGGACACAGGGATAACGAGTACGTCACATGCTAGGTGTGACATGATTGGATATTGGTTGTTATAGTTCTCCTACCATAATAGCGGATCAAAATTCTATGTTTCCGGCTGAACCGAACTGAGTTTCAAGGAACCTGTTGAGTTCGACACCTCTAGTTGCAGTAGCTCGTGGAGCTTGAGATGATGAAGAAGAACTTGATGAGCCATCACTTTTTCGGCGATTGAGAATGCTCCAATGCACCAACTTCTCTTCAACGATAGTGAGTCTCATTCTTCCGATGGTTGGATGTTAACGTCGTCAAACCTGCACTCATAAATACTAAAAACTTCGAACAACTTGGTTCGAATGTCATTAACTTGTGCAGAAAAATCTATGTTCAATTTAGAACCAATATAATAATAATAAAAAGTTTCTACACCGGATAATTTAACCCTAGGATCTAGTATAACACCTAAGGAATAAAAGAAATGGATTTTAGACCAGTATGTTTTAAACTTGTTTTCCATGGCAACAACTGTAGTGCCTAAGATATTATCCTATCTATACATATTTAACATTTCAAACATTTTTCATAATCTGATGGATTGTCTCAGAAGATGTGAGATAATAGACCCTAGAAAGAGTTAAAGTGGAATCGAAAAAACCTTTAAAAATTGAATAAAAATCTTTGCCACATACCAATCGTCTGTGGATAATACTGGACAACCAATTTCGGTCATTTTCATGTTATAAAAACCTGAAATAGTTGCAACATAATCCAAACTATTTTTACAGTATTAAGTAAGTAGAGTTCCACCTTACTGACATATCTGTTTGGAATCGTCAGGGTCGTAAAGAGTTTATCTTGACAGTATCTGTCGAGATCTCGCAATCTTGGATTAGAGTTTGTTGATACAAGAAAGGGCATCTCTGATTCGATCTATATAATCGCCTACAACCTTTATACCATATTGTACAACTAAATTTATGATATGACATGCACACCGTTGATGAAAGAAATAACCCCCATCTCGCAAGATATTGTTTTCAAAAAACAAGGCAATAGAACTAGTATTTGTCGTTGCATGATCTAATGTGATAGAAAGGTGGTGTTGAGTTATTTCATAAGTTTGTAAAACAGAAACAATGACATTATAAATATTTTTTACGGTATGTTGAAAATCCATAGGACGAAAACTAAGAATTCTTTTTTGTAACTTCCAATCAGAGTCTAAATAGTGTCCTGTGAGTCTGTGACACATAAATATGTCAATGCAATACAAACATGTCGATGATGTAATTTCGCCATCAAGTTTTCTCGTTGGGTTTTAAAACATTTTAACAAATCGCTCATAGTGAAGTTTCTAGAAATAGCTTTAAATTGGGGGTTATATGATTTTTGGATAAATTCTTCATAAAAAAAAATTGTCACCGTAATTATTCAGTTGATCGGTTTGTGCAATATAAAGTGTTATGCAATCTCTAGCATATGCAGAGTCATAACTCCACGTCGTAATGGACCAGTCTAGGTTCCGTTGCAGTTGTGTTTGAGTTGTAGTGTTTACATGTCCGTGTCGAGGCATGTATTTGTTGGAACCTCGTTCACCGGTCACACAGCGGAAATGAGTTTTAAAATTTTTATACAGATCGTAATCTGTATCTGGGACCAGTGAACTTTTGATCGTAATTATTTTTGGAACAAATACATATAAAAATTATTACACTAATAAAATATATATGTAAATACAGGAAATTGTAATCAATAATAACAAAAGAAAAAAAATTGAACCATACCAACGTTTTGAGGCTCCTTCACTTTTCGATTTGCTCATGGTCTGTATCACTGATCTTCCTAGCTATTCCCGGGACTGGTAACTGCCTGTGAGCGGGTCACGGTTCTCAGAAACTTAGGATGGAGGGTGTAGAGAAAAAACGAATGAAAAAAGTATTTCTTCTTAAAAAAAAAATACTAATTAGAACAATTCTAGTAGTTAAAAAAAATAGTTTATTTTATTTTCTTCTTCTTGGTGCAATGATTTGCACACACTAAAGACCAAAAATTGTTTTTTTTTCCTATTTACATTTTGACCAAAAACTCTTTTTTTTTTTTTTAGTCAAAGTATATATATATTTAAGTATGCTGTGCGTGACAAGCACAACACCCTTTTTTTTATAAATAATATATATCATATATATAATATTTAAATATTAGATCAAATCTATATTTGATTTTTAAAAACTTTCAAATAAAAAATATCTCATATATTTTATTTGATATTTAAAAGCTTTCAAAAAAAAAAATATCACATATCTTTTATTTGATTTTAATTTTTGAATTCAAACTATTTAAATTCAAAAATAAAATATTTAATTTAATAAAATAAAATAATCATATTATCTTATTTTATTCAAAAATAAATATCAACGTATACCCTATATTTAGTGATTAATAACATAATTAAATAATCTCATTATTTAAGTTATTTAATCACCATTATCTATTAATTAAATAATCTCATTATTCAATTAATTCCCGAATAAATACGTGTCACTTTCGTAACACAATTAACTGGACAATCCAATTAATTAACAGTGACCCTTGTTACCTAAATCGATCGGGCTATCAAGGGGACCTAATGGACCCACAATATTTTGAGCTTCAATAATCATCGGAATCATTAATTAAACTCTTTAATTAATATTCCTTGATTATTAACTCTAGTGTTATTCCACTAAAAACTCGAAGCTGCACTCTCTCAACTGCAGACGTTTTTACACAGACCGATACAATTCGGTGTTCATCGATATAGCTATTACATATGGTGTGATCCTCCACAGTAGTTCATAATTAGAGCTGGGTCATAATATCTGTTATACCCCTCTAATTACATATATCCTTTAAGTACCATTGATTCTCTAATGGACAATAAATCCTATTTCCTCACGGAATTATGAGAGCGCTCATATTGTCCAAGCTCCGAATCAATCCTTAAGGGAACTACCATCTACTTCTCACAAGAAGGAGTGGATTCCACTATTGTGTACAAACCTTCCCAGCCACAAGCCAAACCGTAATCCCAACATACGGAGTATATTGATCAGGAAATACATCTGACCTCACCCATGGTATATCAAAGACCGCGATCTAACCTGAGGAAGTCGATAAGACACCTAGGATTAAGATCACCCACATATAGCCATCATTAGTTGATATATATAAATCTCATCGGTAAACGGATCTTGGTGTGAGAATCATATAGATCATGGCCCAGTCCTATATGATCACATCATACACGGTGCCTCAATTCTCATATCTCATATGAATGATTCAGGATAGAATCACTGTACATTACGAAATGGACCGCAACTATAGATTAACCACAAATAAAGTACCCAGCTTTATTTGCTATCTATGGACTCTTTAGATTGCACGTCTCTTACTGTATCCATCCGTATATGACACTCATATACACAGTTCGAGATTACATCCGGCAATCCATGATGTTAATATGTACATAAGTTTATAAAATAAATAACATAACAAGAATGAATTGAACCTTTCTTTTTATTTACTTCATAAATCCATTTACAAATTACATGCTTAGGGCATAAACCCCAACAATCTCCCACTTGCACTAAAGCATGTGAGGCATGTCTCGTAACCCTAGACCATCTAGGTGACCCGAAAACACTTTAGCCGGTAAGGTCTTTGTAAATGGATCAACATGATTGTCTTGTGAGGCTATCTTGGTGGCAATCACATCTCCTCTCTGTACTATCTCTCTGATGAGATGATACTTTCTCTCTATATGCTTCCCTTTCTTGTGGCTTCTTGGTTTTTTGGAATTAGCCACAGCACCACTGTTATCACAATAAAGTGTGATGGGCTTATCCAGGTCTGGAACAACTTCCAGATCACTTAAGAACTTACGGAGCCAAACAACCTCTTTAGCAGCTTCACAAGCAGCTACATATTCGGCTTCCATGGTGGAGTCAGCAATGCAAGATTGATTGATTGATACTTCTCCATACAATGGCTCCACCACCCAGGGTGAATACTGATCCATACGTGGATTTTCTAGAATCTCTTTTTGACTGAAAATCAGAATCCGTGTATCCTAACGGGATCAAATCCTATCCGGAATAAACTAGCATATAATTTCTCGTTCTCCAAAAATACTTGAGAATAGTCTTGACAGCAACCTAATGATCCAATCCTGGGTTAGACTGGTATCTGCTGACTACTCCCACTACATAACAGATGTCCGATCTCGTGCATAACATAGCATACATGAGACTAGCTACTGCTGATGTATAGGGAACACGTCTCATATCCTCAACTTCTTGAGGTGTCTTAGGACATTGTTCCTTATACTAGTGAACTCCATGTCTGGAAGGTAAATTACCTTTCTTGGAGTTCTGCATCAAAAATCGTACAAGAATTTTATCGATTTATGATGCCTGAGACAGTACTATAAGTTTGTTCTTATGATCCCTTATAAGTTGGATCCTTAGAACATAACTTGCCTCTCCCAAATCTTTCATTTGGAATTGGCTAGCCAGTCAGCCCTTTACATCAGATAACACTCCTATATCATTCCCAATGAGTAGGATATCATCTACGCATAGGACCAAGAAAACTACTTTTTTATCAATGATGCGTTTGTAGACACAAGGCTCATCGACGTTTTGCTCAAAGCCATAGGTTTTGATCACATCATCAAACCTAATGTTCCAAGATCTAGATGCTTGCTTAAGTCTATAGATGGACCTTTGCAGCTTGTAAACCTTTTGCTCTTGATCTGGAGACTTGAATCCCTCTGGTTGCATCATATAGATGATCTCATCAAGATTGCCATTCAAGAATGCAGTCTTGATGTCCATTTTCCAAATTTCATAATCGAAATAGGCAGTAATGGATAGGAGAATCCTAATAAACTTAAACATGGCTACTGGCGAGAAGATCTCATCATAATCGACCCTCTTTTTCTGGGTATAACCCTTGGCCACTAGCCTTGCCTTGAAGGTCTTTACCTTCCCGTCTACTCCTCTCTTTCTCTTGTAGATCCACTTACACCCAATGAGTTTTACCCCATCCTGTAAGTCTACAAGATCCCAGACTGAGTTAGAGTACATGGACTCCATCTCGAGATTCATGGCTTTAAGCCATTCCTCTTTATCAGGATCTTCCATTACATTCTTAAATGTCAAAATGGATCATCCACACTATCAGCAGAGACAACACCATGTCCCTCACCTATAGCTAAATAGCGTTCAGGTTGTCTCACAACCCTCTCAATACGTCTAGGTGGTAGTGTATCCTGATCAGGAACCATCTGACTCTCAAATATTTATGGATCAACAACTCTTTTTGATGAAGCACTAGTCTCACCAGGCTCCAACTCATTTAATATAATCTTGGAACGAGGTTTATAGTCACTAATGTAATTGTCCTCAAGAAATGTTGCATTTGTCGATACAAATACTTTGTTATCTTCGGGACTATAGAAGTGTCCACCTCTGGCCTCCTTGGAGTATCCTACAAACAGGTAGACAACAGACTTGGAGTCTAGCTTTCCAGTTCTGTTCTTCAGCACGTGTGCTGGACACCCCCATATGCGGAAATGTCTCAAACTAGCTCTATTAACATCAATTAATTAAATAATTTTATTATTCAATTAATTCCCGAATAAACGCGTATCACTTTCGTGACACAACTAATTGGACAATCCAATTAGTTAACCGTGACCCTTGTTACCTAAATCGATCGGGCTAGCAAGGGGACCTAATTGACCCATAATATTTTGAGCTCAAATAATCCTCAGAATCATTAACTAAACTCTTTAATTAATATTCTTTGATTATTTACTTCGGTGTTATTCCACTAAAAACTCGAAGTTGCACTCTCTCAACTGCAGACGCTTTTACACAGACTGATACAACTCGGTGTCCATCGATATAGCTATTACACATGGTGTGATCCTCCATAATAGTTCATAATTAGAGCTGGGTCATAATATCCGTTATACCCTTCTAATTACATATATCTTTTAAATACCGTTGATTCTCTAATGGACAATAAATCCTATTTCCTCACTGAATTAGGATAGCGCTCATATAGTCCAAGCCCCGAATCAACCCTTAAGGGAACTCCATCTACTTCTCACAAGAAGAAGTGGATTCCACTATTGTGTACAAACCTTCCCAGCCACAAGCCAAAATGTAATCCTAACATACAGAGTATATTGGTCGGGAACTGCATCCGACCTCACCCATGATATATCAAAGACCACGATTTAACCTGAAGGAGTCGATAAGACACTCAGGATTAAGATCACCCACATATAGCCATTATTAGTTGATATATATGAATCTCATCGGTAAACGGATCTTGGTGAGAGATTCATATAGATCATGGCCCAGTCCTATATGATCACATCATACAAGGTGTCTCCATTCCCATATCTCATATGAATGATTCAGGATAAAATCATCGTACATTACGGAATGGACCGCAGCTATAGATTAACCAGAAATAAAGTACCCAACTTTATTTGCTATCTATGGACTCTTTAGATTGCACGTCTCTTACTATATTAATCTGTATATGACATTCATATACATAATTCGAGATTACATCTGGCAATCTTGGATGTTAAATATATATGCATACGTTATAAAATAAATCCATTTACAAATTTAATCTTTAGGGCATAAACCCCAACAGAGAAAGCTACCCAATTTTTGAAAAAGACTGACTAGATTTAGAAACTTCAAAAATATATAGTGAAAACAAAGTAAAAGCAATAGATCTACTACTGAAAAAATATCAACTTCATTATCAACATCTAAAGCATTCAGTTCATTTAATAAACCAGAGTAATACAAAAAAAGATCATATCATACAAAAGTTAAGTTTTTGTAAAGATAGAATAGATCAGGTTAATAGATTATTAGAAGAAGCTTAGTTATAAAATGAGAGTTATAATCTAAGAGCTAGACTAAGTGGTTTAAAACTAGGAAAAAATAATTGGGGAGAAAAATTAAATACTATATATAGGAAGTGTGAGGAACGAGTTATATATATTAATAGTTTATATTAATCTTATACTTGAACTTGTGTCATAATTGAACGAAAGAAAGTACTTTAGAGGTATTGGTACTTTATTTGTTTAATATATTTAAATTGTTAAATATTATATTTCAGTTGTTTACTATACTTTAAATGTTAGCTGTTTACTTTACTTTAAAAGTTTTATATTTAAATATGAAGAATGAGTGGTGATATTTTTAATTGTTTTCTTAATATTTACTTTGTAGGACGGTTAGAAGAATTTAATGAACTACTACCAAGACCAACCTTTTTCGAAGTAGAATGGATTTTTAATTTGTTAATGATTAGAAATAGATTATATGTAAGAGAACCTATAGTTATAGAAAAATTAAGCATAACACAAAGACTGTAAGTTCCTCGGTGTTTGATTGGCTTATTTCGTTGACAACCACATTTTGTGATCAATATGTAAGGGTAATTTAGGGCTACATTGTTCGTAACGAAGCTCAAGCATCAAAGGTAAAATCACCTGCTTAACTTTCATTGAAGAGGTATTAGTGCACACACATACTCATGCATTTTCTTTCAATTGTCTTGCTTGCATGCTTATTTGCCATTTTGTGTGCTTTGAGTGTCTTATTTTTATTTGTGCCTTAAAAAGAGGTTTTTTTCCTCTATACCGCGGTCTAGACAGCTCTCTGTGCAGTGCCCTCGCCGCGGCCTGCACAACGGTGTTTACCAGAGGACGCACGCTGTGTCTACCGCGGTCTGTGCTTGGTGCATACGTCGCGGTCTCCCTAACGGAGTTTCATAGACGTTGCATGCTGTCCAGACCGCGGTCTGTGCACACTGCATGCACATCGGCCTACAGAGCGGCATTGTCCATGCGATACACCGTTCTCTGTGCCGTGGTCTAGACACTTACTTGGACCGCGGTACAGCCAGCGGTCCTGACGGGTTTTGGTTGCCTTTCGCTCAAAACTATGCAGTTTCACTTTAGGCTTCATATAAATATACCATCTTCTTCCCAACTCATTTTTAGAGCTTCCCAACCTATTTTTGAGAGAGAGATAAGGTTCTTTAGTGAGAGAAGCTCCAAGAAGTCATTTTTACCAACCATCCTTAAAATCCAAATCATCAAGCATCTTTCAAGCATGGGTTTCTTGTGTGTTCATAACTAGGTATTCTCTACATACTCTAGACTTTATAGTTTCATTACAAAGACATGTATGCCTAGGGCTTTAGTCTTTATTGCATATTAAATGCTTGTTTGAATGTTTAATTGCTTTTATGGCATGCTTGTGTATTGATTGTTGGTTGAGATGCAATAATTTGTGATAGCTAGAACTTAGGAAGGTTTTACCCTTCTAGCTAATTCTTCTTTCCTTTGCATTTAGAACATTGATATCTAAAATTTGCTTTAATTGTCATTATTAATCCTAGATAAGCATGAATGTCTTGAACTAGCATTTTTACATATAGAATATTCTTGCATATTCACTTAGGTTGCCATTATCTGTTCATTATTGGTTAAGCTTGTGGCTATATGATTATTTCACAAGGTTTGTGATCCAAAATCACTTATAAGGTCCGCTGGGTAGAGTTAAAGGGTTAGTAACTGGAGGGTTAGACGGGAGGTCAACCTAGGTTGTAAAATTTTACTCAATAGTGGATTTTGGGGATCAAGGGTGGCACTCTAAACAGCCCATGGTTTTTCCCATTTGGAGGGTTTCCACGTATATATTGCGTGTTGTTATTGTTTTATGTTTGTTGTCTTTTATTTTACCATTTAGTAGAATGGGGTAGAATTGTTAATATTGATTAATTCACAAAATTGGTAATCTATCGAATTAAAACCTATTCACCCCCCTTTAGGTTATAGACATACACTTTCTTAGTTAATTTCAATTGGTATTAGAGCCGGTGCCTAGATGTACTTAGGTGATCCGTGCATTGTGTGCGTCTTACCCTATGCTTTTTGGTTGTTTGCATTTTGTGTGTTGCATTACATTTGCATCTTCATATCATTTATTACCCTCAAACACTATGAGTGGAAACAGAAATAGTCATGAGGGAGCCTCAAGCACAAGACCAACTTTGCTCAATGGGGTGAATTATATTACTTGGAAGGGCAAGATGGAAGCTTATCATTGCTAAATAGATGACCATGCTTGGATGGCTATTGAAGACGGTTATACTCCTCCAACAATGACCACTGACGATGGTGTAGAAGCTCCTAAGCCCAAGTCTAGTTGGAGTACTCAAGAGTTTGAAGCATCCAAGTGGAACAACAAGGCTATGCATGCCATCCTTTGTACCGTAGATGATAATCAGTACAAGCTGGTCCAAAACACTAGGATTGCAAAGGAGGCTTGGGACATTCTTCGAATGGCCGATGAGGGAATCGAGGTAGTCAAGGACTCAAAGCTCCAATTCCTCCAAATGCAAATTGAGATGATTAGGATGGAGGAGCATGAATGCTTCAATGACTTCCAAGTGAAGTTGATGAATATTGTCAACCAAATCCATCAACTTGGTGATCCCTTTTCGGATAGAAGAGTCAAGCAAAAAAATATGAGGTCACTTCCGTCTAGGTTCGAATCAAAGGTGACGGCATTTGAAGAGAATAGTGAGTATAAGAATATGAAGCCAAGTGAAGCCATTGGAAGACTTCTAGCTTATGAGTCAAGATGGAACACCACACCCACACCTCCGAAGAAGCAAAAGAGCATTGCCTTGAAGACCACTAAGGTTGAAGAAGAGGAGGAGGACTCAGATGAAGAAATGGCCCTCATGGTTAAAAGATTCAAGAAATTTATAAAGTTTGAGAGGAAAGGATTTGGGTCCAAGGGAAAGGAAGTGAAAAAGAAAACTCCCTTCAAGAAGATTGAAAAGTTTCAAGAAAGTGACTCCAAGAAGGGAATTCAATGCTACGAATGCAGTGGTTTTGGTCACAATGCTCTAGAATGTGCAAATTTGAAGAAAAAGAAAAAGGGGAAAGCGATTGCGGCCACTTGGAGTGATAGTGAAGACTTAAAAGAGGAAGAAAAATCTTTGGATGATGAAGATAGAGTTGCAAACTTCATTGCCTTCACAACATCTCATAATGGCAATGAAGTTGTCAGTGACAAGGAAGAAGTAGATGACTCTAGTGATGAGAGTACCTCTTCTAACTCTATGTTTGAGATTGATGAGGAAATGGACTATGTAGACTTCATGAATATTTTTGAAAAGTCTTGATTGAAAAAGAAGAAGGAGATTCAAGAGTTGAAAAAGGAGAATCTAGAGTTGACTTTCAAGATTACCAACTTGAGTGAGAAGGTAAAGAGTGAAAAAGAGTTAGAAGAGAGTTTAAAGTTGGAGCTTGTGATCACTAAGAAGTGTGAAGAAAACTTGAAGATTGAGCTTAGGGAAGCGAAAGAATTGGTTGCCAAGATGACATCCAAAACCGAGAAACTTGACAAGATGCTATCATGTGGGAAGAGTCCTAGTGATAAAATGGGCCTAGGATATGTGGAAGACAAGGATGCCATTGCCTTGAAGAAGACCATCTTTGTCAAGAGTCAAGAGAATAAAGAGACTCAAGGTTCACACCAAAAAATGAGATCGAATGAAGTTGGAGAATCATCAAAGCAAGCTCAAATGAAGGCTCAAACAAATTCTCAAGCTAAAGCTCATCCACAAAAAGCTACAAGACCTCAACTTCCAAGAAGCTCTCAAAGTCAACAAAGGAGTTTTAACCCACAACCAAGAAGAGAGGCTAATTTGGCTCAATCACAAAGGTTGTTTCAAAGAAGAGATTCGGGTCAACACCAAAGAACAACTCAAATGAGATGGAAGTCTTCCATGCTTGCACAAGGATATGGTATGAATTCTTACTTTACTCCCATTTGTCCTTATTTGAAATGCATGTCTCATTTGTGTTCAAACATGTATTTTTGGACTAGGAAATTTGATTGGAAAGTATATTTGATTGACCTAATGTTTATCTCCATGTTTATGAAAACTTGATCTTGACATGCTTAAAGCATTATGTATGATGAATTTATTGAATTCTTACAAAATGATTGCAAATATGTGTGCAAGTGACATTTGAGACTTCATTCAATAAGGATATTGTATCCATCTTAAGGATTTCACATTCCTATAGTCTCTCTCTCTTTATTTTTTGAACAAGGCTACTATCATGAGGGCATCTTGCCCGGAAAGATCTAATAGGGTGCAATAGTCGCTCATGTCTTGTTCAACTTGTAAAGTTTGATAGTTGCTATTATTTTTTTTGGTTAAACTATATCTTGTTTTCCATTGACAATTTGGTGTAAATTGGTTTGACTTCTCTTGAAACCTCATGTGTTATTTTTCCTTTGCCAACTACCATGCTTTTGGAAGTTGATGTTGCATGTACTTCATTCAAGGCAATCTTTCGTACATGTTCCAATCAATAAAACTTCAATGAATTTCTCTCTCTCTTAATTAATCTGCATAAAGTTGTTGTATATGATTATGCATTTACATTGCAAATATCTCTCTTTGCTAAAACGTCCCGGTTGGGGAATACTCCTTTGCCTATCTTGTGACAAAAAAAGGGAGTAGTATTGGATTTAGGGTGAATTGATATTGGCATGATTTAAGGGGAGATTGACCTTTTGAGAGGGAGTGGATCTATTTAGGAGGAGCGTTTGCTATGTGCATTGTTGATTGCATGTTTCTTGTTTCTAATTCATGCAAATTGCGCTTGTTTTTATTTATCTTGATCCCTCTCATACACTTGTCTTGGAAAGTGTAGTTCTTTGTTTTGTAGGGATGATCATTCTACAAGAGATGAAAGATTTGAAGATTTAGCTTTAGGGTATCTTTTGTAATTTATAATGTTTTTGTTGACCTCTTGTTGTTTCTTGTTTTTTGTTATGAGGATACTTTGTGAGTGAGTGGTTTTGTCACGAAATAGCCAAAGGGGGAGATTGTAAGTTCCTCGGTGTTTGATTGGATTATTTCATTGACAACCACATTTTGAGATCAATATATAAGGGTAATTTAGGGCTACATTGTTCGTAACCAAGCTTAAGCATCAAAGGTAAAATCACCTGCTTAACTTTCATTGAAGAGGTATTAGTGCACACATACACTCATGCATTTTCTGTTAATTGTCTTGCTTGCATGCTTATTTGCCATTTTGTGTGTCGTGAGTGTCTTTTTTTTTATTTGTGGGTTGAATGTATGTTGATGCCTTAAAAAAATGATTTTTTCCTCTATACCACGGTCTAGACCGCTCTTCGTGCACTGCCCTCGCCGCGGCCTGCACAACGGTGTTTACCAGAGGACGCAAGTTGTGTCTACCGCGGTCTGTGCTTGTTACATACGCCGCGGTCTCCCAAACGGAGTTTCACAGACGTTGCATGTTGTCCAGACCACGGTCTGTGCACACTGCATGCACAACGGCCTACATAGCGGCGTTGTCCAGGCGATACACCGCCCTCTGTGCCGCGGTCTGGACATTTACCTGGACCGCGGTACAGCCAGCGATCCTATCGGGTTTTGGTTACCTTTCGGTCAAAACGACGTAGTTTCACTTTAGGCTTCATATAAATATACCATCTTCTTCCCAACTAGTTTTTAGAGCTTCCCAACCTATTTTTGAGAGATAGATAAGGTTATTTATTGAGAGAAGCTCCAAGAAGTCATTTTTACTCAACCATCCTTAAAATCCAAATCATCTAGCATCTTTCAAGCATGGGTTTCTTGTGTGTTCATAACTAGGTATTCTCTACATGCTCTAGACTTTATAGTTTCATTACAAAGACATGTATGCCTAGGGTTTTAGTCTATATTGCATATTCAATGCTTGTTTGAATGTTTAATTGCTTTTATGACATGCTTCTGTATTGATTGTTGGTTGAAATGCATTAATTTGTGATAGCTAGAACTTAGGACGGTTTTACCCTTCTAGCTAATTCTTCTTGCCTTTACATTTAAAACATTGATATCTAGGATTTGCTTGAATTTCCATTATTAATCCTAGATAAGTATGAATGTCTTGACCTAGCATTTTTGCATATAGAATATTCTTGCATATTCACTTAGGTTGCCATTATTTCTTCATTGTTGGTTAAGCTTGTGGCTATGTGATTAGTGCACAAGGTTTGTGATCTAAAATCACTATTAAGGCCCGATGGGTAGAGTGAAAGGGTTAATAACTAAAGGGTTAGACGGGAGGTCAACCTAGGTTGTAAACTTTTACTTAATAGTGGATTTTGAGGATCAAGGGTGACGCTCTAAACAGTCCGCAATTTTTCCCATTTGGAGGGTTTTCACGTATATATTGCGTGTTGTTACTGTTTTATGTTTGTTGCCTTTTGTTTGACCATTTAGTAGAATGGGGTAGAATTGTTAATATTGATTAATTCGTAAAATTGGTAATCTATTGAATTAAAACCTATTGATTATTAGTTTACAAAATAATATAAAAATTAATTGTAACGTAGAACATTTAGAAAACCAATACAAGTATATTCCACATACAAGCAATAGTCAGCAAAATTTTATAGTTGATTTATTAATTAATTTAGGACAAAGCCTAGAAGAAAATATAGGTATGACCAATAATAATATTACATATCTAGTTAAGTTTTATGAAAATGTAAAGTCAAAACTCTACAGAAGAATTTAGATTATATAAGAGAATCATTGAAAGACTTTAATAGTCAAGTTAAAAGATTCCCTAGTAAGACTGAAATAGCATAATTAAATAATTTAATTGAACTAAAAAATCATAAGCTAGTAGAAATAGAATTCAGAGAATTAGTGAAAAGCCTTCAGTTAGAAGTAGAAAATATCAAAAATACACAAAAAGATTTAAAAGAACAATTACAAATCGTTAGAAAAATAGTTGTTGAATGAATAATAGCTTAGATGAAATATTACACGAATTAACTTTAGAAACCCCCCTAATAACCCACCAGTAGGTATAAGTGATGAAAAGTTTACTCACAAAGCAATACTATTACTCAATGACAAAATAATAAAATAATAAAGTTACTTATAAAAGCTTTAGAAAAAATTGAAACATTAGAACAACAGATAGAGAAATT
The DNA here is from genome assembly GCA_032871835.1 of Dipteronia dyeriana. NCBI lineage: Eukaryota > Viridiplantae > Streptophyta > Magnoliopsida > Sapindales > Sapindaceae > Dipteronia > Dipteronia dyeriana. Next base: position 35,653,273 of record CM065295.1, on the reverse strand, counting down.
AAATAGTAACAAAATAGACTCAGAATACCTAGATTGGTTAGCAAAGAGAATAAAATTAATAGAATCTAATTCAAATTCAATAAACCCTAAAGTAGAAATAAAAGACATTTTAGGACCAACAGTGAATTTAAGAATTAAAAATGGAAATAATAAGAACTTCTAATGTAAAACAGTTTACAACAAATAGAGTGAGAAATTTACTTATCTATAGTAATAAAGGAAAAAATTAATACAAAAGATAAAAGATTTAATTCAAGAAGAAAATGTTAATAAAATGCTAGAAGTAGGATTTAAACATGTTCAGAAGAAAAATCTTTATAGTGAAGGTATCATTGATAGTCTTAAAAACAGTATATATGTTTACAAAGATGAATTTACAATAGCAGTAGTAAATAACCGTGAAGAAGTTATATCAATTAGTCCTCAAAGTGCAAAAGAAATTAAAAATAATGGATATTCCACTATACATTTATTGGTAGTAAATATAGGAGTACTTAGTCAAACAAGAGCTGGTTTAGATACAAAAGCACATTTGTAAATATGATGGTAGATTTAGTGATCATGAACAAACCCAGCTAGCAACAACTGAAGTAGATTTGAGAAATAAAGTACCAGTTGTAGAATGTTTCCATGATATAGACATAGATATAAGTGAATTTGTTAGTAAAATAAAATTATGCATACAAACAAAAAGTTGTAATATAAATGCATAATATAAAAATCTTAGACTAACAATGGAAGATGTTATAATAAATATCATAAAAAGTTTAGATTTATAAATAAAAGTATATTAGAACATTTTCATAGTGATTATGTACAAATGCAAGTACCTAAGAAATTAAATAAAAGCGAATTACAAGGATTAGAATGGAAGCTCGCTGATTTAGAAGTTCAAAATTTAAAATTAGTAGAAAGTAGTAATATAAATGTAGATAAAAAGAATCAAACTTTTCAGAAGTTTACAGACTATAAAAAGCATGGTAATATAGATATAACAGAAGAAGATTTTGAAGATGAAATAAATATATTACTTATAGAACCAGAAATTAATAAAGAGAAGGCACCAACAGAAAATAGAGATTTAATTATAGAATCAGTATTTAACAAACCAAGTTATTATTTACCAGAATATATATTTGAAGAACTTTGCTATAACCTTGATTTAGATGATAATGAAGTAGATAAGTTACTAATAAAAAATATGAACTTTGAACAATTAAAATTTGATAGTTTACAAAGTATTTATTATATAGAAAACGAAATATATGTAGGAGAAGATAAAATGAAAGTAGTGGAAAATGAAATTAGCCAACCAAAAGTTCCTGATATCGAAGATTTTCCTGCATCAAGAGTAGAAGATTATTTAGAAATAGGAGGTATACATGATTCAAAAGAACAATATAAAGATTATAAACATAAAGAAATAATATATAAAGATAAAACCAAATAAGAAAACTGGAGAAAAGCACCTGAAGTTAAAGACATACTAATTTTAAATCTACAAGGTCATAAACCTAGTGAATGGAAGCAAATAATTAATAAATGGGAAGGAAACTTAATTAGACATTCTATGGAAACTTTAAATAATATAGTAGATTACAAATACAAGCTACTATATCTAGAATATATTTAGGATGGAGGAATATATGAAGAAAGATGATAAAAATAAAATTAGAATTAGAAGAATTTGAAATAAATATAACATTATTAAGTTTTATAGATGGATTTAGAAAATGTATATGAGGATCATCAATGGAAGAAATATATGATACACAAAAGCAAATAAGAGCAATAAGAAGCTTAGAATAGCTAAAAATATACGATTTAAAATATTTTGATCATCATGTAAATTTATTCTATAAATACTGGAGTCAAATAGGAAGACCTTGTGATGAAAATATATTAATTAAGTTTGTGATAAAATTACCGGGTAAAATAGGAGAAAAATTATATAAAGATTTAGAAGAATGGTTTAAAAATAAAAAGAATTTGTTAGACAAAGAATTAGAAATTTATGTGATGAAGAAAAACTTAGAAGACAAACACAACAACAATTTAGTAAAATATGTATAGATTTATATGAAGTACCGACATTGGGTTGTGGTAGAATAAAAAACTATAAACATAAATATAAAATTATAAAATGTATAAAAAGAAATATAAAAAGCCTTACAATAAAAGTAAGAAACAAAAGTTTTTTAAATATAGTCAAAACAAAGATAAAATTAAGAAAGCTTTTAAGGAAAGAAATAAAGTTTACAAATGAAAATACCATAAAAAATGTAAATGTTATTTATGTGGAAAGATGAGACATTAAACCAAATTGTCCAAAAGTAAAAAATAAAACTAACTTAGCAAAATAAATAGAGATATAAGATTTAAAAAATCTAGTAGAAATCTATAATTTAAATGACATATCAGATAATGAAAGCATTTGCATTATAGAAGACAGTAGTTCAGAAGAATCAGAATCTGATGAAGAAATAGGTGAAGATGTTGATAATTCTGAATCTGATATAAACTAGTAGAATAAATTGTATCATTTTTTAGAAAAAATTGTCAAGATTGTAATAAAGAATTTAATAAAGGATATGAAAACAATAAACAATATTATTGTAATGACTGTGTAAATAAGTTTTTAAATGAAGATAAAATAAATCGAGCTGGTAGTGAACTTATATTAACAGATGCAAAATTACTTTATAAATCAAAGCCATTAAAAACTAAAGTCATGATAGATAATGGTGCCAATAAATGTATTATACATGAAAGCTTAGCTCCAAAAGAACATAGAACTAAACTAGGAGCTGATATAGGTTAAAGAACATTTAGTAGAAGTTTAATACAAATAACTGATTGTATAATAAATATACCTATTAGAATTAATGGAGAAACCCATAATTTACCCCAAACTTCACAAAGCAATCAAGTAGTTATAAATTCATTTTAGGATTAAATTTTATATTAGGAAATAATAGAAGTATGTTAATTACCCCGAATGGTAATTTCTTTAAAAAGTCTACTTTTGTTTAACCAAAGCTAGAAACTATAAATCTCCCATATATAAAGAAAGCAACTAACATAGAATAACCAATTAGCATAGAGTATTTTGATTCATTATTAGAAAATTTAGATACAAAATTAGAGTTTAGAGAGGTTTTAAGCAATGAAGAATTAGATGAATATCTTAGAAAAGAATGTTGTTTAAAAACTGAAAATAAAGAAGATTACAAAAACTAGCCTATAGAAATAAAGCAAAAAATAGAAGAATTAGAAAGTTTACATATTATAGAAAATAATCACCTAAATAAAGATAGTGTAGAATCATATAAAATAGAAATAATAAACCCTGATATTACTATAATCACACAAGACTTAATTTATAGTTTACAAGATAGAAAATAATACCAAATGCATATAAAAGATCTTTTATAATCAAAAGTAGTAAGAAAAAATACTAGTGGACATAGAAGCCCAACATTTATTGTTTTAAATCATAGTGAACAAAAAAAAGGTAAAAGTAGAATGATTATAAATTACAAAAGATTAAATGATAATACTTTAAGAAATAGTTATAAACTCCCAAATAAAGATGAATTAGTAAATTGTATACAAAAATCATATTGGTTTTCAAAATTTGATTGTAAAAGTGGATTTTGGCAAATAAAATTAGATGAAAAGTCAGTGCCTTGGACATCGTTTAGTTGCCCTGAAGGACATTTTGAATGGTTAGTCATGCCATTTGATTTAAAGAATTCACCTCAAGTTTTTCAAGCTAGAATGGATAAAATATTTAAGCAGTTTTCCAATTTTTGTATAGTATATATTGATGATATTCTTGTTTTTAGTAATAATAGATATCTATATACAAATTATGTTCGTCAAGTATTAGAAGCCTTTAAAAAGAACAATATAAAAATTTCTAAAACAAAAATAGAACTATTTAAGAATAAAATAGATTTTTTAGGATTAATTATAGACAAAGGAAAAATCGAACTACAACCTCATATAATAACAAAGATTTTAAGTTTTCCTGGTAAGATATAAGAAACTAAAGAACTAAAAAGGTTTTTAGGATTATTAAATCATGGAAGAAAATTTATCTCTAATTTAAGTACATTAGTAAGACTACTCTACAATAAGATTAGTAAAAATGGTCAAAAATATTTTAATAGTGAAGATGTAAAATTAATTCAGAAAATAAAAGAAATAGTAAAAACTTTAAGTCTAATAGCACTTCCAATATATAGTACAAACAAATGCCTAGTAGTAATGGATGGACATGAATATTAATTCAAAAACCTACAAAAGGAAGCTTAAAAAATACCGAAGAAATAGTCATAATACAAGTGGAAAGTTTTCAGAAGCCAAAAGTAGAAGATCAAGCACAGAATTAGAAATTCTAGACATTATAAACTCTTTAAATATATATATATATATATATATATATATATATATATATATATATATATATATATATGGGTGAATTCATAAGTAACCTAAAAATTTATTGAGTTATTGTTTTTAGCCACCATTATATTTTTTATTGTTTTTATCAACATTGACCACTTTTGGACATTATTACCCTTATATTTGAAATGGGCGGTGAAAAATAACAATTCCAAAAGTTTAACTTTTCTTACATCAAGTAAAAAATATTAGGGTTACATGAAGTAAAAAAACAAAAGAGAGAGAAAGAGAGAGAAAGGAAATGTCGCTGTGGTTGTCGCTCCCAGTCATCGTCGCTGTCGGTCATAGTCGTCGTCGCGTGTCACTGTCGATGCTGCTCCTTGTCGTTGTGGCTCCCTCCCGTTGTCATCACAGGCTTTTTCTTCATCTAACCAGTTTCTTGAAATCTGATACCCGAAACTTGTTCTTTTTCGTCATCACAATCTTCTTCATCTGGGCAGGTTCTCGAGTGAGGTAATTTCTGTCTGTTTTCTTCTTCAGTTTTTGTCGATTCCAATTTCTGGAATTTGTTCGTTTGAGAAATTTTGATACTTATAAATTAAAATGAATTAATGGAGAGTTGATGATGATTGATACTTATAGTTTTGAAACTATAATTTTCATATGTGTCTTTGGGGTGATTTTGATATTGATTTTGAATAAAGAAATTTTGAATTTTATGTCAGTTACGATGCTTGGTGTCGTTTGACCAGAAATTTTGTGTCAAATTTGTATGTCACTTTTTTCCAATGCTTTGATATATATTGATATTGTTCAACTTCAGAATACATAGATTACTGTTATGATTAGAATAATACTAAAACAAAAAACCGAGGAGTTCATAATTATATAATAAATTATAATGCAATTTTTTATTTTTGTGATTTTGTAGATGGAGAATATGAGTTTAGAGGATTTTCTAATCAAACCGAGGAATTTGTTGTTAAAAAAGTCCACCATAAATTTGTACACCAGTTTGAATTGGCTGCCGGAGATTGCTAAGGTTCTTAAACAAGTAAACAGTTGGGTGCGTTACTGAAGACATGTTTCGGGCATCTACTTGCCATCCCGAAAAAGGTGACTTTTTCGGCGGGCGTAATGCATAACTTGTTATTGAGACATATATGTATACCTGGAGTGACCCGTGAGGATGAATTCCACTTCTCAGTAGGTGGTAAAGTAGCCAAATTCACGAAAAGAGAATTTTGTTTGGTCACAGGCTTAAAATTTGGGGTGATGTCTGAATTTTTTTTGAAAACTTATCATGTCTTTTTTGGTGGGATCCACGATAGATATTTCAGGGGGGATGAGAATGTGCAACTGAAACATGTATGGGAAAAGTTTATGGGTGGTCAATTTGAACAACCAAAGGATGGTTTGAAGATGGCCCCGGTATTGATTGCTAATAATATTTTGTTTGGACAAGATTTGAGGAGGAAAGTGTCATTATGGCTGTTTGCATTGGTGGAGGATCTAGAAACCTTCAATTCTTTTCCATGGGGAACTTATGTGTATATGATGACAATACACTACCTACGCCAAGGTTTCCGGTCTGCAATTGGGTCAAGGAAGGTCGTCGCACACTATAACTTATACGGCTTCCCTTGGGCAGTATTGGTGAGCTTTCAAATCTTATTTTTAAGCATTTGTCCATAATTTTATTTTTGAAGTTCAATTGTTAATAATTTTTTTCAAATTGTATACATGGGCTGTCATGTAACTTCATTATTAACTAACATGTAACTTCATTTTGCACTGGCATGTAACTTGTAGCATTTAACATTACTGGAATTGTGCATTAGATTAGTCTTTATATTTTGTGATTAAATGAACTAGCATGTAACTTCATTTTCAACTAGCATGTAACTTCATTCTGAACTGTCATGTAACTTGTAGCATGTAACATTACTAGAACTCGTGTAGTTAAATTGTTAAAAATTTGTGAAATGCCAGTTCTGAATGATGGAAGCCTACAACTCATTAGTTGAATTGGTGGGAAACAACTTATGTCACAACCGTCCCCGTTTGAAGAACTGGAGTATTTTTAAGAAGCCTCACAATTTCTTTGCCAAATTTGCAAAGTATGAACAAGAAGTGAAGGAGGGAAATGTATGTTTTTTAATTTCCTAACCTAAAATTTAGTTTTCTTTATATTAGTACTTAAAAAAATCATGACACTTTTGTTAACTATACAACATGTTGTGTTGGAGGTATTAAATCCAACTGGCGATGAGAAGATACATACTTACTTGGTTGGTGTGGACATGAATTTGTCTGAAGGTCCACAGTTTGTTCCACTCAATTATGACGATTGTGAGCAACAGCCTAATGATGATGCTAATGATTATGGTAATGATGCTGATGATGATGATGATGCTAATGATAGAGGTCAATCATGACCTAAACAGGTGAAGAGGAAGATATCTCCTCAGAAAGAAAAAAAGGGAGGAAGGATATAAAGGACGTGTACATCTCCAGTCATGTCATCGGTAATTTGATTACTAGCCGATAAAATCATTTCATTAAGTAAACTAGAAACCGATACTCAACCTTTTTTTCTTTGTACACTTTAAGCGGGTGATGACTCGACAGACTCTTCGAGAACAATAAGGGAACTAATGAATGCAATGTCAAAGGGGCTTTAAAGACATTGTGAAGAAGGAGATACAGAAGGAGGTTTCAGCAATGGAGAGGCGCCTATACAAACGGCTTAACAAGGTGGACAAAAGGTTGGATGATCTTGTCCATCCATGTCATCAGCTAACTTCAACTTACTGGCATGTAACTTGGTTTTCAATTCCCTACCTTGGTATTATACTAGCATGTAACTTGGTTTTGTACTAGCATGTAACTTTGTTTTGTTCTAGCATGCAACTTGGTTTTATACTAGCATGTAATTTGGTTTTGTACTATCATGTAACTTGGTTTTGAACTAGCATGTAACTTGGTTTTGTACTTGCATGTAACTTGGTTTTGTACTTGCATGTAACTTGGTTTTGTTCTAGCATGTAACTTGGTTTTGTACTAGCATGTAACTTGGTTTTGTACTAGCATATAACTTGGTTTTGTACTAGCATGTAACTTGGTTTTGTACTAGCATGTAACATGGTTTTGTACTGGCATGTAACTTGGTTTTGTACTGGCATGTAACTTGGTTTTTTACTGTCTTGTAACTTTGTATTGTACTAGCATGTAACTTGAACTTACTGACATGCAACTTTAATTTGTGCTCTTTTTTATATTTAAAAAAACACAGACTACCCTTGATAGGATGCCTCATTCTGAGCCACATCGGTTTAACCCTAACTACTCAACGCCAATTCATTAACATTTTGAATCACGTAGATGCTCAGGGGGTGATGCAGCCCTTGGAATGGAGGTTTTTGGGTCGGATCATGCCTGAAAAAAGGGGATTGTTGGGGATGATGAAACCGATGGTGAGGGCCTTGAGCTTTTGATCCAAAACATTTTGGTGCATGAGGGATTAAAGGTGCATGCCCCTTCCCCGTTGGTAGTTGACAAAACAGTAGAGGATACAACTACGCGAGAGTACCTGGCTGGGCAGAATGAGCGGGAGCAGCGATTGAAGATTAAATCTCGCTATATGACTTCATCATACAATGACCCATTCCAAGCGGCTGCGAGAGAGAATTTTTTTTTGAAAGCAAAGTATGAATGTTTTGAGAAAAGCGACACAGTGACATCGTAATATTTTGTAACATGTTCGTTGTTCCTTGTTTTCAAAAAATATATTGTTATTAATAGCTTGTAAGTGAAATATTCCTACTTTTCTTCATAGGTTGAACGTCGGATCCGACTACTTCGCAACTAAGGAATTCTTTATCGAGTTGGAATCTAAAACCTATCGGTTATCCGATGAGGTTGGTTACAATTGCATATTTATATAAATATTGATGTAGCATATTGAAAAATTCTCAATTTAATTTTACTTCATTTTGAACTAGCATATTGACGCATATATGAGTCTACTATGTAAGCAAGGACAACTGAAGCCGGAAGATTACAAATCAGATGTTGCGGTGCTATGTTCAGACTTCTTTGTAAGAAAACCTTATTTCTTTTTTAATTGTTTGGTTGACGTAAAGACGTACATATGTTCCTAACAAACTTATACTTTGTAGGCAAAGTTATCAGAGGAATGGAAAAAATTCCAACCATCGGAGGATGCACCATTGACTTGTGAATTTGATGCACTAAAATATAAATGTCTGATGGATTGGATATTGTATGCTGCTGGAGACAAACCTTGGTGGGGAACTGCTTGGTCCACTGTTAAACATGTAAGGTTACTTATCTTTGAAAACCAGATTTGGTTTTGTTCTAGCATATAACTATGTTTTGAACTAGCATGTAACTTGAACTTTCTATCATGTAACTTGTTAATCGTAATTTATTACTTGTTTTTTTACGGTTGTTGGTTCCATGTGCTGTTGGTGATCCAACAGGACATTGGATATTGTGTGATGTTGATTTGGAAAACGTTGTGTCTGTATTTATGATCCACTGCACAAGACAACCAATATTGAGAAACGTGTGAAGCAGATCACCCCACTCTTACGTTTAATTCCAGCAATTTTGCAAGCATACGGATATTTTGACATAAGAGGCATAACACCTGATGGGATGATGTTTGTTGTTGAACAATCAATTCCAAAGTAGCTACCAAATTAACTAGGCAACGATAGTTATGGTGTCTTCACATGTCGATATGCAGACATGTTGATGTGTCATAAATGTTTTTAAGGTGGGGAACCAAAAACAACCCCAGGTTTAGGGAGGAAATGGCACTAGAAATTTATGCTAACAGTGTACCAGTAGATTCATAAGTTTCTTGACTTGACGATGTACATTACTGGAACTTTATGAATGAAATTGTTTTTTATTATTAACTGGGATGTAACTTTTAACATTATTTGTACTGGAGTACCATTCTGAAATAAATTTGTTAATGAACAAGGATGTAACTTCTTTTTACACTGGCATGTAACTTCTTTTTGCACTGGCATGTAACTTCATTTCCAACTGGCATGTAACTTCCAACATGTAACATTACTGGAGTTTTATTATGAAATTAAATTATATTTAAACTACCATGTAACTTCATTTTGCACTGTCATGTAACTTGTAAAATGCAACATTACTGGAGTTCTATTCTGATACAAAATTATGCACTAACATGTAACTTCATTTTGTACTAGCATGTAACTTCATTTCCAACTAGCATGGAACTTCTAACATGTAACATTACTGGAGTATTCTGAAATGAAATTATTTATAAACAATGATGTAACTTCATTTTGCATTGTCATGTAACTTGTAAAATGCAACATTACTGGAGTTCTATTCTGATACCAAATTATGCACTAGCAGGTAACTTCATTTTGTACTAGCATGTAACTTTATTTCCAACTAGCATGTAACTTCTAACATGTAACATTACAGGAGTATTCTAAAATAAAATTATTTATGAACAAGGATGTAACTTCATTTTGCACTGTCATGTAATTTGTAAAATGCAAAATTACTGGAGTTCTATTCTGATACCAAATTATGCACTAGCAGGTAACTTCATTTTGTACTAGCATGTAACTTTATTTTCAACTAGCATGTAACTTCTAACATGTAACATTACAGGAGTATTCTAAAATGAAATTATTTATGAACAAGGATGTAACTTCATTTTGCACTGTCATGTAACTTGTAAAATGCAACATTACTGGAGTTCTATTCTGATACAAAATTATACACTAGCATGTAACTTCATTTCGTACTAGCATGTAACTTCATTTCCAACTAGCATGTAACTTCATTTACAACTAGCATGTAACTTCTAACATGTAACATTACTGGAGTATTATGAAATGAAATTATTTATAAACAAGGATGTAACTTCATTTTGCACTGTCATGTAATTTGTAAAATGCAACATTACTGGAGTTCTATTCTGATACAAAATTATGCACTAGCAGGTAACTTCATTTTGTACTAGCATGTAACTTTATTTCCAACTAGCATGTAACTTCTAACATGTAACATTACTGGAGTATTCTGAAATGAAATTATTTATGAACAAGGATGTAACTTCATTTTGCACTGTCATGTAACTTGTAAAATGTAACATTACTAGAGTTCTATTCAGATACAAAATTATACACTAGCATGTAACTTCATTTCGTACTAGCATGTAACTTCATTTCGTACTAGCATGTAACTTCATTTCCAACTACCATGTAACTTCATTTACAACTAGCATGTAACTTCTAACATGTAACATTGCTGGAGTATTCTGAAATGAAATTATTTATAAACAAGGATGTAACTTCATTTTGCACTGTCATGTAACTTGTAAAATGCAACATTACTGGAGTTCTGTTCTGATACAAAATTATGCACTAGCAGGTTACTTCATTTTGTACTAGCATGTAACTTCATTTCCAACTAGCATGTAACTTCTAACATGTAACATTACTGGTGTATTCTGAAATGAAATTATTTATGAACAAGGATGTAACTTCATTTTGCACTGTCATGTAACTTGTAAAATGCAACATTACTGGAGTTCTATTCTGATACAAAATTATGCACTGGCATGTAACTTCATTTCCAACTAGCATGTAACTTCATTTCGTACTAGCATGTAACTTCATTTCAAACTAGCATGTAACTTCATTTACAACTAGCATGTAACTTCTAACATGTAACATTGCTGGAGTATTCTGAAATGAAATTATTTATAAACAAGGATGTAACTTCATTTTGCACTGTCATGTAACTTGTAAAATGCAACATTACTGGAGTTCTGTTCTGATACAAAATTATGCACTAGCAGGTTACTTCATTTTGTACTAGCATGTAACTTCATTTCCAACTAGCATGTAACTTCTAACATGTCACATTACTGGTGTATTCTGAAATGAAATTATTTATGAACAAGGATGTAACTTCATTTTGCACTGTCATGTAACTTGTAAAATGCAACATTACTGGAGTTCTATTCTGATACAAAATTATGCACTGGCATGTAACTTCATTTCCAACTAGCATGTAACTTCATTTCGTACTAGCATGTAACTTCATTTCCAACTAGCATGTAACTTCATTTACAACTAGCATGTAACTTCTAACATGTAACATTGCTGGAGTATTCTGAAATGAAATTATTTATAAACAAGGATGTAACTTCATTTTGCACTGTCATGTAACTTGTAAAATGCAACATTACTGGAGTTCTGTTCTGATACAAAATTATGCACTAGCAGGTTACTTCATTTTGTACTAGCATGTAACTTCATTTCCAACTAGCATGTAACTTCTAACATGTAACATTACTGGTGTATTCTGAAATGAAATTATTTATGAACAAGGATGTAACTTCATTTTGCACTGTCATGTAACTTGTAAAATGCAACATTACTGGAGTTCTATTCTGATACAAAATTATGCACTGGCATGTAACTTCATTTCCAACTAGCATGTAACTTCTAACATGTAACATTACTGGAGTATTCTGAAATGAAATTATTTATGAACAAAGATGTAACTTCATTTTTACACTAGCATGTAACTTCATTTTTCACTAGCATGTAACTTCATTTCCGACTAGCATGTAACTTGGCTTTACACTGGCATGTAACTTCTAACATGTGACATTACTGGAGTCATTGTATTTCAACTTTCAAATTCAATAAGAACTTCATAAAGTCTACATTACTCAAAAAATTATTTCACCCATGCATATTAGAATTATAACATCATTACTGATATAGTAAATTCTAGGATGTACCAACTTCTTTCGGCACCAATGGACACTTTTATGAATTGTGGCCTTCATCTCCACACTTCATGCACCTGTAAGGTCTACATGGTCGCTTCGATGTTGCGGATGTTACAGATGATACGGATGTGCATGGTGGTGAAGCCTGAGAAGGCTGTGCGTTCCTGTAATTTTGTCGGATGTGACCCAATTTTTTACAATCGTACAATTTCTGGGTTTTCCATTACCATGTTCTCTGACAGATTTAAATCTCTTCTTTCTTGGTCTTCCAGCTTGTGCATGAAAAGGTGGTGGAAGAACAATCTTTGATTGCACATCTTCAGGAATATTCCAATTATTAGGATGCCCAACAGGGAAAATGGTCTCTGCATATGCTTCAACCCAACTTGTGGTTTTGTAGCAATCCCCATAATAATCGGGTAAAGGTTTCTTCGCATACCTACAAAGGAAAAGATTATGAGTAATTAATTGAAACTACATAGGTAAGAAGGCAAATTACAGTTGAAGAAGAGGATATTAACCTTACTGCAGCTAATGCATGTCTACATGGGAGTTTATCAACTTCAAATTTCACACAGCTACAAGTCTTTTCAGAAAGGTTCACCAAACTATCTTTATTTCCATCCTTAACATTGAAGTTAACCGAATCAATTGGACGAACTGTGTACTTTTCTGAATCAATGTTTATTTCTTTTATTATTTCAGTGGCCCATAGAGCCAATTGTGCCCGAGTTTTTTTAGCCTTGGTTCGATGCTTATAAAACCATTTTTGGAGCATGTCTCTAATAAACTCAATCATGGTTGTTATTGGCATTTGGCGAGCATGTACCAAACATTAATTCATCCACTCGGCAATGCTAGAGGTCATCAACCTATAACGCCTAACAGGAGAGTAAACACGAGACCACCTTTCGGGATCAACATTCATTAATTATTCGAATGCTACCCTATTAACCTTCATCATCTCCAACATCGCTTCCTTGAATTCAGATTTCCGATATGCCTTCCATGCTTGTTTGAAAAGAAGGCTCACATCTTTCCTTTTGTAATCTATTTTAATGTTTTAATCTTTTTTAATGTTTTAAGCCATGTGAAAACACACAATATCCATGTGGTACGTTAGGGTACACTTTCTCCATTGCAACCTTGATACCGAGGTGGCGGTCGGATATGATCATACAATCCTCAGGACTACCAATAGTATTTTTAAGCTCATTTAAAAACCATGTCCATGACTTTTCATCTTCAACCTCGCCAAAGCCATATGCTGAAGGAAAAACCTGGTTGTTTGCATCCAAACATATAGCTACAAACGTAATACCAGAAAATTTGCCTTTCAAATGAGTGCTGTCAATGGCAATAACTGGTCGAATCACGGTACGAAATCCATGAAGTGATACGGCATGAGCAATGAACATATATTTAAACTGATTTGCAACATTTGTTTTCAACGCTATAATAGTCCCTGGATTTACTTCATCCAACCGATGACATTAAGTAGGCAACAATTTGAATTATTCTTCGGAAGGACCAAAAACAGATGCCTCTGCATGATTCTTTGCCCTCTAAGCCTTTGAATACAACAAATGTAGTCCATGTTCCACTTGCATTTCGACCATGATATCTTTGGGTTTTAGAGAGTGTCCGTGCACTTGCAACTTTGGTGCTAATAGTTCACCGACAGTCCAGGAATTTTCTTGTCGAAGACGTGTGTGGAAACCATCAATATTGCACGTATGATCCTTTACGAACATTCGAACCACCCAATATTCTCCTTTTTGCATCTTAATTCCACGTAAATGGAATTCACACTCGCCATCCTTACATCCAGCCTCATAATGTGTCTTACTAGACCTTCTAATCCGGACTTCAAATCATTAATTCAATGCATACATATTTAATGTTAACTGCAGATCTTTCTTGCATGGAAATATTCTACCCTTGTATAATCGGCCATAATCTGAACAAGCTTCCTCCATGCTAATGGGTTCAAAAGAATACCTTTCTGCTCTAGGAATAATCCAAGCTCGTGGGGAAGCATGTTCAGAAGTTTGATCAACATCGTCACCAACCATCCTCTCGAAAGGAAACACTGCTAAATGTAGCAAAACCCGATGGACTAGTACATCCATGTCCTCCAACACTTCCAGAACCACAACCCACTCCATCATGCCAATCTTCATCGTCGTGACTACCTCTGTCAACGTAAGGTATCAAGCTATCATCAATGTTATTAGTGTCCGGCCACTGATTGTTCTCTTCATCTTCAATGGTTTCATCATTAAATACACTTGGGTGTACAGATGGAATGGATCTATATCCTGTCAGTTGCAGAAAAAACCCGCCATACACGGGTTGTGAAGTAGGTAGGTTACATAGGTTGTCATCTTGCTCACAATTTGTTGTTTCCTTCACAGAAACAGAGACAAAAACCTCAGGTAATAGCTTATATACATTCATCATACATGTCATATCATTATCATTCTCAATTCTCGACGAGCAGTACCACTGATTGTAAATGCCAATGACCATAATTGTAAGTTGTACCTAGCAACATCAACTTTGGCAACATCTTCTACCAACTTCACCAAGCCATCATAACTTACACATCTAGGAACATTGACCCACTTTGTCATACCACTCTCGTAACAATTCCCCACCCAACTTTCACCATAATGGATGACCAATTTTGTTTCATCCATATTCCTACAAGTCAAGTAATTGACATTTAAAGTATTTCACATGGAACTTTAAAATAAAATGAATTTACATGTAACAAAATAGGACTTGGATGGAATGTAACTTCACAAATCACCTAACATGTAACTTCATAAATAAACATACCATGTAACTTCATAAATAACCAAGCATGTGACTTAAAACATAACCTAGCATGTAACTTAAAAAATAACCTAGCATGTAACTTCAAAATTAACCTAGCATGTTACTTAAAAAATAACCTAACATGTAACTTCAAAAATAACCTAGTATATAACTTAAAAAAAAAACCTAACATGTAACTTGGGTACAAAAAATAACCTAGCATGTAACTTAAAAAAATATTGCCATGTAACTTGGGTGCAAAAACTTACAATAGTTAGTTTTCACTCCAAATCGAAATTACAGACACATGAACTTACAAATAAAATGACATGTAACATTAAATTGAACTGGCATATAACATTTAAATGGCCTATCATGTAACCTGAGAAAAAAAATTGACAGTAAATGAGTTTCACTCAAAATTGAAACCATCCTATTTTTCTTCAAATTAAACTTATTCATTCTTGTAAAAAATAAGTAGGAAAGGGATACAAACCGTCAACTACCTCAAGACAGAGCTGAATGCTAAGTCTCGGATCTGGATCTACCTTCAAGAATGTGGTGACCGAAATCAGTTCAGAGACACGATTTACCTGTAGAGACGAAGACCCACGAGTTTCAGACCCAATTTGCAGGCTCGGTTTTCAGACAGAAGAAGCTCAATTTTCAAAGAGACAGAACACAATAGAGAACACGATTTCAGAGAGAAGAAGCAAAAGAGGACACGGTTTCAGTGAGAAGAAGCAAATCGGTTTTTAGAGAGATCACAGTTTGAAAGAGAAGAAACAAAAAAATTAGAGAATAAACGGAGAGAGCGTGAGAAATTAGGATTCAAAAAAATTGGAGGTGAAACTCTGATAAGTGAAAACTTTGGGTGGGAAAAATTGGGACGCATAAAACAAAAATGAGGGCATATTTGGAAGTTCATGGTTAAAGATACTAATTATAAACAAAAATAAAGTTTTGGCTAAAAACAATAACTCAATAATTTTTCGGATCATTTCTTGCAATTCCCTCTCTCTCTCTCTCTCTCTCTATATATATATATATATATATATTCAAAATGAGACTTTTACTGTTAGAACTGATTGTAATAATGTTGTACAATTTTATAAAAAAGTATAGAAGAAAAAAGTTGAAAAGAAAAATTCTTTTATTAGTAAAAGATGACAAAGTTTTTTAGAAACGTTAACCAGTAGAAGATATTAACCAGATTTTGAACATAAAAGTGGAAAAGACAATACAGTAGCAGATATCTTGTCAAGATTAATAGATTGTTAAATTATTTACAGATATGGCAGAAAGCTCAAAAAATGTTCAGAAAAGCTTTATATCTTCAGCACAAAGCAATAGTGGTAAAAAGCTTAGTATAAGGCCTTATAATATTAATTATAGCCCCGGAGTTCCTTTTCAACCACTAATCATTTGAAAGAAAAAATTACTGAACCTCAACACGGTTTACTTAATAACATTTGTTTTTTTAGAAATGATAACAAAGGTTTTCTAAATTCGTTGAATACTTTAAGCCAATACTTTTTTGAAAATAACAAGTTTTCCTATTATGTAGTTTACAGAGGAAGAAAAGTTGGAATCTATTCAACTTGTCTGGAAACTGCTAGCTATGTTGAAGATTTTCCTAATCCTCTTTTTAGAGGTTTTTTCTCTTTAGATGAAGCTCAAAAATCATTAAACCTATTTTTACAAAATCAAGATGGTTTCGAACCGATTTTAGAATTTAATGGGATTACTTATGATCGAAACCAAGTAAAAAGTTTTATGAATCATTTTAAAATTATTAATGAAGTAAAAAATAAAATTTCTGAAGAACTAGAGAGCTGTAAAAAAAATAATGAGTGAGTTCTTAAACAAAATGCAAACTGAAAATACAATTCTAAAGCAAAAGCTAGAGATAGCTGAACAACTAACTGATCAGCTTTAAGAAATGGAAGAAAAGCAAAAAATCATTCAAAAGCTAAAAAAAGCAAAAAGGTAAAGAAAAAATAATAGTCAAGGAAGAATTTATGAAAACATATTCAGATAAGCCTCTTGATCTTTTAAATATTACCCTAATGAGGGATCAAGAAAAAAATAACTATAAAACGGTAGAAAAACTACCTAATGATATAAATCAGAGCACTTTTGGCTATGCCAGAGATGATATTATGGAGCGTTTTATAAAAATTCAAAAGTTTCTTTCTTTAAGTGTACGATTACCTACGGGTATGACTATGTTTTTCCATAAAAGAAATATAAATCAAGAATTTTTATACAAGTTTATTACAGTCCAAATAAATTTGGATGTTTTCGTGATGAATTTTGATATTTCGGATTTTGGTCAAGTTGGTATTGAAGAACTCTTCAGTTATGGGATCATTGATGGAATTTTTACAACAAAGATCATTGATGGAATTTTTACAACAAACATCCTAAATATCTCATTTCTCCCTGAAAAACTCCAACAATCAATCAAAATGTTTGGAGGGAAGAAAGGTTTTTTCCTAGACATTGACTATATACCATGTGAGTGGATAATAAATCAGTCTTACAAGATGACAAACTACCTTCCAGCTTATCACTACATGGTGATAGTTCCTCATGACACCCCTGTACAAGTTGTGCATGAAGAAAGCCCCCTAATAGTCTGCCAGGACTTATGTCCCGAATATTTACAAAGATACATAACTCAGAAATACTTTCTTTGTATCAACTCTAGCAGGCCTAAGCTGATAGGGCAAAACTCCTCACATGTCATTTTTTATCAGAAATAATGATGTCTGGTCAAAATATCTTATTCCATGGATTATTCTTAGTCCTAAAACTAATGATTTTCTTAGAGAAATCATGGAGGAAGAAATAATCAAACTAGGAGATCCCTTTTTAGAAGATGAAGAATTTGATGATTTTGATGAAGAAGCTTATCATAAACTAGATACATAAGCACTTACGTAAACTATTATCAAGAATAGTGTAAGAAAATACATAGATAAAAAGCAACTCTTATCAAGAATTGTATCAATATCATAAAGCAACAAAGTTGGTAGAAAAAGACAAAAGTGTCGGCAACAATCACTTTTTCCTTTTGACTTTGTAAAAAGTTTAATGTATAATTATAGTGTCGGCAGAAAACGACAATATTGTAGATAAATGTTATCGTTACTCTTTATCTTTTTGACTTTGTAAAAGTTTTTGGTCGGCCATTAATTTAGGCCTTGCTTTTTACATAAATAGTCTTACCTCTCATATGTAAACACACCCTACACACACAATCCTACATGGGTTCGAAAAATTAATAGAACATTTTAGGGGGGATTTTGTGGAAATATCACCACATTAATAAATCATGTTTAAAAGGCAACATTTAAAGTGTGGAGACGAAAATACCCATGCCATCACTGTCGTTGTGAAGAAAAAGACAAAAAGTAAAGAGACAAAAAGTGAATCGACGGCTTCGTTTTCACTGCGACGGTACCAGAACTTGAAAACCAGTGTCATCTGGATAGTTGAACAGAATATTGCAATCGATCGAGATTAGTTGATGTAGAATTTGTATCGTTTTGGTTGTTGATTAATTGAATGAAATGTTAGGTTAGGGTTTTGTATGTGTTGAAAGTTCTTGAGGAAGATGAAATCGAGCTTCAAGCATTTGCATAAAATCTCGGAGCTTTTATAAAAGCTTGGAGTGAGGTTTTAAAAGCTCAAAGTTGTTGTACAAAAGCTCGAAGCTTTTATACAAAGTTAGATCAGAGCTTTTATACAAAAGCTCGATCCGAGCTTATATAAAAGCTTCGAGCTTTTATAAAACCTCAATTCAATCTTTTATAAAACCTCGATCTGAGCTTATATAAAAGCTTCGAGCTCTTATAAAACCTCGATCCGAGCTTTTATAAAATCTCGGAGCTTATATACAAAAGATTGATCTGAGCTTTAATATAAAAGCTTCGAGCTTTTATATAAAAGCTTGGATCTAGCTTTTATATAAAAGCTTGAAGCTGTTATAAAAAAGCTCCGAGCTTTTATACAAAAGATCGATCTGAGCTTTTATACCAAAGCTCGGAGCTTGAAAATAAAAGCTCGTTTCAAACTTTTATAAAAGCTGGGCCAGAGATTTTATCTTCAAGCTCCAAGCTTTTGTTAAGGTTAAAGCTTGTTTATTCTTAGGATTTTACAGGGTATATAATTATGTTGTTGTTAAATTTTAGATGATGAATCGGTTGAGGGAGTCACTTAAAACTCTAGAGGAAAAGTGGTATGAGGGCAAAGTCACTCACCATGACCATTTTCTTGCCCTTGGCAAGATAGACGATGCCATTAACCGGGTCCCTGCAGAATGGGCTGAGGAAGACCGACGTCGGTTAAGGGCGTCCTATTTTGGGCATTTATTAACCATGCAGCGGCCGGTGAAGTTTTCGGGTGGTATTATCCACCAGCTACTTCTGCAGGAGGTGCATCATAATGGACCCTTAGACGAGATGTGGTTTACGATAGGGACTCATGAAATGATATTTTCGAAGGTAGAATTCGGATTGATCATCGGATTACGGTTCAGCGTACTACCGGATACGAGCCGGTATGTTAGCGTTGACAATAGGCTACATCACCGGTACTTTGGTGGTAAGGATGAGATTTTGTCCTTGGAGTTGAGAGATGTCCTGAGGCGATGTGAGTTTTAAACAGGCATACGATAGTGTGAAACTATGCCTCATCTATATATTGAACTGGATACTTATGGGGTTAGAAGAGAGAGTGAAAATTCGAGTTTGGCAGTTACGGTTGGTGGATGATTTGGATAGTTTTGACGTGTTCCCATGGGGTGCACACATGTACAGTCATTCCATATTTTCATTCAAGCATGTTCTTGACGGGCGACGTGAGCAGTTCCAGAGACGCTAGCAAGCAAAGGGACGTGACAAACATATGGTAGAGGCGTACAACATTTATGGTTTATCTTACGCCCTTTTGGTAAGAGTTTTGTGAATAAAATCATTTATGTTTGTAATCGTCTATACAAAATTTGGAAATAATATATATTTATTTGCAGATTTTTGCTATCGAGGTGATCCCCGAGTTTAGGACCCAGTTTGGGACTCAGGTGGCTAACGATATGTCTCCACGAATTCTTAAGTGGGCATTAAAGATACAACCGAGGGGGGATAGATTGTTGAATATATTCACAGATCATGTAAGTGTCTAACTTGTTAATGTTAATAAAAAAATTCAATTGCACAACGTTTTCAGATGTTTGAAATGACAGAATTGGTGGCCACCCAAGCTGAGAGGGGTAAACCGTATTATGCGGGCATAACAGAGGCAATACCGGATCCATTGGGTGGCAGATAAGAAGGTATACCAGATTCAGTAAGGGCGAGTCCGAGTGATACAGACGTTATGCCCGAGGTAGAAAAATATCGTGTCAATGAAGAGATGCATACAGACACAGAGTTGCCCCGTGAGAGACCCTAGAGGCAGCGGCTCATTAGATGCTGCAGATAGCTCTTAAGGAGACACAGTATGAGGGCACGAGGTATGTTAAAATTGTTGTTCTGCATTTATTTGTTTCAAACGCATGTACGTGTGCATGACTGACTTTGTGTACTTATTTTCAGGATCAGTTGGAACTTAGAATCCAAGCATTGGAGGGTTCAGTCCTAGCTTTACGGGATGATCTGCAGAGAAGTTATGAAGAACGAAACAGACAGCATCAACAACTGTACTTAGCCCAACCTTTATAGGGATCGACATCACAGACAGTAGGAGAGGGCCCACAGTCCCATGATTGAGATGATTTATACAAAGACTTCATGGGTGGACGTAGTCTTGTCGACTGGACATACTCGGCCAGAGACGTAGGTAGTATACAGGGTACCAGACCAGAGACATATGGTACCGTACTCGATACATAGGTGGTCCGACCTGATACACAGGGTACCGATATAGACATTGGAGGCATTGTCTGACACCAGGAGACTCGTGTTGACAGTACACCTGATTCTCCCATACTTCTGGAGGTGTAGAAGTTTTCGTCCGAACGAAATCACCGTCTGAAGGGTTCTTCCACCAGACTTGGCTTTCCAGTTACACGCATAAGACCCCTCCTTCTCCCACCGACACATCCAGATCATCCCACGGGATCCCTTCTCCTCCCACTGTCACAGCCACATCATCCCACGGGATCCCTCCTCCTCCTCCAACAGTCACACCCGGTTCATCTCACGAGATCCTTCCTCCTCCTATTATCACAGCCGTATCATCCCACGGGATCCCTCCTCCTCTCACTGTCACACCCGATTCATCCCACGGGATCCCTCATCCTCCCACCGACACATCCGGATTATCCTATGGGATCCCCCTCTGCCTCTGTATCCCCCGTACGCGTAAGACGGGTGGTAGCTTGTCATCTCATACACTAACCCGACTCGCCCAAAAAGGTCTAGGACAATGTCGGTAACATCAGAGTATACTTCAATCCTACAGCGTTGGTAGATGTTGGGCAGTTGGAGGAGTACAAAGCATATAAGAATTGTTCAACAGGGGGTTTGTAAGTATCAGATGTGTTACTTTATTTATGCACCAACGTTAATCTGTTTAATTTGTCTGATATTCAGAAAAATGGTTTATACAGGCGCGATGTTGATATCATGGAGCCAGTAGACGTGGGTTGGTTCTACAGATTTGAAGAGAACTACATGGAGTTGTTTGACTCGGTATGTTACTAAATTTATCTGGGTTTGACTTTTTTGATGCTTGAATTTTAATAGTGTTTCCAAATCTTTTTACAGCATATGGACGCCTATGGCCATCTTACGGAAGCATCAACGAGCATACCCCACTGTTTACAACTAACAGATAAACATTCTGGGAACTCAGTTTTTTGTAAGTGTTTGTTGTTTTGTGTGTACTTATTTATCAATGAATTGATCCTAACTCACAATGACGATTTGTTTGTCTACAGCCATTATTGGAGTACCAGTGGGAGAAAAAAATGCCTCGCGATGATGATGGTGAAGTCAAGATGCTGTGGTGGAATGTCTTGTAGTACAGGTGGACTGGGGAAGACCTTATAACCGTACGTGGATTTCTCCGGCAGGAACCCGGCCCTGGCACGAGGTTAACATGGTAAGTGTTATAAAATGATTTCCATATTTTGTTTCTCCCATAATTATGGTCAACATAAGTTTTGTTATCATATGTATATTTCACTGGTACAAGTTCTTATTCCTTGCAACATCGGACGCCAGCATTGGCTTATGGCCAGCGTGGACATGATTGTCGGGATGATACATATCCTAAACCCCTTTAAATAGGAGGTCCCTATCAGAATAAGGAAACGCCATGTACGGCCACTCAGGTAGTGTCTCCCCTCCATGTTGCATCAGTCTGGGTTTCACGATGACAGGCCACCCGGTAGGGAGAAGTTTAAGAGGGAGAATAGGGCTTTTGTGGTGAGCCTGCTGTCAAAAACAGCTCTGCCATAACAACAAAAGAGGTATTATTCTATAATAGTACGTACACACGATTCAATAAAAAATATTATCTTTGTAACGCGTGTCTATGTCGTGCATTGCATCGGTAACTATGGGGCGCATATGTTGAGGCTGATAGAGTATTTACTGGCAGACAAGATCCAGTACGATTGGACAGAAGACGATATGCCCACCATACGGGAGAAGATGGCAGTGGGGGTGTTTTGTAACTCCTAACCACAAATCCGAGGATTGAATGTTGTACAGTAGTAGAGTTGTATTAAATTATGTAATGATATTCATTCATTGATAAATGTTGCATATTTTATGACATCGTCTAGCATTGACAAATTTTACATCCCCGTTCTTCAATAAGAAAGTAAAAATTAACATCCCTATTTAATCTGAAAATAATAACGCAATAATTTCACATCATACAATTACAAATAATAAATATGGGTTCTTTCCAAATGCGGTCAGTCATACTACGGTAGGTCTATATCAGGGCACGTTTGTTTGTTATGTCCAACTGAATGACAGATGCTACACTTGCCCTGGTATTTCGGCGGAACAATTCTGCTCGGACCATAATTAATCAAATGTGGATTATGACATCGTCTAACATTATGACCTAATTCTCCACATCTTATACATGATTGAGTGGTTGTCCTTTCAAAAGATGAGGCATGTCGTCCCCCCTCGGACGTCTTGCTTGCCTCATCGACAATGGATTTAACACCACACGATCGGCGATGTTAGTGGGGACTATCCATGAAAACGGATGGCCAACATGCATAATAAGAACCGAGTATGCATTGATTAGTGTCTATCTCTTGTAGAAGTCCGCACACAAAGATGTGTAATCCAAGTTTTGCTCCCTGCAACAACAATTACATGGGGTGTCAAATTCATTTGCAAGTACCATAAATATATTAAATAAAAGTACTATACCTTGCTGCTGCAAGTGCGTGCGAACATGGAAACATGTCCATTTGAAATTTATTGCACGTGCAAGTCTTCCGGACTAAGTCAACAGTCCACTGCTCCCTGGACTGTTTGACGGAGAATATGTTCCAGTCAACTGGATTGACGGTCACATAAGCACAATTCTCAACACATTTGAGGATCACAAGATGTGTTGCGTCGGTCAACTGATGACATATGGACTGTGCAGTACGATAGCGATCATGAAACCACCTTTGTAGCATATTCCTAATGAACTCTGCCAGTGTCAGCATAGGCAGTTTCCGTGCAAATTTGAGGCATGAGTTTATGCATTCAACAACATTTGTTGTCATGACCCTATACCTTATTTCTGGATAATGTATGCGGGACCACTTATATGGACCAGCTTCAATGGCATAATTGAATGCATTCTGTGTGTAGATTACGTATCTCTTCCCTGTGGCGATTATATTTCAACTCAGTGTACAATCTAGCTGTTTTATCCATTATGGCTGCTACATCCTTTATGTGAAATCGCTTCTTCACATTTTTAGAAAAGTATCAGTAACATATTGTATGGGTTGCATCGGGAAAAACTTCAAAAATCCCAGCTTCAATTCTTGCATGTCGATCGAAATTGAAAACCAGATCATTAATATGGCCTAGGGCACCCTTCAAGCAATCCAAAAACCACTACCATGAAAGGTTTTTTTCTGAGTTATCGTACCCAAAAGAAATTGGATACACCTATTCGTTCCCATCTTGTGCAGTTGTAACAAACATTGTACCCCTGAATCTTCACTTTAAATGGGTACAATATACTACAATAACTGGACGAATACACCTCCGGAATCCTTTGAGTGAGGCACCCAACGACATGAAAAAAATAGAGAAATCTACCATCTTTGTCGCACTGTGAGTCAGTTATTATCCCTAGATTTTATTGCCTTAACACGTAGCCAAATGATGGTAGTAATTTGAAGGTTTCCTCATGCGTTCCATAGGTCAGTGACAACTCATATTGCAGGGCTTGATGTGACAGAACCCACCCTGACTCCTCTCTTGAGTACGAGAGAGACCCTGTGGGCTGAACTTTTACTAGCATGATAAAAGAACTTTCTACTGAAATTTCTATAGAAAATACTTGCTTTTAAACAAAAAAATGTAAGGAAAATATTGGAGAGTACAAAATATACATAATTGCAATTTCTTTACACATTTTCGTTCATTAATTTTTTTTTTCAAAATGACCGATCTGACCAAAAACCGACCACTTTAAAAACTAACACACCAGTCCGTCCTGACCAGAAAACTGAGCAAGCCGAGTAAGAACCCGAGTAGGCCGAATAGGCTGAGTGGGCCGAGTAGGTCAAGTGGGCCGAGTAGGCCGAATAGATTGAGTAGAATCCGACCACGTTCTGACCATGCCTACCGTCCCGACCATGCCGACCTCATATTTCTAAATATGTACATGAAAATTAAAAATGCATGACTTTTATGTTTCATGATGTCATCGAGTGGCCCACCTCAAAACTTCTAAGTCCGCACAACCGAGCAACTGCCTGGATAAAAATATTTAAGAGTGAAAGGATGAGCGCTAACGCCCAGTGAGTGAATGAAAACTTTTAAAAACACATTTCTAAACAACTTTACAATATGCATTCAGTAATATATAGTAAAAGATAATATATCTACTTTCGTGCTGAATAAATTGAATAACTGAATGCATCTCTTTTTTGAACAAGAATAAGATACTTTATAAGATCTTAATCTACACCAATTTAATACCCAGGGATATCTTCAATACGTGAGCCGAATTACTTCGTGCAAACGCAGAGTCGGGAAAAACTTCTGGTCATACACGTACAGAGTGCCTCAATTACTCTTTCTCTGTCATACACACGCAGAGCGAATCGACTGACTTACACATGTGCAGAATGGCCCTAAAAGCCAACAATAGTCATAACTGGGAAAGGGTACATGCCTTGTGCTTTTGTAAAAATTATAATCTCTTCTTGACATTTCACAAAAATAATATAACTGATTCTGAATGCTAATATAAGCATAAAACATACTTTCAGTTCTCTGTATAATCACCATCGTTCATAAAAAAGTATAAAATGCTTAAAAGATTTGCAACAATTAATCTTAAGCATAAAGCTGGAAATTTTGAGTTAAAAACAAAACTGAAACTTAATTCACTCACAACTTAGACGTCAAGCTTAATTCAGACCAAGTATGCTAGGTTCTCTTACTTCGTCTTATTTCCCTAAGAATCACACAAGATCCAATTAGAAACTGGAACCAAAGAATAATCAACTGAAATCTATAATCACGAGAGAGAGCTTCATTGTCTTCTCCTTCTCTTTCCTTTCTTCCGCTGGATTCTACTGCTTTCTAGCTCTCACAATGTTTATCCTCCAAATATATACTTATAGAATGACACAACTGAAGTTGTGAGCTAATTAACTAAGCTCACAGTTGCCTGTCAACCATACAAACCACCAAGGCTTACTCACCTGATGGCTTTTCTGCTTCACGCTTATCCAATTTTTTTTTTTTTTTCAAATTGGGCCTGAAAGACATGGGTGTTACAATTTACCCCTCCATATTAGAATTTCATCCTCGAAATTACTTACCTAGCCAAAACAAGAGGGGATACTGAGTCTGCATCTGATCTCCATGTTCCCAAGTCGCCTCTTCTACTGCATGATTTCTCCATAGCTTTTCTTCCTATCTTGAGCAACCTTTAATCTGTCTCTGATGATTTTAATCTTTTTTGTTGTGACTTGAACAAGTTCTGGATCTAACAATTTTCTCTCGCCTACTTCATCCCAACACACCGGTGTTCTGCACTTTTTCCCATACAAAGCTTCATAAGGAGCCATTTCAATGCTAGCTTGATAACTATTATTGTAGGCAAATTCTATCAATGGTATATGTACATCCCAACTTCCTTTGAAATCCATCACACAAGCTCGAAGCATATCCTCTAATGTATGAATAGTCGCTCCGATTGACCGTCAGTCTACGGGTGAAAAGCAGTACTAAAATGCAATCTAATTCCCAAAGCTTCTTGTAAACTGAGCAAAAATCTAGATGTAAAACGAGGATCTCTATCTGACACTATGGATATCGGTGCGCCATGAAGACGAACTATTTCATCAACATAAATTCTGGATAATCTGTCAAGAGAGTAAGTAATACCGATTGACAAAAAGTGTGCAGACTTTGTAAGTCGATCAACGATCACCCATACACTGTCGTGACCACTTCGACTACAAGAGAGTCCTGCCACAAAATCCATGGTAACATGTTCCCATTTTCATTAGAGAATAGGAAGTGGTTGCAAAAGTCCTGCTGGTTTCTGATTCTCTGCCTTGACTTGCTGACAAATCAAACATTTGGAGACGAATTCTGCTATCTCTCTTTTCATACCTTGCCACCAGTAATGCTCTTTCAAAGTACGATACAGTTTAGTACTTCCTGGATGCATTGCATAAGCTGAAGAGTGAGCTTCCTCTAAAATTTCACCTTTGAGTTCCTTAATGTTTGGTACACAGAGTCTATTATCTAGAACTAATGTACCATCACTTCTCACTACAAAATCAGCTCGTAAGCTTTTATGTACTTCTTCCTTTAATTTAACTAAATAAGAATCTTGAGTTTGCAATTCTCGTATACGATCAATTAAAATAGGTCTAACCTGAAAAGTAGCCAGTAATGCTCCAAAATCTCGTGCTTCTAGCTTAACTCTCAACATTCTTAATTCAACTAATAATTGCAGGTGAATCATCTTCAAATGAGCCATAGAACTTGAAGACTTTCTACTGAGTGCATCTGCCACCACATTTGCCTTACTAGGATGATATTCAATCGTACAGTCATAATCTTTAATCAACTCAATCCATCTTCTCTGTCTCAAATTTAGTTCTTTCTGAGTGAAAAGATATTGCAAGCTTTTATGATCTGTATAAATCTAACAAGTGACTCCATATAAGTAGTGCCTCCAAGTTTTCAGTGCAGACACAACTGCAGCGAGCTCTAGATCATGGGTTGGGTAATTCTGTTCATGCTTCTTTAATTGTCTTGATCCATAAGCTATCACTTTCCCACGTTGCATCAAAACGCAACCCAAACCTTGTTTAGATGCATCATTGTAAACAAAAAATCCATCATTTCCGGTTGGAAGAGCAAGTATTGGAGCAGAAGTCAATCTCTCCTTGAGTTCTTGAAAATACTTTTCACAAGCTTCTGACCACTCAAACTTCACATCCTTCTGAGTTAATCTTGTTAACGGTGAAGCTATTTTAGAAAATCCCTCTACAAATCTTCGATAGTAACTTGCTAAACCCAAGAAACTTCTAATTTCGGTCACACTAATTGGTTATTCCCAATTCACTATAGCTTCAACTTTTTGAGGATCAATATAAATACCATCACCAGAAATCACATGGCCCAAAAATGTAACTCTATCGAGCCAGAATTGACACTTGATAAATTTGGCATAAAGTTGATTCTCTCTCAGGACTTGTAGAATAATCTTTAAATGCTCGGCATGCTCCACATCATCCTTAGAATAAATCAAAATGTCATCAATGAACACAATAACAAACTTGTCTAGATAAGGATGAAATACCCTATTCATCAAATCCATAAAAGCTGTTGGAGCATTTGTTAATCCAAAAGGCATAACTAGAAACTCAAATGTTCGTAACGAGTTTTGAAAGCGGTCTTTGGTACATCACAGTTTCTAATCCTCAATTGATGATAACCTGTTCGTAAATCTATTTTGGAGAACACCTTTGCTCCCTGAAGCTGATCGAATAAGTCATCAATACGTGGGAGTGGGTATTTATTACGCACCGTTGCTTTATTCAATTGCCAGTAATCGATGCATAAACGTAATGCTCCATCTTTCTTCTTAACAAACAAAACTCGCGCTCCCCATGGTGACACATTAGGTTTAATAAAATTCTTGTTCACCAATTCTTCTAATTGAATTATCAACTCTTTCAATTCAGTTGGAGTCATTCTATAGGGTGGAATAGAAATTGGAGTTGTGCCTGAAACCAAATCTATCACAAACTCAATGTCTCTATCTGGTGGTAATCCATGAAGATCTTCAGGAAATAGGTCTGGAAATTTTCTTACCACCGATATATCTTCTAATTTTACCTCACCATCCCGAGTATCAATTACATAAACCAAATAAGCTGAACATTATTTCCTGAGCAACCGTCTGACAGTAATAGCATAAATAACACAAGAAGGAAGAACCTGACGTTCACCATAGAAAATAACATCCGATTCTCCTTGAAGTGTAAATTTTACCTCTTTTCGAAAACAATCTACAGTAGCATGGTGTATAGCCAGCCAATCCATTCCCAAGATAACATCAAAATCACGTATATCAAGCGGAATTAAATCAACATGTAGCTCATGTTTACCGACTATGACCTTACTGTTTCTATATATATTATCAGCCAATAAAAATTCACCTGTAGATGTAGCCACTACCATACTAGAATCTAATGGTCTTAATTCTACATCCGCATACACCATAAAAGATCGAGATACAAAGGAATGAGTAGATCCATGATCAATGAGAACATGAGCATCGTGGTTAAAAATGGTTAACATACTTGTAACGACATTTGGAGTGGTCTCGACATCTTGCTGAGTCATAGGAAAAACCCTTGCCTGAGTATGAGGTCTACCCGACTAACCTCTCTGTTGCTTGCCTCCAACCCCTGCTGCGCTAGCTTGGGTTTTCCCTGTAGTTGTAGATCCTCCTACTCGGGATCCCCTTTGTCCTTGAATCTGACCAGTGCCACTTTGCATTGGTTGAAAACCTATCTTTATTTCTTCATTGCCTCTCTGAACTAACTCGGGACAATATCATTTTAGATGTCCAGCCTACCCACATTGATAACAACCTGATCTCCCCAAATAACACTCACCGTCATGGTGTTTTCCAAATGTCGAACATAGAGGACGTCTATCTCTACTCATACTAACGCTCTGTTGATGACTACCCATTGGTTGTTGGACTGAGGCTTGGCTAGAACCAGGTCCACGATTCTGTTGATAGTTACTAGTCCGACCTGAAAAACTGCCTATTGCCTTAGGCATTTTGCTATAAGAGCCCCATGCTGACCAGTTACAACGCTTTTGCTTATGTTGTTCAAATCTGCGAGAGTCATGAAGGCCTCTCTCCACTCTCAATGCAGCTTCAAACAATTTACCAAACTCAACATGCCCAGAAGTTGTCACTATTGTCTCAATTTTCGTTCAAAGTTCATCTTCAAATTTTCTGCACTTATTTTCTTTATCAGCGACTACATACGGAGCAACCCTCGAAAGTTCTATAAATTTCTTCTCATACTCTTCTACTATCATAGATCCTTGCACTAGTTTGAAAAATTCAGCTCTTTTCAAATCTTGATAGAAACGGGGATAATAATGATCATTAATTTGCTTATTAAAATCCTCCCACGTAATTCCTTCGAAAGTTCTTCGTTGAACTGAGTCCCACCAATCATATGTTTTTTCCTTTAGCAAAAACGTAGCAAAAGAGACCTTCTGTTCATCTGTGCATCTCATAACTTCAAATACACGTTCCAGCTTATTCAACCAAGAACTAGCACTATCTGGATCTCCAATCCCATCAAAATTTGTAGCTCCCAATTTTCGTACACGCTCAATTGAATTTTCTGGCACTCGTTTGATACTGCACCATCACAGTTAACAGTTCTGCAATTCTATCAATTGGTTCCTTCCTAGGTTCCGGTACATGCGGTTGAGCTATAGGTGGTTGAGGGTGTGATTCTATCTCATTTTCATCTTGGTTACCACTCCACTCTCCTAGGTCAGCTACCGGTCTTGTGCATGGGCGGCAAACTCGATGCATGATGCTGTTACAAAATCAAAGTTATGCTCAAATGCATGAAATTAAATGCAAACAATTTTTCTGTGGTATAAGGAATTATAAACCATGCGCTCTGATACCAAGTTGACAGGACCCACCCCGACTCCTCTCTTGAGTACGAGGGAGACCCTGTGGGCTGAACTTTTTCTAGCATGAAAAAAGAACTTTCTACTGAACTTTTCATAGAAAATACTTGCTTTTAAACAAAAAAAAGTAAGGAAAATATTGGAGAGTACAAAATGTACATAGTTGCAATTTCTTTACACATTTTCATTCATTACAAAAAATTTATCAAAATAACCGATCGGACCAAAAACCAACCACTTTAAAAACAAACGCACCAGTCCGTCCCGACCAGAAAACCGAGCAGGCCGAGTAAGAAACCCGAATAGGCCGAGTAGAAATCCGACCACGTTCTGACCATGCCTACCATCCCGACCATGCCGACCTCATATTTCTAAATATGTACATGAAAATTAAAAATGCATGACTTTTATGTTTCATGATGTCATCGAGTGGCCCACCTCAAAACTTCTGAGTCCGTACAACCGAGCAACTGCCTAGATAAAAATATTTAAGAGTGAAAGGACAAGCGCTAACGCCCAGTGAGTGAATGAAAAATTTTAAAAACACATTTCTAAACAACTTTACAATATGCATTCAGTAATATATAGTAAACGATAATATATCTATTTTCGTGCTGAATAAACTGAATAACTTAATGCATCTCTTTTCTGAACAAGAATAAGATACTTTATAAAATCTTAATCTGCTCCAATTTAGTACCTAGGGATATCTTCAACACGTAAGCCGAATTACTTCATGAAAACACAGAGTCAGGAAAAACTTCTGGTCATACACGTGCAGAGCGACTCAATTACTCTTTCTCTGGTCATACACGCGCAGAGCGACTCGACTGACTTACACATGTGTAGAATGGCCCCAAAAGCCAACAATAATCATAACTGGGGAAGGGTACATGCCTGGTGCTTTTGTAAAAATCATAATCTCTTCTTGATATTTCACAAAAAAAATATAACTGATTCTGAATGCTAACATAAGCATAAAACATACTTTCAGTTCTCTGTATAATCACCATCATTCATAAAAAAGTATAAAATGCTTAAAAGATTTGCAACAATTAATCTTAAGCATAAAGCTGGAAACTTTTGAGTTATAAACAAAACTGAAACTTAATTCACTCACAAGTTAGACGTCAAACTTAATTTGGACCAAGTATGCTAGGTTCACTTACTTCGTCTTCTTTCTCTAACAATCACACAAGATCCAATTAGAAACTGAAACCAAAGAATAATCAACTGAAATCTATAATCACGAGAGAGAGCTTCACTGACTTCTCCTTCTCTTTCCTTTCTTCAGCTGGATTCTACTGCTTTCTAGCTCTCACAATGTTTATCCTCCAAATATATACTTATAGAATGACACAACTGAAGTTGTGAGCTAATTAACTAAGCTCACAGCTGCCTGTCAACCATACAAACCACCAAGGCTTACTCACCTGATGGCTTTTCTGCTTCACGCTTATCCAATTTTTTTTTTCTTTTTCAAATTGGGCCTGAAAGACATGGGTGTTACTTGATGTGCCTT
The DNA here is from genome assembly GCA_032871835.1 of Dipteronia dyeriana. Classification (NCBI taxonomy): domain Eukaryota; kingdom Viridiplantae; phylum Streptophyta; class Magnoliopsida; order Sapindales; family Sapindaceae; genus Dipteronia; species Dipteronia dyeriana. The sequence continues at coordinate 35,621,262 of CM065295.1, read as the reverse complement.
ACTGTACAAGATTTGGATGTCATACATTGTTTTCATGTAGGCGATTATGTCTTTCGGACACATTAGTCGACAATTTTGTTGTTGAAGTCTAGGTGCAACCACTTCTCCAATTATGAATGCACTAGCTTATAGGTGACAACAGTGAATCTCCTCCAAAGGACATGTGTGTTTGTTCACAAAACTTCTTACTTGGAAGTATGCCCTTTCATCTCTCATAACCGCTCTTAATTTCCACGTACAGTTGTCCATCAAACAAACTAAATGTAACGTTGTCTTATTTGACATTTTCACCTTCCACTTGAAGTTCTGTTGCATTGCAAAATGCCCAACTAGTCTCTTCAAATCCTTTTTGGTAGGAAAAAATTACCCCTTATATATCATGCTTGTAGGTTCTTCTTAAACCGAGTTCCTGATTCCACCAATACCAAACGAGTATGATTTTGCTTCTGGAATAACCCATGTTCTGACAATATCAGAATCAAATGGAGTTAAATTAAGCCGGACCTCAGAAGTCCCAACTATATCTGCTACACTGCAACTAAATCTTTGTACACGTGTTGCACATCTTTTCGGTTCGACAGCCTCTTCCTTTTCCTCATTGTTATCTACATTATCAACCGGATGCAAATTTTCCTCATCATCCATCTGTTGTGTGGGCCCAACATTCGGTTCACTGTTCTGCTAATTGTTTATGTCATTTTAGAAGCCATTATAATGGTGGTTGAACTGCCCATCATTCATCTCAATTTGACATCCAAACACTTCATCGAATTGGCCACCGACTAATTCACTGTGGTCGGCTACTTCCGGTGGGACACCACACAGGTTTTCCCTACCATCATTCTAACTTCTTTCTGTGAATAATTGGTTGCTTCTATCTGAAGATCGAAATTGTTGGGTGTTATCATGAGGAGGGATTTCTTCACCAATGACACCTCCTACTACCCTCTCAAATAGACTGACACATACTTGAGGGATCATCCTATCTTCCCCCAGCATAAACTGAACATCATCGTCGTTTCTTATAAACGTGGGACATGTAGTCCCAGGAACCATTGATATATACAGTAGATCAACACTGTATTTGTCGATATCATACTTCACAACGGTTTCCACGATCGACACCAACTCTTGGTAAGTCATACCATTTGACATATACCTTCCTTGATTATTAGCACTTAAAAACCTCTGACTTCCATCGGGTAACTGCTCCCATTGACCGTTGTAAGAGATGACTATTCTCACCCGATTCATTCTCCTGTCAAAATCAACATCACAAACCATTATTAACATTAACAATATCTAAATTCAATTTCAAATAACAATTAAAAAACCAAATGAATGTTATTAAAAAGCTCATAAATAATAACAAATGTCGAAATTAAAAAAATTCATTCAGAACAAAAAAAACTCGGATAATCATAGTACAAGCTCGAGCCAATACACTAAAATCTCATAAAAGCAAAATAAAATCTCAATCCAATACAATAACATCTCGGATAAGTATAGTAAAAGAGTTCGGATCGAGATTTTATATAACAGCTGCGAGCTTTTATAAAAACTTGGAGCTGTTATATAAAAGCTTGGTCCGAGTGTTTTTATATAAGCTCGGAGTTGTTATATAAAAGCTTGGTCCGAGCGTTTATATATAAGCTCCGAGCTTTTATAAAAGCTCGCATCTATTATATAAAAGCTCGGTCCGAGCTTTTATTAGAGCTGCGAGCTTTTATTAGAGCTGCGAGCTTTTATATAACAGCTCCGAGATTTTATAACAGTTCGGATCGAGCTTTTAAAAGCTCGCATCTTTATAAAAGTTTGGATCGAGCTTTTAAAAGCTCGCAGCTGTTATAAAAGCTCAGACCACTTTTATAAAGCTCGGGCCGAGCTTTTTTTATAACAAACCTACAAGCTCGACCTATATTCTCGAAAAGTAAGAAAATAAACCTAGTACACATTCTGGAGACTAAATGTTCATACATTTGTTGCATACATCTTAAATCACTCGCAAAAGCATGAAAAAACATTAGGGATATCACAAAAATCAGTTACCTGCAGATTTGAAAAATATTTCTAACAAACCCTTTAGATCGATTTCTACACTACGTTTTTGGAGAGAGAAATAAACTTCTCTTTCTGAAACCAAATATGCAAGCATAAATACAACTTTTAAGGGAAATTTTGGTAGTTCACCATAACAGATGCCTTTGAAACATAAGTTATTAATATGGTGACATCATCGCAACTCATAAAAAAAAGATGACATTTCTCACCATTTCCACATCCTATAACCATCTTTCACCACACAATCTTTTGTAAACAACTCTCTCTAACTCTCTCTTCATGTACTATTTTAGCAATCAATAAAAAGTTGTGTATATTTCCAGAATTCAAGTAAGCTTTCTTACGTTTCTTCTTTAATCTTTCTTTTATTTGTTACCTACTAACGAGTCTTGCCAAGTTAATGAAAACATGAGAAAATTATTAAATTTCTAGAGTAGCGAGGTTCTAGTAGTTTTTACAAGATCTTTTATGCAATCTATTAAGTAAAAGTGTCTAGTAGTGTCTCGTTTTTATTTGGGACAAGATTTTATAAGTTTTCTAGAAAAAACTCTTTGGTGGTCCTATGTAAGTCCTGTTGATAGGCAGCTATGGACTTAAAGAGAATTTGAAAACTCGTTTTGAATTATGATGGATACAAGCACGAGTTGGGATTCTGCAATTTTAAATTTCTCAGAATAATTTCAGGATTTGTTGCATTGATCAATCTCTTATCACAATATATGTAGCCCGTTAATCATCATCCAGTGTAAGTACATTATAAGTTAATTAGGAAATCTCTTACAATTTTGGGATTGAATCTCACTCATATAACTAGAATCTAATTAATTTGGTGACAATTTCACATATATCCAATTAATTATAGCTATCTGACGAAATAACTGTTAGGTTTTGGCTCGTATTCTCAAGTGAACCTAATGTGAGCCAAACAAGATGGTGTTTGAGGAAAGTTTGAAGATTAAGAAGAACTAAAGAAACGAAGTCTGGTGGGTTCCGCGGCGTAGACTGCGGTGCAGACAGGCGCCTAGACTGCGGCACAGAGAGCTTTCGTGTCCAGGCGATCAAGCGTGACGTGGACCGCGACGGAGGTAAGGGCATGGACCGCGGCGTAGAGAGCGGTAGTAGACAGTGGCTTTTCACGGTATAGGAAACGGGGTGCACACCGTGATCTAGACCGCGAGAACAACGTATTTTACCTAAAGAGGAATGTTGCGCGTGGAAATAGGAAAGTGTTTTCTTCTGGAAGTTCTTGTGCTATTAAAAAAAGGAAAGAGTTTGTCTTCATGAAGAATAGAAAAGTCCTGTAACAAGAAGACTTGTCATAAATAGGAAATAGTATTTATGTGGAACAAGTAAGTCTTGTACGTTTAGGAGTAGGATTTCCTGTTATGTTAAACTCCCTGTAATTAGTATAAATAGGCCTTGTATCTAGGTTATTTTGTGTGGAGAAAAAAAGAATACCATATAACATCAGAGAGTAGTAGAGAGATCCGGGTGAGAGACCTGTGGGAATATCCGAGGAGGGATCTAAGAGAATATCAGTGGATCAAGTTAGAGATCCGTAGGTGATATTCAGGAGAGACCTAGGGGATATTGTGGGGTTCTTGGTAAGGATCTTGTGAGCGTGGTTTGGGGTTTGGGTGTGAGAGAGAATCCTGGAATATATGGTTGTAACAATTTATCATATAGTGGAGTTTTCTCTGTCGTCCTGACGGCCCGTTGTTTTTTACCCGATTTGGGTTTTCATCGTAAATCTTATGTTGTGATTGGTTTATTTTCTCTCATTTATTTTTCTGCTATTGACGTTATTAATTGCTGAGTTATGGGCATATATTAGGCATGACGATTCTGCGATCATCGGTTCCGAAAATTCTCCAACAATTGGTATCAGAGCCAGGGTTGACGATGGCGATTTCAAGTCTTTACGGTATGTCGTATGGAGGACTTAGTAGCTTGGTTCCGCGATGGCGTTTTTTACAAGTCTTATAGGAGATCATATGGAGGACTTGGTGGTAATCGGGATGATGATCATGATGGTTTCCTAGTATGGTTTAGCAAAGGAGATACGTCTAGAAAGCGGTTTCAAACTGGTGGGTTTGATGAAAAGAAAAAATAGAGATGGAGGAGAACTTTTTTTTTTGGCTTGTGGTTATAGGTACAAGTCATAGAGATCCAATCTGGGTTACACAAGGCGTTATTGAATATAAAAGAAAATTGATTGAACGCTTGAAGTCTCTAGTGATGGTGTGGGGCTTATCCGGCAAAGCACTCCCCTTTCTAGTAACAAGTCTTTCACCAGGTATGTGATGCAACGACGGAAGGTCTTTCACAGGATTGGGTGATGCAATGACATGTTTATCCTTTTGGCAGTTTTCCCCACTGGCCATGGAAGAGGATATGTTGCTGCTAGTTGTCCATAATTGTGCACAAGAAATTGGTCAGAAAGTGATGCAAGGTGTGTGGTGGACAAGGATGTCAATGGCTGACGAACTCCCTGGTAATCTGACGTGAGGAGTTACACTACAATTTCAGTAAGTATTTTTCGACATGGTGCCGGAACAATGAACACAAAGCGAAAGGAAGAAAAAAAAATCTTAGGATGGTTCGCTCTTAAGTGGTTATACCTTGTGGTGGGGTATGTTGATTCTTGGTGATGAGAATCGTGGCTGTAAACAAAGGTCTTGAGAATTCAAGCCAAATGGGAGAATTGTTAGGTTTTGGCTCATACTCTCAAGTGAACCCAATGTGAACCAAACAAGACTCAATTGATGTGGTACTTCCTGGAGACGTGGGATAACGTTTGAAAGTTGAAGATGATGTTTGAGGGAAGTTTGAAGATGAAGAAGAACTAAAGAAATGAAGTCTGGTGGGTTCCACGGTGTAGACCGCAGTGCAGACAAGCGCCTAGACCGCGGCATGGAGAGCTGTCCTGTCCAGGCGATCAAGCACGACGTGGACCGCGGCGGAGGTAATGGCATGGACCGCGGCACAGAGAGCGGTAGTTGACAGTGGCTTTTCGTGGTATAGGAAGCGGGGTGCACACCGCGACCTAGACCGTGGGAACAACGTATTTTACCCAAAGAGGAATGTTGCGCGTGGAAATAGGAAAGTGTTTTATTCTGGAAGTTCTTGTGCTAATCAGAAAAGGAAAGAGTTTGTCTTTATGAAGAATATGAAAGTCCTGTAATGTCATAAATAGGAAATAGTATTTATATGGAACAAGTAAGTCTTTTACGTTTAGGAGTAGGATTTCCTCTTATGTTAAACTCCCTGTAATTAGTATAAATAGATCTTGTATCTAGGTTATTTTGAGTGGAGGAAAAAAGAACACCATATAACATCAGAGAGTAGTAGAGAGATCCGGGTGAGAGACCCGTGGGAATATCCGGGGAGGGATCTAAGAGAATATCAGTGGATCAAGTTACAGATCCGTGTGTGATATTCAGGGGAGATCTAGGGGATATTGTGGGGTTCTTGGTAAGGATCTTGTGGGCGTGATTTGGGGTTTGAGTGTGTGAGAGAATCCTGAAATATATGGTTGTAACAATTTATCATATAGTGGAGTTTTCTCTGTCGTCCTGACGACCCATGGTTTTTTACCCGATTTAGGTTTTCCACGTAAATCTTGTGTTGTGATTGGTTTATTTTCTCTCGTCTATTTTTCTGCTATTGACGTTATTAATTACTATGAGTTATGGGCATATATTAGGCATGACGATTCCGCGATCATCGGTTCCAAAAATTCTCCAACAATAACCAGACAAGATTCTATTATCATTTGGTGATATATTATGATATATCATCATATGCTTGCACAAAGAGAAATATGAATAACTAAATTTATGTTGAGTTGAGTTCGTCAGGTAGGCTATGCAAAACTATATTTCCATAATAAAATTAAGTAGAATCTATTGAAACTGATTAATTTTCTTTTGTTGTACGTACAAACTATTTCCAATAAGATTAGCCAGCATTAATCAACATATATAAACTACAAATAAGTGAATTCTAAATCTAATAACCTTAGCTTGAGGGGGGGGGGGGGGGGCTAGATTTATGTTCAAATGGTTAAATCCAAGTTTAAGTGATTGGTGGACCGGAGAGATGGAAGATCATGATGTGCAATATTAAATGGGTTATCCATTGAAGTAGATTGGTCATTTAAAGGCCATGACTCCCTCTCTTCCTGATCATCACTTTGCATCATCACCATGGAAGGTGTATTGAAGGATAATGAGAGCTCACAAATTTCATTTTGTCCACCAACTGATGAGCTTGTATGTGAATCCTGCAAAAGAAAGTACATACTAGTAATTATATCTCATAAAAAAAAAAAAATCGGCAAATTAGGGTAAACTATATATATTTAACACATAGAGGCAATTGCTTTGCATTTTACTACCTAGCTTGTTATTTTCTTCTCGTTAATTTCTTATTTATGATGTTTGCATGCCATGAATCAATCAATGTGAACATATAATTAATTACCTGCTGGTTTTCATCTTCATGACAATCGACAATATTTGTTTGTAGAATCCCATTGCTTTCCTCAGAAAAGATTTCGTACTCAATATTGCTTCTCTCTTTATATTCCCAATAATCTGTAAATCTGTGTCCTGCTTGCCTGCAATATATATGGCGAAACAGGTTTTTTTTTTTTTGTAATGTATGGGCCGTAGACAATTTTATGTAGATAAAAGATTATACTATATAATAAAAAAAAATTGATGGCGAATCTCGACGGTACAAGAGAATTTTTATTAGTTAAAATAAAAAGAATACCTAGTCCATAATGAGTCATACCTCGAGTACATATTCTAACCAAGAAAACAAAAAAGAAAATATACATGCAATATAAATAAAATAAGATCCTACTTAAATTTTGACTTCATAGACTTTAAAGAAGTAAAAATATATATTACCTAATCCGAATTAATTGTGAAAACAAGTTCTCTTTCAATATAAACAATCATACAATTCTCAGGAAACTCGTCATCCATTTTGTTGTGTAAAGACATTTTTTGCCAAGTTTCATAGTCGAAAATAAAACTTAATTTTACAACATAAACTTTAAAATAAAAATAAAAATAAAACTTACAGTTTTCTCATACCGACATATGTATACCTCCATAAATCCAAAAACTATGAAAACTCATAAAATTGAAATTATTGGAGACTTAGAGATTAATTTATAAGGTAAATCTACTGCTTTTGGTTTATTATTAAGGGGATAAAATTTTCCAATTTGATTTTTGAGTCGGTAAAGGGTTAAAATTTCTCAATTTGATCATGAGTTTTAATGAGTTTGATATATATTTTTAAATTATTGGATTGTTATTAAGATAAAAAAAATAGTAAGTTAAGCCAGAATCGAAATTAAACTGGAATATACTTAGAATAAAATGGTTTGTATTTATAATTATTGAAAAAACACTTAATTTTTTTTTAAAAAAAATTCTAGCCACCCAAGCCATTCCGCCTTATATTGTTTCACATAATTACTTCAATAAATAATAAGAAATCCTTCAAAAAAAAAATTAATAATGAGAATGTGAACTATATATTAATAATAATGCATATGCCAGTTGCAGACTTACAGTTACAGTACTGTAAAATTGCTTTGCACGCAATAATATATTGTAGATGGCATGCAGTTTGTCATTCCTATTGGAATAGTGGGAAATTATTTTTGATCAAAATATAATTCTTTATATATTTAAATGGGTAGGATGATCATGTATAAGTATAAGGCCCCGTCCTACAGCTGTTTTTCAACTCGTTTTCGTTTTTATTTTTCAAAAACGATTTCGAAAACGCGTTCGTTAATCGTTTTTCATTTTATTTTCAAAAAACGAAAAAAAATGAAAAACAAAATCTGTGTTAAAAGTGAAAGATTTGAAAAACACAAAATACTTGTTTTTTTATTTTTCGTTTTTTTTTTCATTTTGATTTTCACTTTTTTATATAAAAAAAAATTATTTTGTTTTTCATTTTGTTTCATTTAATTCTATAATGCGTTTCATATGGCTAGGATAAGACGGGACAAGATTTTTAAATTACCAAAGTGCCCTTATATATATATTCCAGAATAATTTATTTCCAACTAGAACTAAAAACATTCATGCAATAATATATATATATATACACACATTTTTATATATATTATATTATATATTATATATATATTAATACTATATATATTATGTTATATATATTTATAATGTTATATATATAAATATTATTTTTTATATTATTATAATATGTATATATATATATATATAATATACAGTTATATTTTTATTATATACTAATATATATATATATATATTGTAATTATTTATTTATAATTTATGAGTTTAGTTTTGATTAATTCATTTTTTGATATGTTTTTTTGAATTAATTTTTGATGTTTTACTTTTGTTTAATTTAAAAATTACAATACAAAAATTATATTGGTTAATTATGTAATTAATTTTAATCAATTTTTGATAGTTTTCAGTTAACCTACCAGACGCGTTTTTTTCGTTTTTATTTTCAAATTACAGCTTTTAGTATATGTTATCAGACGCATTTTCGGAATTCGAAACTGAAAACAAAAACACTGTTTTCATTTTCATTTTTATTTTTGTTTTCGAAAAACAGCAACTGAAAAACGCTTACAGGACGGATCCTAAGGGTTTCAAGTAGAATTTGAGACAATTTGTTTACAGAAAATATACTAATTATTTACAGAGAGAGAAAGAGAGTTAATTAGGAGTGGGATATTCCAGTAACATGAAAAAACATAAGAGATTCTATGATTCTCACATCTCATAATTTTTGTATATATATCTTCAGAATCATATAGTAATAATGATAATTAGCTGAAAATTATCAACAATTGTAGAGAAGAAAAATAATAATAAAGAACATGTACCTCCGAGGAGAGCTAAGGGACAAGAATCCACCATCTTGAACATCCATCCTTTGTATGTTCAAATGCTTCATGGTCGGTATAACAATTTTACTGTGATCATTAGGCTCCTTCATGCTTCTGTACATCTAATATACAACCATAAATATTCATTAATCCAAGAATTATATATTCTAAATTATGAATTTTTTAAAAAACTATAAAGATAATGACTTCATGCCTTAATAATTAGTTTGTGATTTATTATATATATATATATATATATATATATATATATATTATCCTCAAAATTAAAATAAAGCGCTGAGGCATTCTTCTCATATTAGTCATATACACTATACAGTGCAGTAATGTTCTTGTACAGACTTCTGATTTTATTAAAAGAACTTTTGTCTTTAATGATTTTTAATTTGTAACTGAAAAATCATATTTAATAAGTTCATCAAAATCTGTATAAGAAAGTGGTCAAAGGAAATAGTGTGGTGGCCGGTAATCACGTACCAAGTTTAAATCTCTCCTCCCCAAGTAAAAAAAAAAAAAATCAGACCAAAAAGATTCGAAACCCTTAAGATAAGAATCAAGACATTTACATCTGTGATAAATAATCGATCTCAATTTTATTTATTTCTTTGGGCAAAAAAAATTGAGATTGCCTATTATATAATTGATCTCAAATTTAATTTTAAAAAAAGTGGAAAAAATGGTAACCAAGATAAGGAGGATCGAAATCGAATACTATTATATATGACTCAAATTCAAATATTGACCGATTTTTATTGAGGCTGCAAATGTGTTATTTCTATATATTCTGCTAAATATAATAATTGTTAATGTTGATATTATATTTTTTCTTTTTCTTTTTTTTTTAGCTCATTTGTACCGTCAATTTATTTTTATTTTTTTGGGTGCAAAGGAGGGCTAAACACCGGAAAAGAAAAACAAGCAAAAAATTTGTATATGAGAAATTGTATACTTCAAACCTCCAAGTCTCTCATCGATTAATTAGAACACAGTTTTAAATAGCTGTTCTGTACACTACTAACTCAATAGTTATGAATATTTACATATATATATATATATATGCATATAAATTAAAATTGATATCAACAACCGATAATGTTATTCTTACACAAAGAATAATAAAAATCTTTATATTTTAATTCATCATTATATGTCTATATATAAATAATTGATAATACATATATATATTTTAATATGCATGTTAATTTCTATTCAAATTAATATTAGATAAAGAAAATTAATTGTACCTGAAGATGACTTTTGATATGATAAATGTTGAGTCCCTTTACATTCATCATCTGAAGAATGCGCTTGGGTGATGCTTCTGCAAATTCAACCCTCAATCAGTCCATCGATCAACCACAAACTTCAGTTCCATCACGTACTAATAATAATGATGATGTTAAATTTATTCTTCTACAAATTAAACAATATATATATATATATATTCTCTAAAAAAAATGCAGATTCAGGGTTAGTACTACTGCATGCCTTTATAATCATCAATCAAGCAGAAAAGAAGAGATATAACATCTACTGCATGCATGCTTTCTTAGATTTGAAGTGCTTTTTCATAAATATTCCAAATAATGAATTAGCAGTACTACGTAGTAGTGAAACTTACTATATTTTCCTCCAAGGATACGAACAGCATCAGTGAATTGTTCATGAAGCTCAGGTGTCCACCTCAGACGTGGAAGTTGAGATTTGTTGTATTGCCTCACTCCGATTCTCTGAGAATTTCTCATGCTTTTCTCTGCTATTGAGATATTAATGTGATAGAGCTTAGCTGCCTTTAATATCAAGCGCAGCTTTAGAAATACAGAATATCACTAATTGTTGGGTCGAAGACCAAAGACTTTTTGCTACCCATCATACCCATGTAAAGTTGTCTATTGCAAATTAACATGCATGTTTTCTTTCATTAGAATAATTTTAAATTATTATTATTATTATTGTTATTATCACTGTAGTCAATTATTATTTTCGATCTGATTAGAATATTAAACATGCTATAATATAGTTTCAGTGTATACAAGAGTACTGATCAAACATGTCCTACCTTATCAGGAAGAATTGGGGGATATATGAATTTAATTTAATATTTTTCCTTCAAATTAAATAATTTATTAGGGTTAGAACCTGTTTTATATTCTTCTATATCTATTTTTTATTTTTATTTTTTGTCTTTATTAGTGAGATTGTTGACATTAAGGCATATGTGAACCCACCACCAAGGAATGGAATGAGAAGAATTGCATTCCCTGGATTTTTATGATAATCAAAATCCACATAAAAGTATATGTTGCCAAACACATCACCTAACAAAATTCTCTTCGTCTTTTTTCTATTTTCATCAAACATGAAAAGATCCATAAAATGGAATCTCATTCCATGAATTTTTATAGTAACCAATGAAATAAGATTCCATTCTTAATTTGATTGATTCTAACATCATCTTAAAAGTTCTTTTGGGTGAAATAGTTAAAAAGCACTTTTAACAATAACAAGACAAGTTTGGTTTTTCATGGTACCGAAATATATTATATACACATATATAATTTAAATTAGTTAATTTCAATATTAAATATATGTTAATAAACTTCAAACATTATATAACTAAGTACTTAATTAAAAAAAAACTATTTGTATATACAATATACTGCATGTACAGCCAACCAAAGGAATGAATACATATGAACACAAAGCAAGTTTTATGTTGTCTTTTAGGCAATCAAAATAGAAAGGAAAAGACAGAAATAAAGTATAGTATTGGTTGGAGTATAGAATAAGTCAAGACAAGGAAGGTTGTTGATAATTGAGGGCCAAAAGGAATTGATTGAACATGTCACAAGTGAAAAAAACAATGACAAGCCATCCATATCATCCATAATCATTTTCTTAATTAATTAATTAACTCCTTATCAACATATATACGTTTTTCCTTTCTAAAAAAAATAAAAGAAGATTTTTTTTATTGCAACTTTAATATAAAGCAAATTCTCCCCAACCCTTATATGCATAAGATTCGGTTTCAAGACATTTTACATATATTTTTTTCTAAAAAAAACACCTCTTACATAACTTAAAAACTTCTCATTTAATTTGCTCAAGTAGCTTATACAGTTGTACCCTCACACACTCAAATATGAAGTGTAGGAATAATTTAAGATCAAGATATTTTTTGTATTGAATTATTATAGTAAATTCAGAATTTTGGAAAATGATTGTATGAAGTATCCGAACCTACAACCTGATTATGGTGTAATTACTGAGGTATATTATTGGATCAAATTCATGTTTATCTTCTACGATTACGTTTTCTAATTTTAAAATGCTTACATTACTCATAATTATAAATATAATGGCAGGATGAATTAAGTTGTTTATTTTATATATGCACGTTCAAAAGGTGATTCATATGGTGAAACCTAGTATATGCATGAATGATCTGTTTAATTTTGGGGACATTTATAGTGGATAAAGAGACAAAAAATTGTAAAGCAAAACTAAAATAAAGTCAAGAGTGGGTATATAATAATAAAGAAAGAAACAATAAATTAAAGGTGTCTCAATGTTTTTTTCCCAATCAAAGTCATGTCAATAAAAGACGGTGCCTACTTTTGGGCCCATTTTCCTGTCCTGGTGCTGCCGTGTTCAACACTACAATGCACTCTCTCTAAATTCAATGAGCATGCAAGAAAATCAAGCTAAGTTTTTAATATTTTACGCATGAGGACATCGCATGGCGCCCTCTTTTTTCACATAAATTACCAAGCAGCTTCTCAATTAAGTTCTGTTGGGTTATTAGAGCATTTTGACAACATTTTTCTAAAATAATATACTAAAAAAAAGTGTAGCGACCAATTATTTTCGACGGCTCTAATTATCGTCGGTGATTCAGTCTTTTTCGACGGGCTTTATAACATCGTCAAAAATAATAAAAAAATTAATACCACATTTTTAATGGTAAATGTTTGTCGAAAATAGTAAAAAAAAAACCGTCGAAAATGACCCATAATTTCGACGGCATTATTTGTACCGTCGAAAATGATCCACATTTTCGACGGAGCTATATGTACCGTCGAAAATGACCCACATTTCCGACGGCATTATATGTACCGTCGAAAATGACCCACATTTTCGACGGCAATATATGTATCGTCAAAAAATGACCTACATTTTCTACGCCATAAATACCGTCGAAAATGATGAACGAATTAATATCAAAATTCCGATGGCCCAATGGCCATCAGAAATAGTCGAATAATTTCGTATTATTTTTATTATTATTTGTTACGGTATTGTCATGAAAAATATAATTAGTTAAATATTATAATATATATTAATAAATTATAATGGAATATATTTATGTTTGTGATAACTTATATACTACATTAAAAAATGACTTATAAGTCAATATTTTAAATACATCAGAATAGGTACTAATTTTTTTGTCACTATATTTTGTAGGGAAATCACTCTATGAATTTTTTTCACCAAGTATTTTAGTTCAATTTTGAAATATCAATTAATTTTAAAAAGCATAAGGATGCATTGGGCTAAATTAATCAAGTATGAAATATATCAAATTTATTAGTAATTATAAGAACATTTGGTTATTTTTAATTATGTCTACTAAACTTGACTATATTAAAAAAAATTAAAAAAGAATGTTCTAAAAAACCTTTTTTTAATATCTATTTGTATATTTTACAGAAAAATTATAAATCATTTTTGAAATTAGTTTAAATTATTAATTAATAAAAAATATTAATTTTTCACTAAAATGTTGATTATAAAAAAATACATATATAAAATGCACTACCTATTAAAATATGTAGATGTAACAAAATGGTTAAATCAAATCATGCTTTTCTATCAGATAAGGGAATATTTTAATAAAAAGATTTAATTTGAAACACAATATCATAACATATTAAAAAGTATGCAAAATATAAATTCAATAGGATCATGTGTAAAATATATCAATAGTTTATATATAGATAGTATGCAAAATATATCAGATATAAAGTTATAGTAAAATGGTAAAAGCATCAATCATCATCTTCAAGTCCATGGAAGTTACATGAATTATTTGGAATTTAATAATGGATCAGGGTGATGTGGGGCTCGTCGTCCATTTTTAATATTATTACCGACGATCATTTTCATTTTTACGACCGTCATTACCGTCGAAAAAAGTGATATTTTCGATTGCCCGTCGAAAAAAGTGATATTTTCGACTGCCCGTCGATAAAAGTTTATTTTCGACGAACGTATTTTTGACGGTATTTGACGGCCGTTTCCCTTCGAAAAAATGTATTTTCGACGGGAATCCATCCTTTTCGACAACTTTTAGCCCTTGCTGATGGCCATTTTTTTTATAGTGATATTATCAGATCGAATGATCACTCTTTATCATCAAACAACGTTAGGTAACAAGTAGGGACGTAACCAGGGTTGAAGATTAGGATATATTAGATTTGTTTTTTTTACTGAACAACAACATCATCTAGTTAGGAGGACATAGTGAGACGTCAACGTAAAATGTATATTCTAGATAAATACGTTACAAAATTTTATTTTATTTTTAAAAAGTCAAATTAAATTATAAGAGAAACATGAAACGTAAATACGAACACAAATTAAACAATAAAATATTATTATATTAGTTTGTTTCATTTGAAATATACTAATAAAATATTGTTCAGAGAAATTTAATGAAATTAATTTATCAATCTTGTTACCTTGTAAATTTAAAATTCTATTAAATAATAATTGGATTACTCATAAAATATCATTATCTATATTTAACAATAACTCTAAAATTTCAACAATAAAAAAATTAAAGTAACAAAATAAAATATTTAAAACAATAATATTCACTCAAACATATCTAAATATTGATGTTAATAAATAGTATGAACCGAGTTTGAGATAATTATTAATAAATAGATTGAATGAGGAGAAATAATTGTTATTATAAAAAAAATGGAAAGATTTTTTTTTTACTCTAACTAGAAATTAAAATTAATTATTTAATTAATTTTAATTTTTTCTTTGCTATTTTAATTTTTTTAATTGGGCTAGGGTGGGCTGGTAGCAGGTTTTTCAACAGTTGAAATTATATTTTATATGTTATTTCAATATATATATATATATATTCATGGGCAAAACCACAAAAACAAATTCAAGTTAACACAAGACAAATATACTAGTATGTAAAAGTTAAGTAATTAAAAAACCAAATGTAATATCGTTAAGAGGTTTACGAGTAATGTTGTGAATGTGGATTAGTCCAGGCCATTTGGTCCGGCATGCGCGTGCCAGAGCAGGCCCGACCCATTTTCAAAAAACGGGGCACGACACGCCATGTAGGCCGTGCCGGCGTTCCAGACCGGACTGGTCCGGCAGGTCGGCGACAGTGGTCCCACGGGCCGGAATAATTTTTTTTAACATTTAATTTTATAGAATTTTTTTTTTTTTTAGATTTTGGGTTTAGGGTTTAGGGTTTAGGAAAAATACATAATATCAATTTAACAATACAATTATGTAAATGTAATTTTCATTACAATATTTTTTTTATCTTAATCATGCATGCATTTGAGCATATGTCTTCTCAAATGACAGTTCTATTCTTACTTGTGGAATAGTCTTTAAGGCAAAACTTACATTTAGCTCTGGGGCTGGTCGTCCTGTCTGGGAGTGTCATTTGTACTACGTCAAAACACTGCCAGACATTTGATGTAAACTTTTTTGGACTTGATGTTTGTGTAGCGGCAGAATCGGAAGGCCCCACTTGGGTTTCCGTGGGTGCTGGAAAATCAAATTCGTCA
Organism: Dipteronia dyeriana; assembly: GCA_032871835.1. Taxonomy (NCBI): domain Eukaryota; kingdom Viridiplantae; phylum Streptophyta; class Magnoliopsida; order Sapindales; family Sapindaceae; genus Dipteronia; species Dipteronia dyeriana. The sequence continues at coordinate 35,605,431 of CM065295.1, read as the reverse complement.
TTCAGCATTTTCAAACCGTCCGGAAAAAAAAAGGCTGGTAGGTAGAATCCATTTCTTGAAATACAAATATGAACTCATTTGTCATTAATGGTCATATTAGTACAAATTAAATAGTTTAATTTAGTAACAAAATATATTTAAATTAACTACTAAACTTAAAAATCCTAAATTTACTAACTTAAAAATGTTAAAATTAACTACTACACATAAAAATCATAATTTACTAACAAAATATTTAAAATAAACTACTACAAATGAAATTGTTTAATTTACGAACAAAATATATTTAAATTAACTACTACACTTATAACTCATAATTTAATAACAAAATATATTTACATTAACTACTACACTTTAAAAAAATTACTTACTAACACAAAAATATTAAAATTAACTGCTATACAAGTACACATAATAATGATTAATTAACTACTAAAAAAATTAAAAATAATTTACTACATAAACAAAAATATTTTAAAAATCAGCTAAAGTGTTTACATAATATTATAAATTTACTCACATAAAGAAATAATAACATTTAAAGAAAACTGTACTTTAAAAGTTTTATGTGTTGATGGAAAATGAAGAGAATAATAGATAGATAGATAATAGGAAATTAGTATAATAGTATTATAAAATATGTAGAGAGAGAGTAACAATGAAATTGAATAAAAATGTGTAGAGATTTGGAGAATGGAGGGAGAATGGAGAGATAATGAGAGAATGAGAGAAAGTGATTGAAAAGTGAAATGGATGAGGGTATTTATAGAAAAATTTGAATTGTGGGTGAAAATATAAAATAGCAGAGTTTAGAGGCCTTTTTGTAATTTTCTTTGGCTCCAACGGTTGAAATTTAAAATTCAGTCGTATCGCGGTGTGCTGCACGTTGGACTTGTCCCGCCGGTGTGGCGTGGCGTAGCGGGTTAGTCTGACGGACCGACCGTCTGTGGCCCGGCACGTGGCACACCACCTTCGCTGACTAGACCTGGTTCGGTCCATTGATGTTGACAGGCCAAACGGACCGCCCCCTTGAATCTGGTCCATTTTTACACCACTATTTACGAGGATGAATCGAGATTTTAATACTTTTGTAAAATCCATCAATTGTCAATGACTTAGCCAACATTAACTTATATTTAATCAACGACTTACATGCATTGCATTTATATAAATACATCATTGTGCATGCACTAAGGTGAACACCATCATGTGTGTGTGCGTATATATATATATTAGCACAAGATTTGTGAGTCATTGATTAAGTTTAAGAAGAGTTTGATTAAGTTAAAGTATGTGAATTTAATGGTTGATAGTTGCGGAACTGATATAAATAAAATCAGTTGCTGAACTGATAGAGAAAAAATGTATATATATTGAGTCTCTCATAAGATATCCATTATTTTAATTTCAGTAAAGACCACTATGAAATCATGTTAATTTGAATAAATTTGATATGAATTCTTTTGTGGATGATAAGTTCACCGAAATCTACCTATAAATTAAATTTAAGAAATTTTCATGCACTAGAATTATTTTTCTTGAATTTTCCTAAATTTCCCCAACAACGACGCCATTTTGACACGCATTTTTTGTATATGCAATATCAAAACAAAATTGATAAACCCGCAAATATGCACTCAATTGTATTAAACAAGTATAATGGCAAGTTAAGATATCGTCTACATGGAAAGGGAAATCAAATGACTAAAATTAGTTAACTAATATTAAACTAAAGCAAAGCATGAAAAAGTAAAGTTTGAATGGTTGAGTTTTAAAAGTTAAGATTGAGATGTAATTAAACTAAATTATACTAAATGCAACTAAGTTAGCAAGAATGTGAAATGATGAGATAAGATATGAGATGTGAATGTGGGAGTCAATGCAAACAAAATACAAATGATGGGCAATCCACTTAGCCTTTGAAGAGCATATTCGATTATTAAGGGCTAATCTACCTTTAAAAGTGATTTAGATTCAATAACTCTCACTCGTGACTACTTGGACGGATTTGGATAGATAAAGACTCTTATCACATCAATTCTCTACTACACAACTACTTGGTTGGTTTATGAAAGAGTCTCTCTATAGGCTTAGGTATATTCTAATGGTTAGAGATTGCTTGGAATGGTATATTCACAATCCACCCCTTTCCATTGAAGCCTAAATGCATAGGAAGAGCATATTCACTACGCATCCATTTTATTCAATTTAGCTAATTTTAATCACCTTGAAAATGGGTATCTAACATGACTTGAGAGATGGCATATCTACCCCATCCAAGAAGATATAAATTCCATTTAAAAACTCAAAATAAATTGAGACTAATCATGAACTAAGAGAGGACATATCTACTTAATCCAAAAAGTCATCAATTGCATTAAAAACCATTTAATAAACCTAAATAATCAAATAATTCAATAAATGATGGAATACCCAATACTCATGTATGATTACATCAATCCCACATAAGCGTTTAGCTACACATGCTAGATACAAAATAAAAACTATGAGATATGAGATAGAGAAGACCCATGTGAAACTCCTCCTTCTTGAAGCTTGAATATGATCCCCTAGTAGCCTTCTTGAGTAGATGATGAAGATAATTGTTAGATTTGGTGAGGAATGAATCTTAGATCTAGGTTAGTAATTAGAGATATAAAATTGAGAAAATTCATGCTTGGAAAAGAGGAGAATAGTGTGGAAGAGAGAGTTTTCAATAAGAAAATGGTGTATTTATAGGCTTGGGAGGCTAGGGCATGGTCTGGGCATGAAAGAATATCATTGCCCCTCTAAAAATTACCTAAAACTCATCATTTGTTATACCAGAGAGTGTGGTGCACGGGTAAGGTAACCGTGCAGTACACGTGCACTAAGCTTCCCTTAAAAATTAATTATTCGCACAGGGTTATGCATTAGTAGTGAATTGGTAAGCTACCCGTGCACTGGTAACCTGCTCACTAGGGTTGTTAATTCTTCATTTTCTTTGCCAATTGACCCCTTTTCGCACCAGAATCCCGACTTCCGATTCTATCGCCTGATTTGCACCAAACGCCTACAATCACAATACAAGAGCCTATAAGACATGAATATACACTCAAAAACAAGACGAAGGACGAGGAATGAGGGCAAAATATAGCACAGTTTTGGCACAATCAAATACCCTCAAACCAAACATTTGCTCGTCCTCGAGCAAACTCAAGACATGACAAGACAGACAACAAAAATGACTCGTTCTAAAATTTTCCTAGACTCAAAACATTTTCCGTAAAACCAACTAGTTAAGAGATAAACAAGAGAAAGTGGGGTGAGAAAGAGGTTCATCCAAAATGTTCTAAATAACTCCAAGGCACCACATAGGGAAACACACACAACACAAATCCCACACTTAAAGTGCCCACGCCTCGGAAACTACTCACTCTCACGCCTCGAACGTAATTCACTTCGATTCTAGTTTCTCACATGAGATCTTTTTTCTTTTTCCTCTCAGAGCCTAGGTTCACACTCATGTAAGATGTATACAAATGAAGTCATGTATTGTAATCAAATTAATTGCATACATTTAATATAGTAAATGAGTCTCATGAAAGAATCAAGTGCCATGAATGCGGAAAGAGCATGAATAAACTAATATTCCCAAGTTAGACTTCCACTAAGATCAAATAGGTCTTTTTCATTTGGTTGTAATAGGGCCAAGGCGAGGTGATTATCAAGAATGGGAATTTAGGCATAAGAACTAATAAACCAAGTTAAGACAATACATTATACGCTTTAAACATTTAGTTCTACATGCAACACCATTTTTAACTACAACATGGCGTCTAGGCTTTCAAACATTTCAAGTGCAATTTCTACTACTCTCATTACCCCTTTATTTGAGTAACTTTAACAATTTAAGCAAGGCAATTGAAGCATATTTTTTCCTTTTACTTCTTCTTGATTTCTCATCTTTCTCTTTGTTTTTTTACATTTGATTTGATTTGATTTTCTTTTTCTTTTTCCTCGTTTTCTTGCCTTTGACTATTGCACATTTTGACACTCATCACCTATCGCCTAGGTACACACCATTCATCGATTAGAGCACATTTTTACAAACGTTCCTAAGCCTTAACAAAAGTAATCAAGTGAAGGTTGACTTAGTGTTTGGTTTGCTTGGTTTATGGGTATTGCTAGTGTAGAATGAAAAAATGTCAATATATGTGTTTTGGCTTCAAAATTTTGCTTCGGAGCATAAACATTATGAGGATGGGAAGTATTTGGACATTTTAAGTGGCTAAAACACACATTGCCTAATATCATTTCAAATATTTCATCTATCAACGGAATAAAAGTTTCAATCTAGTAGTCCACATATATGATGCATGTTCTATGACACATGATGATTGTTGATGTCATGAGACTATACATGGTGTTTGAATAGTGTTTAAAGATTTGAAAAATGTTTTCCCACAAATCAACACGTTTTTGGCTTGTGTTTGTGATCTCACGAGGGTATCTCCACTATTAGAACAAAACGTTTGAGCACCAAGTCCCCTCAACTTAGACACTAAAAGATGGAACTAACCCATGAAGTGCAAGCGAGACCCCTAAAATGACAAAGAGCTATGAACAAGCACATTATGCATACGCACATTTGCCAAAACACTATGCACAAAGTATCTCACCAAGCTAAATCAACAAATTTGGCAAAGCAACAAATTTGAAAATTTTGACACAAAAAATGATGAAAAATTACTCAAGACACAAAAGACAACTCAACAAAAGCGTCTACACCCCCGAACCAAAACCCAACATTGTCCTCAATGTTGAAGACAAGAGAGTCCGACCTAGTGGCACACACCTAACTTAACTCAAAACACAACAACCTAGATACTAATCATGCACAATCAATGCCCAACAAAATAAAAGACTCAATAATAGACTCATCATAAAATAAGGCATTTTAATGCAAATATGACAATTAAGCACAAACCAACATCAAGCATTTTCTTTCAACAAAATTGATAGAGTGGGGACATGATGACCCCCAAACCGAATATCACTATATCACAAGACTTATACAAAATGTGAGTAATAAAAAACCACCCCCAAACCAAATGGGGCTATATATATGTAGCATGGACCTGTACACTCACATATGTATCCACAAGAGCCTTCAGATCATTCATATAAAAAATACATAAATCAATAAATGCAAAATCAAATAATCCTTAATATGCACCAAATATATTCATTCACAACATCAAAAGATAAATCAATCAAATCAAATAAAAAATATCATCATCTAAATATTCCTCCACACACTCATCCCAACATCCACAAATTATTCAACTAAGGCTAAATAAAACTAAAAAGCAAGAAAAGAGTTCAAAATTTAAAATTGAAACGGAGGTGGGTTGCCTCCCACAAGCGCTCTATTTATCATTTAAGCAAGACATTGATATGGAGTCGTTGCCGAGGAAATGTGCTAATTAGGTGGCTAAGCCTAGTTTTCTAACTAGTTTCTTAGTTATTTTCAGTTCTTTAGCTTCTTTTTATGCTTCAGTAGTTTTTGTTTTCTTTTGCTTTAGGTTTTATGGATTACTTCAAGTAAAACACAGAGCCTAGACATGAGCTTATTGATGATCCATATGACCGAAATTGGAGGTCTCATCTAGATTCCTCATGGAGCTATAACAATGTCAACACCCATGAGCCGCATCCCTCATCTTACCAACCAATGAATATTTCCCTTGAAGATATGGTGAAGAATTTTATGGAGTTTAACAATCAGTTAAGTGAAGGCTTGAAGGCATCTCACAGAGAACATGGCAAATTCTCATATCATCCCAACAAGCATCATAAAAATCATATGAGGAAAATTTCAGCAACCTTATCCCAGGCATCAATCAAATCTGTGAAGAGCTGGAGTTTAATGTCCACACACACAAGAGGATATAATTGATCAGAAGAGTTTTTAAGAAATAGATGATCCCAAGCAAGGGAAAACGAGAAACAATGTACGTGCTATTGTACAAGCATTTGCGAATGAGGTAAATGTGGATAAAGAACGTTAAAGAAAACAAGAGCAATTCAAGAAATTGGAAGAGAAAGTCTATTTATATCAAGAGAAATTGGTAAAAACTTCCCAAGAGAAAGAAGAGACGATGAAGGAATTTGAAAAGAAGTTGTGGCTCATGAAGAAGGAATTTAAAGGCAAGGAAGCATCGGATGGGTGAAATTTGATGAGCTTGAACAAGGAAACAAGAAGCTCACATTTGAGATTGAATCGGTCTAGGTGGAGACTTGAATCCTCCGGAAGAAGATAGAAGACATTTTTGACAAGAACAAAGAGGTAGAAATGCAAATGAACAGCATTGAAACAAAAAATAGTACACCCTTAAGAGAGTTAGAAGATATCAAGTAGGAATTTGCTAAGAGGATGTGCTAATGCAATAAGAAATTGAAACGAGGGACAAGGCCTTGGAGATAAGCTAAGCTAGAAATTGAGGCAATGATAAAGAAAGTGGTTTGACTTCCAAAAGAAGAAAAGATTGCTCTGAGTCAAGAAAATCCAAATGCCAATATTAAAAAGCCAAATCCTTACAAAACAAGGAGGAGGAAGTCTAACAAGAAGAGGAAGCATCCTCCATTTGCACCTCTAACAAAGATATACCAATAAGGTATCATTCTTAACCCTATCACTATGTTCCACCACTGCCATAAGATAGGTCACAATAGACCACTAGACCATGAATATGCATGTCAAGGCACATGAGTAAATTTTAAACATATAGAGAATAATGGGAAATGTTATGAAAATATGGGTTGAGAATCCTAGGAGTAGGAAGAGTCGCCTAGGAACACGAAAATTTGGGTGCGGAAATACCTAGTGAACAAAATGAGAAAAAATGGCAAGGAAAAGATAGGGAAGTCATCTACATTTTTTTGGGTTGTTAAAAAGAATGAATTCCCCAACTTGGTTAAACCACCTTTAGTTAATCATAGCCCCAACCTACATGCATTAAATTGAAAATCTTGTTGCATCTTTATGTTTTGTTCATTTGTTTAAGTTTGTTCTTTTGAATAAATGGTATATCGAGCTCTGATTTGTCAAATTGTACATATTAAGCATAATCTATCTTGCTTGAACTTGCTAATGTGTTTTGTGATTATGAAGATAGTCTATAGCTTGTGAAGGAAGTGAATTTTTGTAGCTTGGACAATAAAACAAGGCTTTTTAATCTCTTGGGAGGAGACAGTGACAACTTGCGCGTCATGGAGGGACAAGCAAGCCAAGAGTGCTCACAAAAAGAGCAAGGGCATTATCTTCAATGAGGATAGCAACAACTGGGAGTTCTAAGAGCCGATGTGTCATAGCAACGTTTTACCCAGACTACAAATAGAGCGCTTTATGGGAGGTAACCCACCTATGTTATAAATTCTGAACTTTTATTGTTTTTAGTTTACTTTATTGATGAATAAATGTTGTGATGTGAGTTAGTTAGTGTGGAGAGACATTTGTAGGAAATGGATTGAGTTACTTTTTATTGGTGGTTGATGATCTATTGTGTTAGTTGTTGTACTTAATGGTAGGTTCTTCATCTCTTAGGAGGAAACACCGACAACTTACAAGTCTTTGAAGAACGAAAAAGTCAAGAGTGCTCATAAAATGGGAGAGAACCTTATCCAATCTTGGATGCAAGAAAGCAACCACATCAGTTTCATTTCTAAATCTCAACCTTGAACTCTTAATCCTTCCTATCTTTTGATTTATTCAATTCATTGAAAACTTGTTGATATTTGTGAATGAATGGATAGTTCGGCTATACTTGTTGATGCATTCTTGTGGATTTGGATGTGTGGACATATGTTGTGCTTATTGATGAAAATTTTGACTTCGTAATTTTATATTTATTAATCTATTCATTTTTTAACTGAATGAGTCGAAAGCTCTCTTGAGAGTATATGTGAGTTTACATGATCATATTTCCCATATATAGCCCCACTCAGTATGGGAGTGGTTTTAATTACTCATATTTTGTGCAGGTCTTGTGCATATAGCAATATTCGGTTTGAGGGTCATCATGTCCCCACTCTTTCGATTTGTTGATGGAAAATGCTTGATGTTGGTTTGTGCTTAATGTCATATTGCATTTTATTGTCTTTCTATGATGAGCCTAATTTGAGTAATTTTTTATTTTGTTGGGTATTGATTGTGCATGATTAGTATCTAGGTTGTTATGTTTTGAGTCAAGTTAGGTGCGCGCCGCTAGGCCGGAATCTTTTGTCTTTAACATTGAGGATAATGTTGGGTTTTGGTTTGGGAGTGTAGACACCTTTGTTAAGTTATCTTTTTATGTTTTGATTCATTTTTAGTTGTTTTGGTCCAAATTTTTCAATTTGTCGCATGAACAAAATTTTCAAGCTTTAACTAGCTTGGATGTGATGCCTTGAGTGTGTGCTTTTGATGAGTGTATAAATGCATTTTGAGCTTGTGTAGCATTGTCACTCTTGGGTCATACTCGCATTGTCATGGGCTAGTCCCATCGTTTGTGCTTAAGTTGAGGGGACTCGGTGCTTTTGCACCTTGTTCTAAAGTGCATTGAGTGTACAAATTTTCTGTTCTTTAAACAATTTTCTCGTCATATGCGTCACATGCCATAAGACATTACTATTTCATATATATATATATATAAGTGGATTGGTTGATGGATGCATTCATTCCCTTAATAGACTAATTGTGGAAGTGATTATAGGCAATGTGTGCAAAATTAACCACTTAAAATGCCTAAACACATTTCTTTATCCCTTATGTCTGCTTCCAAGCCAATTTTACGGCCAAACACTTATCTTTCACTTGGAACCACATTAAACCATATAGCCTCATACCAAACATAAACCAACCCTTAAATTGCCAATCATGTAAGGTGCGTGTGTGTGAAGTGGTTGAAAGGTATAAGCTCTGATGTTAAAAATAACATGTACTTAGGTGAAATGTTGTGAAGTGTGCAAGAATAGGCTTAATGTTGGGGTTTATGCCCTAAACATGTAATTTGTAAATGGATTTATGAAGCAAATAAAAAGAAAGGTTCAATTCATTCTTGTTATGTTTTTTACTTTATAAACTTGTGCACATATTAACATCCTTGATTGCTGGATGTAATCTTGAACTGTGTATATGAGTGTCATATACGGATGGATACAGTAAGAGACGTGCAATCTAAAGATTCCATAGATAACAAATAAAACTGGTACTTTATTTGTGGTTAATCTATAGCTGCGGTCCATTCCGTAATGTACAGTGATTTTATCCTGAATCATTCATATGAGATATTGGAATGGAGGCACCTCATATGATGTGATCATATAGGAATGGGCCATGATCTATATGAATCTCACACCAAGATCCGTTTACCGATGGGATTCATATATATCAACTAATGATGGCTATATGTGGGTGATCTTAATCCCGAGTGTCTTATCGACTCTTTCAGGTTAGATCGTGGTCTTTGATATACCATGGGTAATGTTAGATGCATTTTCTGATCAATATACTGTGTATGTTGAGATTGCGGTTTGGCTTGTGGTTAGGAAGGTTTGTACACAATAGTGGAATCCACTCATTATTGTGAGAAGTATATGGTAGTTCCCTTAAGGGTTGATTTGGGGCTTGGACAATATGAGCGCTCTCCTAGTTCCATGAGGAAAAAGGATTTATTGTCCATTAGAGAATCAATGGTACTTTAAGGATATATGTAATTAGAGGGGTATAACGGACATTATGACCCAACTCTAATTATGAACTACTGTGGAGGATCACACCATATGTAATAGCTATATCGATGGACACCGAGTTATATCGGTCTGTGTAAAAATATCTACAGTTGATAGAATGCATATTCGGGTTTTTAGTGGAATAACACCGGAGTTAATAGTCTAGAAATATTAATTAAAGAGTTTAATTAATGATTCTGGGGATTATTAGAGCTCAAAATACTGTGGGTCTATTAGGTCCCCTTGCTAGCCCGATCGATTTAGGTAACAAGGGTCACGGTTAATTAATTGGATTGTCAAATTAATTGTGTTACGAAAGTGACATGTGTCAGGAGTTGATTGAGTAATTAGATTATTCAATTGATTAAAATGAGAATTATGACAATTAAATAATAAGATTATTTGATAGTGTAATTAGTCATGAATGGAGGGTTTCAATTTTTATTTATTTTTGAATGACGAGATAATATGATTATCTCATTTATTAAATAAAATAAATTATATATATTTGAATTTGAATTGTTTAAATTTAAATATATATATATATATATATATAATATCTTATTTGATAAATAAAATATAGATTTTATTTTTAAATAAAGATATGATCACTTTTTTAATTTAAATAATATATATATATGATATATATTATTTGAAAAAAAAAACTAATCAAAGATGGAGATTTCGTTTTTTAAAGTTAAAAGTTGATATAGGTGATAGTATATATATTGATATATATGTTTCACTGACTTCAATTTCTTTGTTTTATTAAAAGCACACAAGAGTTGTTGATCCATAATATATATTGATATATATGTTTCAGTGACTTCAATATTTTTTTTTTTGGGTTTTTAAAAGAATAAAAAAAGAAAAAACACAAATTATGGAAAGTGTGCTTCTTTGTTTTATTAAAAATAAAGAACTGATCAACGCAATTTTAGTTTTGCATAAGATGCATTTGAAGTGTGCGTGAGTATCAAAAGAGAGAATTCAAAATGAGTTTTGACAAAAAATATTGATTAATATTTTTATTTTAGAATTGTTCTAGTTTGTGAACATGGAAGAAAAGAGTTTCTTCAATTCTCTCTACAACCTCCATTCTAAAATCTTGAGACCGTGACGTGCCCACACACAATTACCAATCTCAGGATATAGGAAAGAAGATCAGTGATACAGACTATGAGCATATTGAAAAGTGAAGGAGTCTCCAAACGTTGTTAAGCATATTAATCTTCTTCTTATTATTGATTACAATTTCCTGTATTTACATATATATTTTATTAGTGTAATATTTTTTATATGTATTTGTTCTGAAAATAATTACGATCCCAAGTTTATTAGTCCCAGATACAGATTACGATATGTATAAAAAATTTAATAACTAATTTCCGTTGCATTACCGGTGAACGGGGTTCCAACACTTAACATGTAAAAGTGCCAAAATTTGCACTTATGAGCCAAGTTGTCAAATTGTTAAATGAAGTTGTGCAAAGGAAAAGAAAAATCAATGCAAAGAAAAAGAGGGAAAGGAAATAAAAAGCCTCAAAAGTAATTGTCAAAGTACTCACAATGTGGAGTACAAATGAGTAAGCACAAATGTGTGTGAATGTGACGCCTAGACGCTAATGCAAAGTTGTTTGTAAAATATAGCTTAAAATAGGGGTGTGAATATGTGTGAGTTATTGCATGATTGGTGATCTTTGAACTCCAAATGATTCCAACTTTTCTTTGTTCACCACATCTGACCTCATGGCCCCGTTACAACCTAAGGGAAAAGTCCTATTTGATCCATGATATGTCTTGATTGGGAATGTTTGTTGATACTTGATCTTCCACTTTCATGGTATAGTGAATCATTCTTAGGTTAGTCCACAAACATTAGCGGTTTTCCAATACACATTATATGCAATGCATTAGAATTATATGCATTAATTCCAACTTTGCATACCCAACGTGAGTGTGAACTTAGGACTCTGAATGGAAAGAAAAGAGTAACTCCACGTGAGACTTAGAGTCGAAGCGAATTATGCTCGAGGTGTGGGAGTGAGTAGTTCCGATATTAGAGCACTCTTAGGTGTGAGATTCGTGATTGTACGAGTTTCCCTTTAGGACCTTTGAGTTGCTTTAGAACATTTTGCATATGTCTACTTTTCTCTATCACACATCCTCGCATCTCATCGCTGGTTGGCAGGCGACTATTTGAATTATTTCTCAAGTTTAGGAAATTTTTAGATTAAGTCCTTGGTTTGTTTTAATTTTATCTAGTCTTATCTTTAGTTTTGCTTGAGGATGAGCAAAAGTTTGGTTTGGGGGTATTTGATCGCACCAAAATTGTAATATATTTTGGCCATCATATCCTTATCCCTTGTCTCGTTCACTTATATTTTTATGTGTCTTTTATGGCTCATTTGTTGCAATTGCAGGTATTTGGTGCCAATCGGGTGATGAAATCGGAAGTCGGGATTTTTGTGCGAATTGGGGTCAATTGGTCTAGAAAATGAAGAGTTGAAGGCCCTATGAGCAGGTAGTGCATGGGTACCTTACCAGTGCACTACCAGTGCACGAGTACCTTACCTGTGCACTACCCATGCACCACCCATGCACCACCCAAGCACCGCACTCTCCAACATAACAAATGATAAGTTTTAGGTAATTTTTAGAGGGGCAATGTTGTTCTTTCATTCCCAGACCATGCCCTTGCCTCCCTAGCCTATAAACACACCATTTTCTTATTGAAAACCTCTCTTCCCTTTTCTTTCAACACTCTCTCCTCTCTTTCAAAACCCTTACATCACTAACCATTAACCCTAGACCTAGGAATCATACCTCATCAAATCTAACCATCATCATTATTATCGACTCAACAAAGGACATTTGGAGATTGGATTGAAGCTTGAAGGACGGAGAATCTCTACATAGGTCTTCTCTATCTCTCTTCTCCTTGTTATTTTCTTGTATTTGTCATGAGTACTTAAACCTGTAGTAGGAGTTATGGTTTCCATTATACTTTGATTTGATTAATATAGTTACATTTATGTGCTTAATTGTGTTTTAATTGTCTCTTGAATTAAGTAGGCACTTCAACTCTTGATTCTTGTTGATTAATTGAACTTATTTGAGTAATTGATCTTTGATTGAATCTTTGTGAAATGGGGCACTCTAACTCCCATCTCACTTAGTGGTTGAATTTGTTCTTAAATACATTTAATACTCACCTTGGGTTGGGTAGTCACCCCAACTCCCAACTCTTTACAGATGTTGAATTGTGGTGTCTTAGTGGGTCAAGTAGGCACTCCAACTCTTGGTCCATAATTGATATCAATTCATGGTTTTAACCACTCACACTTACGGTGTTTAAACAAGCTCACTTGAATTTGAAGGGATATGTTGTGAGCACACCAATCCAACATATCCCGGCTAGGTGCTTCAATCCAAGCCATCTCGGTCACCTCACGTCTATCCAAAGCAAGAGTGGAAGAGGTGGATTGTGAGCACTCCAATCCAAGCCATCCTGGAAACTCAAGTTAGGAATATTAGCCCTTAATAATCAAATCGGTTCTTAAAGAATGGATTGCCCACTATTCGTGTATAAATTGCATCGACTCCCACATTCACATCTCATTATCTTATCTCTCTGTATTCTAGCTAACTTAGTTGCATTTAGTATCATTTAGTTTAATTGCATCTTAGAGTTAACTTTCATCCAAACCATTTATATTTACTTTTCCATGCTTTATTTTAGTATAGTAGTAGTTAACTAGTTTTAGCTAATTGATATCTCTTTCCCTGTGGACAATACCCTAGCTTATCTCAATACTTGCTTAGAGCAATTTCAAGTACACAACTAAGGTCTTTTATAAATTTCTTTGACAAACGTTTTCTAACAATAAAAACGTAACTCGTCAAATGACGTTGTTGTCGGGGATCGAACCCAGGTCACCAGCGTGATAGGCTGGAATACTTACCACTATACTACAACGACAACTTGCACCATTTGACCCAGATTCGAACCCCGACACCATTTGACACGTACGTTTTGCCGTTAGAAAAAGTCCTTCAAAAATATTTATAAATTCCAAAATGTGCTAAAAAATATATGAAAACAAGTTTGGTGGTAAGTCGGGTATCGTCCACAGGAAAATGGAAACTAAATGGTTAAAACTAGTTAACTACTAACTAAAACTAATCATAAATAAAGTAAGGATCAACGGTTGTTCTGAAAAGCTAATAACTACAGTGCAACTGCAACTAGGCTAGTTAATCTAACATGCAATAAGTGTTAATAAAAATGTGAAAGTGAAAAGATATAACAATGGACGTATCGATAATTCTCATGAATGTACATTAATCTATTGTAACCAACCTAGAGTGTATAGTATTGTTGTATATCCCTTATGAGTTTCCAATCTAGAGTGTATAGTATTGGCCTCCCATAAGTGATTGTTCATGAATGTACATCTATCAAAATAAGGGACTAATCTCTTTATAAAATCATCAAGCAACCAACATAGATTACCCATTTGAGATTAGATAGAGATTAAGATTAATATGTCTGGATTTCACTTAAGGAGTGTACTCTTGTTTAATCCTTCCATTTAAATGAGTTTAAGAGAATCAAATAGAGTGTATACCCAATTCTCTACTCAAATAATTTCTCAAAAAACTTGCAAAGAGAGGAGTGTACAATCTAAGACAAATTATCCTTGAAATCAATTAAAACAATGAATGAAACATATTTGATAGATTTAATAAAAGAACAAATTGCACCAATTTCCTCTGAGGTTTACTCTTTTATATACGACAACAACTTTACCGTTAATTGACACCCACATCCCCTACCGTTAGGGTTTGACCGTTACGTGTGAGAGTTGACTGTTAAAATATGATAAAGGACAGAAATACCCTTGAGTCACAAAAATCTAAAAGAACTAGTTATACCAAACTCCCTTGAGGTTTGCTCTTTTTACATATAGAAACAACTTTATTGATTATTGACACTCATCTCCCCTATCATTTGGAAAAGTTGGTTAAATTAAACCTGTTGACGCTGATTTTTCAATGGGCGAGAAAGTCAACAACGTTGAATTTTGCTATGACCTGTCAAAAGAGAAAGAGAAAGAGAATGTAATTGAAACAACAGTGACACGAGTTTACGTGGTAAAACTCCAGTGATTGGAGAAACATCCATGGGTGGTTGAATGCACAACCAAGTCAAATCCACTATAAAAAAAGAATTACACCACTCGATCTCTCGTACCTCTCTCTTGCAATGATTACTTTTTTTTAGTCTGTTTTTCTATTCTGTGTATCTCTCCTTTTTACAATGAGATTGTGAGCCTATTTATATGTGTATAGAACCCTAATCCTTGTTTTTCAAGTAAAGAAAGAATTGTATTTTAATTAAGACTGGTTGCTTGTTAAAGTCGTCTTTATCTTCTTTCCTATTTCAGAGACCTTGTGAAGATCGAGTTTGAATTTCAATGGGATTCTGGTGGCATAGTTCGTTTAGGACTTATTTCCTTATCAGTGTGTAGTCTTCTAGAATATAAGAGTTTTTACCTAATTTGGGATTTGTTTCATGTCTGGTGTTTTATTCTTCTAGAAACTCTTTTGATATGTTCGTTTTACGTATTAGAGAATGATTCCCAGGCTTACTTAAATATATGAATCGTATGCTGAACTATTCTACTCAGGTTTCTTGTGTTGTCCTGAGTAGAATATAATGTGCCAAGTACCCGTGTTCAAACTTACTCACGTTCTTCATTCTTTAGTAATGTCTTGGTTGGTGTCTTCTAGTTGCCAGCTCGGATGCCCGTCTGACAATATTTCTTAGGAACTGTCTTACCTGTCAATGACGTGTACATTCAATAAAATATACCTATAACAATACCCCTTTGAAATACTTTTACCAAGTAGAATCTTGTTTCGGCGGAAGTATTTTAATCAACCTTTCGACTAGAGGTTTGTTTTTCCCTTCTAAATTTCTCACTAATGCGATAATAATAATCCTTAATTCATCGCATTAATGGCGTGTCTTAATGGCAACAATGTATGTGTGGTTTGTCTCTTCACGAGAGATCTAAGGATTGTGACGTTTTAAAATCTTGATGGCCTGATCTATTCTTTCCACAACAAGTGTCCTTTAATCGTTTGGTTGCTCAAATATCATATATGAGACGTAACTCGTCGACTATTGGATACGCCGCCTAAGTCACCTATCTTTCTTTTGATTTTTCCCATTTTTTTGAGACCCTAGGGTTTCGTGTCTTTGACCTTTTAAATAGTTTTTTTAAACTGAAGGAGGCTGTTCCGATTCATTTTTCACAGAAAGAAGCAAATAACCCAGGTTTCCTTGTGCACGGATTCATCTTGATTCTTTATCGAAGCTTTTTCTGGTTTCTTCGCATCTGCTTTAAAGGTCAGTTCAGATTGATCCTATTTCATGACAATGCCTTTTTGTTATAGCTTTTGAAGCACTTGAGCATGGAGATTTTCAATTGGTTTCTTGTGTTCGTAGGTTATTGGGGAAAACCCCCCCGATGAGCCTAATTTTCTAGATGTTGATGTTTTTGGGATTTATCCTGATGTTCATTTTTGTTCTAGCTCTGAGTATTTCGTTTCTGATCACAAGGTTCCTTTATGATCTAGGATGGGAAAGCATTAGAGTAACCGTACGGTACACAAACATGGTTCAAGCAGTACTCAAGTTGGGAGGCAAGTAACTAGCGAGAAGGATGTTGAAGAAGAATATCGGACATCTCGGATCCTTTTTTCTCTCGATTTTTCGAGTGTGTATGATGTCGAGCCGAATGTTGTCGGGGAAGTAGAAATCGAAAAATATCGCACTAGATTTGATCTGAACGATTTGGTCTTATTCGCTCTTGCTGGTAATAAAGCCACGTGGAACCCTCCCTCGAGCATGGTAGCAATTTATGGATCCATGCTCTGCTGTGGTGTGACTCTTCCCCTTCAGCCTTTCATTGCTTGGTTCCTTGCTGAGGCAGGGACTGCTCCCGCCCAACTTGCCCCGAACAACTATAAGATCCTGATGTGTATGTGGCACATGTGGAGCCGGATGAACTTGCCACCATATTCTTCTCATGAAATTAGATATTTTTATACTTTAAAACAGTCTGGTCGGACTGGAACTTATTTTCTTCTATCTAGCCAGCCGAATAGCTGGATTCCTGAGGGGACAAAGGTAAACTGGGGAGTCTATATTTCTTCGGACTTCAAGAAGAAAGGCTTTGTGTGAGGTTTCCCTACCTCAAACTAGCACTGTAAAAATAACTGGTTTTTTGCAAGAGGGAACTTGGGACCCGAGATCGAGCTCTCGGCTAGGGAAGATCGGGAAGTATTAAAGGTTCCCTGTTTCTTTTGCTTTCCTGATCACTGGAACAAGTCGCGGTCTAGCTTTACTGATGCTGAGATTACTAACCTTGCTCGAGCGGCCACGCGCACTCTAGAGAAAAGAAGCATGTCTTATCTTTTTGATGAAAAGAAAATGATTTCTCTCGACTTCTTTCCTCAGATTTCAGATTATCACAAACTTTGTAAGTAGAATCTCTTCTCGTTTTCATTTTTCTCATTTTGTTGTCTTTTCTAATTCATTTGTGTTCGGTGTATGACTCGGACATCGTCTACGACGTCAAGGCTCGTTAGGTGAAATCAATTTTTGAACCGAGTCATAAGGAAGCTTCTCGCCAAAATAAGGAAGGGATTGTTTCTTCTGATGATTCAGATGAGGATTTCACTGGTAGATGAGCAAGTTCCTAAGTATACTCCTAAAAAAGTTATTCAGCCGACCACGAGAGAATCAAGTGGTCCGAGTGGCTCTTTTGGAACTGATGGTGTCCCAAGGGTGTATGAGGATGAAGGTAGGCAGGGAGGGCAATCTAGTGGTGCAGTGTCTGATGAACCTAGTTCCCCGGTCAACGAAGGTCTGGCTGAGCAGTATGCTGTTAGGAATGAGGAAAGAGTTAGGGTACCCCCTGATGAGTAGGTTAATCTTCATCATGATCTTTTTGAGCCTTTCTGAGATATCACAAATGATCAAGAAGATTCTGTAGCTGACCTCAGCTTCCATCATACTCAAGCTAAGAAGAGAAAGGCAGATGATTCCCCCGCTCGATCTCTTCCAAAAATTCCTCTAGTGGTATCGTTTGTTGAATCGAGCGATGATGATCCTGATACTATGGGCTCAACGAATACTCAGGTAGAGACACCTTTGAGGAGAGAGGAACCCCTAGAAAGTTTGAACAGAGATTCTCTACCCTCCGAGGTTGAGGACGTATGGGTGAGGTCCTCGGGAAGCCCTTCCTGCCCCACCCCCAGGAAATGCTGAGGACTATGTCGTTGAGTCAAGCTTTTATCGGTGACGACCATTGCAGTAGCTTTAGGAGAGGTTCTCCTACGGAGTGTCTTCACAATGTTTTCATTAGTGCGTCCTACGTAAGTCTTCTATCTCGACCCTTGCCTTAGTGCTCATTGACTTAGATTTTTTAAC
This sequence comes from Dipteronia dyeriana, assembly GCA_032871835.1. NCBI lineage: Eukaryota > Viridiplantae > Streptophyta > Magnoliopsida > Sapindales > Sapindaceae > Dipteronia > Dipteronia dyeriana. The sequence continues at coordinate 35,587,172 of CM065295.1, read as the reverse complement.
TTACTCTTCCCTGCAGGTGGTTGCTGAGTTTGTTGAGTTTGTTCAGACGTAACAACATCAAGCTGATCAGATAAGGCATCTTGAAGCTCAGTTAAAGGAGAATGAGGATAGTCATGCTCTGATTGAGGCAGTCTACCAAAAGAAGGCGAGCTCTGCCCAAGAGTTTGCTGATCGTTGTTTGGCTAAACAAATGAAGGCCGATGAGAAAGCTTCTGCTGCAGAAGAGAAGACTGTATCCTTCTAAATTTTACTCTCTGCCACCCATGAGTCAATGCTTAAAGCTGAACAAGAGGCTGAGCAAGCCAAATCATCTTATGAGCAAAAAAATGAAGACCTTAAGCGCTAGACCCTGACTGTCGAATCTCTTTCGAAGGAAACCCGGCTGGAAATTAAAGTACAAGAGGTTGATCATTTCAAGAGGTCCCCAGCCTATGACGCTTACTTCTTAGGGATTTCCAACGGGGGCTGGTCTTGGCTGGTGAATTCTTCAAGGTCAAGAATCGGGCAACTGATAGATCTCAGGCCAATTGAGAATTATCCATCAAAAACCATATGGATCGATCCTTGGAGTCTCTCAGATTCATATGAAAAGGGGGAGAGCTTACTGTCACAGTCAAGGTAAAGAACCTCATTTTAAGCATCTAGAAGTCCCATCAGAGCACTTTCTCTCGACCTTTTATGCTAGTTAGGAAGCTGGTGTGGATGGGTCGAAGCCTGCTGTCAGACCGATCCCTGAAATGGATTACAATGAATGGATGGATGATTCTGCTAATAATCACCTGGCCTTCGAATGAGATTCTCCTCCGTGAGTATGAAATGCTGCCTGACCCGAGCATTGTCAAGAGTTCCAAATCCTCAACCCCTTAGACGTATTTGTAAAAACTTTATGTGATCAATAAAGTTTCATTTTTTACAAAACTGTTGTCGTGAATTTGAAATGCCAAGTATCTTATTAAACTGGCTAATGCAATTACAAGTGTCAAGTATCTTATTAAACTGACTAATATTATTAACCGAGTCATCTTAAGGCAAACAAGTAGATTTATACTTGTCTCATACTCGGTTGCTACCCAAACGTTACATCGAGGCTCACCACGATCATATGTTCGAGTCCTTACGCAAGTCACTGAGGACGTCTCCTAGTTTTGTCTGCATAAGGGTTTGCCAAATCGTTAAGCTTTAAATTGCTCAACACTGTTGAGCATCTCACTGGGGTTTTCCCGACGGTGCCCCGAGTCGTTGTCTAGAATCTGGTGCATCGGGCTTGCCTTTTGGCTAAAGTCTTGGCTGACATTGCTCGGCTGCCAGGCTCCTTTGAGCTTCTCTGCCCATTTTGGATTTTTGCCAAATTAATGGCCCCGAGCATTTTTTTTATTATGCAATCAATTTCTTCATATGTTCTTTATTATCATATGCTCATCTTTCATATGTTTTTATTATCATGTGCTTAGATTTCTGGAATCCCATATCGGGCTTTTATTCATAACTGTAAAACTAATAATATGATAAATCTTAAGCTAAAAAATATCTTGACTAACAAAATTATCCTGACTAGAAAAAGGAAACATTTTAAGGATAAAATATCTTTAAATATTGGGCATTGCACGGTCGGGGTAAAACCCCTCCATCTGGTCGGGCGATTCAATATGCTCCGTGACCCGCTATTCCTTCAATTTTTTATGAGCCTTCCCATTTTTCTGCCAACGAGCCCGTAACTTTGTTTTTTGTGTTCAATGATACTTTTCTGAGCACCAGGTCTCCTAACTGGAACTTTCTAATCCGAACATGGGAATAATAGTGTCGGGCCACTCTTTGCTGATATGGCGTATTTCGTTCTCGGGATTTCTCCCCTTTTTCTTCCAACTCATCTAAGCCTTGTAACAGCATATCAACATTTTGATCATCATCATACAACCTGACTCTAGCTGACATATACGATGTTTCTACCAGGATGACAACCTCTGTTTCGAATGTTAAAGAAACAGTGTTTCTCCTGTAGAAGTCATTGTTGTCGTCTAATAAACCCATAATACTTCAGAAAGCTTTTCAACCTAACTGCTTTTCTTATCATCTAACTTTGCTTTGAGTGTGCTTGATGACTTTGTTCACTGATTCAGCCTGTCCATTTTTTTGAGGGTGGGTAGGTGTGGCATAATAATTTGCAATTTGGTACTCGTTGCACAACTGCTTGAATTTTTTATTGTCAAACTTTGTGCCGTTGTCAATGATAATAGTATTTGGGACTCCAAATCTATAGAGTATATTTTTCTTCACAAAGTTTTTTGGTATTTGCTTCCGTGATATGTACTAATGCTTCATCTTCTACCCACTTCGTTAAATAATCAACGGCCACAATTACGTGCTTAGCTCCACCCCCTGTTCCTGTTGGCATTGGACTGATTAAGTCTAGTCCCCACATGGAAAATGGCCATCGAGATGTGAGGCTTCTAATTATTTAAGGGGCTACCGAATATCATTGGCGATCCTTTGGCAAGCATTGCAACTTTCTGAGCTTCGCCGTGCATCCGAGAATAAAGAATGCCAATAAAAACCTCGTATGAGTACCTTGTGTGCCAAACTTCTACCCCAATATGGTTCCCGCATACTCCGTCGTGGATTTTCTGTTCTCCGGTGTGCATCTTCTTCTGATACACATCTTTGGAGTGTTTGGGAAAATCTTCTTCTGTACAGTTCTCCTCTAATCAGTGTGTATCTTGCTGATCGGTACCTGATGCGTTTTGCTTCTAAGGGATCTTCCGGGAGTATATTTTCTTCTAGGTATCTTTTTAGCTGAGTCATCCAACCGTCTAACGGTGTTCGAATTTCTGAGATTTAAAGTTTTTCGGCTCAACTATACTCAATCTAAGAAGATGTGCAACCAGAATATTTTTTGACATGATTGTGGTTGTTGTTGATGCCAGTTTGGACAAAGTGTCTGCCTTTTCATTTTTTTCTCTAGGGATCTGGACAATCCTGTATTCCTTGAATTTTTGGATGAGTTGTTTTGCTATGCCCAAATAAGTCATCATACATTCATCTCTGGCCTGATACTCGTCTAAGACTTAGTTGACGACTACCTGTAAGTCACTGAATATTTCAACCTCATCTACTCCGAGAGCTATGCAAACTCTAAGTCCTGCTAACAATGTCTCATATTCGGCTTGGTTATTTGTTGCTTTGAAATAAAATCTCATGGCACATTCAACATTATCTCCTTCCGGGGTGCATACCACAATCCCTGCCCCGCTGCCATGACTATTCGAGGAACTATCGACATATAACCTCCATGAGAAATTCTTGCCCAACATTTTTTTTTCTTTCAGATTTGGTTCTGTGAATTCTACTACAAAATCTGCCACTGCTTGGCCTTTGAGTGATGTCCTGGGCATGTATTGAATATCAAACTAGCTCAACTCAACCGCCCATTTAGTTAGTCTTCCTGAAATTTCTGGTTTCTAAAGGATTTGCTTAAGTGGGTAGTCGGTGAAAACCTGGATTGTATGTGCCTGAAACATACAATCTTTGACGAGCAAAGATCTTATTGACCAATCTTTGATAAGTTTCCCCAGTATTTTTTAACCCAAAAGGCATTACTGTATAACAGTATAAGCTCTGATCGGTCGTGAATTTTGTTTTTTCTTCATCAGCTTTATTCATCCGGATCTGATTGTATCTCGAATAAGCATCCATAAAACTGAGTAATCCATGGCCTGATGTAGCATCGACCAGTTGGTTTATTCTCGAAAATGGAAAATTGTCCTTTGGGCCGGCCTTGTTCAGATCCGTGAAGTCCACACACATTCTCCACTGGCCATTCTTTTTTTGGACCAAAACCACATTTGCTACCCACTTAGGGTAGTTGATTTATCTGATCGACCCCACAGCGAGTAACTTCTCCACCTCCTACTTGATTGCCCGACTTCTCTCGAGGTTGAAAGATCTTCTCCTTTGTATTACAGGTTTCACATTTGGATCCACCGCCAAATGATGTGATATTACTCGGGCATCTATCCCCACTATGCCTTCATGACTCCATGCGAACACATCTTTGTATTCTCTAAGCAAATCATTAAGATCTAACTTAGCCTTTTCTTCTAAGTTGGCCCCAATTTTGACCTTCTTATCCCACTCATCTTCCTTCGAGACCACCTCATCTATTGGTTCGCTCTTTGATGTCTTCGGTTCTTCCCTTGGATCGAACTCGAACAATAGTGATTCTTCCTTAATCTGATCTGGTTGTGTTAACGTGCATACTTGGTATTCATTATTATCTCTGCCTTTGTAAACTGAGATATTAGCTCTTCTAGCCATCTCTTGCGACCCTTTGATTGTTCCTACTCCCTATTCAACTGAGAACTTGATCATCAAAGCATAGGTAGTTGTTACCGCCTTTGTTTTGTTCAGGAAAGGTCGACCTAACAACTTATTGTAGGGTTAGTTATCCAGATCTACCACTACAAAGTTGAGTAGCACCGTTTTTTGATAGGGTGCTACTCCGATCTTCACGGGTAGTTTAGCTGTTCCAAGAGACCTAACCTCGACTCATTCGAAACCTCTGAGTGGGGTATGGAAAGGTTGCAAGTCCTTTCGATCTAATCTGAGTTGATCATAAACAACCACATTGAGGATGTCGACGGAGCTACCATTGTCTACCAATATCCTCCTGACTTCTTTATGGCCAATTCGGGCACTAATGACGAGAGCATCATTTGGTCGGATGTCGACCCCATGTGAATCAGCTTCGGATCAGGCTCGATGGAATTAACATTAAAATTCTGCCTTGCTTCCACTGCTTCTCAGATTTCCTGTTCTGCTATCGGTTGCTTCTTTCAGGGTATGTTCCTCCAAAGATAGTCTATATTACTTCATTTATTTCGGGACTGGCCTTTTTACTCTGACCGGAGTTATGATCTCCCACCTTCGTTTCTTTCTGAATTCCCCACTTCTCATATTTCTTCAGGATTATATCTTGCAGATGCCCTTCTCGAATGAGGGTCTCTATGTAGTCTCTAAGCTGGTAACATTTGGAGGTCTCGTGGCCGATTTCTTTATGAAACCTGCAATATTTTATCGTGTCTTGTTGAGTAAACTGCGACTGCCGACGTAGCTCATTCACCAGATTATTTTCTTCTAATATCGCCAAAATCTCTTTCTGGTTTTTCCGGAGTGGGGTGTAGGTCGTATATTTTCATCGGAACTTTTCCATGGTTTGGTCAATATGCGTCCACTTTCCCCATCTTTGCTTTTTTCTTTGCTATTTCCTTTATGTTTTCCTTTATGGTTCTGTACCTTTGACTCAGCATCTTTTTGTTCGGGTCTCTCTCCATGCATGTAGCAACCTCATGTTGCTAACTCCTCTTATTCGGCTAATGCATATCCTCTAGCCATATCCATCATGTCTGCATATCTCGTTAATTGAGCTCTCCTTAAGTCGAAGGACAGTCGCCCGTTCTGTAAGTTATTTATGAATGCAACGATTATTGTTTCGTCATTTGCACTGCCGATTTTTGAGACCACCTGGCCACATCTCCCCAGGTACTTTTTTAGTGACTCGTCTTTCCCTTGCTTCAGCTGAGAAAGGTAAGCCACTGACTTTTTCCTATGCACGTTTATTAGGAATTGTCTTGAAAATCTTCTGCTCAACTCGCTGAAACTCCCAATACTTGTTGGAGGTAATCTTCCAAACCATCTCGAGCCTATGTCTCTAAGAGTTTGTGGAAAGTTGAGACATAACAAATGGTTGCTGTGGGAATACTGTGCCATAGCTCTTTTATATTGTCTGACGTGTTCTTTAAGATCTGTATCCTTCTTGAACTATTCCATATGTAGCATCTTAAATCTTTCCCGGAAGAGGGTTCGTAAGATGTCCCTGGTGAAATGTCTTTCAGAATCATCGTCAGACAATTCATTGTATCCATATCGATGATCAGTGCATCCATCTAGCGTCTGGTGTTCTTGACTTCCCTGGTCATGCTCTAGATTACGATATCTCTATCACCCACCGATTCTCCTCGATGGTCGACCCATCGTGTGAATGTCATACCTGTCACCATCTCCCCTTCATCTTGCCTCCAAGCCTCATGATCTAACTCTTGTAAGTGTATGGTTCCAAGGTGCCACTTTCGATGGTGTCAATCACTGTCTTCTGATGACGATGACCGATCTCTTCACCGATCATATTTACTGTGCCTATAATGGCACGACGAACTGTGACTTCGCCTTTGGTGTGGCCATTCCTCTGTGGGTATTTCATGATCATTGCCCTGGTTATGTGTTGTACCCCTAGTCTGGTTGATTGGACCTAAATCCCTAATGGCCACTGGTGCATCTGGTCCTGGCCCAAGTACAACCGATCGAAGCCTAGGAGGTGATTGAGGACTTAGCGGGTGTGCCTGTCCTGTAGCCAATAGGTTTACTCCTTCTCTTGCCGCATCCGTCAGTAAATATTGTAGCGCATAGTGGAAATGACGTGCTATGTCATCATTGGTAGAAGGAATTTGTCAGATACTAGCCAATGGTGCTTGTTGGTTCCCGGTGGTTGTAGTGGGATCTTGTGTGGTCCCGTCTATATGAATTGTAGATATCCCTAGAACTGTCTTTTCTTTCGCTACCAGTCATTGCTTAAATAGATCGGAGGTCTCGCCCCTCCTTCTAGCGTCAATTGTTGATGTTGATTTCTCGATGGATGAGAAAGTCAACAACGTTGAATTTTGTAATGACCTGTCAAAAGAAAAAGAGAAAGAGAATGTAATTGAAACAACAATGACACGAGTTGACATGGAAAAACTCCAATGATCGGAGAAATATCCAAGGGTGGTTGAATGCATAACCAAGCTGAATCCACTATAAAAAAGAATTATACTACTCGATCTCTCTTGCCTCTCTCTTGCAATGATTACTTTTTTTAAGTCTGTTTTTCTATTCTTTGTATCTCTCCCTTGTACAATGAGATTGTAAGCCTTTTATATGTGCATAAAACCTTAAACCTTGTTGTACAATTAAAGAAATAATTGCATTTTAATTAAGACTGGTTGCTTGTTGAAATCGTCTTTATATTTTTTCCTATTTCGGAGAGCTTGTAAAGATCGAGTTTGAATTTCAATGGGATTCTGGTGGCATAGTCCGTTTAAGACTTATTTCTTTATCGGCGTGTAGTCTTCTAGAATAGTAGAGTTATTACCTAATTTGGGATTTGTTTCATGTCTGGTGTTTTATTCTTCTAGAAACTTCTTTGATATTTTTACGTATTGGAGTATGATTTCTGGGCTTACTCACGTATACGAATCGTATGATGAACTATTCTACTCGGGTTTCTTGTACTGTCCCAAGTCGAATATAATGTGCCGAGTACCCGTGTTCAAACTTACTCGGGTTCTTCATTCTTTGGTAATGTCTTGGATGGTGTCTTCTAGTTGCCAGCTCGGATTCGTCTGACAATCTTTCTTAGGAACTGTTTTACCTGCTAGTGACATGTACATTCAATAAAATATACATATAACAAAACCATTGACCAATTTTTACTATCAAAACTGATGATAGTTTATTCATTTGAAGCATTATATATATATATAATTGAATAAAAAATTTAACATGAAGATTTTTTTCAAGTATTTTAAAATTAAGATCAAGTAAAAAAAACTGTCTTTAAAATTATGATTTTTTTTTGAAAGAAAATTAAGATTAATTAAAAATTAAGAAAAAAAATGGATTTTTTCATTAAAAAAAGGACAGTCCAATCTAATTTAAAAGAAATTCAAATTGTTTAAAAAAATCTTAATGTCTTTAATAGTTTGCCAGTTCCATCAACAACACAAATCTCAATCTCTTCCTAATTTGTTTGATCTCCACCATGAGAGATCGAGCAAGTTCGTCAGTTCGTCAGTTCCATCAATAACATAAATCACAATTCCATCCTAATTTGTAATTTTTTTTTTCTATTTTTTTAAAATTAAAATTTTAATTCTATTTGTTTGGAAAAAAAATTTATTTTTCCGTACTTATAAATAGTTATTGAGCTTTTTTAAAAAAATAACAATTGAACAAATTGCACCAAATTAGTTATAGATTTTGATTTGTGCAGTTGGTGGAACTAGCGAACTACCTCCATTTTGGAAAGAAATCTGACTCAATCTCTCATGGAGGAGACCGAACAAATTAGGAAGGGATTGTGATTTGTGTTGTTGATGGAACTGTCGAACTATTAAAGACATTAAGTTTTTTTTTAAATTTGAATATCTTTTAAATAAGATTGGACTGTCTACTTTTTTTTTTATTGAAAAACTCTGTTCTTTTTTTCTTAATTCTTAATTTTCAATTTATCCTATTTTTCTTTCCAAAAAAAAATCTTAATTTTAAAATATATTTTTTGTTTACTTAATCTGCATTTTAAAATACGTTAAGAAAATCCCTTATTTAAAATATTAATTCTATTATATATATATATATATATAATGCTTCAAATGACTAAACTATCCTTAGTTTTGATAGTCAAAATTGGTCTACGGTTTAATTTGACCAACTTTGACTAACAACAAGGGAGGTGAGTGTCATTTATCAATAAAGTTTTTTGTGTGTAAAAGATCAAAGCTCAAGGGAGTTTGTTGTAATTATTTCTTTTAGATTTTTGGTCAATCCGGGGTATTTCTGTCTTTTATCATTTTTTAACGGTCAACTCACACACTTAACGGTCAAACCCTAATGGTAGGGGATGTGTGTGTTAATTAACGGTAAAGTTTTTTCCGCATGTAAAAGAGCAAACCTCAAGGGAGTTTGGTGTGATTTGTTCTTAATAAAATTGAAAAGTTCAATACATGCACAAGGTTCACAGATGAATCACATCAATCCCTTAGTGGGGGATTTAACAACTCATGCTAATTACAAAATAAAGCTAAGAGATAAGAGTAAGAGAAGACTCATGTAGAACCCCTCCTTCTGGAAGCTTGAACTCAATCTCCTAGTAGCCTTCTTGAGTAGTAGATGATGATTGATGAAGATGATGTAAGATGGTTAGGATTTGGTAGGGAATGGTTCCTAGATCTAGGGTTAGTGGTTAGTGATGTAAGAGAGAAAATAGGAGAGTTTTTTTTTGTTGTGTTGTAAGAGAGAAGGGAAGAGAGAGTTTTAGTAAGAAAATGTAATATTTACAAGGGATGGCAATTTGACCCACACCCGCGGGCATCCGCCGAACCCGACCCAGTAAGGTTGGGTATGGATGGTGAATTTACGACCCGTGAACCCGCGAACCGATTTAATAAAAAAACTTAAATTTCCCTTTATCTTTATAGTGTAATTATACCTAGAGGGGGGGGGGGGGGGTGAATAGGTATATGCTCCAATTTTTGTCTTCTTTTAAAACAATGAAATTTTAAAAATGATTAATGAAAATTGCAAACAGTGACAAACAATATTTACGTGGTAAACCTTCAAAGAGGAAACATCCACGGGTTGATACCACAACCACCGGTAAAATCAAATCCACTATTTCAAATAAGAGTTACACACTCAAGCAATCAACACATGCTCTCCAAGCTATCGCTCTCACTCTATCCTTGAACCTAGTGATCTACTTAGCCGACTTCCTATCCAAGACCTCCTGTCTCTAGGAAGATTCATTGCTCACCTATCCGGATCCTCCCAATCCTAGGCAAGACTTCTTGCTCAACTATCCGAGTCCTTCCGACTCTAGTCAAGACTTTCTTACTCAACAATCTGAGGTCTCACACCTCTTGTCGAGACTCCCACTTGCTTAGCTATCCAAGTCCTCTCGACTCTAGCTAAGACTTCTGGTTGCTCAAATCAAAGAATCACTATAAGATATGAGACTCTCTACCTCTTCTCAAGGCATCTAAGTGATCATGAATGCAAAATACAAACAAGCACTCAACATAGAAAATGATGATCAACAAATTCTATGGACATGCAACTAGATAGCTAGATTTTGCTTTCAAAGAACAAACACAAATGTATATATGCAACCTAAGCATGTTATCAACTAAAAACATAGATATGAGGATATAGACACCAATTGAAACACAACCTAGTTCTTAGAAAATGAAATTAGATTTAGAAATAGTCAATCAAGCATAAGAACAAAAGATTTCTAGAAACAATTTCATGTTTATCAAGTTTAGCACAAATCAATCAACTTATCACAAATCTAGCTAAACTTGAAAATCAAATCAACAAACCACAAAATGATATCAAAATCATCCTAGTCATACTTCTTAATCAAATAGCATCAATCAATAAGAAGATCTAAGAAGAAAACTAAGAAGAAGATGATTTTACCAACAAGGATGAAAATCACGAACTGAAGATCTGGTCACTATGAAAAATCTAGACGTCCTTTGGTTCTGGAAATGCTTGGTGTCTGTATAACTCTTCAAGACACTTGAAATCAGTTTTTGAATCAAGTGATTCATAGTAGAAATGAAGAAGTTATCACAAAAACAAAAATAAAAAATGTTGAGAGAAATATTCTGCACTTGTTCTTCAAATTCGTTTTTCTCACTTGTCTAATGAATGAGAGGGAATGATAGGTTTTTTAAAGAGAGAACAACCAAAAGAACAAATTTCCCTCATGCCTTAGTGCCTCCCCGAGATGGTGCATCGGCATCTCGGTGCAGCAAAGCTTTGAGGCCGAGTTGGCCACACGCCATCTCGGGATGATGCCAAGTGATGGCTTATGCCATCAGACCTCTTCCCTTGCACTCCTCTCGCATTCTTCGACCGTTCTTTGGTCTCCGAACTCCGAATTTGAATCTGTTTGAAGATTACAAAACGAGACTTCCTCACAAACATGAACATATAAGGTAATCAATCCAGAAAATAAGAATTCGACTCGATATATGAAGACGAAGACAATGTATGCAACATTAGTTGAAAGTGTAGAATCTTTTGATTTTAGAACTCGAAATCAATAGTATGAGTAATTGAAATGACCGGAACTCAATCATGAATAATCTAAGACTAAAACAAAGTTCAAGATCCATGTTATACAAACATATTAACAAACAAACACATTTCACACAAGAATGCAAACTACATAGAGATAGTCTCCAATCATGCATTTTCCAAAATATGTTACTTTCATACCAAAGCATGAGCATTCAACTTCAAGTGTTTGAAAGTGTAATACCAAATGATGTGCTACGATGCAGGGACACAAATGTATGAATTGTGTGTATGTGCATATTTAATGATGAACAACTAAGCAGGGACACATATGAATGAATTGTTTGTGTGTGCGCCTTACGCCTTGCAAGAGGAAGAAGGATATCGATACCTTAGCATCCAAAAATAGTACCAATCCTCTTGAAGACGAACTTTGCATCATGAGAAGTTGCTTTTCTTCCTTGAAGCTCTTATCATCACGAACCACTTAAGCAACTAAGTATTACAAAGAAATGAAGTTTTGTTATGGAATTAAGCTAACACAAATCTAAAACCTAACAATCTCCCCATTTGGCTATTCCATGACAAAACCTCTACCTCACCATACAAAGATCACTCACAATCAATGTTGATTGCATTCTCACATCCTCACATTACAAGGAGATATTCCTAGACTAACATGTCTTCATGAATCTTCAAGAATATCTTCACACATTCACGGCACCTGTGAGACAAGAAAAACCAAAAGAGATCTTCTACAAATAAGATAGGTGAGATAAACAAACAATATACGAAACAAAACAAAAATTCCCTTATCTCTTCTTATCTCATGCTAACAAGAATTCTATCTCCCCCTTAAGACAAAATTTCTCCCCCTTAATGGATTGTCTCTCTTTTATATCAAAATTAAGTAACATGGTGAGGAAAACACTTTCTCCCCCTTTTTGGTAAGGAATAGACAAAAACATATTACACAACCTAGAGAGAGATAAATGCCAAATGAAAATACCTACAAGGGTATAAGGGATGCATAATAAAATCATGAGATAGTGAGCAAACAAGTTGTATAGAGAACTAATTTTAACAAACTAAGCTCCCCCTTAACATATGATCCACATGTTAATAAGCAAGTAAACTTGTTCACAAGGGAATCACACAATCACACATTTCAAGCAATAAAAGAAAGTAAACCATTATTTTTTTAAATTAATAAGAGAATCACAGATTTTCATTATTCTCTCAAAAATAATCTCTCGTTGCTAATGAATCAAGCACATTAAGCAAAAATGTGTGTGTGTGAAAATGCTTCTAACATATATAAAATGAGTGATAGTGATATCAACATGCAAACAACTTCAACACCTATCCATCTAAAGCTTTTCCAATCAAGGTCAAACAGATTATCATCCGGATTTTTGCTTTAAAGAGAATAGATTTCAACATATGAACGTGTGTGTGCATGTGGCTCGTCATTCCATTTATGTTTTTCAACCCGAGCAGTCATAATTTTCAACTATACTCCATTTTAAGCCTTCCTCCATTTCTTTTTAGCCTATGTATCAAAGATTTTTTTTTTTAAAATGATTCTTTTTCAACTCTTCTTTGATTTTTCATACATACACATATACTCTTCATGACGGCTTTTACTCATCACAATGATGTAGCCCTTTCCTACATTGGGCGGCTTCATAACCAATGTGTGTAGCCCTTTCCATGAAGGTGCTCGTTGAGTTCTATGTAGATGCTGAAGCAAAATGGATACTAACCATAGGTCATCTATCATGTACTAGACAATGAACTTCAAGATGCATCCATAATCTACATGCTTTCAAACTCAATTACTCAAACTTAAACATATAAGAGAAGCATTTGTGCACTTTTAAAAACAAGATTTACAAAGACTTAAGTGCATGATCTAGAAGCAATAAAAGCTATTTTATCAAGATCATGACTTCTCACATGAGTAGCTCTCAAAGAAATATATATACAATATAGTTTTTATCAAGCCACTCATAACCACACACAAACATTAAACAACACAAATCATGCCAATGGATCTTGTAAGAGATACAAATCTCTCTTTGTCCAAGGGCTTTGTGAACAAGTCCGCAAGTTGATTTTTAGTAGGCATATGTTCAAGAGTTACTATTGAATGTTCAACAAGTTCTTTAATGAAATGATGCCTAATATCTATATGCTTTGTGCGTAAGTGTTGAACCGGATTTTTAGAGATGTTAGTGGCACTAATATTATCACAATAGAGAGTCATTTTACCTTGATCAATCTCATAATCCTTGAGAATTTGTTTCATCCATAGAAGTTGTGTGCAAGCACTTCCGGTCGTAATGTACTCGGCTTCGGATGAAGAAAGAGAGACAGAATTTTGCTTCTTGCTTTGCCAAGCAACCAAATTATTCCCCAAGTAAAAGCAACCACCCGATGTGCTTTTACGATCATCAATGTTTCCTGCCCAATCCGTATCACAATAGCCAACAAGAATATCATTAGTATCAAAGGAATATAGTAAACCAAGATTATGTTTTCCTTTTATATATCTAATAATTCTTTTAACGGCTTTCAAATTAGATTCTTTTGGATTAGCTTGAAGCCTAGCACACAAACCAACACTAAAACAAATATCCGGCCTACTAGTCGTTAGGTAGAGAAGTCTACCTATCATGCTTCTATAGAGACTTTGATAAAAAAAAATTCCTTTTTCATCTTTGTCAAATTTTAAAGTAGTACTTATAGGTGTTTCAAATTCTTTTCCACTTTCAAGGCCAAATTTCTTAACAAGATTTCTAGTATATTTAGATTGAGACAACATGATACCATTGCTAGATTGTTTCACTTGCATACCAAGAAAGTAATTGAGTTCACCTACCATACTCATTTCAAATTCTCTTGACATAACATTCACAAAATCATCAACATTGGTTTTACATGTAGACAAAAATACAATGTCATCAACATATATTTGTGCAACAAAAATGTCATTGTCATAATGCTTGACAAATAAGGTTCTATCAATACCACCTCTCCTATATTGGTAGTCACTAAGATATTGAGTCAACCTATCGTACCAAGCTCTAGGAGCTTGCTTAAGGCCATAAAAAGCCTTTTTCAACTTAAACATATGATTAGGAGTGTGTGGGTCTACAAAACCCTTAGGTTGTTCAACATACACTTCTTCTTGAAGGTATCCATTGAGAAAAGAACTTTTGACATCCATTTGAAACAATTTGAATTTTTTAAGACATGCAATGGACAACAAAAGTCTAATGGACTCAAGACGTGCAACGGGTGCAAAAGTCTCATCAAAGTCTACACCCTCAACTTGAGTGTATCCTTGAGCCACTAGTCTTGCTTTATTTCTCACTATCTTGCCACATTTATCGGTTTTATTCCTAAACACCCATTTTGTACCAATCACATTGACATCTTTTGGTCTAGGAACTAAGGATCATACTTCATTCCTCTCAAATTGATTTAGTTCTTCTTTCATGGCATTAACCCAATATTGATCAATAATTGCTGCATTATATTTTTGTGCTCAATTTGAGATGTGTAGCAAGCATATGAAATTTGGTTGGCTAGTTGCCTTCTAGTTCTAACCCCTTCATTCAAATCAACTATAATGTCTTGTTGGTAATGCATGTTCCTAAGTCTAGAATTAGAATTTTCAACATCTTGTTGGTCATGATTTAATCTATTTTCTAACTCTTGACTTTCTTCTCTAGCAACACTACCATTATCATCATTATGACTAGACTCACTTTTATCAAAACTAATCACATCAATAGGTGCTTTAGTGTCATTCAACAAATGTTTTTTAGGTTCATTGACACCATGGTTATCACGCAAATCAAGCATGCTAAGATCATCTATTTCACGTTAATAGACTCCATAATAGTCTTAGTTTTCAAATTGAACACTCTATATGCACGACTATTATTTGCATACCCAAGAAAGAGACCAATATCACTTTTAGCATCAAACTTTCCTAAGTGATCTCTATCATTCAAAATAAAACACTTACTCCTAAAAGTGTGGAAGTAACTCACATTGGGCTTCTTGCCCTTCCAAAGTTCATAGGAGGTTTGTTTTGTGTCGTGCCTTCTAAAAACTCTATTAGTGACATAGCATGCCGCATTGACAGCTTCAGCCCAAAGATTTCTAGGGACTTTCTTGCTATTGAGCATGACCCTAGCCATCTCTTGCAAGACACGATTCTTCCTCTCAACAATACCATTTTGTTGAGGAGTTCTGGGAGCCGAGAACTCATATGAAATCCCATTATCATCACAAAGCTCACTAAATCTAGCATTTTTGAATTCACTCCCATGATCACTCCTAATGTGACATATTTTCTTGATCCCTAGACTTTTTTCATTTTGAACTTGATTACAAAACTTCTTAAAGTGACCAAAAGTTTTGGTCTTGTCTCTAAGAAAATATACCCAAGCAAACCGAGAAAAGTCATCAACACATAAAAAAATGTATTTCTGGACATTTATGCTTTCGATTTGAATTGGTCCCATTAGGTCCATATGCACAAGTTCTAAGGGATTCTTGGTAGCAAAATTAGTGTTATTTTTATAAGACACTTTTGTTTGTTTACCTAATTGAAATGGTTCACAAACACCATCAAGCTTTTTACCAAGACTAGGAAGACCTCTAACAATGTTATATTTCTTAAGCTTTTTTAAATCTTTATAATTCTTGTGGCCCAATCTTTCATGCCATAATTCAAGCTTGTTGCACTCATGTGCCATATTACATGTTAGTGGATCAACCTCTAAACAATAGCAATTGTTCGAAGACCTTTTGACTTTCAAAACAATTTTGCCCTTTTTTTCAATTATTATGCACATATCCTTGTTAAAGCTAACTTCTTTAAAAATTTCACACAAGTGAGTGATGCTTATTAGATTAGCTTGTAGACCATCTACATACAAGGTGTCACGAAGTTTAGGCAACCCGGGGATACAAATTGTTCCCTTGCCTAGAACTTGTTTTTTAGTGCCATCACCAAATGTAACCCATCCACCATCTTTCATAACAAGATTCTTAAAGAATTCCTTGTTACCTATCATATTCCTAGAGCAACCGCTATCTAGGTACCAACAATAGGATGAATTAGCTCTTAAAGCATATTATGCAACCAAACATTGTGTTGTGTTTTTCTTAACCCAAACTTTCTTGACAAGTTTCTCATTCCTACTTTTATTAACATGCTTTGACTTGTTTATAGGCACATTGACTCCATTAGTCACATTTTCAAACAAATCAAACAAAGCATTATCAACTTTCTTATGCATAGTAGAACAAGTTACAACACAAGATTTAACAAACAAATCATCAACACATTTATTCTCAACATGCTTTTCCAAGGTCTTCTTAGGTCTAATTTTAGATCCATACATGGATGACCATTCAAAGACATATCATGCAAATCATTGGCAATTCTACATCTACGAATGTATTCATAACATCTAGGTCTTATATGTCCTACCATGTTGCAATAATGACAAATATGTATGAATTTGAGAAGTTTACCATTTGCTTGAGCATTCAACTCATTTTGCCTTCTCACATTTTTACCTCTTTGGCGTGCAACACTAGATGTCTTGCCTTTTGCATTTGATGATGATATAGCTTGTCTTTAGCATTATTGAGTCTTTTCCTTGACTTTCATTGTTGATGTTGAGGCACCTCCGGTAGCATTCATGACTTTACCGTTAGAGAGTGTACCTACAATTAAATTGCTACAAGCTTTGTCAAAAGTAGATTTGTTAGATGAAGGAGTTAATTTTTCATTAACATATCCTAAACCTCTTTTGTAGCTTGAAGGCTTACCAACCTTAATGAGAGCTTTCACTTTGTTAGAACTAGATAACATCTTGTTAATCATCTCTTTAGCCTCATTAAGTTTGTCATTAAGCACTTTCTCTTGATTCTCATGCTCATTAAGTTTTTCTTTAAGCACATTTTCAATTCTCCTAGCACGATCAAGAGATTCATCTCTTTGCTCAATTTCATGCTTCAAAATACTTAATCTATCATTGCTATCAATCAAGTTTTTCTCAAGATTAAGAATTTTGTCATTAAGATCAATAACACATTTTGAGCTACAATCATGATATTCTAACTTCTTAGTGAGAGACTTATTGATCTTAGAGATCCTTTAATTTTCTTGAATAAGATCTTTGATCTTTTGATAATCTAAGTCAATAGACTCACCTTCAACAAGAGAAGCCACAAAAGAATATATTTCTTTAATCATGATGAAACAAAAGAAGATAACAAACACTATAAAGAAGATCTATCTAAGTGTGTCTATACACCTGCTCTGATACCAATTGAAATTTCCCTTTATCTTTATAGTGTAAATATACCTAGAGGGGGGGGGGGGGGGTGAATAGGTATATGCTCCAATTTTTGTCTTCTTTTAAAACAATGCAATTTTAACAATGCTTAATGAAAATTGCAAACAATGACACACAATATTTATGTGGTAAACTTCCAAAGAGGAAACATCCACGGGTTGATACCACAACCACCGGTAAAAGAGTTACACACTCAAGAAATCAACACATGCTCTCCAAGCTATCACTCTCACTCTATCCTTGAACCTAGTGATCTACTTAGCCGACTTCATATCCAAGACCTCCTGTTTCTAGGAAGATTTCTTGCTCACCTATCTGAATTCTCCCAACCCTAGGCAAGACTTCTTGCTCAACTATCTGAGTCCTTCCCACTCTAGTCAAGACTTCCTTGCTAAACAATCTGAGGTCTCACACTTCTTGTCGAAACTTCCACTTGCTTAGCTGTCTAAGTCCTCCCGACTCTAGCTAAGACTTCCAATCGCTCAAATCAAAGAATCACTCTAAGATATGAGACTTTCTACCTCTTCACAAGGCATCTAAGTGATCATGAATGAAAAACAGAAACAAGCACTCATAATAGAAAATGATGATCAACAAATTCTATGGACATGCAACTAGATAGCTAGATTATGCTTTCAAAGAACAAACACAAATGTATCTATGCAACCTAAGCATGTTATCAACTAAGAACATAGATATGAGGATATAGACACCAATTGAAAAACAACCTAGTTCTTAGAAAATGAAATTAGATCTAGAAATAGTCAATCAAGCATAAGAACAAAAGATTTTTAGAAACAATTTCATGTTTATCAAGTTTAGCACAAATCAATCAACTTATCACAAATCTAGCTAAACTTGAAAATCAAATCAACAACCACAAAATGATATCAAAATCATCCTAGTCATGCTTCTTAATCAAATAGCATCAATCAATAAGAAGATCTAAGAAGAAAACTAAGAAGAAGATGATTTTACGAACAAGGATGAAAATCACGAACTGAGGATCTGGTCACAAGGAAAAAATAAAGACATAATTTGGTTCTTGAAATGCTTGGGTTTTGTAGAAATCTTCAAGACACTCGAAATCGGTTTTTGAATCAAGTGATTCGGAGTAGAAATGAAGAAGTTATCACAAAAACAAAAATCAAAATGTTGAGAGAAAAATTCTGCACTTGTTCTTCAAATTCGTTTTTCTCAACTTGTCTAGTGAATGAGAGGGAATGAGAGGTTTTTTAAAGAGAGAACAACCAAAAGACCAAATTTCCCTCATGCCTTAGTGCCTCCCCGAGATGGCGCATGGGCATTTCAGGGCAGCAAGGCTTTGAGGCCGAGATGGCCACGCGCCATCTCGGGATGATGCCAAGTGATGGCTTATGCCATCGGACCTTTTCCCTTGCGCTTCTCTCGCGTTCTTCGACCGTTCTTTGGCCTCCGAACTCCGAATTTGAATCTGTTTTAAGATTACAAACCGAGAATCCCTCACGGACATGGAAATATAAGATACTCAATCCAGAAAATAAGAATTTGACTCGATATATGAAGACGAAGACAATGTATACAATATTAGTTGAAAGTGTAGTATCTTTTGATTTTAGAACTCGAAATCAATAGTATGAGTAACCAAAATGATCGGAACTCAATCATGAATAATCTAAGACTAAAACCAAGTTCAAGATCCATGTTATACAAACTTATAAACAAACAAACACATTTCACACAAGAATGCAAACTACATAAAGATAGTCTCCAATCATGCATTTTCCAAAACATGTTACTTTCATACCAATGCATGAGCATTCAACTTCAAGTGTGTGAAAGTGTAATACCAAATGATGCGCTTTGATGCAAGGACACAAATGTATGAATTGTGTGTGTGCGCATTT
This sequence comes from Dipteronia dyeriana, assembly GCA_032871835.1. NCBI lineage: Eukaryota > Viridiplantae > Streptophyta > Magnoliopsida > Sapindales > Sapindaceae > Dipteronia > Dipteronia dyeriana. Next base: position 35,568,004 of record CM065295.1, on the reverse strand, counting down.
AATGATGCACAACTAGGTAAGGACACATATGAATGAATTGTGTGTGTGTGCGCCTTACGCCTTGCAAGAGGAAGAAGGATCTCGATACCTTAGCATCCAAAAATAGTACAAATCCTCTTGAAGATGAACTTTGCATCATGAGAAGTTGTTTTTCTGCCTTGAAGCTCTTATCATCACGAAACACTTAAGCAACTAAGCATTACAAAGAAATGAAGTCTTGTTATGGAATTAAGCCAACACAAATCTAAAACCTAACAAAAACTCAATGGGTTCACAGCCGGGTGTGGGTTGGAAAAACGAACCTGCAGGTTGGACCCGCGAACCTGCATAAATTATGTACTTGTATATAATTATATATAGACATTTGAATTATTTTTTGTCATTTTATTTTTATGATTATTATTGTTTTGTAATGTATCAAGTAGGGAATTAGAGATGGAAATGTAATTCAATTAAGTATCAAATAGGTGATTACATGTAAAAATTTACAAATGACAAATCACGGGTTCGCAGATTCGTGGGTTGCAGGTTTGTGGGTATCCTGCCGATGAAGCATCCACCTGTGAACCCGTATTGTTTCACGGGTTCACGGGTGAGAGTATGGGTGCAGCCATAACCCGCGGGTTCACACCCGCCCATGAACCCGCTTACCTACATGGGTTCAAAGGCGGGCGTGGATGAGGAACATTTTCACGGGTGAGGGTTTGGATTTTACAAAACCTACCCAAACCCGACCCGCTGTCATCCCTAATTTATAAGCTTGGGAGGCTAGGGCATGGTCTGGGCATGAAAGGACATCATTACCCCTTTAAAAATTGCCTAAAACCCTTCATTTGTTGTGCTGGAGAGTGCGGTACACGGGTAGTGCACTACCAGTGTACTGATATTGGTTTTCTCATAAGATATCCGTTATTTTAACATAAAGTAATGATTGTCCTAAAAGTCATCAATTTAATTAATTTTTTTTTTATAAATGATAAATTCAATGAAATCTACTTATAAACCAAATTTAAACATTTTTAAAGCACTACATTTTTTTTTACCTATTTGTCGCCCCATTTTCTAATGCTTGATTTTCAATAATATTGGGAAAAAATAGTTGTAATTCTTAAAACTAAATAAAATTTTGTTTACAATAAATATTTTTCATTGAACTTTTTATCAAAAAAATACAAATTAATATTCAATAGAAACGATAGAATTTAAGACGGTCCTTATTTTATGTTAAAATAAGAAAATTTATAATAGAATCAATATATATATATAATCTCCTAATTAAGACCGTCCTGAACTTTTAAAATAAACTAGAATTGTTGAAGATTATTCATGTTGGTTAATAGAATCACAATATATTATTATTATTATTATTATTATTATTATTATTATTATTATCTCTTAATGAAGACCATCCTGAACTTTTAAAATAAGCTAGAATTGTCGAAGATTATTCATGTGGTTATAAGTTGAATACATTTCGGTACATGTATTAACTAATGCACCATCGTTTTCTTTTCTAAATTTGGCGCCTCATATTTTTAGAATTTAGGAGCTTTAATTTGAATTGATACCCCGTCCATCGGTCCATGCTTGTAAAAACAAAGGCCAATGATTTTTAATTGTATAGTTTTACTTGCTCGCTCATATATATTATAATTTGTTAATAGTCCAATTTGGCTAGGGATCAAAGGAAAATTTTCCACCCTCCAGTGTTTATGCAAGCGTCTAAATCCGGGCCTATGTAACAAGGAATCAAGGTCCTCGAGGTCGAGCTACCATGTGACCCTGTAGGAGCAAGGCGAGGTCACCCATACCGTCTAAACATCCTGCACGCATCCAGGCTCACTAATTAAAGCCGAACGTGACAACATCAAGCTCTCTGCATCGGGAAAGGAGCCCGAAGCTAGGTCAACATAGGAAGACTTGAGTTCCCTGAGGTTGAGGTATCTCACGACCTCCCATGGAGCATGCTGCCATCTCTACTTTCACTAAGAGACCTTTAGGGTTTCGAACTTGTCTTGCATTGCCTTCCTGCTTCGCCGAGGTATAATCTCAACCTATCCAAGCAGGAAAAGAGGAAGCTCCCAAAGCTCCGTCATCACCGAAAAGCCCCAACACGATTAGTCCAAGCTCCAAAGGAGGTCCAGAGTTGTCGGATCAAGCTCCTAGTAATAATATCGGTATTGAAGTGTACCTCGCCATCCAAGGTTGCTTATGCCCTGTTCGGTGACCTCCGTAGGCCACCTTGTTTGGGCAACATACAAGATCAAAGTCAACTCCAACATGCATTAAACCATCACATGCATGTGGGACAAGTCATTGAATCTAAAGAGGAAACAAATTTATCTCCATCCAGGATATCGTCGAATTCGTTGATCATCCAAAGTCAACGACATTTAAACGTAACATCTCGCCTAATATGGGGGTATTTCGTTCAATGATTTAAGGTGGGAGAATAACCAGCTAAACCTAAAATCAACAATATAAATTTGTCGGGACATGTATGAAGGAGGACACGTACAAATCAAGGCCTAGATTCTCCACCAGAACGAAGCTCCATTGTCGCCTAAGTTCTATCAATAGAACATGGCCACCATCAGTAAATTTAGTCCACTTATTGATAGGCACAAGGTTACCACCATCAACCCAGCTAGGAGAGATTGAGTGATAAACACAATTTGTAATCAACTAATATCAGTCAATAAAACAGTGTCATTTCCATAATATATCTCATTTATAGAGTCTCGTTATCGTCCCATCTCCTTCATTACAATTGATTTTGGAACTGAGGGTACCCACCCCTAACGCGCGGCCTCCGAGGTACTGGCCTTGAGAGTGTTAATTGATATTCCTCACCTCGAAAGAATTTTTGGTTAACACTTTCTTGCACCGTCTGTGGGAACATCCACACCCATTTAAAAAAAATAATTTTTACCTACTTATTGTTTTGCAGGAACTATAACGCTTTGATCTTCCCAGGGGCAGCCCGAGTCTTTAGGGCAACTGTCTGCCGCTTCTAAAGTAAAGGCTCCAAAGAAGCATAGAAAGTCCAGGCATCATAACCTGGCTTCGGTCCAACAAAGCGTTGTGCGGGCCTTAAGCCCTCTAGTGGTAAGCCAGGCCATGCTCTATCAGCAAGCAGCAGCCTTTATGGAAAATGTCCACCATCATTTGCTCACTGAAGGCATTACAACCCAGCCAATGAATCCCAATACTCAAGGAGAAGCAAGTAGACCAGAGGTCAACCAGCTTGCCTTCGACCGGTTTGGACAGTTAGGGTTTATGCCCTAAACATGTAACTTGTAAATGGATTTATGAAGTAAATAAAAAGAAAGGTTCAATTCATTATGTTATGTTATTTATTTTATAAACTTGTGAACATATTAACTGTGGGTCCATTAGGTCCTCTTGCTAGCCCGATCGATTTAGGTAACAAGGGTCACGGTTAATTAATTGGATTGCCCAATTAATTGTGTTACAAAAGTGACACATATTTATTCGAGAATTAATTAAATAATGAGATTATTTTATTGATGAATAATGGTGATTAAAAAATTAAATAATGAGATTATTTAATTATGTTTTTAATCACTAAATGGAGGGTGTATGTTGATATTTAATTTTTAATAAAATAAGATGATATGATTATTTTATTTTATTAAATTAAATATTTAATTATTGAATTTAAATAGTTTGAATTCAAATAAAATCAAATAAAAGATATGAGATATTTTTTATTTGATTTTTTTTAAAAAAGAAGGTGTTGTGCGTTTTCATGCACAGCTTATATATATATATATATATATATATATATATAGACAAAAGAGAAAGTGGTGTGGGTTTTAGTTTTTTGGTCAAACGCATTAATAAAATATATATACCTGATACACTTTTTCTTTTGTTTTTATCTCAAGGATGCAAGTGTTGCATGGGTTTTTATAAATATGTATATATATATAATTATTTGGTGCAAGTGTTGTATATCATTATCAAGGAAGAAAAAGTTTCTTCGAATAATTATTTTTTCTACAACCTCCATCCTAAATTCCTGAGAACCGTGACGCGGCCACACACGGTTACTAGTCCCGGGATATAGCGGGAAAGATCAGTGGTACAAACCAGGAGCATATCGAAAAAGTGAAGGATGTTAGGTTTTAGTTTGTGTTGGCATGAATTCCATATCAAAATGATGTTTACTTGTAATGACTTAGTTGTTTAGGTTCATGATGATTCAAGCTTCAAGGAAGAAGAAACAACAAGTCAAAGCAAGTTCTAAGTCTTCAAAGAGAAAAGGGGCAATTTGGTTCTACAAAGGTAAACTAAGACCTTATCTTTCTCTTACAAGGCTTAGGCACACACACATATATCATACATTTGTGTCCCTGCATCGTTGTGCACCATTATAGGCACAAACATACAATTCATTCATATGTGTTCCTGCATCGTTGTGCATCATGTATAACACATTCACACAGTTGGCGATGAATGCTCATGCATTGGTTTGGAAATAACATGTTTTGGAATATGCATGATTGGAAACTATCTCTATGTATTTTGCATTCTAGTGTGAATTGTGTTTGTGTATGTATATGTTTGTATAACATGGATATTGAACTTGGATTTAGTCTTAAATCATTCTTGATTGAGTTTCGGTCATTTCGGTTACTCATACTATTGATTTCAAGTTCAAAGTCAAAATTTACTACACTTTCAACTCATGTTTCATACATTGTCTTCGTCTTCATATATCTAGTAGAATTATTTTTTTCTGGGTTGAGTATCTTATATGTCCATGTCTGTGTGGAAGTTACGGTTTGTAATCCATAAACAGATTCGAATTCTGATTTCGGAGGCCTGAGAACAGTCGAAGAACGCGAGGGAGCGCGAGGGGAATGCATCATGGCCAAAAGGCCATAGAGGTGTGCATTCCCGAGATGGCGGGTGGCCATCTCGGCCGCACAACCTTGCTGCCCTGAGATGCCCACGCGCCATCCCAGGGGAGCACTTCCAAAGGAGGGAAAAAATGTCTTTTCATCTTTCTTCTTTCCCACTCCTTTATAAACTCTCTCCCTCTCACATTTCATTTTAAGAAGAAATTCAAATCATGTGTGCAGAATTTCTCTCTAAATTTTCTCACATTCCAAACACCATAACTTCTTCATTTGAACTCTGATTTGAGTGATTTGAAGTTAAGAGTGTTCATCTATTCATCCTCCATCTTTTCTCTGAAGGTTTGAGTTTATGTTTATGCTTTTTTTGGTGTCTAATCATACAAAAACGGGACTGCACCTAGATCAACTAATGTATTGATTTTCTCTCTAAGTTTTCTTTTAAAACTTGGTCAATTGCCTTGGGTTTTCTTCTTATACATATATTTGTATATTTTGAGTGTTTTGATTTGTGTTTTGAACACTTTCAAAGCTAGGTTGAGTTTCAATTGAAATCATTCATGTTGAGTTAGGTTTTGATTTTGCCTATGATATCACATGTTTGGGATTGTATTGTGCTAGCTTTGATTCTAGGACTATTTTGTGATCTTTGATTGATTGATTTTGAGAAAAATAGTTCCTCACATGTATTAGGCTCTCTTGGCCTAAATTCTCACATAATACATGTGCTTATGTTCTTTTGAGCTATTCATGTGATTTGTTGAATCTATGATTAGTAATATGCTCTAGAACTTATGCTTAGATGTATTTGACTTTGTCATATGATTTTAGCATGTTTTAGGTTTTTGTGATTTAAACTGGATCTTGTGATTTGTTGATCATATCTTATGATTCAAGTTTAGATATATGCGTGAATCTAGTTTGTGATTAATGATGATCATATCTTACATAATCTAGATTGACTACTCATGCATGATTAACTTGACTATATGTGATTTGTGCATTCATGCTCATGTCTAGTATTTTCCATAGGATGTGTTGATCATATCATTCTATGTTGCATGCTTGTTTGCGTTTTGCATTCATGATCACCTAGATGCCTTGTGAGAAGGAAGTCTTGACAATAGGTGTGAGACCTATGGTGTTGAGCAAGAAAGTCTCGGCTAGAGGTGTGAAGCCTTTGAATAGTCGAGCAAGAAGTCTTGCCTAGAGTTGGGAGAACTCGGATAGGTGAGCAAGGAAGTCTTGACTAGAGTCTGGAAGACTCGGACAGTTGAGCAAGAAGTCTTGCCTTGGGTTGTGAAGATCCGGATAAGGTGAGCAAGGAAGTCTTGACAAGAGGTGTGAAGCCTCGGATTGTTGAGCATAGGGCGGCAACTTCTAGAGTCGGATAGGAGGGTAGTTTCTAGGTGAAGAGGTCACTTGAGAGATTGTACTTGTTTTATCTACTAGTGGATTTTGTCTGCCGATGGCTGCTAGTCCGTGGATGTTTCCTCTTCGGAGGTTTACCACGTTATATCTTGTGTCAACTTTTCTCTATCCCTATCTCTTTAATATTTGTATTGTGGATAGAACTTTTTATGTATGTTGACTTCCTCTTTATAATATTGTTTTTGTATGTGTAACAATTACTTGTTTGTATCACACTTTACTTGTGTTTATATATTGATTAATTGTCTTTAATATATATATATATATATATTGTGATACAAGCAATCTAGAGGGACAAACTTTTGTTTGTTTCTAAGGGAGTCGAAAAAGGTGTCTAACCTATTCACCCCCCCCCCCCCCCCCCCTCTAGGTTAGCCTCGAGCATATAACCGTGATTGTATTTTCAAATGAGCTTCCAACTGTTGGTATGGTTCTTTTAATCTTTCTTTTTATTATTGATTACAATTTCCTGTATTTATATATATATATATATATTATTAGTGTAATAATTAGTATATGTATTTGTTCCGAAAATAAACACGATCAAAAGTTCACTGGTCCCAGATACAGATTACGATCTGTATATATATATATAATTAAAACCCATTTTCCCTGCGAGACTGGTGAACGGGGTTCAAATAATTGGTATCAGTGCAAAGGCAGTGGCGACTGGCCGATCCCCGGGAACTCTCACGCGTGATCGTGTGATGAAGCATGACTCTCCGCCCGGGGGCTTCTTAGAAGAGTGCTCTGATTGGTATCTGTGGGTGTCACCCTAAGGAGTTGGGACCGTGCCTACACCCATGAGATGGGAATTGGTATCAGAGCCAGTTTTATTTTCGAAACAAGAAATTGTTTTATATGCTCCTGTATGTATGATTGTGTAGGCACGATTTAAATTGACTGTATGATGTTTTTGTATGTATATTAAATTTTTTAATTTACAAAAACATGATTGATCGTTAATTATATGATACTGTGGATTTAGGGTTTATGGGTTGTATTATTATTTATTGTTTATTACTATTTATTTTTTACTGTAATTGTATTGTAAAAAAAATGTAACCTATATTGAAGACTTGGAAAAATCACGAAGAAAGATTCATGAGATGAATCGGAGTGACCTGAAGGGACTAGAAGACTCGAAAATTACAAGAAGATCAAGGAATGCCTTGGGGATATTTTTGTAATTTTAGATTCTAATTTTTTTTAGGTTAAATAATCCACAGTACTCGGTCAATTCATGTATGCTTTATATTATGTGATGATAAAAGCATTGTCATGCATACGTATGTCATTTAGATTAGATGTGCCTATACAAATATATTTGATATGTCATACATGCATCATAGCTTGATATTTTATGATTTTTTTTAATGTGATTAAAATGGGTAAATATTTAAAATTGGCTATGAAAATGAGATTAGTTTTTTAATGGTTAAAAACCTTGGTAATTCTCATTAATATTAATCTAGTTATTAAAGAGTTTATTAAGTTAGATTAATATGGTCAATTATAGTAATTAGGATTAATTTGATTAATTGCCTAATTATAAATGAACCGAATATTTTGTTAGAGTTTTAATAGTTAAAACTTGGAAAACACTTTCATAATAATCTAAGCTTAGTAAATAGTTTACAAAGACTTATATTATTCACTAATAGATTAGATTTTTAATTGTTAAAAATCATTAATAATTTATTAGTTAATTAGAACTGGTTTCTAATAATGAATTAGTTAATGCACTAGATAACTTGATTAAAGTTAGCCGTTTGATCTTGTAGAGTCTATGTGCATTAACCGATAATAGAAAACCCTATTTTTAAAATAGTGAGTGGGAGAGGGATATATGACATATATATCTCGCGATCTCCATCATTAGTTAAACACTGCGAGATCCGAGTGGGGCCTCGTGACGGCTTTGCTTTCATCCTCCCTAAAGAGGGTTTCCACAAAGGTCAATACCAAGGTTGACTTCTTAACATATAGGATTTATGAGTGTATTTCGGGATTGACCGACCCTAAGGCGGTAATTCTCGAGTTAAGCTTGCGAGATCTGAAATGGTGGGTTACACTCACGAAGGTTTTGATTAAGTTTGTTAATTAAAAACCTGAATGAATAACGATGGTTGAATGATATGGAATAAGAGTTATTCTAAAAAATCATTTGATTGAGAATGTCTCGGTCCAACATGCAAAGATTTGACCGACCCTAAGGCGGCACTTTTTTTGTGGTACGTTGGATTGTCGTTGTATAGTAACTATTTTTTAGGGTAGTTCTAGTTCGTTAAACATGTTCATGCATCATGTTTAAATTTATACCAAAGCACCCACACTTGTTTTAAATAAATGACTGAATAAATGTTTTATTTATTGCAGCAATGTCTTCTGTATTACTTCAAATTCTTGCAAACGACAAATTAACTGGTGATAACTACACAAAGTGGAAACTTAACATTAATGCAATTTTGGTCACCAAAGACCTCAAGTTTGTGCTTACGGAGGAATGTCCTCCAGCGCCTACTGTCAATGCCACACGAACTGTTCGTGAGGCATACCAACGATGGGTCTCATCAGATGAGAAGGTCCGAACATATCTGTTGGTTTCAATGACAGATGTGCTTGTCACAAAGCATGAATTAATGACTTCAGCATTCGAAATCATGGAGTCATTGCAAGCTATGTTTGGGCAGCCCTCCGAGAAAAAGCGACACGAAGCTGTTTATTCCGCTATGCTCACTCGCATGAAGGAAGGTACATCAGTTTGGGAACATGTCCTGAGCATGATTTCATACTTTAACACGACAGAAGTCAATGGTAGGGCCATTGACGAACCCAGTCAAGTGAGCATAATACTGACGACTCTTCCAAAGAGTTTGAGTCCTTGATTATGGGCAACAAGGGTAAGACCGGTGAGGCAAATGTTACCAAACCATCTTCCTCCAATAATAAGAAAAGAAAGAGGTCTGCTGGGAAGGTGAAGGGTAAGTCCAAACCCAAAAAACCCAAAACAAGGAGAAGTCCAAGAAAGGTAAATATGATTTACTTGTTCTTGAGTCATGTTTCTTCACCCTGGATAGTTGATTCGGGGGCCATAACCATGTTTGTTCTTCTTTACAATGGACTGATTCTTGGACACAGTTAGAGGAAGGAGCCTTCTCAATACGTATGGGGTCAGGGGATGTCGTGTCTGCACGAGCAGTGGACGTAATTAGATTACTCTTTTGTAATAATTATATATTGTTGGAAAATGTATTTTATATTCCTGGATTTACACGGAATTTGATTTCCGTTTCTAAGTTGTTAGAGCAAAAATATTTTGTTTCTTTTAATAATAAGTCTATTATTATTGGAAAGAATGGTCTGAATATTTGTTCAGGAATTAATGAAAACAATTTGTATGTGTTAAGACCGTTAATACATACTACACTGCTCAACACCGAAATGTTTAAGGTTGAAAAACCAAAAACTAAACGACATAAGATTTCTCCAGATATTGACACATATCTCTGGCATCTAAGGCTTGGTCATATAAACCTTGATCGGATAGACAGTCTAGTAAAAAGCATACCTTTAAGTGAGTTAAAGGTTGGCACCGTACCTGTCTGCAAATCTTGTCTATAAGGTAAGATGACTAAGAGACCTTTTACTGGAAAAGGGCTTAGAGCTAAAGAACCGCTAGAGCTTATACATACAGACGTCTGCGGACCAATGAATGTTAAAGCTAGGGGTGGTTATGAGTATTATGTCACCTTTATAGATGACCACTCAAGATACAGATACGTCTACCTGATGTAACAAAAGTCAAAAACATTTGAAAAGTTCAAAGAATTCCGAGCTGAAGTTGAGAATCAATTAGGTAGGACTATCAAGTCACTACGATCGGATCGTGGAGGTGAGTACCTTGACCAAGAGTTTGAAGACTTCATGGTCGAGCATGGGATAGTTTCCTAACTCACAGCTTCCGGTACACCTTAGCAAAATGGTGTAGCAGAGAGGAGAAATAGAACCCTAATGGAAATGGTGAGATCTGTGATTAGTTTCTCATCATTACCAAATTCCTTCTGGGGATATGCGTTACAAACAGTGACATACATTTTGAATATAGTTCCATCCAAATCTGTTCCTAAGACTCCCTTAGAGTTATGGAATGGTCATAAAGCTATTTTACAACATTTTCGCATATGGGGGTGTCCAGCACACTTGCTGAAGAACAGAACTGGAAAACTAGACTCCAAGTCCGTTGTCTGCGTGTTTATAGGATACTCCAAGGAGACCAAAGGTGGATACTTCTATAGTCCCGAAGATAACAAAGTATTTGTATCGACAAATGTAACGTTTCTTGAGGACAATTATATTAGTGACCATAAACCTCTTTCCAAGATTGTATTAAATGAGTTGGAGCCTGGTGAGACTAGTGTTTTATCAACTAGCATTATTAATCCACAAACATCTAAGAGTCAGATGGTTCCTGATCACGATACACTACCACCTAGACGTAGTGAGAAGGTTGTGAGAAAACCTGAACGCTATTTAGCTATAGGTGAGGGACAAGGTGTTGTGTCTGCTGATAGTGTGGATGATCCATTGACATTTAAGAATGCAATGGAAGATCCTGATAAAGAGGAATGACTTAAAGCCATGAATCTCGGGATGGAGTCCATGTACTCTAACTCAGTCTGGGATCTTGTAGGCTTACCAGATTGGGTAAAACCCAAAGGGTGTAAGTGGATCTACAAGAGAAAGAGAGTTGTAGACGGAAAGGTAGAATCCTTCAAGTCAAGAGTAGTGGCCAAGGTTATACCCAGAAAGAGGGGGTCGATTATGAAGAGACCTTCTCGCCAGTAGCCATGTTTAAGTCTATTAGGATTCTCTTATCCATTGCTGCCTATTTCGTTTATGAAATTTGGCAAATAGACGTCAAGACTGCATTCTGGAATGGCAATCTTGATGAGAGCATGTATATAATGCTACTAGAGGGATTCGTGTCTCTAGATCAAGAGCAAAAGGTTTGCAAGCTGTAAAGGTCCATTTATGGACTTAAGCAAGCATCTAGATCTTGGAACATTAGGTTTGATGATACGATCAAAACCTATGGCTTCGAGCAGAACATCAATGAGCCTCGTGTCTACAAGTGCATCATTGATAAGAAAGTAGTTTTCTTGGTCCTATACATAGATGATATCCTACTCATTGAGAATGATGTGGGAGTGTTGTCTGATGTAAAGGGCTGACTAGCTAGCCAATTCCAAATGAAATATTTGGGAGAGGCAAGTTATGTTCTAGGGATCCAATTTATAAGGGATCGTAAGAACAAACTTATAGCACTGTCTCAGACATCATATATCGATAAGATTCTTGTGCGATTTTCAATGCAGAACTCCAAGAAAGTTAATTTACCTTCTAGGCATGGAGTTCACTTGTCTAAGGAGCAGTGTTCTAAGACACCTCAAGAAGTTGAGGTTATGAGACGTGTACCCTATGCATCGATAGTAGGTAGTCTTATGTATGATATGTTATGCATGAGACCGGACATCTGCTATACAGTGGGAGTAGTCAGCAGATACCAATCCAACCCAGGATTGGATCATTGGGTTGCTTTCAAGACTATTCTGAAGTATCTTCGGAGAATGAGAAATTATATGCTAGTGTATTTCGGATAGGATTTGATCTCGTTAGGATACACTGATTCTGATTTTCAATCTGACAGGGATTCTAGAAAATCCATGTCTGGATCAGTGTTCACCCTGAGTGGTGGAGCCATTGTGTGGAGAAGTATCAAACAATCTTGCATTGATGACTCTACCATGGAAGCCGAATATGTAGTTGCTTGTGAAGCTGCTAGAGAGGCTGTTTGGCTCCATAAGTTCTTGAGTTATCTGGAAGTTGTTCCAGACCTGGATAAGCCCATCACACTTTATTGTGATAACAGTGGTGCTGTGGCTAATTCCAAAAAACCAAGAAGCCACAAGAGAGGGAAGCATATAAAGAGAAAGTATCATCTCATTAGAGAGATAGTGCAGAGACGAGATGTGATCGTCGCCTATATAGCCTCACAAGGCAATCATGTTGATCCATTTACGAAGACCTTACCGGCTAAAGTGTTTTTGGGTCACCTAGATGGTATAGGGTTATGAGACATGCCTCACATGCTTTAGTGCGAGTGGGAGATTGTTGAGGTTTATGCCCTAAACATGTAACTTGTAAATGGATTTATGAAGTAAATAAAAAGAAAGGTTCAATTCATTCTATTATGTTATTTATTTTATAAACTTGTGAACATATTAACATCCTGGATTGTAGGATGTAATCTTGAACTGTGTATATGAGTGTCATATACGGATGGATACAGTAAGAGACGTGCAATCTAAAGAGTCCATAAATAGCAAATAAAGCTGGGTACTTTATTTGTGGTTAATCTATAGTTGCGGTCCATTCAGTAATGTACAGTGACTCTATCATGAATCATTCATATGAGATATGGGAATGGAGGCACCTTGTATGATGTGATCATATAGGACTGGGCCATGATCTATATGAATCTCACACCAAGATCCGTTTACCGATGAGATTCATATATATCAACTAATGATGGCTTTATATGGGTGATCTTAATCCTGAGTGTCTTATCGACTCCTTCAGGTTAGATCTTGGTGTTTGATATACATGGATGAGGTTAGATGCATTTCCTGATCAATATACTCCGTATGTTGGGATTGTGGTTTGGCTTGTGGCTGGGAAGGTTTGTACGCAATAGTGGAATCCATTCCTTCTAGTGAGAAGTAGATGGTAGTTCCCTTAAGGGTTGATTCGGGGCTTGGACAATATGAGCGCTCTCCTAATTCTGTGAGGAAGTAGGATTTATTGTCCATTAGAGAATCAATGGTACTTAAAGGATATATGTAATTAGAAGGGTATAGCAGACATTATGACACAGCTCTAATTATGAACTACTGTTGATGATCACACCATATGTAATAGTTATATCGATGGACACCGAGTTGTATCGTTCTGTATAAAAATGTCTGCAGTTGAGATAGTGCAGCTTCGGGTTTTCAGTGGAATAACACTGGAGTTAATAATAAAAGAATATTAATTAAAGAGTTTAATTAATTATTCCGAGGATTATTGGAGCTCAAAATACTGTGGGTCCATTAGGTCCCCTTGCTAGCCCGATCGATTTAGGTAACAAGGGTCACGGTTAATTAATTGGATTGTCCAATTAATTGTGTCACGAAAGTGACACGTATTTATTCGGGAATTAATTAAATAATGAGATTATTTAATTAATGAATAATGGTGATTAAATAAATTAAATAATGAGATTATTTAATTATGTTATTAATCACTAAATGGAGGGTGTATGTTGATATTTATTTTTGAATAACATAAGATAATATGATTATTTTATTTTGTTAAATTAAATACTTAATTTTTGAATTTAAATAGTTTGAAATCAAATAAAATCAAATAAAAGATATGAGATATTTTTTATTTGAAATTTTTTAAAAATCAAATTAGATTTGATTAGTTTTTTTAGAATTAAAATATTATATATATGATATATATTATTAAAAAAAAAGATGTTTTTCGTTTTCACGCATAACTTTATATATATATATATATATTATATATATATATAGACAAAAGAGAAACTGGTGTGGGTTTTAGTTTTTTTGTCAAACGTATAAATAATATATATATATACCTTATACCCTTTTTCTTTTGTTTTTATCTCAAGGATGCAAGTGTTGCATGGGTTTATATATATATATAATTATTTGGTGCAAGTGTTGTATATCAATATCAAGGAAGAAAAAGTTTCTTCAATTTTTTTTTTCTACACCCTCCATCCTAAGTTCTTGAGAACCGTGACGCGCCCACACGCAGTTACCAGTCCCGGGATATAGCGAGGAAGATCGGTGGTATAGACCAGGAGCATATCGAAAAAGTGAAGGAGCCTCCAAACGTTGGTATGGTTCTTTTAATCTTTCTTTTTATTATTGATTACAATTTCCTGTATTTACATATATATGTTATTAGTGTAATAATTAGTATATGTATTTGTTCTGAAAATAAATACGATCACAAGTTCACTGGTCCCGGATACATATTACGATATGTATATATATATAAAAAATTAAAACCCATTTCCGCTGCGAGACCTGTAAACGGGGTTCAAACAGGGACCTCCCCTATCTGAACCAGCCTACAATAGAATGGGACATTAACCCTCTATTCGAGATAGATTAGGGCCCATGCCCCAAGTTCCTTGAAAACCATCTTGCTACCAACTTAGGCAGATCAAATCTACAACAGATATCCCACCACGAGAACAATGTGATCCTCCTCACCCAGTAACCTCTAGGAGGGAAGTCGAGGCTGGAACGGGAGGCAGCCGAAGAAACGCTTGAGCAGACTTCCCTCGTGAAGAAAATAATATTGAAATATCCAGGTCATCCGACGGGTCTGATAGTGAGGGATCTGAGGTCGATTCTAAAAGACATGGTAATAAGCGTCCGCGGAACCAGCTGGCAAGAATGCAGAAAGAGATCCAGCAATTGAAGAAAGAAAAGCATCAAGAAGTCAAGAATGATCCGCTGAGTGAAATGAATGCTCCCTTTACTAGGAGAATCATGGAAGCCGAGCTCCCACCTAAATTCAAGATGCCGATGGATACGTTTCCCGGTGTTAAAGATCCATTGAGTCATCTGGAGAGCTTCGTCTAGCAGACGGAGGTCCAAAACACTACCAGGGTAGCCATGTGCCAGATTTTCCCTACCATATTGACCGACTATGTAAAAAATTTGTTCAGAAAGCTGCCCACATGAAGCGTGGACTCCTTAACAAAGCTGTTAACAAAATTTTGTTCACGGTTCCACGGTGTTAAAACTTGCCTGAAAGATTCCATCCACCTACAATATGTAATACATGAGCGAGGGGAGACCCTCTGATTTTATGTAGAACAAATTCAAAAAGAGGTTATGTTAGGTTTTAGTTTGTGTTGGCATTAATTCCATATCAAAATGATGTTTACTTGTAATGATTTAGTTGTTTAGATTCATGATGATTCAAGCTCCAAAAAAGGATTAACAACAAGTCAAAGCAAGTTCTAAGTCTTCAAAGAGAAAGGATGCAATTTGGTTCTAAAAAGGTATACTAAGACCTTATCTTTCTCTTACAAGGCTAAGGCACACACACACAATTCATACATTTGTGTCCTTGCATCGTTGTGCACCATTATAGGCACACATATACAATTCATTCATATGTGTCCATGCATCATTGTGCACCATGTACAACACATTCACACACTTGAAGATGAATGCTCATGCATTGTTACGGAAATAACATGTTTTGGAAAATGCATGATTGGAGACTGTCTTTATGTAGTTTACATTCTAGTGTGAATTATGTTTGTGTGTGTATATTTTTGTATAACATGGATATTGAACTTGAATTTAGTCTTAAATCATTTTTGATTGAGTTTCGGTCATTTCAGTTACTCATACTATTGATTTCAAGTTCTAAGTCAAAAGATACTACACTTTTAACTCATGTTGTATACATTGTCTTCGTCTTCGTATATCGAGTTGAATTATTATTTTTTGGGTTAAGTATCTTATATGTCCATGTCCATATGAGAGTTATGGTTTGGAATCCATAAACGGATTCAAATTCCGATTTTAGAGGCCGGAGAACTGTCGAAGAATGCGAAGGAAGGTCGAAAGAGAAAGAAGTCAGCAAAGCACTTCTTCCCGAGATGGTGCGTGGCCATCTCAGGGCAGAAGGCTTGCTGCCCTGAGATGGCCACGCGCCATCTTAGGCAGCAAGCATGCTTGGCTGCTTCTTGCCCTTCTTGGTCATTTCACATGCCCAATTTTCCCTCTCCTTTATATTCTCATTCCCTCTCACATTTCATTCTAATAAGAATTTAAACTTGTGTGTCGAAAATTTTCTCTCTACATTTTCTCACCTTCCAAACACCATAACTTCTTCATTTGAACTCCGGTTTGAGAGATTCAAAGTTAAGAGTATTTGTATATCCATCCTTCATCTTTTCTCTGAGGGTTTGAGTGAGTTTTGTTGCTGTTTTTAGAGTCTAAACACATAAAAACGGGACTGCAACTAAATCAACTAAGGTATTGATTTTCTCTCAAAGTTTTCTTCTAAAACTTGGTCAATTGCCTTAGGTTTTCTTCTTCAACTTATATGTGTGTATTGTGAGTGTTTTGATTTGAGTTTTGAACTCTTTTAAAGCTAGGTTGAGTTTCAATTGAAATCATACATGTTAAGTTAGGTTTTGATTTTTCCTATGTTTTTACATGTTTGGGATTGTATTGTGCCAGCTTTGATTCTAGAATTATTTGATGATCTTTGATTGATTGATTTTGTGAAAGATAGTTCCTCACATGTATTAGCCTCTCTTGGCCGAATTCTCACATCAATACATGTACTTATGTTCTTTTGAGCTATTCATGTGTTTTGTTGAATCTATGCAAAGGAATATGCTTTAGAACTTTAGCTTAAATCTAAATGACTTTGTCAAATGATTTTAGCATGTTTTTGGTTTGTGTGATTTAAACTTGATCTTGTGTTTAATTGAACATATCTTGTGATTCAAGTTTAGATCTATGCATGTATCTAGGTTGTGATTAATGTTGAACATATCTTACAAGATCTAGATGATTTAAACATGCATGATTGACTAGACTACATTTGATTTGTGCATTCATGCTCATGTATAGTATTTTCCATAGGATGTGTTGATCATAGCATTCTATGTTGCATGCTTGTTTGCATTTTACATTCATGATCACCTAGATGCCTTGTGAGAAGAAAGTCTTGAAAATAGGTGGGAAACCTATGTTGTTGAGTAAGAAGTCTTGGCAAGGGGTGTGAGACCTTGGATTGTCAAGCAAGAAAGTCTTGGCAAGAGTCGGGAGGACTCGGATATTCGAGCAAGAAGTTTTGCCTAGGGTCATAAGGATCCAGTAGGTGAGCAAAAAAGTCTTGACTAGAGTTGGGAGGACTCGAATAGTTAAGCAAGAAGTCTTACCTTGGGTCATGAGGATCCGATAAGGTGAGCGAGGAAGTCTTGACAAGAGGTGTGAGGCCTCAGATTGTTGAGCTTGAGGGCGACATCTTTATGAGTAGGATAAGAGGGTAGTTTCTAGGTGAAGGGGTCACTTGAGAGATTGTACTTGTCTTATCTACTAGTGGATTTTGTTTTGCCGGTGGCTGCTAGCCCGTGGATGTTTCCTCTTTGGAGGTTTACCGCATTATATCTTGTGTCAACTTTTTTTTATCCCTATCTCTCTAGTATTTGTATTTGTTATTTGAATACTATGGATAGAACCCTTTATGTAAGTTGATTTCCTTTCTATAATATAGATTGTGTATGTGTTATAATTACTTGTTTGTATCACACTTTACTTGTTTTATATATTGATTAAGTATCTATAATTAATATATATATTGTGATACAAGCAATCTAGATGGACAAACTTTTGTTTGTTTCTAAGGGAGTCGAAAAAGGTGTATAACCTATTCACCCCCCTCTAGGTTAGCCTTGAGCATTTAACCGTGTTTGTATTTTTAATTGGTATCAAAGCAGGACACTAGATTGCACTTAGTGAGAGTCCGGGGTGATACATTCACAGTTTTTGCAAGGTGTTTAAAGTCATGGGTTTATAAGATGATGTAATGGTGGAATGAGCCTCAAATACTAGGCCACCATTACTTCGAGGCACTAACTATGGGTATTAGAAGTTGAGGATGAAAGCCTACATCCGCTCTATTGATGAAAGGGCTTGGATGGTAGTGGAAGAAGGTTATAGTCCTCCTACCAAGGTTCAAGATGATGGAACTGTGATACTCAAGTCAATAAGTGAATGGATAACAAATGAGTTTGAGGTTGGTAAATGGCACCATCGTGCTATGAATGCCATCTTTTGAGGAGTTGATGTGCATCAATTCTCCTACATTCAAAATCTTGAATCCGCAAAGGAAGCTTTGGATACTCTCCAAGTTACTAATGAAGGAACCTTAGCGGTGAAGAAATCGAGGCTTCAAATGTTGGCCTCACAATTTGAAGGTTTAAGTATGAGTGAAAAAGAAAAGTTTGAAGACTTCCAGTTTAGACTTCGTAATATTGCTAACCAATGTCATCAAGCACTTGGAGTACCTATCTCAAAAGAGCGTTTAAATTGGAAAATCCTTAGGTCTCTTCCTAAGAGATTTAAATCAAAGGTGGCGGCCATTGACGAAAGCAAGGATGTGGATAGTATGAACATCGATGAGTTGCTTGGGTCTCTCCAAACTTATGAGATGTGCTTAAAGCCAAAGATTAAAAGTAAGGGAATTGCTCTTAATGCTATTTGGGAGGAGAGTGATGATGAAAATGAAGAGATGGCTCTTTTGGTTAGAAGGTTCAAGAAGTTTCTAAAGAAGAATGCCAAGCCTAGAGGAAAGTCTTCTAAGCAAAAGGGAGTTAAGAGAACATCATCTCCAAGGAATGAGAAGAATAATCAAGCTATGAACAAGAAAGATGTTCAATGCTATAATTGTCATGGTTTTGGTCACTTTGCTAGTGAGTGCACCAAGAAGCCATCTAAGAAAGACAAGAAAGGCAAATTGTTGGTGGCTACTTGAAGTGATGATAATTCTACTAACAATGAAATCTCTAGTAGTGAGTCTTTAAGTGATGAAGAGTTGGTGAGTAACTTTGTAGATCTAACGGCTTCTCATTCTCCACTAGATGTTGATGGTACAATATCTTTGAACAAGAACTTTGATGCAAATCATCATGGAAGCTCTAGTTCCATGAAGCTAGAGATAATGCTCAAAGAGAAGTAGTTGAGAAGGATGATTTGATCAAGAAACAACTAGATGAGTTCGTGGTTGTTACTCGTAGACTTCTTGGTGAGAAAGGTGATATTATGAAGAAGTTTAGAGAACTTGAAAAGATAAACCTTGACAAGGATAATGTGATATCTTCTTTAAAGAAGAGAGAACAAGAATTGATGGAAGAGATAGACATGGTTAAGGAGGCCATCAAGGACTTAGTGAATGATTCGGTAAGTGTGTCTAGTGTTAGGAATCTTGTTAATTCTCATTGTGGTGAAGACGACTTGGTAGTTGAAGAGGAGCTCTTAGAAGCACCACTTCCTACACAATTTGATGAAGTCATGATTGATAAGAAACCACACAAGAAGAGAAGATCAAAAGCCAAGAAGAAGTTAGTGAATAAGGTATCTTTGCAAACTCCTAGTGAAGCTAGTTCAACTTCAAAAGGTACAATCTCATCTTTTATTCCAATTTGCCATTATTGCAACACAATAGGTCACATTAAGCCTAGGTGTTATAAATATATTAAAAAATGCAAATTAGGAAATGAATCTAGGGATAAGGAGATTAAACTTCAACTTGAACATACTAAGGATTTGAAAGTTGAAAAACATGATAAGTTTGCTAAGCATGAAAAGAAGTTTTGGAGTAGAAAGAATATTAATCTTATTCAACTTGACAAAACTTGTGTTGAAAATGTTAAGGAAGAGTGTGTTAATGATATTCTTGTTAATCAAGTCATTGAAGGACTTTACTCTAGATTTAACATTGTTGTCAAGGATGTTTTTGGAAATGTTTTTAGAAATGTTTGTGTAGGTACACCCAAGAACATGTGGTTCCAGGGTGAGTGCTCTTATCACTAAAATTAGAAGCACATGTGAGATTGCTTTGAGGCTATATATCAATTATGTTGAGAATTCTTTCTTGCTAGCTTTGAATACTCCATGTATTGATATGAACTTGGTTATCTCACATCATGGTTGTTATGATGGTCAAAATTTGTTGTTTAACTTTAGAGAAGTTCTTTTGATATATGTGTTGATTGAGTTGAGATATTATGCTTTTTATACTTTTGTTGTGAAACATCGTCAACTTGGTGTCATGAGGACATTCAAGGCAAGAGTGCTCATAAAAAGGGTGGAAGTATGATATTTGGTGAATATAATGTGTAAAAAGGTATCTCTACACTCTAATGCATGTTCTCTTAGATATTCATCTTTTGACTCAATTTTTGATATACATCTCATAGCAGGTCATATTAAAGAATTTTGTATAGCATATATATGGTTCTCATTGACATTTGCTATTTTAGGATCTAATAGTGATATTGTTCACATTGATCTTAACTTTAATGATTGTTTGTGTTTGGTATATTGAGTGGCATTACTTTTGAAAATATGAGCTTCATATTCTTTGAAAGCTACTCATTAGAGAAGTAATGATCTTGAATAAGTCTCTACTTATTGCTCTTGGATCACGTGCTTATGAGCCATAAAATTTTGGTTTCTAAAAATTGCACCTTGCTTCTCTTATATGTTTTGCTAGTAGGTTGAGTTTACTAATATGTAAACATTGGATACACCTTGAAGTTTTTATGCTTAAGTAAATTTAAAATGACCTATGGTTAGTATCTATTTTGCTTCAGCAATTACATACAACTCAACGAGCACCTTCATGAAAAGGGCTACACATATTGGTTGTGAAAGCTACCCAATGTTGGAAAGAGCTACACCATTGTGATGAGTGAAATCCGTCATGAAGTGAATTTTGTTTATGTAAAAAAAAAAGGAAAAATCAAAGATGTGTTGAAATGAAATCTTAAAAAAAAATCTTTGATTCAAAGCCTAAAAAGAAAAGGAGGAAGGCTTAAAAAGGAGTATAGTTGAAAATCAAATGAGCTCGCTTTGAAAAACAGAAATTGGATGACGAGCCACATGCACACACACGCTCATATGTTGAAATCTATTCTCTTAAAAGCAAAAATTCCGGATGATAATCGGTTTGATTTTTTATGGAAAAAGCTTAAGATGAATAGTTGTTGGAAATTGTTTATATGTTGATTATCAAACTCCTTGTTGATATATATTTGAAACATATCTCTCTCATACACACACACTTTGTTTATGAGTATGATGATATTTTATCAATTGTTGAAGAATTATGAGAGAACTTGAAAAATCTTTGTGTATCTCTCTTAGCATATGAAGCTTATTTTGTTGATATTTCTTCAAATTGCTTGAATGTGTGATTGTGTGAACATCCTTGTGAACTTTATGCTATCATTGATTTTAGTTATAGCATTTATCAAGGGGGAGCATTGTATGCTAGACATTGTTCTCTTTTATGATATGTTCGCATGCTTCATTTTGTTACATGTTGGCATATTTTGACTTAATGATACTTGTAAGATATTACTCACTATCTTTGTCTTGCATGATGATTCATTCTTAAGTCATATGTCTTTATGTTTATATATTTGTGACTAATATGCTTGTTTTTGTCTTTCACTCACTTTTGTTGTATGTATATAGCATCTTATATCACAAGAATAAATGGGAAGAACTAAGGTTACTGGAAGTGGAAATCGATCGAATCCCATTGTGAAAGCCAAGTCTACCTCAAAAGGATACAAACCTTAATGGTCAAAGGATTTAGAGATCTTTGGAACTAAGAAGATATTTCAAGAGAGAGACATTGACTTAGGTAAGTGTAAAGATTCTTATGTTCTTAAATGCATTAAGGATAGGAATTGGGAATCTTAGGTGAGCATGTTAGGAATAGTGAATGATACTCTTGTTAGAGAGTTTTATCTTGAATATAGAGAGAGTGCCACCTTATTTGATGTTTTGATGGAGATTAGGGGTGTTGTGTTTAGAGTTAACCCGGAAAACCCGAAAAACATTAACAAGTTTCTTGGGCTATCTAATGATATAGATTTGAACTTTCTAGATGTAGATGTCATTGAGAATCTTAATACCATGGGTAGAACTCTTTGTGACAATGCTTCTTTTGAGTGGAAAGGTAGAGCATATATTAGTCAACATGAGTTAACTAAGGCTAGTGCATTTTGGCATCTATTCATTTGCACTAACATTATTGGATCTTCGAATTCAACCGAGTTGAATAAGGACAAGATCAAAATAGTGTATTCCTTGGTGACTAATCAACCTATAAACCTTGGGGATCTACTTATGCTTTATATTGATAGCTTACATTACCGGGGTTTATAACTTCTTTGTGTTTAGCTTATGGTGTTAAGAGTAGAGAAGATGATGTGTTGGTACAACCCTTGAAAAAATATAGTGATAAACATATGTCATACATGTCATATAAGGATAAAGGTAAGACATGTCATACTTTTGGACTATTTACTAGTTCACAAGTTGATTGTCAAGAGACTAGCACGAATATTCTTCTGGATTGGGCTTTACATTTGAAGAAGAAGGTTGATGAGCTTAGTGCTATAGTTGATAAACAAGATGCTAGAATAAAAGAGTTGTAGGAGTGTATTGCCTCAAGTTCAAGACCACCTCTCAAGTATTATGTTAGATCAACTACACGCACATCTTTCTTTGGTGGATCTAGTAGCTGGTATTTGAGTCTTATGGTATGTTTCTTACCTTTTGGCATCATTTCATGTCAAAAAGGGGGAGAAAGAGTTGCTAGTTACTTAGTTTCTTTTTATGTTGTTTTTGTGAACTTTTGAACTTTCAATGGCATGTAATAATTAGTTTTAAGGTTTGGTTAAGAATTCTTGTATTTTGGCATGCATTGAGGGGGAGATACATGTATTTGTGGACTTAATTGTATATTCTTTTCCATATTATATGTTGCCATTTGTTATTTTTTCTCTTGTATATGCATTGTGCTTTGAGATGAGTTGTAGGTTGCTTCAAGGGAAGATCAAGATGAATTTCAAGAGTTGGTGAAGATTAGTTATAGGAATCTTACTCATTGTAATGTGAGGGAGTGACTTTGTGACCTATCTTCATTTTTATATTTGTAGTAAATGTATAGGTGTTTTGACATGGAATTTGCCAAAGGGGGAGATTGTTAGGTTTTAGTTTGTGTTGGCATTAATTCCCTATCAAAATGATGTTTACTTGTAATGATTTAGTTGTTTAGATTCATGATGATTCAAGCTTCAAAGAAGAATGAACAACAAGTCAAAGCAAGTTCAAAGTCTTCAAAGAGAAAGGATGCAATATGGTTCTGCAAAGGTATACTAAGACCTTGTCTTTCTCTTACAAGGCTTAGGCACACACACAATTCATACATTTGTGTCCCTACATCGTTATGCACCATTATAGGCACACACATACAATTCATTCATATGTGTCCCTGCATCATTGTGCACCATTTATAACACATTCACACACTTGAATATGAATGCTCATGCATTGGTATGGAAATAACATGTTTTGGTAAATGCATGATTGGAGACTATCTCTATGTAGTTTGCATTCTAGTGTGAATTGTGTTTGTGTGTGTATATGTTTGTATAACATGGATATTGAACTTGATTTTAGTCTTAAATCATTCTTGATTGTGTTCCGGTCATTTCGGTTACTCATACTATTGATTTCAAGTTCTAAGACAAAAGATACTACACTTTCAACTCATGTTGCATACATTGTCTTCGTATTCGTATATCGAGTCGAAATATTATTTTATGGGTTGAGTATCTTATATGTCCATGTCTGTGTGAGAGTTATGGTTTGTAATCTGTAAACGGATTCAAATTCCGAGTTAGAAGGCCGGAGAACTGTCGAAGAACGTGAGGGAAGCGCAAGGGGATTGCACCATGGCCGAAGGCCACAAAGTGGAGCATGCCCGAGATGGCGCGTGGCCATCTTGGCTGCAACACCTTGCTGCCCCAAGATGCCCACGTGCCATCTCAAGGAACCAATATCAAATAGGGTCATTTTTTTCTTTTGGCTTCTTTCTTTCCCTCTCATTTATATTCTCTTTCCCTCTCACATTTCATTTTAAGAAGAAATTCAAACTTATGTGCAAAACTTTTCTCTCTACATTTTCTCACCTTTCAAACACCATAACTTCTTCATTTGAACTCCGATTTGAGTGATTCAAAGTTGAGATTATTTTTCTACTTATACTACATCTTTTCTCTGAAGGTTTGAGTGTGTTTTAAAGCTTTTTTTGGAGTCTAAACACTTAAAAACTGGACTACACCTAAATCAACTAAGGTATTAATTTTCTCTCAAAGTTTTCTTTTAAAACTAGGTCAATTGCCTTAGGTTTTCTTCTTCAACTTATATGTGTGTATTGTGAGTGTTTTGATTTGAGTTTTGAACTCTTTTAAAGCTAGGTTGAGTTTCAATTGAAATCATACATGTTAAGTTAGGTTTTGATTTTTCCTATGTTTTTACATGTTTGGGATTGTATTGTGCTAGCTTTGATTCTAGGATTATTTGATGATCTTTGATTGATTGATTTTGTGAAAAATAGTTCCTCACATATATTAGGCTCTCTTGGCCAAATTATCACATCAATACATGTGCTTATGTTCTTTTGAGCTAGTCATGTGTTTTGTTGAATCTATGTATAGGAATATGCTCTAGAACTTTAGCTTAAATCTAAATGACTTTGTCATATGATTTTAGCATGTTTTTGGTTTGTGTGATTTAAACTTGATCTTATGTTTAATTGAACATATCTTGTGATTCAAGTTTAGATCTATGCATGTATCTAGGTTGTGATTAATGTTGAACATATCTTACATGATCTAGATGTTTTAACATGCATGATCAACTAGACTACATTTGATTTGTGCATTCATGCTCATGTATAGTATTTTCCATAGGATGTGTTGATCATAGCATTCTATGTTGTGTGCTTGTGCTTGTTTGTATTTTGCATTCATGATCACCTAGATGCCTTGTGAGAAGAAAGTCTTAACAATAGGTGTGAGACCTATGTTGTTGATCAAGAAGTCTTGGCAAGAGGTGTAAGACATTGGATTGTCAAGTAAGGAAGTCTTGGCTAGAGTCGGGAGGACTCGGATAGTAGAGCAATAAGTCTTGCCTATGGTCATGAGGATCCGGATAGGTGAGCGAGGAAGTCTTGACTAGAGTCGGGAGGACTCGGATAGTTGAGTAAGAAGTCTTGCCTTGGGTCGTGAGGATCCGGTAAGGTGAGCGAGGAAGTCTTGATAAGAGGTGTGAGGCCTCAGATTGTTGAGCATGAGGGTGACATCTTCATGAGTAGGATAGGAGGGTAGTTTCTAGGTGAAGGGTTCACTTGAGAGATTGTACTTGTCTTATCTACTAGTGGATTTTGTTTGCCGGTGGCTGCTAGCTCGTGGATGTTTCCTCTTCGAAGGTTTACCACATTATATCTTGTGTCAACTTCTCTCTATCCCTATCTCTTTAGTATTTGTATTTGTATTTGTTATTTGAATCTTATGAATAGAACTCTTTATGTAAGTTGACTTCCTTTCTATAATATAGATTGTATATGTGTTACAATTACTTGTTTGTATCACACGTTACTTGTTTTATATATTGATTAAGTATCTTTAATTAATATATATATTGTGATACAAGAAATATAGAGGGACAAACTTTTGTTTGTTTTTAAGGGTGTCTAATCTATTCACCCCCCCTCCCTCCCTCTAGGTTAGCCTTGAGCATTTAACCATGTTTGTATTTTCAGTTTGTGTGTGTTAGATAACTTTGTATCTTGTGATATTCCATTCAAGTTGTAAAGTATCACATTATAATACTCTAAGTACAACTAATGGAATTTTGTCTACATTGAATATAAATTGATTCTTGTTGTATGTTTTGTAGACTAAGAGTGGAGATTTGAGCATACATGAATATATTGTTTTCTCATAACAATCATGTTGAATGTTAATTTGTATACTTATCAAGGTTTTGTCACTAGTCTCAAAAGATTTCTCAAAAGTGAGAGATAACCTATTCACCCCCCCCCCCCCCCCCCATCTAGGTTGTTTAGTATAACATTGTACATATTATTTCAGGTTATTCAGATGAGAGTATTTGCCAAAAAGGAGACCCTGGCCAACTTTCATAGGAACTTATGGGCGGGAAGGCTATTTCGGTCTTTTTTCCTAGCATCCTCCATAAACCTATCAAGAGGTCTACGATCGGGCTCTTGAGCAGTTTTAGATCGACGAATAGCTCAGGGTTAAACTTGAGAATGACGATATGAGATCGACAAAGCTCCAGAATAAAGAAGCAAACAAGCCTGCACCGATCCAGAAAGCTAAGAACAGACCTCCCAACCGATCTTTATACCGCCCATAACCTCTCCAACCTCAGCGGGACCGGTATCCGGTTAGGTGAACCCTTTCTCGAGCTTTGCCACCCCCAAGAGTAATAGCTTACGTGACCTAAGATGAGAGAGGTTACAACCACTACACCCTCTAAATGATTCTCGTGAGACAATTTATCTAGCTATTCAGGATAAAGGCTTGCTCATAAAGCGAGCCCCCATGGAAGCTCCAGCAGATACAAGGAATTGATATAAGTATCGCTACTTCCAGGAGGATGTAAGGCAAAACACATCTGAGTGCAACAGTTTGTGTAACCAGATTGAAGCTCAGGTGATGGGGGGTTGCTTGGTAGAGTTCTAGCAACAGGTTAGAGATAATATCCAGTCTAGGAAGGAATTACAAACAGAGATCCGGAACCATGCTGAAAAGAGGAAAAGAAAAGCAGAAGGACCTGATGTAACAAGTCCAGGTCATACATACTATTATTGGAGGCCCCACCTTGGTAGGAACCTTCATCAACTCTAGAAAGAACCACTCCAGGAAGGCACCTTGATCGAGGAGGGTCAGGTGATTTTCAAGATCGATCGGGGTTCCATGGGGACCTTCCAGTCTGCTCAGATCATATTCACTGAAGCTGATGTATATAACACCGTCCAGCCGCATGATAATCCCATAGTGGTCACGGTGCATATCGTCAATTGTCTAGTCCACCGCGTGCTGATCGACACATGTAACAACGTTGAAATCTTGTTCAAAGAAACCCAGGAGAAGCTCAACTTGAAACAGTGGTGATACAAAAGTTGTACCACCCCCTGTATGGTCAAAGATCTTATCGGTAATCTTTAGGACTTCACCTCTACAACTAAACCTCATGACGGACTTTGTCATGGTCGATACCCCTCGGCCTACAACGTCATCCTAGGGAGGCCTTTCCTGTGAACCCTCAAGGGGGTATTATCCATCTACCACAACGTCCTGAAGTTTCCAATTGAAAACAAGGTATGAGAGGTACGAGAAGACCAACAGGCAACCCGCAAGTGTTTATCAGTCTCTACCAACCCTGCGTCATTGGCAAAACAATTCACCCAAGTAGCCGTAGTCTGTGAACAGGAATTGCCAGAAGTGGTTCCCATGATCTTAGAGCCCGAGGGAGATTTAGGGAATGACGTCAAAGGCGAGGACGAGGTACAAGAGGACTGGGAATGGGCTAGTGGCCACCCCATGAATAAGTTATAAGAGATTCCAATCAAAAGTGATGACCCATCTAAGGTGGTCAAGATTGGGGTAACCTTGGAACCGAGAGTGAAGGAGAGTCTGATCAATCTCTTTTAGGAATCCAATGACATATTCACCTGGAGCCATGATAAGATACCGGGAATCCCAATGTCCTTGGCTGTTCATCGGCTGGTAGTCGACTCTACTGTCAAGTCGGTCAACCAGAAAAGGTATCACTTTAAATCTAAAAGAAACGTTGCGGTTCAAGAGGAGGTCGACAAACTGATCAAAGTGGGGCTCAATGAAGTACGATACCCCGATTGGGTCGTCAATGTAGTCATGGTCACCAAGTCAAATGGGAAGTGGGGCATGTGTGTCGACTACACTGACCTCAACCGAGCATATCCAAAAGACAGATTCTCGCTTTCGATGATTGACCAGCTGGTAGAATCCACCTTCAGAAATAAACTTCTGAGCTTCATGGATGTGTTCTTAGGGTACAATCAAATCAGGATGCACTCAGCAGACCAGAACAAGACCAGCTTTATTACCGAGCGTGGTTTGTATTGCTATAAGGTGATGCCATTTGGCCTCAAGAACGTGGGTGCCATCTACCAACGCCTGGTCAACCGGCTGTTTAAGTCATAAATAGGAAGGACGATGGAGGTATACATTGACAATATGATCACCAAGTCCTAGGTAGTAGAAGACCACCAGAACCACCTCCACAGAACCTTCCAAATTTTAAGGGATAACCAAATACGGCTGAACCCAGTCAAGTGTGCATTCGAGGTAGCTGTAGGTAAGTTCCTTGGTTTCATGGTCCACAAAAGGGGTATAGTGGCCAACCTAGAAAAGATCTGAGCTATACTGGAACTAGAATCCCTTACCTCGCTGAAATAGGTCCAGACTTTGGCTGGTCGAGTGGCCGCACTCAATCGATTGACCATCAATCGATAAATGCCTTCCTTTCTTCAAGGTGATAAGCAAGGAAGAAATATGAAATGGGACCAAGATAACGAGCAAGCTTTCCAAGCCTTGAAGAGGTATTTGGCCAGCCCGCTGCTGCTAGTCAAGCCAAAACCTAGAGAGGAGCTGTAAATTTACTTAGCCGTATCGGAAACGGCGGTGAGTGGAGCCTTGGTTAAGGATTGTAAAGATGGGGTCCAACGACCGGTATATTACGTTAGTCGTGCATTATTCGAGCCCAAAAAGGACTACCACCATCTTGAGAAGCTCACCTTCTTGAGAATCTAGGTATAAGAGCATAGATACCTGCTAGATCGAGGTCGCAATGGGAAGGTACCTCATTGATATAGGGGGAAGGGGTATCTGAGTTAGTATGCCACAACTCTCGTCTAAGTGTCAGATGCTTAACATATGGAATATTGGTACTCTGATTATCCTATAAAAGATTATTAGATTTGAAAAGATCCTATTAGGATCAGTTTGACTACATATCATGATAACCTGGTATAGAATCATTTGCTACTAACAGTTTACTCTTCACACATGTGTTGATTTATACATTGTCAGGTTATTATTGCTTGAATGCATGCCAGTGGCTTGACAAGACAAATACATCGGTCGAGGTACCCCTAGATTTGGTTAAGTCAGGATAGCATAGGGTTACTCCTAGGCCGAAAAAGGAAAATTCAGCTAAGTATCAAGAGCAAGTGTTACTACCTACCCCGCTAGTCAACTCATATTTTACGTATCAAAATTGAATGAAGTGCTAAGCAGGAATCAATCAAAGCAAGTATGAATGGAATCAAAATACATTTCATTAGTCATAAAGAGGGAGCCTATCCCCTTAACAGGCTACATCGGTTAAAGGGGGAGCCTATCCCCCTATCTGGCCACATCAAACTTAGTAGGGAGCCCATCCTTAGGTTACAGGCTACACATACAAGAAGAAATAACGAATATCTTGATAGTTGGGTTAAAGAGCTGTTTTATGATTCAAGCAGGGTGCCTACCCCCATTTTCAGGCATTACAAACAAACTTAAAGAGAATCATTTGTTGGCCTCATCCTCCTGGTTATTCCTTTCTGCTACTCCTTTCTTCGGCTGTTGCTCATCATCCTGTTGTCCCAAGAGCCCGCCTGCTTGTTGCTCAGCCTAATCTTCCTCCAGCACTTGATCGTACACCACCAAGACTTCAAAAGGGATTTGTTCGTTAGAAACCACAGCTCCCACATGCTCTCCTACATGCGCCGCGTCCAGAGGCTCTACTGCCTAAGAAGAATCAACTTGATCCCCCAACACTTCTGGGATAATTGGCTGATCCTACTTTACCTCTATAGAAGCAGGCTGGTCTTGTTCTGGCATGATGGTTTGATCTTTAATTTCCTTGGAAGCAGACAAGACCTCTCTGGTCCTAAGACCCAGTGGAGGGGTAGACGCAAGTTGTTTTCCCTTACCAATATAGCCCACATATTCAGACATGTTTGCATAAGTGCATGCGTGCATTGCGTGCATGCATGAATGCCTTCATGCATACAGGTATGAATGCGTTCGTGCATGTGATCGTACGTGCTTACGTGCTTGAGATCGTACGTACATGCGATCATGCGTACGTGAGTGCATACTATCGTGTGTGCTTACGTACGGTCATGCGATTGTGCATGTGTGTATGCTTGAGATCGTTAGTATGTGCACATATGAATGCGTTCGTGTGTACGTACGTGTGTTCATGCGTGCGTGCGTCCTTACGTACGTGTGTATATACGTGTAAGAGTTTGAGCGTGCTTGCATGCGTGCGTGTCTACATGCGTTCGTGCGTGCTTCCGTACTTATATTCGTGTGTTTGTGCATGTATGAGTATATGCGTTCATGCGTGCATATTTGCATGCATGTGATCGTGCATGAGTGCGTGTGTGCGTGCAAGCGTGCGTGCGTGCAAGCGTGCGCATATGCGTGAACACATGCGTACGTGTGATCGTGCGTACATTATGTGTTGACATTGATTTCTCGATGGATGAGAAAGTCAACAATGTTGGATTTTGTTATGACCTGTCAAAAAAGAAAAAGAAAGAGAATGTAATGTAAAAAATAACACGAGTTGACGTGGTAAAACTTCATCGATCGGAGAAATGTCTACGGGTGGTTGAATGGATAACCAAGCCAAAATCCAATATTTAAACAAAGAATTACACCATTCGATATCTCTTGCCTCTCTCTTGAGTCTCTCTTTTTCAATGATTACTTTTTTAAGTTTTTCTCTCCTACCGTGAGGTTATGGGTCTATTTATATGTGCATAGAACCCTAATCATTGTTGTACAAATAAAGAAATTGTATTTTAATTAAGGATGGCTACTTGTTGTAGTCGTCTTTAACTTCTTTCCTATTTCGGAGATTGTGTCGAGATTGGATGAGACTCTGGTTGTATAGTCCGTTTAGGACTTATTTCCTTATCGATGTGCAATTTTCTTAAAGAGGTAGCATTGCTTGATTTGGACTCGTTTTCTGTTTGGTATTTTATCCTTCTAGAAACTCTTTTTGACATGGAGGTTTTGCATATTGGAGTATGGTTCTTGGTCTTCCCCATGTGTGAGAATTATATGTTGAACTCCTTTTCTCGGGTTTCTTGTGTTGTCTCGAGTAAAACATAATATATCGAGTGCTTGTGTTCGGACTTACTCGGGTTCTTATTCCTAAGTGATGCCTTGAATGGTGTCTTTTGATTGCCAGCTCGAATGCCCATTTGGTGATTCTTCAAGGGATTGTCCTACCTGTCGGTGACATGTTTAATCGATGAGATATACATATAACAATACCCCCGTAAAATATTTTTGCCGAGTAGAATTCATTTCGGCGGAAATATTTTAACTGCTGAGAACTCTGACTAGCCTTTTGTCTTTCCCTTTCAATTTCTCTCTAATGCAATAATAATAATCCTTAAACAATTCACTGCATTAATAGCGTGTCTTAATGGCAACCACGTATGTGCGGTTTGTCTCTTCACGCGAGATCTAATGATTGTGACGTTTTAAAATATTGATGGCCTGATCTGTTCTCGACAGGTGTCCTTTAATCGTTTGGTTTCTCAGAAGTCATTTATGAGATGCGACTCATCGTCTATCAGATACGGCGCCTATGTCACCAAATCCTTCTTTTGATTTTTCCCATTTTTTGAGCCCTTAGAGTTTCGTGTCTCCGACTTTTTAAATAGTTTGTTTAAACTAAAAATGGTTGTTCCAGTTCATTTTTCGCATAAAGAAGCAAATAACCCAGGTTTTCTTATGCACGGATTCGTCTTGATTTTCATCGAAGCTTTTCCTGGTTTCTTCGCATCAACTTTAAATGTCAGTTCAGATGGATCATGTTTCATGAAAGCGTCTTTTTGTGATAGCTTTCGAAGAGCTTGAGCTTGGAGATTTTCAATTGCTTCTTTGTGTTCGTAGGTTATTGGGGGAAACCCCTCCGGACGAGCCTGGTTTTCTAGATGTTGATGTTTCAGGGCTTTATCCTGATGCTTGCTTTAGTTCTAGCTTTGAATCTTCTTCCGGCTCTAAATCTTCTATTTCTGAACATCACAGGGTTCCTCCACAATCAAGGACGGGAAAGCATCAGATTTACCATACAGTTCACAAACATGGTTCAAGCGGTATCTAGATTTGAAGGCAAGTAATTAGCGAGAATGACGTCGAGGAAGAGCACCGGGCTTCTCAGACCCCCTTTTCTCTCGACTTTCTGAGTGCATATGATGCTGAGTCGAACATGGTCGGGGTAGATGAGATCAAAAAATACCGCACTCAATTTGATTTAGATGACTCATTTTTAATGGCTCCTGCTAGTGATAGGGTTGCATGGAATCCTCCTCCGAGCATGGTAACGATTTATGGATCCATGCTCTGCTGTGGCATGAATCATCCACTGCAGTCTTTCATTGCTTGGTTCCTTGCTGAGGCAGGGATTTGCTCCAGCCCAACTTGCCCTAAACAGTTATAAGATTTTGATGTGTACATGGCACATGTGGAACAGGTGATGCCTTTTCCTCACGAAATTAGACACTTTTATACTTTAAGGCAATCTGGTCGGACTGGAACCTACTTTCTTTTATCGAGCCAGCCAGATAAATGGATTCCCAAAGGGACGAAGGTGAACCGGGGAGTCGACATTTCCTCGGACTTTAAAAACAAAGGCTTTGTGTGGGGTTTCCCTACCTCAAATAAGCACTGGAAAAATAGTTGGTTTTTTTTCGGAGGGAACTTAGGACTTGAGATCGAGCTCTCGGCTAGGGAAGATCGGGAGGTATTAAAGGTTCCCCATTTCTTTTGCTGCCCTGATAACTGGAACAAGTCACGACCTACCTTTACTGAAGACTAGTTGACTAACCTTGCTCAAGCGGCCGTGCGCACTCTGAAGAAAAGAAGCATGTCTTATCTCTTTGATGAAAAGAAAATGATAGCACTCGACTTTTTTCCTCAAATTTCGGATTATCGCAGACGTCATAAGTAGAACCTCTATTTTTTTCAATTTCTTATTCTGTTCCGTTTTCTAACTCGTTTGTATTCAGTGTATGACTCGGACATCATCTGCGACGTTCAGGCTCGCCAGGTTAAGTCATTTACTCAGGTGAACTGTAAGGAAGCTTCTCACCAAAATAAGGAAGGGATTGTTTCTCCTAATAACGAGTTGGTTGAGGATCCCGACGAAGTGGATGAGCGAGTTCCCAAGGATATTCCTGATGAAGTCATTCAGCCGACCGTGGGGGAGTCAAGCGGTATGAGTGTTCCTTTTGGAATTGAAAGTGCCCCGAGGGTGACCGAGGATAAAAGCAGACAATGAGTGTATCCCAGTGGTGCAGTGTCTAGTGAGCCTAGTTCCCCGATCGATGAAGTGCCTGCTGAGCAGTTTGCCGTTGGGGATAAGGAAGAAGTTAGGGTATCCCTAGATGAGCAGGTTAACCCTTCTTTTGAATCCTTCCAAGATATCACTGAAGATCAAGAATATCCTACGGCTAATCTTGGGTTCCACCATACTCGGGTCGAGAAAAGGAAGGCAACTGATTCTCCCACTCGTTCTCAAAAAGTTCCTCGAGTAGTGTAATTTATTGAATCGAGTGACGATGACGTAGATGTTAGAGTTTCCCCAAATGCTCAGGCTGAGGCACCTTTAGAATGAGTGGAGACTTCGGAGAATCTGAACATGGATTCTTTGCTTCCTGAAGTTGAGGATGCAGGAGTAGGATTTTCGGGTAATCCTACGTGTCCCAACCCCCAGGATATGTTGAGGACGATATCGGCTAATCGGGATTTTATCAGGGATGACCACTGGAGCCGCTTCAGGGATGGTTCCTCAATAGATCATCTTCAAAATATTTTCAATAGCGCGAGCTACGTAAGTCTTCTATCTTGACATTTTCCTTAGTGCTTCTTGACTTAGATTTTTAACTTATTCTTCCCTACAAGTGGTTGCTCAGTTTGTTGAGTTTGTTCAATGCAACAACATCAAGCGAATCAGATAAGCATCTTGAAACTCAATTGAAGAAGAGTGAGGACAGTCGTGCTTGGATTGAGGCGGTCTATTAGAGGGAGGGGAGCTCTGCCCAAAAGTTTGAAGATCGCTGTTTGGCTAAACAAATGGAGGCCAAGGAAAGAGCTTATACTGCAAAAGAGAAGACTATATCCTTCCAAAATTTATTCTCTATCGCCCATGAGTCAATGCTCAAAGCTGAACAAGAGGCTGAGCAAGCCAAATCGTTTTATGAGCAGAAAATTGAAGACCTTAAGAGCTAGGCCTTGACTGCCGAATCTTATTTGAATGACGCCCAACTAGAACTTGAAGTCTAAGGGGCTGATCATTTCATAAGGTCCCCAACCTATGATGCCCGTTTCTTTAGGGAGTTCCAACGGGGTTGGTTTCAGGCGGTGAATTTTTCAAAGTTAAGAACCGAGAAACTGATAGAGCTCGAGTTAATTGAGAATTATCCATCAAGAATCATGTGGACCGGTCCTTAGAGTCTCTTCGAAGTTAGATGAGGGAGTGGACAGCTTACTGTCACAGTCAAGGCAAAGAACCTCATCCTATGTAATTGGAAGTTCCATCCGAGCACTCTCTTTCGACCTTTTATGCTAGTCAGGAGATTGGTATGGATGGGTTGAAGCCTAATGTTGGACCGGTCCCTGGAACGGATTACAGCGAATGGATGGATAACTCGGTCGACTCAATTGCTTGGCCTTCTAATGAAAGTCTTCTTCGTGAGTATAAGATGGTGCATGATCTAATTATTGGTAAAAGTTCTAAGTCCTCAGCCACTTAAGTGTATTTGTAAAGATTTATTTGGATCAATAAAATTCCATTGTGTAGTTGCTTGTCGCAAATGTTTTTAGTGTTCCATTTTAACTTGCTAATATCATTGTTTGAGCATCTCTTAACACGCCGAGCATCTTATTAAACTGGCTAAGGTGATTTTATATGCCAAGTATCTTATTAAACTATCTAAATATTAACCGAGTCATCTCGAAACAAGTAAGTAAATTTGTACGTGTTTCATACCCGGTTACTACCAAAACGTTACATCGAGGCTAACCATGGTCATACGTTAAAGTCATTACGCAAGTCACTGAGGACGTCTCTTAGTTTTATCTGCACAAGGGTTTGCCGAATTGTTAAGCTCTGAATTGCTTAACACAGTTGCGCAAATCACCGGGATTTTTTCCATGGTACCCCGAGCCTTTTTCCAGAATCTGGTGCATCGGGTTTGCCTTTTGGCTAAGGTCGACTGACCTTGCTCGGCTGGCATGGTCTTTTGAGCTTCTCCACCCATTCCAGGATTTTGCCAAATTAATGGCCCCGAGCATTTTATTTTATTATGCAATCAATTTCATGTTAATCTTTTTCACATGTTCTTATTATCATGCTCATCTTTTTCACATGTTCTTATTGTCATGCTCATAATTTTTTCATATCTTCTTATTATCACATTCTCAGATTTTTGGAATCCCATGTCGAGCTTTTATTCATAACTGCAAAACTAACAATCTGAAAATCTCAAAGGATTACTAAAAAATATACTGACTAGAAAAATGAAAGAAAAAAATAAATAAATTATGGAATTTACTTCAAGGGTAGAAGATCTTTAAATATTGGGCATTGCATGGTCGGGTTAGAAACCCTTCATCTTGTCGGGCAATTCAGTATGCTCCATGACCAGCTATTCCGCCAATATTGTATGGGCCTTCCTATTTGTCAGCCAATGAGCCGGCATCTTTGTTCTTCGCGTTCGGTGACACCTTTCTGAGCACCAGTTCTCCTAACTGGAACTTCCTAATCCAAACATGTGAATTGTAGTGTCGGACCACTCTTTACTGATATGTCGTATTTTATACTTCGGATTTCTCCCTTTTCTCTTCCAACCCATCTAATTTTTGTAACAGCATATCTGATCTTCATCATAGAAACTGACTCTAGGCGACATTTATGATGTTTCTACCGGGATGACAACTTCTATTCCGAATGCCAAAGAAAACGGTGTTTCTCCTGTAGAAGTCTTTGTTGTCGTCCGATAAGACCATAATACTTTAGGAAGCTTTTCCACCCAACTGCCCTTTTAGGCATCAAGCTTCGCTTTGAGCTTATGTTGGACGATTTTGTTCACTGCTTCAGCTTGTCCATTTGTCTGAGGGTGGGCAGGTGTGGCATAATAATTTGCAATCCGGTACTCGTTGCATAGCTACCTGAAATTTTGATTGTCTGACTAGGTGTCATTGTCAGTGATAATAGTATTTGGGAATCCAAATCTATAAAGTATATTTTTCTTCACAAAGTTTGTGGTATTTGCTTCTGTGATATGTACTAACGCTTCAGCTTCTACCCACTTCGTGAAATAGTCAAAGGCCACGATTACGTGCTTAGCTCCACCCCCTGTTCCTGCTGGCATTGGATCAATTAAGTCTAGTTCCCACATGGTGAATGGCCATGGGGATGTGAGGATTATAAGTTGTTAAGTGGGCTTCTTGAAATAGTCAACGGCCACGATTACATGCTTAGCTCCACCCCCTGTTCATGCTGGCATTGGACCAATTAAGTCTAGTCCCAACATGGTGAATGGTCATGGGAATGTGAGGCTTCTAAGTTGTTTAGGGGGCTGCCGAATATCATTGGCGATCCTTTGGCAAGTATTGCAACTTTATGAACATTGTTTTTCATCCGAGAACAAAGAAGGCCAATAAAAACCTTGCCTGAGTACCTTGTGTACCAAACTTCTACCTAGTATGGTTTCCACATACTCCACCGTGGACCTCCTATAATATCCGGTATGCATCTTCCTCTATTACACATCTTTGGAGTGCCCCTCTTCTGTATAGTTTTTCTCCAATTAGTGTGTCTGTTGCTGACCAGTACCTGATGCGTTTTTCTTCTAAGGGATCTTTCGGGAGTATATCTTTTTCTGGGTATCTTTTTAGTCGAGTCATCCAACCATTTAGCAGTGTTCGGATTTTTGAGACTTCAAATTTTTTCAGCTCAACTATACTTGGTCTAAGAAGGTGTGCAACCAGAATATTTTTTGACCTGATTGTGGTTGTTGTTGATGCTAGTTTGGACAAAGCGTCTACATTTTCATTCTCTTCTCTAGGGATCTGGACAATCCTGTATTTCTTGAACTTTTGGAGGAGTTGTTTTGTTATGCCCAAATAAGCCATCATACCTTCACCTCTGACATGCTATTCGTCCAAGACTTGGTTAACGACTACCTATGAATCACTAAATATCTCAACCTTATCCTGTCCGAGAGCTAAGTTCTGCAAGCAACACCTCATATTCAGCCAGATTATTTATTACTTTGAAATCGAATCTCATGGCACATTCAACATCATCTCCTTCCGGGGTGCATACTGCGATTCCTTCTCCGCTGCCATGAGTGTTTGAGGATCCATCTATATATAATTTCCATGACAAACTCTTCCCCAACATTCTTTTTGCTTCCAGATTTGGTTCCGTGAATTCTGCTACAAAATCTGTTACTGCTTGACCTTTGAGTGATGTTCTGGGCATGTATTGAATATCAAATTCACTAACTTCGATCGCCCATTTAGTCAACCTCCCTTAAATTTCTGGCTTCTGTAGAATTTACTTAAGTGGGCAGTCAGTAAAAGCCTTGATCGTATGTGCCTGAAAGTATGGCCTCAGCTTCCTTGCTGTCAAAACCAATGCTAGAGCTATATTCTCTACCTGTGAATACCTGGTTTCAGCTAGAAGTAGAGCTTTGCTAGTATAGTATACTGGCATCTGTATCCTGTCTTTTGTCCTGACTAGAACCGAACTTACTGCTAACTCTGTAAGGGACAAGTAAATATGGAGTATTTCTCCCATTTTAGGTTTTAAGAGGTAGGAGCCTTTCCTAAGTATTTTTTGATCATTAGGAATGCCCGTTCACACTCTTCATTCCATTCAACCCCCTTCCCCTTTTTGATCACTTTGAAAAAATAGAGCACATCTATCTGTTGCCTTCAAACCTTCGAGATAAATCTGTCCAAGGAAGCTAAACACCCCGTTAGGCGTTGTACCTCATTGAGCGTCCTTGGTGAAGTCATTTTTGAAGGGCTTGGATCTTCTCGGGATCACTTCTATCCCTCTCTGCTGAACTTAAAAAAAAAAGAAACCTTCCTAAAGAACCCCGAATATGCACTTGTTGGAATTTAACTTTATCTGATACCTTTCCAGGACATTGAATGCTTCGCGTAAATCCAAAGCGAGCTTGTTTGTCGAGATACTTTTGGTTAACATGTCGTCTATGCGACCTTCCATGTTTCTTCCTATTTGAAGAGCAAAAATCCTGTTGACCAGTCATTGATATGTTGCCCCTGCATTTTTTAACCCAAAGAGCATTACTGTATAACAGTATAGACCCTGATCGGTAGTGAATACTATTTTTTCTTCATCCGGATTTGATTGTATCCCGATTAAGCATCTATAAAACTGAGTAATTCATGACCCAATGTAGCATCGACCAATTGGTCTATCCTTAGGAGTGGAAAGCTATCTTTTGGGCAGCTTTGTTTAGATCGGTGAAGTCCATGCACATTCTCCTTTGGCTATTCTTCTTTTGGACAAAAACCACATTTGCTACACACTGTGGGTAGTTGATTTCTCTGATCGATCCCACAGCGAGCAACTTCTCCACCTCCTATTTGATTGCCCTACTTCTCTCGAGGTTGAAAGATCTTCTATTCTGTATTACAGGTTTCACATTTGGATCCACCACCAAGTGGTGTGATATTACTCGGGCATCTCTCTGTGCGAACACATCTTTGTATTCTCTAAGTAAATCTATAAGATCTAGCATGATCTTTTCTTCTAAGTTGGCCCCAATGTTGATCTTCTTATCTGGTTCATCTTCCTTCAAGACCACCTCATTTATGGGTTCACTCTTTGATGTCTCTGGCTCTTCCTTTGGATCGAACTAGAACAACAGTGATTCTTCTTGCTTGGTCTGATCTGGTTGTGTTAAGGTGCTTACTTGGTGTTCACTACTATCTCCGTCTTTGTAAACCGAGAAGTTAGCTCTTCTGGACATCTCCTGTGACCCTTTGATTGTTCCTACTCCCTATTCAGTTGGGAACTTGACCATCAATGCGTAGGTAGATGTTACTACCTTTGTTTTGTTTAGGAAACGTCGACTTAATAACGTATTGTAGGGCCAGTTGTCCAGATCTACCACTACAAAGTTGAGTAGCACCGTTTTTTAACAGGGTGCTACTCCGATCTTCACGGGTAGTTTATCTTTCCTAAGAGACCTAACCTCGACTCCTCCGTATCCTCTGAGCGAGGTATGGAAAGGTTGTAAGTTCTTTCGATCTAATATGAGCTGATCATAAACAGCCTCATTGAGGATATCCGTCGAGCTACCATTGTCTACCAATATCCTTCTGATTTCTCTATGGCCAATTTGGGCACTAATGACGAGAGCATCATTTGGTAGGACGTCGACCCCCATGTGAATCAGCTTCAGTGAATATTATTGGGTCTCATTCTTCCTTTATTCTCTTTGGATCAGGCTCGATGGAATTAACATCAAAATTTTACCTCGCTTCTACTACTTCTCGAATTTCCTATGTCCGCTCTCGGTTGCTTCTTCTAGTTGATAGTCCTCCGAAGATAGTCTGTA
This sequence comes from Dipteronia dyeriana, assembly GCA_032871835.1. NCBI lineage: Eukaryota > Viridiplantae > Streptophyta > Magnoliopsida > Sapindales > Sapindaceae > Dipteronia > Dipteronia dyeriana. The sequence continues at coordinate 35,528,246 of CM065295.1, read as the reverse complement.
TTACTTCATTTTTTTCAGGATTGGACCTTTTATTTCGACCAGAGTTATGATCTCCCGCCTTTGTTCCTTTTTGAATCCCATAGTTCTTATCTTTCTTCAGGTTTATATCATGTAAATGCCCTTCTCGAATAAGGGTCTCTATATAGTCTTTAAGATGGTAACATTTGGAGGTCTCGTGGCCGGTTTCCTTATGGAACCTGCAATATTTTGTCTTGTCTCGACGAGCAAACTGCAACTGCCGATGAAGCTCCTTCACCAGATTCTTTTCTTCTAATATTGCTAGAATCTCTTCCTGTTTTTTTGGAAAAGGGGTGTAGTTCATATATTTTCCTTAAAACATTTCCGAGGTTTGGTCAATATTATGTCCTATTATGTCCACTTCCCCTATCTTTGCTTTTTTTCTTTGCTATTTCCTTTCTGTTTTCCTTTATTGTTCTGTACCTTTCACTCAACATCTTTTTATTCAGGTCTCCCTCCCTACATGTAGCAACCTCCTGTTGCTAACTTCTCTTCCTCGGATAATGTAAATCCTCTAGCCATATCCATCATGTTTGCATATCTCGTTAATCGTGCTCTCTTTAAGTCGATTGACAGTCACCCATTCTGTAAGTTATTTATGAATGCAATAATTATTGCTTTGTCATTTGCACTGCCGATTTTTGAGACCGCCTGACCAAATCTCCCCAGGTACTTTTTCAGTGACTCTTCTTTCCCTTACTTCAGCTGAGAAAGGTAAGCCACTGACTTTTTCCTATGCACGTTGCCTAGGTATTGTCTTGAAAAGCTTCAGCTCAACTTACTGAAAATCCTAATCTTGTCAGAGTCAATCTTTCGAACCATCTCGAGCCTGTGTTTCCAAGAGTTTATGGAAAGTTGAGACACAACAAAGGGTTGCTGTGGGCATACTGGGCCATAGCAGTTTTAGATCGTCTGACGTGTTCTTTAGGATCTGTATCCATCTTGAATTGCTCCATGTGTGACATCCTGAATCTCTCCTGGAAGGGGGTTCGTAGGATGTCCCTGGTGAAAGGGTTGTCAGAATCATCGTCAGACAATTCACTATATCCGTATTGACTGATCAGCGCATCCATCTAGCGTTTGTTCTTCTCAACTTCCTGGGTCAAGCTCCTGATTACGATATCTCTATTGCCCACCAGTTCTCCTCGATGGTCAACCTGTCGCGTGACTGTCAGACCTGTCACCATCTCCTCTTCATCTTGCCTCAGAGCCTCATGAGTTAACCCTTATAGATGTATGGTTCCACGATACAGCTTTCGATGGTGTCAATTACTATCCTCTAATGACGATGACCGATCTCTTTGTTGGTTATATTTACGGTGCCTATCATGGCCCGCCTAACCATGACATGGTCTTTGGCGTGGCTATTCTTCTACGGGTGTTTCATGATACCTACTCTGGTTGTGTGTCGTACCCCCAGTCTGATTGATTAGACTTGAATCCCCAACGGTTACTGGTGCATCTATTCCCAGCCCAACTATAACCGATCGGATCCTAGGAGGTGGTGGAGGCAGGTGTGCTTATCTTGTAGCCAATAAGTCTACTCAGTTAGTAGCTGTTGTAGCGCATCACGAAAACGACGTGCTATGTCCTGACTGGTAGGAGGGATTTGTTCGATCTTGTGTGGTCCTGCCTACATGATCATTATCTGGAGTTTTCAGGATATCTATGGAACTGTCTTTGCTTCTATTACCAACCATTGCTTAAACAAATTCGAAGGTTCAACCCCTCATTCTAGCACTGATTGTTGACGTCGATTTCTTTATAGATGAGAAAGTCAACAACATTGGATTTTGTTATGACCTGTCAAAAGAGAAAAAAAAAGAATGTAATGTAAAAAATAACACGAGTTTTTGTGGTAAAGCTCCGGTGATTAGAGATATGTCCACGGGTGGTTGAATGGACAACCAAGCTGAAATCCACTATTTAAACAAAGAATTACACCACTCGATCTCGCTTGCCTCTCTCTTGAGTCTTTTTTTTTAATGATTACTTTTTTAAGTCTGTCTCTCTTACAATAAGGTTATGGGTCTATTCATATATACATAGAACCCTAATCCTTGTTGTACAAGTAAATGAATTGTATTTTAATTAAGGCTGACTGCTTGTTGTAGTCGTCTTTATCTTCTTTTTTATTTCAGAGATTGTATGGAGATTGGATGAGACTTAGGTGGTATAGTCCGTTTAGGACTTATTTCCTTATCGATGTGTAGTTTTCTTAAAGAGGTAGAGTTGCTTGATTTTGACTCGCTTTTTATTTAATATTTTATCCTTCTAGAAACATTTTTTTACATGGAGATTTTACGTATTGGAGTATGGTTCTTGGGCTTCCCCACGTGTGAGAATTATATGTTGAACTCCTTTTCTCAGGATTCTTATATTGTTCTGAGTAAAACATAATGCCCCGAGTACTCGTGTTCGGACTTACTCAGGTTCTTATTCCATAGTGATGTCTTGAATGGTGTCTTCTGATTGCCAGATCGAACGTCCATTTGGTGATTCTTCAAGGGATTGTCCTACCTGTCGCTGTTGTGTTTAATCGATAAGATATACATATAACAGTGTTTGTGTACGATCGTGCGTGCGTGCGACCGTATGTTCGTGAGTGTATACTTTTGTGTGTCCGTACGAGCAATTGTACATGTGTGTACGTGCGTGCATGGGATCATACGTTTGCATACACGTGTGTGATTGCGTATGTACGTGCATGCATGTGTGTGTGCGTGCATGTGTGTGTACTTACGTGCATGCGTATGTACATGCATGCATGTGTAAGTTTATTCATACTTGCGTACGTGCGTGCATGCGCACTTGCGTACGTGCGTGCATGCGCACTTGCATGGGTGCGTGCGTGCGTGTAATCATGCGTGTGTGACTGCGTACTAGTGTTCGTACATGTGTGCATACTTATGTGCATGCATGTGATTGTGCGTGCGTACTTGCGTGCGTACGTGTATAAGTGTTTGCGTGCATTCATGTGTGTGGGTGCGTGCGTGCATTTGTGTACGTGTGTGCATTCATGCATGTGTATATGTGTGCAAGCGTGTGTGCGTACAAACTTGCATGCTTGTATATATACTTTTGTACTTGTGGGTGTACGTGCATGCTTGTATACTAGCTTGGCATGCATGCGTACGTGTGTGCGTACGTGCATGCATGCATGCGTACGTGTGTGCATGTGAGCGTACGTGTGTGCATAAGTACGTGCATGTGTGCATATGTGCATGCGTGCGTACGAGCGTATGTGCATGCATGAGCACGTATGCTTGTGCGTGCATGTATACATGTGTAAGTTCTTGCATGCATGTATGCGTACGTGCATGTGTGCTTACTTGCATGGGTGCATGCGTGCATGCTAGGGTGCATGAGTATGTACTTGTATTCGTACGTGCGTACGTGAGTACTTATATTTGTGCATGCGAGGGTGTGCGTGTGCTTGCATACGTGCGTGCGTACATACGTACTTGCGTGCATACGTGCGTGCGTGCGTACGTGCGTGCGTGCTTACTTGTGTGCGTATGTGCATGCATATATACTTACGTACGTACGTGCGTACGTGCGTGCGTGCGTGCGTGCGTACGTGCATACCTGCGCGTGTGCGTATGTACTTACATGCGTACGTGCTTACTTATGTTTGTACGTGCGTGCATGTGATCGTGCGTGAGTACGTACGTTCATACCTGCGTGCGTGCGTATGTACTTACATGCGTACGTGCTTACTTATATTTGTACGTGCGTGCATGTGATCGTGCGTGAGTACTAACATGCATACGTACATGCATGCATGTGATCGTGCGTGCGTACTTACGTGCGTGCGTACTTACGTGCCTACGTACATGCGTGGATGTGATCGTGCATGCATACTTGAATGCGTGTGTGCGTGCGTGTGTGCATGCATGCGATCGTGCATTAGTACTTACGTGCATACGTGCATACGTGTTTGGATGAGTACATACATGCATGCAATCGTGCGTGTGTACTTACATACGTACACGCATGTAACCATGCATGCAACCATGCATGCGTTCTTGCGTGCGTACGTGCATGCGGGGGTTTCTTGAGTGCGTGTTTGTGTGTGTGTGTGTGTGGTGTGTGCGTGCGATCGTGCATGCATACTTACATGCGTGAACACATGAAGGGTGCATGCGTTCATGCGTGCGTGCGTTCATGAGTGCGTTCGTGAGTGTGTGCGTGAATACATGCGTTTGTACATGCATGCGCTCGTTCATTCGTATGTGTATGTGTGCATGAGTACATGCGTTCGTCCGTACATACTTGCATGTATGTGATCGTTCAACCGTGTGTTTCGTGCGTGCATTAGTGTGTGGTGTGTGCATGCATACTTATGTGTGTGAACGCGTGCACGCTTGCTTGCTTGAGTGCTTACGTGAATGTGTGCGTGCGTGCATGTGTGCATGCATGAATACATGCATTCATGCGTGCATACTTGTGTGCCTGTAATCATTCATACGTGTGTGTGTGCATGTGTGCATGCGTTTCATGCATGCGTGCGTGAGTTTGTGAGTGCATGCGTGCATGCGTGCATGCGTGCATACGTGCATGCGTGCATACGTGCTTGTTTGTGTGCTTGCATGCATTCGATCGAGCATGCGTGTACGAGTTCATGAGTGCATGTATGCGTGCATGTGTGCATGCATACGTGCTTCTGTGTGTTTTTGCATGAGACCGTTAGTGCATGACTGTGTGTGTGTGATCGTGCATGCATACTTGAGTGCATACGATCATGCATGCGTGCTTCTATGTACGTGTGCATGCGATCATGCGTGCTTGCTATCGTGCTTTCATGAATGTTTTCGTGCATGCACTTATTTCGTGCGTGTATTCGTACAAGCTTGTGTTCGTAAGAGAGTGTATGCGTGCGAACTTCTTTATGTGCATACTTACGTGCGTGCATGCGTTCGTGCGTGAGTACATGCGTTTGTGTTTGCATATTTATATGCATGCGATCGTGTGTGCACACTTCCATGCGTGCTAGCGTGCGAGCGTGCGTGCATGCGTGAGTGCGTGCATTCGTGCGATCATGCATGCATGCATGCTTTTATACGTGTGTGTGTGAGCGTGAGTGTCTGCGTGTGTATATATGCATACCTGCGTGTGTGTATATATGCATGCTTTCGTGTGTGTATGTATACGTGTGTGCGTGTGTATGTGTGTGCGTGTGTGTACGTGTGTGTGCGTGCATGTGAGTGTGCGTGCGTGCGTGCATGTGTGTGCATCCATGTGTGGGTGCATGTGAGTGAGTTTGTACGTGCATGCGTGCTTGCGTGCATAGGTGAGTTCTTATGTGTGTGCATGAATGCATGTGTGCATGTGAGTGTGCGTTCGCGTGCGTTCGTACGTACGTGCATGCTTGCATGCGTACTTGTGTGCTTTTGTGTATGCGTGTTTGCATGATTGCGTTCTTGCATGTGATTGTGCGTGCGTACTAGCATGCATCAACTTGTGCACGCATGCGTTCGTGCCTGCGTACTTGCGTACTTATGTTCATGCTTGCGTGCGTCTGTGCTTGCATGAGTTCATGCGTTCGTGCGTGAATATTTGCGTGCATACGATCTTGCATGTGTACTTGTGTGCGTCCGTGTGTGCACGCATGCATACGTGTGATCGCGCGTGCATGCGTGTGTGCGTGCGATCGTGCGTGCGTGCATGCGATCGTGCATGCATGAGTACATGCGTTCATGCGTGCATGAGTACATGCGATCGTGCGTGCATGAGTACATGCGATCGTGGGTGCATGAGTATATGCGTTCATGCATGCATGAGTACATGCGTTCATGCATGCATGAGTACATGCGTTCATGCGTGCACACGATCGTTTGTGCGTGCGTTCATGCGTGCATTAGTGCGTGGTGTGTGCGTGAATACTTGCGTGCCTGAACGCGTGCACGAAAGCATACGTTCGTGCGTGCATGAGTGCGTGCGTGCGTGCATGAGTACATTCGTTCGTGCATGCATACTTGAAGAGAATAAGGCAGCTGCATCTAATGATTCATTGCATGTTCCGGTTGGGCCAATAACAAGGGCAAGAGCTCATAGATTCAAAGGAGCACTAATTTTCCTAATTCAAGACACTTGGGCTGATTTTGAATTGTTGAAGTCTAAGAAAAGCCCACATGAAGACCAAGCCTTAATTAATGTCATCAAGACAATTGATTGGGCCGAATAAGGAAGACTTAGGCGTGTGGCACGAGCTAGGAAAATATTCAACTTTGGCTGATCTATTTCCTTTTCAATTTCCAAAGAATAATAGTTGAGTTTTTCCCAAATTAAGGGGTTGATTTGTTTCCAGATTTATGTCTTTCAATTAGGGAACAAGTCAAGAGTTGCTTGATATAGTTTTTTGGGTCTTTTTTCTTTTGTAAGGCAATTATTGTCCGATTTAGTTTTCTGATTGTAAGGCCTTAATGGGCGAATTTTATTGTTTCCTTCTAGGGTTTGATTGTAGCCTTTCTTTTTTATTAGGGTTTTAGTTTATAAAGAATCAAATGATGTAACTTTTGGGCAGACTTGAATTGAAAAAAAAAATAGTGAGAGTTCATCTCTTTTGGTTCTGAAATCTTGACTTATCACTCACATCTCCTTTTTACTCTTGAGTGTGGCGTCATCAACTTCTAGATACCGTTGGTTCTTACCTCTTTATAGGTAATGGGTCGCAGTCTGATATCGATTCATTTTTTATAAACTTGATTAGAAAACGATCATTCGTTACCATATATTGGTTTCGAGTCTCACAGCTCTTGGTGAAGTTCATATCATTTGGTATCAGAGCTTAGGTTTCTAAACTAAGGTTAAAACTATCCATTTTCTTCTTCTTCTGTGTATTCGTTTGATCCTAAAAAAAATATCTATTCCGTTTGATCCTAAAAAAAATCTATTCTGTTAGATCAAATCCGGTACAAAAAAAAAGTACCGAAAGCCGTGCTTGAGTCCATTTGATCAAAGTTGGCAAAAAAACAAAAAAAAAGTACAATTTTTTTAGGCCGTGTAGTTGAACTTATATCATCTATTCCTATTCCTATCATGATTCCGTGCATTGATATTAAAAAAAATAGTAGTAGAATCTCGTATGTGTTATTCTTGTCCTATTGCTTTTCTACATCTATTTTCTTGAACTTCTTGTGAGTGTCCGCCTAAGTCAAAATAAGGAACTGAAAGAGTGAACAAAGAGTGGAAAAAGGTAAGAGAGTGTGAGCTTATCAGAGGGAAAAAGCCAAAAGAATTGAGTGAAACACGAGTGTGAGTGCCACCATCTTTGAGAGTAAACACGTGAGGGAGTGTTTGTGAGCCTTACTATTTTTTTTTATATATTTTTGCAGGTTTGAAATATGTCACGTGATAAGAGTAGAGACTTATCCGATGATGTACCAGAAACGATAGATCTCATTTTTTTTGTATAAAGCCATACAAAAATACATGGAGTGGATGGAGATTAGGTTTGGTAAGGTGCATGATAGGATAGATAGGGTGGAGTCTAGTTAAGAAAGGGAGGAACTAATTATGGCTCATGATATGGAACGAAGAGAAAGAAACCCACCTAGGGATGATTATGAAGACTATTATGGGAATGACCTAGAGGAGGGTGATCGCATATCTAATGTGGGTGCGGGCAGATTTAGGCATGGAATGGGAGGTAGAAGAGTTAGGTATGGGAATAGAGAAGATAGGTATGGGTATAGAGAAGATAGGTATGGAGAGAGGGTTGATAATAATTTGGGTAGTATAAAGGTGAAGATCCCAACGTTCCATGGTAAAACTGATCCCGAAGCTTATTTGGAGTGGGAGAAAAGAATAGAATTGGTATTTGACTGCCATGACTATTCCAAATTAAAGAAGGTGAAGTTGGCTGCCATAGAATTCACTGATTATGCTATCATTTGGTGGGATCAACGGATTGTGAGTAGAAGACAAAATGGAGAAAGGCCTATTGAGACTAGGGAGGAGATGAAAGTTGTCATGAGGAAGCGTTTCATTCCAAGTCACTATTACAGGGGTTTGTTTTAAAAATTGCAAACTCTTACTCCGGGGTCTAAGTGTGTTGAAGACTACTACAAGAAAATGGAGGTAGCCATGATTCGAGCAGATGTAGAGAAGACCGAGAGGCTACTATGGCTACATTTTTAAGTGGACTAAACCGAGACACATCTAATGTGGTGGAGTTGCAACATTATGTTGAATTGAGTGACATGGTGCACATGGCCATTAAGATGGAACAACAGTTGAAGAGGAAGAGTTCCACACGGGTTGGGTAAAATTCGAGTTCTTAATCATCATGGAAACCGAATTCGAGTCAGAGAGATGACCAACCTAGTTTCAAGCACAAGGCCGAACCTTCCAAAGATTAAAGGTCGAAGGCATATTAAAACAAGGTAAATCAGATTCTCAACCTTCTAGAAATTGTGACATTAAGTGCTTCAAGTGTTTGGGAGCTGGTCATATTGTATCTTAATGCCCAAACAAGAGATTAATGGTTTTGAAGGATGATGGTGAAATCGAATTCGAGGGTGAATCTGATGATAAGTCCATGCCACCTTTGGAGGATGCAATTGACATTGAATATCCGATGGATGGAGAGCTTTTGGTGGCAAGAAGAGCTCTTAGTGCTCAAGCCAAGAAAGATGATGAGGTACAACGTGACAACATTTTTCACACTCGCTGCCATGTTAATGATAAGGTATGTAGCATGATTATTGATGGGGGAGCCGTACTAATGTGGCTAGCACTAGTTTTATGGAGAAATTGAACTTGACCACTTTGAAGCATCCAAAACCATATAAGTTACAGTGGTAAAATTATAACGGGGAAATCAAGGTGACTAAACAAGTGTTGGTGTCATTTTCAATCGGAAAGTACAAAGATGAAGTCCTTTGTGATGTGGTACCAATGAATGCGGGCCATATCCTTTTGTGGAGCAGTGGCAGTTCGATAGACATCTGACACGTGATTGGTATACCAATAGATACTCCTTGATACTTAATAAAAAGTCAATCACTCTTGCACCTTTAACCCCAAAACAAGTGTATGAAGATCAAGTGAGGTTAAGAAAAGAGAGAGATGTCAAAAAAAAAGAGTGAGAGTGAGAGTGAGAGTTCAAAAGAAAGAGAGAGAAAAGAAAGAGAGTCTGTAATAGCAAAAAAAAGAAAAAAAAGATGAAAAAAAAGAGGTGGTTGAGAAAAAAAAAAAACAAGTAAGCTTTTTTGCAAGGGAGAGTGAGGTAAAAAAAACTTTGTTTTCAAATCAGCCAATGATTGAACTTGTGTACAAAGAGGCTTGCTTTAGTACTAATAGACTTAACCCTTCCTTGTCGAGTGTTGTTGTTTCTTTATTGTAGGACTTTGAAGAAGTGTTTCCCGAAGATATGCCTATTGGTTTACCACCAATAAGGGAGATGATACAATCCTCGTCGATTTGTGACTAAGACCGTTCTATGATCTGGTTTGGATTGAAACCGTGACCCAACACCTATAACGAGATGCGAACCTTAGTATAAAGGAAAACGCCACAATCAAGGATGGGATACTTGATTGATAAGTCGGGGAGGAACGCCACAAAAAAATTCTTATAAATTCCAATTAGTTCTCAAAGAACAAAGGAGAAATTACTCTCTATTTTTTTATGAAATAATCAACTGCGTCTTTTTAAAAAAAAAAGATAAAATTTATAGACTAAGGCCACAGAAGACCAACCCTAGAAATCCGAAGATTATTACAATGATTCCTGAAATTGTGCCCAAGGCAATGAAAAATGGAAGTTGGCAAAATAAAAAAAAAACATTCTTAACTAAGCTAAGTTCGGTCTCAAATCAAGGAATTCAATCTTGACTTTAATTCATTAATATCTCAGCCTAATTTTTTTTTTAGGTAAATAAATAGTATCATAGAAAGAAGGAAGGAATGTACAAATACAAAGGGCTTACCCTAGGAAGAAAAGGACACAAAGCCCAGAAACAAAGTTCAAACAACAAACTCTCTAATAAGAGCTAAAACAAAGGCTTTACAAAGAGCACTGAGCACAACACAAGCCCACACCACCTAGGGATAACTAGAGATGAGAGGCTAATTCTTCAACTTGATAGAAGAGAGCTCGACAATGAATAGTATCTGTAATGATCTGGGCAACCTCTCCACTAGACTTTCGAGAGCTTTTAAAAATACGACAATTCACTCTCTCCAAATAAAATAGACAGCAACCGCAAGACAAAAGTTTTTTTGTCACGACGGAGGGGGAGCTCCCCTTCCAATGAATGGACACCCGTTCAAAAAGATCATTCTAGCTAAGACAAATCCCAGGACAACCACATTTATTCAAAAGTTGTGTCCATATGGCATTGCTATACAAACACTCAAAGAAAAGGTGGGCATGAGTCTTGACTTGAGAGTTACAAAGGACACACGTAGTAACAACTTGAGGATCGTAGCGCTGAACAAGATTCAAGGTAGAAAGCCTACCTTTAATAGCCATCCTCGGGATATTCTGCGGGAACCATACAATTTTATACCAAGAAACCAAAGGATGAGGGGTTCTAAGAGACTCCATAGCAGACGCAGCTGAATAAATGCCATTAGAAGAAGGAAGCCACGAAATTCTATCATCCAAAGTAGAGTTTGGGTTGTAAGAAGGCATACGACTCCGAATTTTAGCAAGATCAAGGGACATAGCAGCAGGCCATCTCCAATTATCATTAAGAACAATGGCATTAACCTTAGCATTGATAGAGAGTCCAGAATCATAAATGCGGATGCCAATTATCAAACCATAAGGAAGTTTTCAAGCCATTACCAATGATGTGCTGAATTAAAGGACGGGTAAAAGGCCTAAAAAGAAGAAGTTTTCTCATATTCCAAGAACAGGTATGAGGAGCTTTCACCTTCCAAAAATTGGTACCTTTAAAGAGATAGGCTTTGATCCAAGAAATCCAAAGATTACTAGTGCCATAAACCGAAATCCATATATGTCTAATCATAAGTGCCTGAAAATACAAAAACGGTTAAATGCACAGGACTAACCTAGAAGGGGGGGGGGGGGGGTGAATAGGTTAGACACCTTTTTCCACTCCCTTAGAAACAAACAAAAGTTTATCCCTCTAGATTGATTTTATCACAATATATATATCAATTAAAGACACTTAATCAATATATAAAACAAGTAAAGTGTGATACAAACAAGTAATGGTAACACATACACAATCTATATTATAGAAAGGAAGTCAACCTACATAAAGAGTTCTATCCAAAGTATTCAAATAACAAGTACAAATGCAAGAGAGATAGGGATAGAGAAAAGTTGACACAAGATATAACGTGGTAAACCTCCGAAGAGGAAACATCCACGGGTTAGCAACCACCGGTAAACAAAATCCACAAGTAGATAAGACAAGTACAATCTCTCAAGTGACCCCTTCACCTAGAAACTACCCTCCTATCCTACTCATGCAGATGTCACCCTCATGCTCAACATTCAGAGGCCTCACACCTCTTGTCAAGACTTCCTCGCTCACCTTACCGGATCCTAACGACCCAAGGCAAGACTTCTTGCTCAACTATCCGAGTCCTCCCGACTCTAGTTAAGACTTCCTCACTCACCCTTCCGGATCCTCATGACCCTAGGCAAGACTTCTTGCTCGACTATCTGAGTCCTCTCGACTCTAGCCAAGACTTCCTTGCTTGACAATCCAAGGTCTCACACCTCTTGCCAAGACTTACTTGCTTAACAACATAGGTCTTACACCTATTGTCAATACTTCCGTCTCACAAGGCATCTAAGTGATCATGAATGTAAAATGCAAACAAGCATGCAACATAGAATGCTATGATCAGCACATCCTATGAAAAATACTAGACATGAGCATGAATGCACAAAACAAATGTAGCCTAGTCAATCATGAATGTTTAAATCATCTAGATCATGTATGATATGTTCAACATTAATTACAACCTCGATACATGCACAGATCTAAAACTTGAATCACAAGATATGTTCAATTAATCACAAAATCAAGTTTAAATCACATAAACCAAAAACATGCTAAAATAATATGACAAAGTCATTTAGATTTAAGCTAAAGTTCTAGAGCATATTCATGTACATAGATTCAACAAAAAACATGAATAGCTCGAAAGAACATAAGCACATTAATTAATGTGAGAATTTGGCCAAGGGAGCCTAATACATGTGAGGAACTGTTTTTTCACAAAATCAATCAATCAAAGATCATCAAATAGTCCTAGAATCAAAGCAAGCACAATACAATCCCAAACATGTGAAAACATAGGCAAAATCAACATGAAAGATTTCAATTGAAACTCAACCTAGCTTTAAACGAGTTCAAAAATCAAATCAAAACACTCACAATACACATATATATGTTGAAGAAGAAAACCTAAGGCAATTGACCAAGTTTTAAAAGAAAACTTTGAGAGAAAATCAATACCTTATTTGATTTAGGTTTAGTCCCATTTTTTGTGTGTTTAGACTAAAAAAATAGAAATAAAACTCACTCAAACCTTCACAGAAAAGATGGAAGAAGAATAGATAAACACTCTCAACTTTGAATCACTCAAAACGTAGCCCAAATAAAGAGGTTACGGTGTTTGGAAGGTGAGGAAATGTAGAGAGAAAATTTTTGCACACAAGTTTAAATTTCTTCTTAGATTGAAATGTGTGAGGGAAGAGGAATATAAAGAAGAGGGATAATGGGCATATGAAATGACCAAAAGGGAGAAGAAGCAGCCAAGCTTGCTTGCTGCCCGAGATGGCGCGTGGGCATCTTGGTACAGCTAGCCTTCTGCCCCGAGATGGCCACACGCCATCTCTAGAAAGAAGAGCTTTGCTGTCTTCTTTTTCCCTCTACCTTCCTTCACGTTCTTCGACCGTTCTCCGGCCTTTGAACTTGGAATTTGAATCCATTTGCGGATTACAAACCATAACTCTCTCACGGACATGGACATATAAGATACTCAACCCATAAAATAATAATTCGACTCGATATATGAAGACGAAGACAATGTACGCAACATGAGTTGAAAGGGTAGTATCTTTTGACTTAGAACTTGAAATCAATAGTATGAGTAAAAGAAATGACCAGACCTCAATTAAGAATGATTTAAGACTAAATTCAAGTTCAATATCCATGTTATACAAACATATACACAAACAAACATGTAAAGTCCTCATTTATTGATTGGCTTATTTCGTGAACAAACCACATATTAGGGTTTTATGTAAGGGTAGCTTAGGCGTTAAAGATCTTAAGAGAAGAAGCACCAAAGGTATATTTCTTGTGCTTACTTACTTTAACGAGATATAGTTGCACACACTCACAACTCATGCATATTTCTTATTCGTATGTGTTGTGTGTTTATATGAGTGTGCATTCATGTTTTGATAACTCTTCTTGCATGTTTATATTGATCACATCTTTGCATTTGTATTGACATGCATTATGTGTTGCTCACACACACACTTACCTGCATTTGATTTGTTATGCATGTGTTCTTCATTGTTGTCTATGTGCATTCATAGTGTGGTTTTGTGTGTTGTTCGCGCTTGCACGATGGTGTGCTTGTCTTAGCGCATTGAGTGACCATTTGAGAAGGTCGTATTCTTCTCTTGGTTTGGTTATGTGGAGTAAGGTGTCTAGTTTCAAAATATGGATTTCAAAGATTTAAATGTTTTTCAAAACTCACCTTTGCATGGTCTTGTGACCATAACTTTTTATAAAATGCCTCAAAATATGTTTTAAAAAATTATGTACAAACAAGACACCCATACCTTTCCAACAGTATATTATTCATAATATTTCATAACCGTTTGGATTGGTTTTGAAATCTCCAAAGTGACCACAAAAACAGGGCATCTCTGTTGTTGTCCGTTTCAAGCCTTTTGTCACTTAAATGACAATACCTTTTTCTAAAGACATCCAAATAATGTTTTATAAATTGGAGTAGAAAGTATACTTCCATACCTTTTCAACGGTATATTATAGGAAATGTTTGGATATCGTTTGGTCATGTTTTGGGTAGCTCAAATCTCGGGCTGATGCGCTGTTGTGGCTGTGCCAGTCCACAAGCACCCTCACCAGCGCCCCTTGGACAGTAGGTGTGCGTTAGTGTGGTGCTTGTCGACCAATGCACTGAGTAAATTTTGGGCATTTTTCAAAATGATTTAGTTTTGTTCTAGGGCTCATATTTATGTGTCATCTTCTTCCTCACTCCTTTTTCAGAGCTTCCAAACCATTTTTTAGAGTGAGGAAGTATTTGCTTTGAGAGAGAAGCTCCAAGAGTTATTCTTTAACTCTCAAAACCCAAAACCCATTATCCTTCTTGCATTATTGAGCATCTTTAGGCATGGGTCTTCCTCTTTGATTGACTTGGTAAGTTGAACAAAAATCTCATTTTTGTCATTTGTTCATGTTTTCCAAGATGATGTTTTTATTGCATTTATTAGTTGATTAAATGCTAGGACTTCATTCATTGCATCTATTTATGAGTTCCTTTGCATGATTGGGTTTGTTTGTTGATAGCTTGAATTTAGGACATATTTACTCTTCTTGCTAAGTCTCTATGCATTGCATTTAGACATTGTTGATTAGGACTCATTAATTACATTAAGTGATTGCATTATAGTCCTTGCCATGCTTGATGACAACATGTGTTGATATGGCTTTTATGATAGCTTCATAGGATTGCTTGTTCTATGTTTAGCTAAGCTTTATGACATGTCATTTAGCTCTTAATATCTAGGTTTGCATTTATTACCACCTCATAATCCTAGATAAGCATATAAGGTACCCTAGCCTTGTTTATTGTTTGAATTTCATCATATATTCACATAGGGTGTTCATCTCTTCTTCAAAGAGAGATCCGGGAGTAGGTTGCTTCAAGCGTAAGTAAATTGGACTAGGTTCACTTAATACCGGGATTAGGTAGTGGTAGTGGGTTATATACCGGGAGTAGGTTGTAACACCTCTATCATCAGTGGATTCGTTGTTCGAGTGTGGCGCACTTAACAGCCCGTGGTTTTTCCGATTTGGAGGGTTTCCACGTATATCTCAAGTGTCTTTATTATTTCTGCACTTATTACACTTGTGATTTTGTTGTAACTAGCTAGGGGCATTTTCGTCAATTTAACCTTTAACGAAAATTGGGTAAATTTGTTTAAAATCTATTCACCCCCCCCCCCCCCCTCTAGATTAACATTAAACACACCATAATATTTGTTTCAAAACACAATTCACACTAGAATGCAAACTACATAGAGATAGTCCCCAATCATGCATTTTCCAAAACATGTTATTTCCATACCAATGCATGAGCATTCATCTCCAAGTGTGTGAATGTGTTATACATGGTGCACAACGATGCAGGGACACATATGAATGAATTGTATATGTGTGCCTAGGTCTTGTAAGAGAAAGATAAGGTCTTAGTATACCTTTGTAGAACCATATTGCATCCTTTCTCTTTGAAGACTTTGAACTTGCTTTGACTTGTTGTTCATTCTTCCTTGAAGCTTGAATCATCATGAATCTAAACAACTAAATCATTACAAGTAAACATCATTTTGATATGGAATTAATGCCAACACAAACTAAAACCTAACAGTCTCCCCCTTTGGCGAATTCCATGTCAAAACACCTATGCATTTACTACAAATATAAAAATAAAGATAGATCACAAAATCACTCCCTCACATTACAATGAGTAAGATTCCTATAACTAATCTTCACAAACTCTTCAACTTCATCTTGATCTTCTCTTGAAGCAACCTACAAACCATCTCAAATCACAATGCATATATAAGAGAAAAACAACAAATGGCAACATATAATATGGATAAGAATATACAATTAAGTCCACAAATACATGTATCTCTCCCTCAATACATGCCAAAACACAAGAATTCTTAACCAAATCTTAAGACTAATTATTACATGTTATTGAAAGTTCAAAAGTTCACGAAAACAACATAAAAAGAAACTAAGTAACTAGCATCTCTTTCTCCCCATTTTTGACATGAAATGACGCCAAAAGATAAGAAATATACCACGAGACTCAAATACTAGCTACTTGGTCCACCAAAGAAATATGTGTGAGTAGTTGATCTAACATAATGTTTGAGAGGTGGTCTTGAACTTGAAGCAATACATTCCTCCAACTCTTTTATCCTAGCATCTTGTTGAACAACTATAGCACTAAGCTCATCAACCTTCTCCTTCAATTGAATAGCCCAATCCGGACTAGTGTTTATGCTAATCTCTTTACAATCAATTTGAGAACTACTAAATAGTTCAAAAGTATCACATGTCTTACCCTTATCCTTATATGACATGTATGACACACGTTTATCACTATACTTTTCCAAGGGTTGTACCGACACATCATCTTCCCTACTCTTAATACCACGAGCTAAACACAAAGAAGTTATAAACCCAGTAATGCAAAATTTTTATCTCCTCTAGTAGAGAAAGCCGCACTATCAATATAAAGCATAAGTAGATCCTCAAGGTTTATATGTTGATTAGTCACCAAGGCATACACTATTTTGATCGTGTCTTTATTCAACTCGGTTGAATTCGAAGATCCAATAATGTTAGTGCAAATGAATAGATGCCAAAATGCACTATCCTTAGTTAACTCATGTTGACTAATATATGCTCTACCTTTCCACTCAAAAGAAGCATTGTCACAAAGAGTTCTACCCATGATATTAAGATTCTCAATGACATCTACATCTACAAAAACTCGAATCTATATCATTAGATCGTCCAAGAAACTTGTTAATGTTTTCCGGGTTAACTCTAAACAAAACACCCCTAATCTCCATCAAGGCATCCAATAAGGTGGCACTTTCTCTATATTCAAGATAAAACTCTCTAACAATAGTATCATTCACTATTCCTAACATGCTCACCCAAGATTCCCAATTTCTATCCTTAATGCACTTAAGAACATAAGAATCTTTACACTTACCTGAGTTAATGCCTCTCTCTTGAAATATCTTCTTAGTTCCAAAGATCCCTAAATCTTTTGTCCTTGAAGCTTTGGATCCTTTTGAGGTAGACTTGGCTTTCACAATGAGATTCGATTGATTTCCACTTCCGGTAACCTTAGTTCTTCCCATTTGTTCTTGTGTTATAAGATGCTATATACATACAACAAAAGTGAGTGAAAGACAAAACAAGCATATTAGTCACAAATATATAAAAACAAAGACATATGACTCAAGAATGAATCATCATGCAAGACAAAGATAATGAGTAATATATTACAAGTATCATTAAGTCAAAATATTCCAACATGTAACAAAATGTAGCATGTGAACATATCATAAAAGAGGACAATATCTAGCATGCAATGCTCCCCCTTGATAAATGCTATAACTAAAATCAATGATATCATAAAGTTCACCCAAAAAAAATGTTCACACAATCACAAATTCAAGAAATTTGAAGAAATATCAACAAAAAAAGCTTCATATGCTAAGAGAGATACACAAAGATTTTTCAAGTTCTCTCATAATTCTTCAACAATTGCAAAAATATCATCATGCTCATAAACAAAGTGTGTGTGTGTGAGAGATATGCTTCAAATATATATCAAGAAGTAGTTTGATAATCAACATGCAAACAATTTCCAACAACTATTCATCTTAAGCTTTTTCCAAAAAAAGGCAAACCGATTATCATCCGAAATTTTTGTTTTTAGGAGAATAGATTTCAACATATGAGATGTGTGTGCATGTAGCTTGTCATCCCATTTATGTTTTTCAACCCGAGCTCATTTGATTTTCAACTATACTCCTTTTTAAGCCTTTCTCCTTTTCTTTTTAGCCTTTAAATCAAAGAATTTTTTTATGATTCCATTTCAACACATCTTTGATTTTTTCCATTTTTTTAACATAAACAAAATTCACTTCATGACGGCTTTCACTCATCACAATGGTGTAGCTCTTTCCAATATTGGGTAGCTTTCACAACCAATGTGTGTAGCCCTTTCCATGAAGGTGCTCATTGAGTTCTTTGTATTTGCCGAAGGAAAATGGATACTAACCATAGGTCATTTAAAATGTACTTAAGCACAAAAACTTCAAGGTGTATCCAATGTTTACACATTAGTAAACTCAACCTACTAGCAAAACATATAAGAGAAGCAATGTGCAATTTTTAGAAAACCAAGGTTTTATGGCTCATAAGCACATGATCTAAGAGCAATAAGTAGAGACTTATTCAAGATCATTACTTCTCTAATAAGTAGCTTTCAAAGAATATGAAGCTCATATTTTTCAAAAGTAATGCCACTTAATATACTATACACAAACAATCATCAAAGTTAAGATCAATGTGAACAATATCACTATTAGATCCTAAAATAGCAAATGTCAATGAGAACCATATGTATGCTATACAAAATTCTCTAATATGACATGCTATTAGATGTGTATCAAAAAATTGAGTCAAAAGATGAATATCTAAGAGAACATGCATTAGAGTATAGAGATACCTTTTTACACATTATATTCACCAAATATCATACTTCCGCCCTTTTTATGAGCACTCTTACCTTGAATGTCCTCATGACACCAAGTTGACGATGTTTCACAACAAGAGTATAAAAAGCATAATATCTCAACTCAATCAACACATATATCAAAATAACTTCTCTACAGTGAGATAACCAAGTTCATATCAATACATAGAGTATTCAAAGCTAGCAAGCAAGAATTCTCAACACAATTGATATATTGCCTCAAAGCTATCTCACATGTGCTTTTTATATTAGTGATAAGAGCACGCACCCTTGAACTACTTGTTCTTGGGTGTACCTACACAAACATTTCCAATATCATCCTTGACAACAATGTTAAATCTAGATTAAAGTCCTTTAATGACTTGATTAACAAGAATATCTTTAACACACTCTTCCTTAACATTTTCAACATATTATTTCTACTCCACAAATTCTTCTCATGCTTATCAATATTATCATGTTTCTCAACTTTCAAGACCTTAGCATGTTCAAGTTGAAGTTTAATCTCCTTATCTCTAGATTCATTTCCTAATTTGCATTTTTCTATATATTTATAACACCTAGGCTTAATGTGACCTATTGTGTTGCAATAATGGCAAATTGGAATAAAAAATGAGATTTTACCTTTTGGAGTTGAACTAGCTTCATTAGGAGTTTGCAAAGATACCTTGTTCGCCAACTTCTTCTTGGCTTTTGACCTTCTCTTCTTGTGTGGTTTCTTATCAATCACAACTTCATTAAAGTGAGTAGGAAGTGGTGCTTCTAAGAGTTCCTCTTCAACTACCAAGTTGTCTTCACCGTTATGAGAGTTAACAAGATTCCTAACACTAGACACACTTATCGAATCATTCACTAAGTCCTTGATGGCTTCCTTAGCCGTGTCTATCTCTTCCATTAATTTTTGTTCTCTCTTCTTCAAAAAAGATATCACATTATCCTTCTCAAGGTTTATCTTTTCAAGTTCTCTAAACTTCTTCATAATATCACCTTTCTCATCAAGAAGTCTATGAGTGACAACCACAAACTCATCTAGTTATTTCTTGATCAAATCATCCTTCTAAAATACCTCTCTTAGAGCATTATCTCTAGCTTCTTCAAGCTTTTCTATCTTTTCCAACAACTCAAGATTAGTAGGAATGGAACTAGAGCTTCCATGATGATTTGCATCAAAGTTCTTGTTCAAAGATATTGTACCAACATCTAGTGGAGAATGAGAAGCCGTAAGAGCTCCAAAGTTGCTCACCAACTCTTCATCACTTGAAGACTCACTACTAGAGCTCTTATTGTCACTAGAGTTATCATCACTCCAAGTAGATGCCAACACTTTGCCTTTCTTGTCTTTCTCAGATGGCTTCTTGGTGCACTCACTAGCAAAGTGACCGAAACCATGACAATTATAGCATTGAACATTTTTCTTGTTCATGGCTTGACTATTCTTCGTATTCCTTGGAGATGATGTTCTCTTAACTCCCTTTTCCTTAAAAGACTTGCCTTTAAGCTTGACATTCTTCTTTAGAAACTTCTTGAACCTTCTAACCAAAAGAGCCATCTATTTATTTTCATCATCACTCTCCTCCTCTATAGCATTGAGAGTGATTCCCTTACTCTTAATCTTTGGCTTCAAGCACATCTCATAAGTTTGGAGAGTCCTAAGCAACTCATCAATGTTCATACTATCCACATCCTTGCTTTCCTCAATGGCCATCACCTTTGATTTGAATCTCTTAGGAAGAGACCTAAGCATTTTCCAATTTAAAAGCTCTTTTAAGATAGGTACTCCAAGTGCTTGACATTGGCTAGCAATGTTAAGAAGCCAGAATTGGAAGTCTTCAAACTTTTCTTCTTCACCTATACTTAAACCTTCAAATTGCGATGCTAACATTTGAAGCCTCGATTTCTTCACCGCTAAGGTTCCTTCATTAGTAACTTGGAGAGTATCCCAAGCTTCCTTTACGGATTCAAGATTTTTAATGTAGGAGAATTAATGCCCATCAACTCCTCCAAAGATGGCATTCATAGCACAATGGTGCCATTTAGCAACCTCAAACTCATTCGTTGTCCATTCACTCATTGACTTGAGCTCATGGTTCCATCCTCTTGAACCTTGGTAGCAAGACTATAACCTTCTTCCACAACCATCCAAGCTCTTTCATCAATAGAGCGGATGTAGGCTTTCATCCTCAACTTCCAATACCCATAGTTAGTGCCTCGAAATAATGGTGGCCTAGTATTTGAGGCTCCCTCTTCCATTACATCATCTTGTAAACCCATGACTTCAAAAGCTTTGCAAAAATCGTGAATGTATCACCTAGACTCTCACTAAGTGCAATCTAGTGTCCTACTCTGATACCAATTGAAAATTCAAACATGGTTAAATGCTCAAGACTAACCTAGAGGGGGGTGAATAGGTTAGATACCTTTTTCGACTCCGTTAGAAACAAACAAAAGTTTGTCCCTCTAGATTGCTTGTATCACAATATATATATCAATTAAATACACTTAATCAATATATGAAACAAGTAAAGTGTAATAGAAACATGTAATGGTAACACATACACAATCTATATCATAGAAAGGAAGTCAACCTACATAAAGAGTTCTATCCATAGTATTCAAATAATAAGTACAAATACAAGAGAGATAGGGATAGAGAAAAGTTGACACAAGATATAACGTGGTAAACCTCCGAAGAGGAAACATCCACGGGTTAGCAACCACCGGTAAACAAAATCCACAAGTAGATAAGTCAAGTACAATCTCTCAAGTGACCCCTTCACCTAGAAACTACCCTCCTATCCTACTCATGCAGATGTCATCCTCATGCTCAACAATCAGAGACCTCACACCTCTTGTCAAGACTTCCTCGCTCACCTTACTGAATCCTCATGACCCAAGGCAAGACTTCTTGCTCAACTATCCGAATCCTCCCGACTTTAGTCAAGACTTCCTCGCTTACCCTTCCAGATCCTCACGACCCTAGGCAAGACTTCTTGGTTGACTATCTGAGTCCTCGCGACTCTAGCCAAGACTTTCTTGCTTGACAATCCAATGTCTTACACCTCTTGCCAAGACTTACTTGCTCAACCACATAGGTCTCACACCTATTGTCTAGACTTCCTTTTCACAAGGCATCTAGGTGATAATGAATGCAAAACGCAAACAAGCACGCAACATAGAATTCTATGATCAACACATCCTACGGAAAATACTAGACATGAGCATGAATGCACAAAACAAATGTAGTCTAGTCAATCATGCATGTTTAAATCATCTAGATCATGTAAGATATATTCAACATTAATTACAACCTAGATACATGCATAGATCTAAAACTTGAATCACAAGATATGTTCAATTAATCACAAAATTAAGTTTAAATCACATAAACCAAAAACATGCTAAATTCATATGACAAAGTCATTTAGATTTAAGCTAAAGTGCTAGAGCATATTCCTATACATAGATTCAACAAAACACATGAATAGCTCAAAAGAACATAAGCACATGTATTAATGTGAGAACTTGGCCAAGAGAGCCTAATACATGTGAGGAACTATTTTTTCACAAAATCAATCAACCAAAGATCATCAAATAGTCCTAGAATCAAAGCTAGCACAACACAATCCCAAACATGTGAAAACATAGGCAAAATCAAAACCTAACTCAACATGTAAGATTTCAATTGAAACTCAACCTAGCTTTAAAAGAGTTCAAAACTTAAATCAAAACACTCACAATACATATATATATATTGAAGAAGAAAACCTAAGGCAATTGACCAAGTTTTTAAAGAAAAATTTGAGAGAAAATCAATACCTTAGTTGATTTAGGTGCAGTCCCGTTTTTGTGTGTTTAGACTCCAAAAAAAGCAATAAAACTCACTCAAACCTTCAGAGAAAAGATGGAGGAGGAATAGAAAAACACTCTCAATATTGAATCACTCAAATCGAAGTTCAAATGAAGAAGTTATGGTGTTTGGAAGGTGAGAAAATGTAGAAAGAACATTTCTGCACACAAGTTTAAAATTCTTCTTAGATTGAAATGTGAAAGGGGAGAGGAATATAAAGGAGAGGGAAAATGGGCATATGAAATGACCAAAAGGGACAAGAAGCAGCCAAGCTTGCTTGGTTCCCGAGATGGCGCGTGGGCATCTCGGGGCAGCAAGCCTTCTGCCCCGAGATGGCCACGCGCCATCTCGGGAAAGAAGAGCTTTGCTTTCTTCTTTTTCCCTCGACCTTCCTTCACATTATTCTACCGTTCTCCGGCCTCCGAACTTGGAATTCGAATCTGTTTGCGGATTACGAACCGTAACACTCTCACGGACATGGACTTATAAGATACTCAACCCAGAAAAAAATAATTCGACTCGATATACAAAGACGAATACAATGTACGCAACATGAGTTGAAAGTGTAGTATCTTTTGACTTAGAACTTGAAATCAATAGTATGAGTGACCGAAATGATCAAAACTCAATCAAGAATGATTTAAGACTAAATTCAAGTTCAATATCCATGTTATACAAACATATACACAAACAAACACAATTCACACTAGAATGCAAACTACATAAAGATAGTCTCCATTCATGCATTTTCCAAAACATGTTATTTCCATACCAATGCATAAGGGTTCATCTTCAAGTGTGTGAATGTGTTATACATGGTGCACAATGATGCAGAGACACATATGAATGAATTATATATGTGTGCCTAATCCTTGTAAGAGAAAGATAAGGTCTTAGTATACCTTTGTAGAACCATATTGCATCCTTTCTCTTTAAAGACTTTGAACTTGCTTTGACTTGTTGTTCATTCTTATTTGAAGCTTGAATTATCATGAATCTAAACAACTAAATCATTACAAGTAAACATCATTTTGATATGGAATTAATTCCAACACAAACTAAAACCTAACAGTGCCTTATTCTACAAAGAAAGGTTCTTGATTCTAAGGCCACCCACTTTCTTTGGAACACAAATATTAGACCAAGCAATCTTAGAGCCTTTGCTGTTAACTTCATCCCCATTCCATAAAAAACTTCAAAATTTCTGTTCAATGCTTTTCAAGATTCTCTTTGGAAGATAAAGGTGAGAAGCCCAAAAGAATTGAATACTAGTTAATACCGAGATAATAAGTTCAAGACGACCAGCAAAGGAAAGGTGCCTATTTAACCAAGAAGAAAGTCTACTCGAAACCTTATCCACAAGGGGAGAGCAATCACGAAGATTCAACTAAGAGGAGATGTTAGGAATTCCCAAATAATGAATTGGAAGAGAGCCAATCGGGTAACCAAAAAGGCTGATGAGCTATAGACGAAAAGCAACCGGCGCACCTGAAATGAAAATGTTGCTCTTAGCATGGTTAGCACAAAGGCCCGAAAGCAAAAAGAACTCATCAAGGGCTAACTTGAGCACAAGAGTTGAATGATATGAACCATGGCAAAACATAATCATGTCATCCGTAAAATAAAGGTGGGATAGCTTTAATTTATCACACCTCCAATGATATTTGAAGTTATGAGTGTCCATAATATGGTTGGCCAAAAGCTTAGAGAGGACCTTTATAGCAATGGCAAAGAGATACAAAGACATAGGGTCCCCTTGTCGTAGGCCCCTCTTTCCGGAGAAGAAACCAACAAGTTCACCATTAATAGAGATAGAGAACTTAAGAGTAGTTAGGCAAGCTTTAATCCAATTAATGACTTTCATAGGAAAGTGAAATGCAGCAAGAGTGTCAAGCAAGAAGCCCTAATCCACCATATCAAAAGCTTTCATTAAATCCACCTTAAGAGCCAACTACACAAACTAAAAAGAAATTTGTACTCTTCTCTTTTTTTTTTTACCGACCTTGATCCAATGGACTCAAATGCGGTTTTTTTTAGTCAAACAAATATAGAAAAGACAAAGAATAGGGATAGTTTAAACCTGAGTTTAGAAACCTAGGCTCTGATACCAAATGATACGATCCTCGTCGATTTATGACTAAGACCGTTCTATGATCTGGTTTGGATGGAAACCGCGACCCAACACCTATAGCATGATGCGAACCTTGGTGTAAGAAAGACACCATAATCAAGGATGGGATACTTGATTGATAAGTCGGGAAGGAACGCCACAGAAAAATTATGATAAGTTCAGATTAGTTCTCAAAGAACAAAAGAGAAATTGCTCTTAATTTGTTTTATGAAATAATCGAATGCCTCTTATTGAAAGAAAAGGTACAATTTATAGTATTAAGGCCATAAAAGACCAGCCTTAGAAATCCCTAGAAATCCGAAGATTTATTACAAAGATTCCTGAAATTGTGCCCAAGGCAATGAAAAAGGAAAGTTGACAAATTAAAAACATTCTTAAATAAGCTAAGTTCGGCCTCAAATTAAAGAAGTCATTTTGACTTTAATTCCTTAATATCTAAGCCTAAAATTATGTAACAAGAAATAAAATTGACATTTATTCATTCCTAAATCAGCTCCAACGCTTGTTGACTTTCTTGGACTTGAATCAAGTTTGTTATGGGCTTTAGATTTTCTTTCATCACCTTCAAGAGGCCTCCACGTGCTTGCTTGAGCCCAAATCCCTTGAATCAACACATTTAATGCATTTTGGAACTTCTTGGCTCGTGCTCTTATAACTGGACCAATGGGAACTTGAATTGGATCTGTATTTCATGATCTCGTGCTAGCCACGTCCTCATCAATAGGTACAGAGAGAGGGTTAACAATAATTTGGGTAGTATAAACGTGAAGATCCTAACTTTCCAAGGTAAAACTGATCCTGAAGCTTATCTGGAGTGGGAGAAAAGAATAGAATTGGTATTCGAATGCCACGACTATTCCGAATTGAAGAAGGTAAAGTTGGTTGACATAGAATTCATCGATTATGCTATTGTTTGGTGGGATCAACTGATTGTTAGTAGGAGGCGGAATGGAGAAAGACCTACCGAGACTTGAGAGGAGATGAAAGCTGTCGTGAGGAAGCATTTTATTTCGAGTTACTATTATAGGGGTTTGTTTCAAAAATTGCAAACTCTTACTCAAGTGTCTAAGTGTGTTAAAGACTACTACAAGAAGACAGAGATAGCCATGATTCAGGCTGATGTAGAGGAAGACCGAGAGGCTACTATGGCTAGGTTTTCAAGTGAACTAAACCGAGACATAGTAAATGTGGTGTAGTTGCAACATTATGTTGAATTGAGTGACATGGTGCACATGGCCATTAAGGTGGAACAATAGTTGAAGAGGAAGAGTTCCACACGGGTTGGGCAAAATTTGGGTTCTTTATCATCATATAAACCGAATTGGAGCAAGAGGGATGACCAACCTAGTTTTAAGGCCAAGGCCGAACCTTCCAAAGTTCATAAGACCGGTGGCACATTACAACAAGGTAAATCAGATTCTCAACCTTCTAGAAATCGTAACATTAAGTGCTTTAAGTGCTTAGGAGTAGGTCATATTGCATCCCAATAGCCAAACAAGAGAGTAACGGTTTTGAAGGATGATGGTGAAATCAAATCTGAGAGTGATCTGATGATGAGTCCATGTCACCTTTGGAGGATGCAAGTGACATTGAATATCCGGTAGATGGAGAGCTTTTGGTGGCAAGAAGAGCTCTTAGTGCTTAAGCCAAGGAAGATGATGAGGTAGAATGTGACAACATTTTTCACACTCACTGCCATGTTAATGATAAGATATGTAGCATGTTTATTGATGGGGGAGTTATACTAATGTGGCTAGCACTAGTTTTGTGGAGAAATTGAATTTGGCCACTTTGAAGCAACCAAAACCATATAAGCTAAAGTGGTTAAATGATAGTGGGGAAATCAAGGCGACTAAACAAGTGTTGGTGTCATTTTCAATCGGAAAGTAAAAAGATGAATTTCTTTGTGATGTGGTACCAATGAATGCGGGCCATATCCTTTTAGAGAGACCTTGGCAGTTTGATAGACATGCGACTCATGATAGGTATACCAATAGATACTCCTTTGTACTCAATAAAAAGTCAATCACTCTTGTACCTTTAACCCTAAAACAAGTGTATGAAGATCAATTGAGGTTAATAAAAGAGAGATATGTGAAAAAAAAGAGTGAGATCGAGAGTTTAAAGGAAAGAGAGAAAAGAAAGAGAGTCCGAAATAGCAAAAAAAGAAATAAAAGTTGAAAAAGAAAAAGGAGGTTGTTAAGAAAAAAAAGAGAAATCAAGTAAGCTTTTACGCAAGGGAGAGTGAGGTCAAAATGGCTTTAATTTCAAATCAACCAATGATTGTACTTTTGTACAAAGAGGCTTTCTTTAGTACTAATGAACTTAACCCTTCCTTGCCTAATGTTGTTGTTTCTCTATTGCAGGACTTTGATGAAGTGTTTCCCGAAGAGATGCCTATTGGTTTATCACCAATAAGAGGGATTGAGCACCAAATTGACTTTTTACCCGGAGCACCCATCCCAAATAGACCAGCATGTAGAAGTAATCCCAAGGAGACAAAGGAACTTCAAAGGCAGGTTAGTGAGCTCATGGAAAAGGAGTATGTACGTGAGAGCATGAGTCCTTGTGTGGTTCCCGTGTTGCTAGTGCCAAACAAGGATGGAACATCGAGGATGTGCATTGATTGTCATGCCATTAACAATATCAGTGTAAAGTATCGCCATCTTATTCCTAGATTAGATGATATGCTTGATGAATTGCATGGTTCTATTATTTTTACTAAAATTGATCTTAAAAGTGGATATCATCAAATGAGGATGAAGGAAGGTGATGAGTGGAAAACTGCTTTCAAAACAAAATATGGTTTGTATGAGTGGTTAATTATGCATTTTGGATTAACTAATGCACCAAGTACTTTCATGAGATTAATGAACCATGTTTTGCGTGCTTTTATTGGGAAGTTTGTGGTTGTTTATTTTGATGATATTTTGATTTATATAAAAAACATGGATGAGCATGTTGAGCATTTAAAACTTGTTTTAGGTGTTTTAAGAATAGAAAAGTTGTTTGCTAATCTCAAAAAGTCTACCTTTTGCGCCGATAAGCTTGTATTTCTTGGTTTTGTTGTTAGTGCAAAGGGGATTGAGGTTGATAAAGAAAAGGTTAAGGTAATTAAGGAGTGGCCGAAACCTACAAATGTTGGACAAGTGAGAAGTTTTCATGGGTTGGCTAGTTTTTATAGGAGGTTTGTGAAATATTCTAGTAGTATAGTTGCACCTTTAACTGAAGTTATCAAAAAGAAGGTGGGTTTTAAGTGGGGTAATGAACAAGAAAAGACATTTAACTTGATTAATGAAAAATTAACTAATGCACCTTAGCTTGCTTTGCCTGAATTTGCTAAAACTTTTGAGATTGAGTGTGATGCATCAGGAATAGGTATTGGAGCTGTTCTAATGCAAGAAGGTTGTCCCATTGCATATTTTAGTGAGAAGATAAGTGGAGCAGCCTTGAATTATCCTACTTATGACAAGGAGATGTACGCTTTGATTAGAGCATTGGAAACTTTGCAACACTACCTTTGGCCAAAAGAATTTGTCATTCACACGGATCATGAGTCCTTGAAGCATTTCCATATGTGATCAAGTACAAAAAGGGTAAGGAAAACGTGGTTGCTGAGGTTCTGTCAAGAAGGTACGTTTTACTTTCTACTTTAGATGCTAGATTGTTTGGTTTTGAATACATTAAAGAATTTTATATGGAAGATTCTGATTTTGGCAATGTGTTCAATGCATGTGAAAAGGTTGCATTTGGCAAAAATTATTGGCATGATGGATATTTGTTTAGAGAAACTAAACTATGCATGCCTAAAAGTTCTTTGTGTGATTGCTTGTTAGAGAAGCTCATGGGGGAGGTTTGATGGGGCATTTTGGTGTAGCTAAGACACTAGATACTTTGCATTACATGTAGACAAGCCAAGTCTAGGATTAAGCCTCTTGGATTGTATACTCTTTTGCCTATACCTAGTGGACCTTGGATTGATATTTCTATGGATTTTGTGTTGGGGTTGCCTAGGTCAAAAAGGGGTAGGGACTCTATATATGTGGTTGTTGATAGGTTTTCTAAAATGGCACATTTCATTCCTTGTCATAAAACCGATGATGCATCAAATATTGCTGATTTGTTTTTCAAAGAAATTGTGAGATTGCATGACATGCCTAAGACCATTGTTTCGAATAGAGATGATAAGTTCTTAAGCTGCTTTTGGACAACTTTGTGGGGTAAGTTAGACACTAAACTTTTATTTTCTACTACTTGTCATCCATAAACTGATGGTCAAACTGAAGTATTTAATAGGACGTTATCTACCTTGTTGCGTGCTATAATACAAAAGAACTTGAAAACATGGGAGGATTCTTTACCGCATGTAGAGTTTTCTTATAATAGGAGCGTGCATTCTGCAACTCATTTTTCACATTTTGAAATTGTGTATTGTTTTAACCCATTGACTCCTTTGGATTTAATTCCTTTACCTGTGAATGAGCATGGTAACTTGGATGGAAAGAAAAAGGCAGATTTTGTTAAGCAAATCCATGAAAAGACTCGGCAAAACATAGAAAGATGAACTATGCAATATGCCAAACAAACAAATAAAGGGCGTAAGAAAGTTGTGTTTGAGCCTGGTGATTGGGTGTGGTTGTATATAAGGAAGGAACAATTTCTAGTCTAGCGGAGTTCTAAACTACTTCCAAGGGGAGATGGCCCATTTCAAGTGATTGAAAGGATCAATGATTACCTGGTGAGTATAATTTTAGTGCAAGCTTCAATGTTTCCGATTTGTCTCCTTTTGATGTAGGAGACGATTTGAAGACAAATCCTTTTCAAGAGGAAGGGAATGATGAGAACCAGGCAGCTGCATAAAAAGATCCATTGCATGTTCCGGTTGGGCCAATAACAATGGCAAGAGTTAAGAGATTCAAAGAAGCACTAAATGGCCTAATTCAAGACACTTAAGCTGATTTTGAATTGTTGAAGACTAAGAAAAGCCCATATGAAGACCAAGCCTTAATTAATGTCATCAAGGCAATGGATTGGGCCTAATAAGGAAGACTTGGGTGTGTGGCACAAGCTAGAAGAAGATTCAACTTTGACTAATTTATTTCCTTTTAATTTCCAAAGAATAATAGTTGATTTGTTTCTCAAATTAAGGGGCTGATTTGTTTCCAGATTTAGCTTTCCAATTAGGGAGCAAGTCAGCAGTTTCTCGATTTAGTTTTCTTCTGATTTTAAGGCCTTAATGGCCGAATTATCTTGTTTCCTTTTACGTTGGCTTATAGCCTTTCTTTTCTGTTAACCGAAAATTGCTTAGGGTGAGGAATTACAGCTAACACCCTCGAGACCATGTAAGTGTGTATGTGTAAGTGTGTTTGCATGAGTGCATGCATGCATGTGATCGTGCATTCATACGTGCATACGTGCACGCAAGGAACCGTTTGTGCGTGGGTACGCGCATTTGTGATTGCGTGCGTGCGTGCATATGTGCTTATGTGTGTGCTTGCGTACGTGTGTGAGTGCTTGCATAGTTTCTTGCATGCATGCTTGCGTACGATTGTGCATGCATGCATGAAATCGTGCGTACTTGCGTGCACGTGATTATACGTTTGTGTGTGTGTGTGTGCGTGAGTGCATGCATGCGTACGATTTTGCGTGTGTATGGGTGCGTGCGTATGTGTATGCTATCGTGCGTCTATACGTGCGATTGTGCATATGTGCATGTGATCCTGCGTGTATCCGTGTGTGCATTCTTGAATGCGATTATGCGTGTGTGCGTGTGTGCATGTGTACGTTTGTGCATACATGCTTGCAATTGTGCATGTATGCATGCGATCATGCGTGCGTACGTGCATGTGATTGTGCATTTATATGTGCATGATTATGTAAGTGCGTGCGATTGTGCGTGTGTATGTGTGCGTGCATGTGTGCGATTGTGTTTGCGTGTGTGTGATCATTAGTCTATGCGTGCGATTGTGTGTGCGTGAGTGATGCGTCTGTGCAAGCGAGCGTTGGTTTGTGCATGTGTGCGATTGTGTGTGCATGCGTGTTAGGTTTTAGTTTGTGTTGGCATTAATTCCATATCAAAATGATGTTTACTTGTATTGATTTAGTTGTTTAGATTCATGATGATTCAAGCTTTAAGGAAAAAGAAACAACAAGTCAAAGCAAGTTCTAAGTCTTCAAAGAGAAAGGATGCAATATGGTTTTACAAAGGTATACTAAGACCTTATCTTTCTCTTACAAGACTAAGGCACACACACACATATCATTCATTTGTATCCCTGCATCATTATGCACCATTATAGGCACACACATACAATTCATTCATATGTGTCCGTGCATCGTTGTGCACCATGTATAACACATTCACACACTTGAAGATGAGTGCTCATGCATTGGTATGGAAATAACAAGTTTTGGAAAATGCATGATTGGAAACTATCTCTATGTAGTTTGCATTCTAGTGTGAATTGTGTTTGTGTGTGTAAATGTTTGTATAACATGGATATTGAACTTGGATTTAGTCTTAAATCATTCTTAATTGAGTTCCGGTCATTTCGGTAACTCATACTATTGATTTCAAGTTCTAAGTCAAAATGTACTACACTTTCAACTCATGTTTCATACATTGTCTTCGTCTTTGTATATCGGCTAAATTTTTTTTTTTCGGGTTGATTATCTTATATGGCCATGTCTGTGTGAGAGTTACGGTTCGTAATCCACAAATGGATTCAAATTTTGAGTTCGGAGGCCGGAGAACGGTAGAAGAACGCGAAGAAAGGTCGGAGGAGAAAGAAGCAAGCATTGTCTTCTTTCCCGAGATGGCGCGTGGCAATCTCGGGGCAGAAGGCTTGCCGCCCCGAGATGCCCACGAGTCATCTCAGGAAGCAAGCTTGCTTGGCTTCATCTTGCCCCTCTTGGTTATTTCACATGTCCAAGTTTCCCACTCATTTATAAACTCTTTCCCTCTCACATTTCATTCTAAGAAGAAATACAAATCAAGTGTGAAGAAATTTTCTCTCTAAATTTCCTCACATTCCAAACACCATAACTTCTTCATTTAAACTTTGATTTGAGTGATTCGAAGTTGAGAATGATCATCTGTTCATCCTCTATCTTTTCTCTAAAGGTTTGAGTTAATTTTGCTGCTGTTGTTGGTGTCCAATCAAACAAAAACGGGACAGCACCTAAATCAACTAAGGTATTGATTTTCTCTCAAAGTTTTCTTTTAAAACTTGGTCAATTGCCTTGGGTTTTTCTTTTTCTACATATATTTGTTTATTGTGAGTGTTTTGATTTGTGTTTTGAACACTTTCAAACCTAGATTGAGTTTCAATTGAAATCATACATGTTGAGTTAGGTTTTGATTTTGCCTATGTTATCACATGTTTGGGATTGTATTGTACTAGCTTTGATTCTAGGACTATTTGATGATCTTTGATTGATTGATTTTAAGAAAAAAAGTTCCTCACTTGTATTAGGCTCTCTTGGCCTAATTTCTCACATAATACATGTGCTTATGTTCTTTTGAGCTATTCATGTGATTTGTTTGAATCTATGATTAGGAATATGCTCTAGAACTTTAGCTTAAATCTAATTGACTTTGTCATATGATTTTAGCATGTTTTAGGTTTGTGTGATTTAAACTTGATCTTGTGATTTGTTGATCATATCTTGTGATTCAAGTTTAGATATATGCATTTATCTAGATTGTGATTAATGTTGAACATATCTTATATAATCTAGAATGATTATACATGCATGTTTGACTAGACAATATTTGTTTTGTGCATTCATGCTCATGTCTAGTATTTTTTATAGGATGTGTTGATCATAGCATTCTATGTTGCGTGCTTGTTTGTGTTTTGCATTCATAATATCCTAGATGCCTTGTGAGAAGGAAGTCTTGACAATAGGTGTGAGACCTATGGTGTTGAGCACGAAGTCTTGGCAAGATGTGTGAAGCCTTGGATTGTCGAGCAAGGAAGTCTTGGCTAGAGGTGTGAAGCCTAGGATAGTCGAGCAAGAAGTCTTACCTAGAGTTTGGAGAACTCGGATAGGTGAGCAATGAAGTCTTGACTAGAGTCGTGAGGACTTAGTTGAGCAAGAAGTCTTGCCTGTCGTGAGGATCCGGATAAGGTGAGCAAAGAAGTCTTGGATAGAGGTGTGAAGCCTTGGATAGTCGAGCAAGAAGTCTTGCCTAGAGTTGGGAGAACTCGGATAGGTAAGCAAGGAAGTCTTGACTAGAGTCGTGAGGACTTAATTGAGCAAGAAGTCTTGCATTGGGTCGTAAGGATCCGGATAAGGTTAGCAAGGTAGTCTTGACAAGAGGTGTGAAGCCTCGAATTGTTGAGCATAGGGGATAACTTCTAGAGTAGGATAGGAGGGTATTTTCTAGGTGAAGAGGTCACTTGAGAGATTGTAATTATCTTATCTACTAGTGGATTTTGTTTGTCGGTTGCTTCTAGCCCGTGGATGTTTCCTCTTCGGAGGTTTACCACGTTATATCTTGTGTCAACCTTTCTCTATCCCTATCTCTATAACATTTGTATTGTGGATAGAACTCTCTATGTATGCTGACTTTCTTTCTATAGAATAGATTGTGTATGTGTTACAATTACTTGTTTGTATCAAACTTTACTTGTGTTTATATATTGATTAATTGTCTTTACTTAATATATATATTGTGATACAAGCAATCTAGAGGGACAAACTTTTGTTTGTTTCTAAGGGAATCGAAAAAGGTGTCTAACCTATTCATACACCCTTCCTCTAGGTTAGCCTTGAGCATTTAACCGTGATTGTATTTTCAATTGGTATCAGTGCAGGACACTAGATTGCACTTAGTGTGAGTCCGAGGTGATACTTTCAAGGTTTTTGTAAGGCGTTTGAAGTCATGGGTATTCAAGATGATGTAATAGCGGAAGGAGCCTCAAATACTAGGCCACTATTACTTCGAGGCACTAACTATGGGTATTGGAAGTTGAGGATGAAAGCCTACATCCGCTTTATTGATGAAAGGGCTTGGATGGTAGTGGAAGAAGGTTATAGTCCTCCTACCAAGATTCAAGAGGATGGAACCATGATACTCAAGCCAATGAGTGAATGGACAACAAATGAGTTTGAGGTTGCTAAATGGCACCATCGTGCTATGAATGCCATCTTTGGAGGAGTTGATGGGCATCAATTCTCCTATATTCAAAATCTTGAATCCGTAAAAGAAGCTTGGGATACTCTTCAAGTTACTAATGAAGGAACCTTAGCGGTGAAGAAATCGAGGCTTCAAATATTGGCATCACAATTTGAAGGTTTAAGTATGGATGAGGAAGAAAAGCTTGAAGACTTCCAATTCCGGCTTCTTAACATAGCTAACTAATGTCAAGCACTTGGAGTACCTATCTCAAAAGAACGTTTAAATTGGAAAATCCTTAGGTCTCTTCCTAAAAGATTCAAATCAAAGGTGACGACCATTGAAAAAAGCAAGGATGTGGATAGTATGAATATTGATGAGTTGTTTGGGTCTCTCCAAACTTATGAGATGTGCTTAAAGCCAAAGATCAAGAGTAAGGGAATCACTCTCAATGCTATAGAGGAGGAGAGTGATGATGAAAATGAAGAAATGGCACTCTTGGTTAGGAGGTTCAAGAAGTTTCTAAAGAAGAATGCCAAGCCTAGAGGCAAGTCTTCTTTGGAAAAAGGAGTCAAGAGAACATCATCTCCAAGGATTGTGAATAATAGTCAAGCAATGAACAAGAAAGAGGTTCAATGCTATAATTGTCAAGGTTTTGGTCACTTTGCTAGTGAGTGCGCCAAGAAGCCATCTAAGAAAGACAAGAAAGACAAAGTGTTGGCGGCTACTTGGAGTGATGATAATCCAGTGACAATGAGAGCTCTAGTAGTGAGTCTTCAAGTAATGAAGAGTTGGTGAGAAACTTTGTAGCTCTAACGACTTCTCATTCTCCACTAGATGTTGGTAGTACAATATCTTTGAACAAGAATCTTGATGCAAATTATAATGGAAGCTCTAGTTCCATTCCTACTAATCTTGAGTTCTTGAAAAAGATAGAAAAGCTTGAAGAAGATAGAGACAATGCTTAAAGAGAAGTAGTTGAAAAGGATGATTTGATCAAGAAGCAACTATATGAGTTTGTGGTTGTTACTCGTAGACTTCTTGGTAAGAAAGGTGATATTATGAAGAAGTTTAGAGAACTTGAAACGATAAATCTTGAGAAGGATAATGTGATATCTTCTTTGAAGAAAAGAGAATAAGAATTGATGGAAGAGATAGACACGGCTAAGGAGGCTATCAAGGACTTAGTGAATGATCCGGTTAGTGCGTCTAGTGTTAGGAATCTTGTTAACTCTTATAGTGGTAAAGACGACTTGGTAGTTGAAGAGGAGCTCTTGGAAGCATGACTTCCTACACATTTTGATGAAGTCGTGATTGATAAGAAACCACACAAGAAGAGAAGATCAAAAGCCAAGAAAAAGTTGGCAAACAAGGTATCTTTGCAAACTCCTAGTGAAGCTAGTTCAACTCCAAAAGGTACAATCTCATCTTTCATTCCAATTTGCCATTATTGCAACACAATAAGTCACATTAAGCCTAGGTGTTATAAATATATTGAAAAATGCAAATTAGGAAATGAATCTAGGGATAAGGAGATTAAACTTCAACTTGAACATGCTAAGGCCTTGAGAGTTGAGAAACATGATAATATTTCTAAGCATGAGAAAAAGTTGTGGAGTAGAAAGACTTCTAATCTTGTTCAACTAGACAAAGCTTGTGTTGAAAATGTTGAGGAAGAATGTGTTAATGATATTCTTGTTAATCAAGTCATTGAAGGACTTTATTCTAGATTTAACATTGTTGTCAAGGATGATATTGGAAATGTGTTTGTCTAGGTACACCCAAGAACAAGTGGTTCAAGGGTGAGTGCTCTTATCACTAAAATAAGAAGCACATGTGAGATAGCTTTGAGGCTATATATCAATTGTGTTGAGAATTCTTGCTTACTAGCTTTGAATATAATGTGTAAAAAGGTATCTCTATACTCTAATGCATGTTCTCTTAGATATTCATCTTTTGACTCAATTTTTTGATACACATCTAATAGCATGTCATATTAGAGAATTTTGTATAGCATACATATGGTTCTCATTGACATTTGCTATTTTAGGATCTAATAGTGATATTGTTCACATTGATCTTAACTTTGATGATTGTTTGTGTATAGTATATTAAGTGGCATTACTTTTGAAAAATATGAGCTTCATATTATTTGAAAGCTACTCATTAGAGAAGTAATGATCTTGAATAAGTCTCTACTTATTGCTCTTAGATCATGTGCTTATGAGCCATAAAACCTTGGTTTTCTAAAAATTGCACATTGCTTCTCTTATATGTTTTGCTAGTAGGTTGAGTTTACTAATATGTAAACATTGGATACACCTTGAAGTTTTTGTGCTTAAGTACATTTAAAATGACCTATGGTTAGTATCCATTTTGCTTCGGCAATTACATAGAACTCAACGAGCACCTTCATGAAAAGGGCTACAAACATTGGTTGTGAAAGCTACCCAATATTGAAAAGAGCAACACCATTGTGATGAGTGAAAGTCATCATGAAGTGAATTTTGTTTATGTAAAAAAAATGGAAAAATCAAAGAAGTGTTGAAAGGAATTCATAAAAAAATTTTTTTGATTCAAAGCTTGAAAAGAAAACGAGGAAGGCTTAAAAGGGAGTTTAGTTGAAAATCAAATGAGCTCGGGTTGAAAAATAGAAATGGGATGACGAGCCACATGCACACACACACTCATATGTTGAAATATATTCTCTTAATAGCAAAAAATTCCGGATGATAATCGGTTTGACTTTTTATGGAAAAAGCTTAAGATGAATAGTTATTGGAAATTATTTGCATGTTGATTATCAAACTACTTCTTGATATATATTTGAAGCATATCTCTCACACACACACACTTTGTTTATGAGTATGATGATATCTTTACAATTGTTGAAGAATTATGAGAGAACTTGACAAATCTTTGTGTATCTCTCTTAGCATATGAAGCTTATTTTGTTGATATTTCTTCAAATTGCTTGAATGTGTGATTGTGTGAACATCTTTGTGAACCTTATGCTATCATGAATCTTAGTTATAGCATTTATCAAGGGGGAGCATTGTATGCTAGACATTGTTCTCTTTTATGATATGTTCACATGCTTCATTTTGTTACATGTTGGCATATTTTGACTTAATGATACTTGTAAGATATTACTCACTATCTTTGTCTTACATGATAATTCATTCTTAAGTCATATGTCATTGTGTTTATATATTTGTGACTGATATGTTTGTTTTGTCTTTCACTCACTTTTGTTGTATGTATATAGCATCTTATTTCACAAGAACAAATGGGAAGAACTAAGGTTACCAGAAGTGGAAATCAATCGAATCCCATTGTGAAAGCCAAGTCTACCTCAAAGGGATCCAGAGCTTCAAGGTCAAAGGATTTAAGGATTTTTGCAACTAAAAAGATATTTCAAGAGAGAGGCATTGACTTAGGTAAATGTAAAGATTCTTATGTTCTTAAATGCATTAAGGATAGAAATTAAGAATCTTGGGTGAGCATGCCAGGAATAGTGAATGACACTATTGTTAGAGAATTTTATCATGAATATAGAGAGAGTGCCACCTTGTTGGATGCTTTGATGTAGATTATGGGTGTTGTGTTTAGAGTTAACCCGGTAAACATTAACAAGTTTCTTGAGCTATCTAGTGATATTGATTCAAACTTTCAAGATGTTGATATCATTGAGAATCTTAATATCATGGGTAGAACTCTATGTGACAATGCTTTTTTTGAGTGGAAAGGTATAGCATATATTAGTCAACATGAGTTAACTAAGGCAAGTGCATATTGGCATCTTTTTATTTGCACAAATATTATTGGATCTTCGAATTCCACCGAGTTGAATAAAGACAAGATCAAAATAGTATATGCCTTGGTGACTAATCAACCTATAAACCTTGGGGATTTGATTATGTTTTACTTAGACAATGCGGCTTTCTCAACTATAAGAGATAAGAAGCTTGCATTACCGGGGTTTATAACTTCTTTGTGTTTAGCTCGTGGTGTTACAAGTAGTGGAGATGATATGTTGGTACAACCCTTGGAAAAGTATAGTGATAAACGTGTGTCATACATGTCATATAAGGATAAGGGTAAGACATGTGATACTTTTGGACTATTTAGTAGTTCACAAGTTGATTGTAAACATTCTTCCGGATTGGGCTTTACATTTGAAGAAGAAGGTTGATGAGCTTAGTGCTATTGTTGAAAAACAAGATGCTAGAATAAAATAGTTAAAGGAGTGTATTGCATCAAGTTCAAGACCACCTCTCAAGCATTATGTTAGGTCAACTACAAGCACATCTTTCTTTGGTGGATCTAGTAGCTAGTATTTGAGTCTCATGGTGTGTTTCTTACCTTTTAGCATCAATTCATGTCAAAAAGGGGGAGAAAGAGCTGTTAAGAGTTGCTAGTTACTTAGTTTCCTTTTTATGTTGTTTTTGTGAACTTTTGAACTTTCAATGGCATGTAATAATTAGTCTTAAGATTTGGTTAAGAACTCTTGTATTTGGCATGTATTGAGGGGGAGATACATGTATTTGTGGACTTAAATGTATATTCTAACCCATATTATATGTTGCCATTTGTTGTTTTTCTCTTGTATATGCATTGTGCTTTGAGATGATTTTTAGGTTGCTTCAAGAGAATAACAAGATGAAGTTCAAGAGTTGGTGAAGATTAGTTATAGGAATCTTACTCATTGTAATGTGAGGGAGTGATTTTGTGACCTATCTTCATTTTTATATTTGTAGTAAATGCATAGGTGTTTTGACATGGAATTCGCCAAAGGGGGAGATTGTTAGGTTTTAGTTTGTGTTGGCATTAATTCCATATCAAAATGATGTTTACTTGTAATGATTTAGTTGTTTAGATTCATGATGATTCAAGCTTCAAGGAAGAAGAAACAACAAGTCAAAGCAAGTTCTAAGTCTTCAAAGAGAAAGGATGCAATATGGTTTTACAAAGGTATACTAAGACCTTATCTTTCTCTTACAAGGCTAAGGCACACACACACATATCATTCATTTGTGTCCTTGCATCATTGTGCACCATTATAGGCACACACAAACAATTCATTCATATGTGTCCCTGCATCGTTGTGCACCATGTATAACACATTCACACACTTGAAGATGAATGCTCATGCATTGGTATGGAAATAACAAGTTTTGGAAAATGCATGATTGGAAACTATCTCTATGTAGTTTGCATTCTAGTGTGAATTGTGTTTGTGTGTGTATATGTTTGTATAACATGGATATTGAACTTGGATTTAGTCTTAAATCATTCTTTATTGAGTTCCTGTCATTTCGGTTACTCATACTATTGATTTCAAGTTCTAAGTCAAAAGATACTACACTTTCAACTTATGTTTCATACATTGTCTTCGTCTTCGTATATCGAGTCGAATTATTTTTTCTGGTTTGAGTGTCTTATATTTCCATGTCCGTATGAGAGTTATGGTTCGTAATCCACAAACGGATTCGAATTCCGAGTTTGAAGGCCAGAGAACGGTCGAAGAACGCGAAGGAAGGTCGAAGGAGAAAGAAGCAAGCATTGTCTTCTTTCCCGAGATGCCCACGTGCAATCACGTGGAGCAAGCTTGCTTGGCTTCATCTTGCCCCTCTTGGTCATTTCACATGTCCAAGTTTCCCACTCCGTTATAAACTCTTTCCCTCTCACATTTCGTTCTAAGAAGAAATTCAAATCAAGTGTGCAGAAATTTTCTCTCTAAATTTTATCACATTCCAAACACCATAACTTCTTCATTTGAACTCCGATTTGAGTGATTCGAATTTTAGAGTGGTAATATATTCATCCTCCATCTTTTCTCTAAAGGTTTAAGTTAATGTTTCTGCTGTTTTTGGTGTCTAATCAAACAAAAACGGGACTGCACCTAAATCAACTAGGGTATTGATTTTCTCTCAAAGTTTTCTTTTAAAACTTGGTCAATTGCCTTGGGTTTTCTTCTTCTGAATATATTTGTATATTGTGAGTGTTTTGATTTGTGTTTTGAACACTTTCAAAGCTAGATTGAGTTTCAATTGAAATCATACATGTTGTGTTAGGTTTTGATTTTGCCTATGTTATCACATGTTTGGGATTGTATTGTGCTAGCTTTGATTCTAGGACTATTTGATGATCTTTGATTGATTGATTTTAAGAAAAATAGTTCCTCACATGTATTAGGCTCTCTTGGCCGAATTTCTCACATAATACATGTGCTTATGTTCTTTTGAGCTATTCATGTGATTTGTTTGAAACTATGATTAGGAATATGCTCTAGAACTTTAGCTTAAATATAATTGACTTTGTCATATGATTTTAGCATGTTTTAGGTTTGTGTGATTTAAACTTGATCTTGTGATTTGTTAATCATATCTTGTGATTCAAGTTTAGATATATGCATGTATCTAGATTGTGATTAATGTTGAACATATCTTATATGATCTAGAATGATTATACATGCATGTTTGACTAGACAATATTTGTTTTGTGTATTCATGCTCTTGTCTAGTATTTTCCATAGGATGTGTTGATCATAGCATTCTATGTTGCGTGCTTGTTTGCGTTTTGCATTCATGATCACCTAGATGCCTTGTGAGAAGGAAAACTTGACAATAGGTGTAAGACCTATGGTGTTGAGCAAGAAGTCTTGGCAAGGGGTGTGAAGCCTTGGATTGTCGAGCAAGGAAGTCTTGGCTAGAGGTGTGAAGCCTTGGATAGTCGAGCAAGAAGTCTTGCCTAGAGTTGGGAGAACTCGGATAGGCGAGCAAGGAAGTCTTGCCTTGGGTCGTGAGGATCCGGATAAGGTGAGCAAAAAAGTCTTGGCTAGAGGTGTGAATCCTTGGATAGTCAAGCAAGAAGTCTTGCCTAGAGTTGGGAGAACCAGGATAGGTGAGCAAGGAAGTCTTGACTAGAGTCGTGAGGACTTAGTTGAGCAAGAAGTCTTGCCTTGGGTCGTGAGGATCCGGATAAGGTGAGCAAGGAAGTCTTGACAAGAGGTGTGAAGCCTCAGATTGTTGAGCATAAGGCGAGAACTTCTAAAGTAGGATATGAGGGTAGTTTCTAGGTGAAGAGGTCACTTGAGAGATTTTACTTGTCTTATCTACTAGTGGATTTTGATTGCCGGTGGCTGCTAGCCCGTGGATGTTTCCTAATCGGAGGTTTACCACGTTATATCTTGTGTCAACTTTTCTCTATCCTTGTCTCTCTAATATTTGTGTTGTGTATAGAACTCTCTGTGTATGTTGACTTTCTTTCTATAGAATAGATTGTGTATGTGTTACAATTACTTATTTGTATCACACTTTATTTGTGTTTATATATTGATTAATTGTCTTTAATTAATATATATATTGTGATACAAGCAATCTAGAGGGACAAACTTGTGTTTGTTTCTAAGGGAGTCGAAAAAGGTGTCTAACCTATTCACCCCCCCCCCCCCCCCTGGTTAGCCTTGAGCACTTAACCGTGATTGTATTTTCAGTGCATGCATTAGTGTTGGTATGTATACATGGTGCCGGACAGCTCTAAAGAATTTCCACCGATGTCAAACACACTCACAGACAGCCCACGCACAAGAGAAACACATAAATCAGTTAGTCTCACTCAAGAACAAATAGAGATTAACCAATTTCCCAAGGGATACAGATATCACCACCCTTAGTATAACTAGTTGAAACGGCTCACCACCAAGACTAATCTAAAGGGATATAGAAACACCACCCTCATAACCAGCCAAGGATACAAAACCAATGATAAACTCAACACTCGATGGAAATCCACCAAAGAGATAAAGAGTTAGAAGATAAAATCTCAAAGAGAGAGTATTCTGAAAATTCAATAATCATTGACTTATTTTACAAGGATAGAGGCTCATTATAATGCCTGAACATGGAACAACCCTCCATGCATAGAAAATGGATGAAAATAAAAGATGATAACATAATTCAAAACATTGGAAACATGAGAATTTAAAGACATTAAGACTGAAATCTTAGAATCCCGTAATTGTTGTCTTCTGAACCTTGAAAATAAAAGTAGTGATAACTCCTTCTTGGAACCTCCAAATGACATAATTCAAATGAGTAACTTTGAAGTTAAGAGATTGATATTTCCAATGACATAAGGCACGCTAGCTAATTCTTTCGAAAACAAAAGTTATGAAGTCTCCGAATTGCCCCTCGAACATGACCTGATGTTTAATAAATTAAAGTGAGAATTTGAATTCCCCTTGTGTCTTGAACCGAGGTCATGCAATGGTACACTCTCTTGTCAATCTCCTCAGGCTAAAAAAGACTTGTCCTCAAGTCTGAAATGCTAACATCACCATGATAAGGAGACAAATCAACTACATTGAAAGTTGGTGACACACCATAAGACTCTGGTAGCTCGATATTGTATGCATTTTCACCAATGCGTTGAAGTACTTTGAAAGGACCATCAGCTCTAGGCTTTAGCTTACCATATTTTCCTTTTGGGAAACGATTTTGACTAAGATGAATCCACACCAAATCTCCTTCCTTGAACTCAACATGCTTGCGGTGCTAGTTCTTAGAATTCTTGTACTTCTCATTCTGCTTCACAATCTTCTCTTGAACTTGAGCATGCAACTTCTTGATCTCTTTTGCTCTAGCTTCAGCATCTCCACGGAAATCATTGATAGAACCAATGGGAACCAAATCTAAAGGGCTGATAGGATTCTTACCATACACCACTTCAAACGTGCTATGATTAGTGCTTTGGCTTTTTGAGCAATTGTAAGCGAACTCGATTTGAGGTAATATCAAATCCCATTGCCTAATATTTTTTCCCACATAACACCTCAAATGATTTCCCAATATGCAATTAACAATCTTTGTTTGTGATGAGAATCAAAAAGCATCACCAAAGGATCCATTGCATATTCCAATTGGGCCAATTACAAGGAGGCAAGAGGATCAAAGAAGCATTTAATGATGGGCTGATTATGAGTTACTGAAATCCAAGTTTGGCCCACATGAAGACCAAATTCGGGCTGAACTTCTAGGGCCTCTATAGAGAGCTTCTGAGGTCGAATCGTCTATTATAATAGGTTTCCGAAAATCCCAAGACAAGCCCTATAGATGCTATGAAGACCCCGTCCTCCGAAAAGGATCATAACAAGTCCAAATTCTGCCATCTATATTGTTGCACGAAAACTTGAATTGAGGAGTCCAAATTTCAACATATTTCCTATATTTTGGAGGACGTATGGTTGGAGGAGAATTCAATTTCAGCATATTGCCTATTTTAGCATATTCCTTATTTTATTTATTTCCCCAAATAAAGAGTTGATTTGTCTTCCAAATAAAGAGCTGATTTGTTTCCCAAATCCAGCTTTCCAAATAAGGAAAAAATCAACTAGTTGCTAGTTTAATATTTATTTATTTTCTAAATTTGTTTACATTTATGTTTCTGATTTTAAGGCATTAATTGCCTAATATTTATTCCCTTTTAGGTCTTAGATATTTTTAGTATAAAAGAGACCGATTTATGTAATTTGGGAAGAGACTTGAATTGAAATAAAATTGAGAGAATTTTTCTCTTTGGTTCTTCAGAGAACTATGAACTTATCAAGGTTCTACCTTGTAGTGTTTAAACCTTGACTTATCACTCACCTTCTTTCTTTTTCTTGAGTGTGGCATCTACAACCTTCTTGATACCGTTGGTTCTTATCTCCATATAGATAACGGGTCGTGGTCCTTCTTAATTTGTTTTATTTTTATATAAATCTGAAATTAGAAAGCGATCCTTGCTACCATATCTTGGTTCAAGGTCTCACTGCTCTTGGTGAGGTTCATATCAGTTGGTATCAGAGCTTAGGCTTCTAAAAATCAGGTTTAATCTATCCTTGTTTTTCTTCGTCTATTTTTTTTTGTTTGTTCTAAATAAAATCAGATCCGTTACAAAAAATAAAGTTTTATCAGATCTGTTACAAAAAAAAATTATTAGATTCGTTATATAAAAATATGATCCAAAAAAAATTAATTTTTTTTTTGGGTTGTGTAGTTGAACTTATTTCAATTTTTTTTTCTATTCCTTTTCTTGATTCCGTGTGTTGATATTAAAAAAAAAGTTTGCAGTAGAATCTCGTCTTTGTTATTCTTATCCTATTTTTTTTTTGTTTATTTTTATTTTTTTGTTACATCTTATTTCTTAAAGTTCTTGTGAGTGTTTGTCTAAGTAAAAAAAAAAGAACTGAATAGTGAACAAAGAGTGAAAAAAAAGGTAAGAGAGTGTGAGCTTATCGGAGAGTTAAAGCCAAAAGATTGAGTGAAACACTAGTGTGAGTGCCACCATCTTTGAGGGTAAACATGTGAGGGGGTGTTTCGAGAGGTTTACTAGCTTTTTTTTAATTTGCAGGATTAATATATGTCCCATGATAAGAGTAAAGACTTATTCGACGATGCACCAGAAATGGTAGATCTCAATTTTTTATATAAAGCTATACAAAAAAAGATGGAGCGGATAGAGATTAAGTTTGGTGAGGTGCATGATCGGATAGATAAAATGGAGTCTAGTTCGCAAAGGGAGCAGCCATTCAGGGCTTCTAAGGTGGAACGAAGAGAAAGAAACCCACCTAGGAATGACTATGAAGATGATTATGGGATTGACCTAGAGGAGGATGATCGCATATCTAATGTGGGTGTGGGAAGATTTTGACTTGGAATGGGAGGCTGAGGAGTTAGGTATGGGAATAGATGAGATAGGTAAGGAGAGCTTTTGGTGGCAAGAAGAGCTGTTAGTGATCAAGCCAAGGTAGATGATGAGGTACAATGTGACAATATTTTTCACACTTACTACCATGTTAATGATAAGGTATGTAGCATGATCATTGATGGGGGGAGTTTTACTAATGTGGCTAGCACTAGTGGAGAAACTGAATTTGGCCACTTTGAAGCACCCAAAACCTTATAAGCTACAAAATGATAGTGGGGAAATCAAGGTGACTAAACAGGTGTTGGTGTCATTTTCAATTGGAAAATACAAAGATAAAGTCCTTTGTGACGTGGTACCAATGAATGCG
This sequence comes from Dipteronia dyeriana, assembly GCA_032871835.1. Lineage (NCBI taxonomy): Eukaryota > Viridiplantae > Streptophyta > Magnoliopsida > Sapindales > Sapindaceae > Dipteronia > Dipteronia dyeriana. Next base: position 35,483,522 of record CM065295.1, on the reverse strand, counting down.
AGTCATATCCTTTTGGGGAGACCATGGCAATTTAATAGGCATGTGTCGCTTGATGGGTATACCAATAGATACTCCTTTGCACTAAATAAAAAGTCAATCACTCTTGTACCTTTAACCCCAAGACAAGTATATGAAGATCAAGTGAGGTTAAAAAAAGAGAGAGATGTAAAAAAGGAGTGTGGGAGTTCAAAAGAAAGAGAGCCCAAAACAGCAAAAAAAGGAAAAAAAAAGGTGAAAAAGAAAAAGAGCCTGATGAGAAAAAAATAGAGAGAAAACAAGTGAGGTTTTATGCAAGAGAGAGTGAGATAAAAAATGCTTTGTTTTCAAATCAGCCAATGATTGTACTTATGTACAAAGAGGTCTATTTTAGTACTAATGGAATTAACCCTTCTTTGCCTAGTGTTGTTGTTTCTCATTTGCAAGGCTTTGATGAAGTGTCGTAGGGTATCAACAACATTATGGTAAAGGTTCGAGAACGAATCCTTTTGAAGAGAGGAGGAATGAACTTCTAGAGCCTCTATAGAGAGCATCTAAGGTTGGATTGTCTATTATATTATGTTTCCAGAAAGCCCAAGACAAGCTCTACAGATGCTATGAAGACCCCATCCTCTGAAACAGATCATAACAAGTCCAAATTCAGCTATTTATATTGTTGTACGATAACTTGAATTGAGGAGTCCGAATTTTAACATATTTCCTATATTTTGGGCGACGTATGGTTGGAGGAGAATTCAATTTCAACATATTGCCTATTTCAGCATATTCCTTATTTTATTTACTTCCCCAAATAAAGAGTTGATTTATTTTCCAAATAAAGGGCTGATTTGTTTCCCAAATTCAGTTTTCCAAATAAGGAACAAATGAACTAGTTGCTAGTTTAGTATTTATTTATTTTCTGAATTTGTTTGCATTTATTTTCCTGATTGTAAGGCATTAATTCCCTAATATTTATTCCCCTTTAGGTCTTAGATATTTTTAGTATAAAAGGGATCAATTGATGTAATTCGGGAAGAGACTTGAATTGAAATACAATTGAGAGAATTTTTCTCTTCGGTTTTTCATAGAACTATGAACTCATCAATGTTCTACCTTGTAGCGTTTAAACCTTGACTTATCACTCACCTTCTTTCTGTTTCTTGAGTGTGGTGTCTACAACCTTCTTGATACCATTGGTTCTTATTTCCATATAGATAACGGGTTGCGGTCTTTTTTTATTTGTTTTATTTTTATATAAATCTGAAATTAGAAAATGATCCTTGCTACCATATATTGGTTCCGGGTCTCACTGCTCTTGGTGAGGTTCATATCAGTTTGTCCATCGAATTGTGGATGATAAGATGAGCTGAAATTGGGACTAGTACCAAGCTTCTTCCAAAGCTTTCGCCAAAAATGACTCAAAAACTTTGAATCACAATCCGAAACAATTATCTTTGGAACACCATGAAGCTTCACAATCTCTTTGAAGTATAAATCTAAAATATAAGAAGCATCGTTAGTCTTATTGCAAGGAACAGAATGAGCCATTTTCAAAAATCGATCAACAACCATCATGATAGAGTATTTATTCCTTTGTGTTCTAGTTAAACCCATAACAAAATCCAAACTAACATCTTCCTAAGGAGCATGAGCTACTGGCAGCGGTGTGTACAACCCCGTATTTTGCCCATGAGTCTTCACCACATGACATACCATACATTGCTGCACATGTCTAGCTACATCTCTTATCATTTTAGGCCATAAAACTTTTCCTCTAGAAGAGCAAGAGTCTTATCTGATATGAACCTCACCAAGAGAAGTGAGACCCGGAACCAATATATGGTAACGAAGGATCGTTTTCCAATTTTAAGTCTGTAAACAAGAACAAAATCGGACCGCGACTCATTATCTATATGTAGATAAGAACCAACGGTATCAAGAAAGTTATAGATGCCACACTCAAGAACAAGAAAGAAGGTGAGTGATAAGTCCAGGTTTGAACGTCACAAGGTAGAACCTTGATAAGTTCACAAGTTCTATGAAGAACCAAAGAGAAAATTATCTCAATTTTATTTCAATTAAAAATCTAGTCTAAAATTACATCAATTGGTCCCATTTATACTAAAAATATCTAAGACCTAAAAGGGAATAATATTAGGCAATTAATGCTTTACAATCAGGAAAATAAATGTAAACAATTTTAGAAAGAAATAAATACTAAACTAGCAACTAGTTGATTTGTCCCTTATTTGGAAAGTTGAATTTGGGAAACAAATCAACCATTTATTTTAGGAAACAAATAAACTCTTTATTTGAGAAATAAAATATGGAATATGCTGAAATAGGAAACATACTGAAATTGGATTCTCCTCCAACCATACATTGTCCAAAATATAGGAAATATGTTGAAATTTGGACTACTCAGCTCAAGTCTTCGTGCAACAAGATAGATGGCCAAATTTGGACTTGTTTTGATCTGTTTTTGTATGGAAAATTAAAACCCGCACAACGGAAGCGTGAGAAATACACCTTGCAAGGCCTGATGTAAGATGTTCAAAGTGCCAAAACGATTCTTATGAATGGAAAGGGTCAAGAGATTCATATGGTTGGTAAAGTTTCTACTGTTAAGACCTGTCAGAAGGTCAAGTAACAACAGAAGAAAAAGTAACTTGGGCCTAACTAGAAGAGATTTCGGGAAAGGAAAAGACTGAATGAGAATGAATTCAACTTGCATTTAGGCAATGGAGTGTTGGTGTCTACTAGTGAAGTGGGAGATATTAGAATCAATTTAGATTCTTATAGGCATTTAGTTTTAATAAACGTTTATTATGTACCACAATTCAAGAGGAATTTAATTTCAGTTTCTTGTTTAAATAAATTTGGTTATTCGGTTACTTTAAATAAAACTTTTATTATTAGTAAGAATGACAAAATTATTTGCCAAGGTACATTGGAAAATAGTTTATTCTATTTGCATGGAAATATCTCTCACTTGTTAGACACGGAATCAACAAAACCTCATCATAAAAGAGTAAATTTGTCAAAATATGAAACCTACCTATGGTATTTGCGCCTAGGTCATATTAACCTTAATAGGATTAAAAGATTGGTAATTGACGGACCTCTAAGTGACTAAAGGGTTGATGATCTACCAACTTGTGAATCTTGTTTGGAAGGTAAAATGACCAAAAGGTCGTTTACGATCAAAGGCACAAGAGCCATCAAATGTTTAGGATTGATACACACTGATATGTGTGTACCTATGAGCATTCAAGCTAGATGTGGATATGAGTACTTCATCACTTTCACGGATGATCACTCAAGGTTTGGTTATGTGTATCTCATAAGACATAAGTCAGATGCTTTTGATAAGTTCAAAGCATTTAAAGCTGAAGTAGAAAATCAGCTTGTTTGATCATGGTGGAGATTATCTATCTGGTAAGTTTCAACAATATCTTATTGATAATGGGATAATTTCTCGGTTTTCTGCACCAGGCACACCTCAACAAAATGGGGTGGCAGAAAGGAGAAATAGAACTCTTTTAGATATGGTTAGGTCTATGTTGAGTTATTCAACGCTCCCTAATTCTTTTTGGGGATATGGTTTACAAACAGCAATGTACATTCTAAACGATGTACCATCTAAGTCGGTTTCTAAAACACCGCATGAGTTTTGGACCAGGCAAAAGCCTAGTTTACAACACTTAAGGATATTTGGATGTCGTACGCACATGTTAAAAGAAAAGACAGAAAAGATGGAGTCTCGTTCATAAACATGCATATTTATAGGGTATCCAAAAGGAATAAAAGGATATTATTTTTATAGTTCCTTCAGATTTTAAAGTATTTGTTTCGAAAAATCCTAAATTTCTGGAAGCGGACTATATGAATAATTTTGTTCTTAAAAGTATAATTGTCCTGAATGAGCTTTTTTAGAAGATACAATTCCACACGTGGTTTCGCAACAAAGCCAAATTGTAAGTTCCGTACCAATACAAGATCAATAATCTACCGTACCTCATCGTAGTGGGAGGGTCTAGAAGAATCTGTAGAGAATCTCCCGGACGATGATGATCCCTATACGTACAAGGAAACAATGGAAGATGTTAATTCTCACCATTGGAAAAATGAAATGCAATCCGAAATTGAATATATGTTCAAAAACAAAGTCTTGTCTCTTGTAGACTTGCCTAAAAGAATAAAATCCATCGGGTGCAAGTGGGTATACAAGAGGAAAAGAGGAATGGATGGAAAGGTTGAAACCTTTAAAGCTAGATTGGTAGCTAAAGGTTATACATAGAAGGAAGGTATCGATTCTAAAGAAACCTTCTCTCCTGTAACCATGCTTAAATCCATTAGGGTACTCTTATCCATTGCGGCATCTCAAGACCTAGAGATTTGGCAAATGGAAGTCAAGACAGCTTTCCTTAATGGAAGTCTTGACGAAAGCATCTATATGATGCAACTAGAAGGATTCATTGAAAAGGGCCAAGAGGAAAGGGTATGTAAGTTGCAAAGATCCATATATGGATTAAAGCAAGCATCCAGATCATGGAACATAATTTTCGATCAAGCCATGAAATTTTTTGGATTTATTCAAAACCTTGATGAACCTTGTGTATACAAAAGGATTAAAGGCGACAAGTTGATTTTTCGAGTTCTTTACGTTGATGATATACTACTCATCAGAAACGATGTAGGTGTATTGACATTAATAAAAGAATGGTTAGCAAAATAATTTGATATGAAGGACTTAGGAGAAGCAAGTTATATTCTTGGTATCTTAGTCATAAGGGATAGAAAAAATAGAACGATTGCATTATCCCAAGCTTCATACATGGATAAAATCTTGTCTAGGTTTTCCAAGCAAGATTCCAATAAAGGTATGTTACCTTTCAGTTATGGAATAACACTTTCTAAGGAACAAGTTCCTAAGAATAAGCATGAATAGCAATTCATGAGTAGGGTTCCATACGCCTCGGCAGTTGGAAGTCTCATGTATGCAATGATCTATACTAGACCAGATATTTTTTTGTTGTAGACATAGTTAGCAGGTTTCAATCAAAGCCTGATCCTGATCACTGGTTGGCAGTTAAGAATATTTTCAAGTATCTTAAGAGAACGAGAGATTATATGCTTGTATACTCTAGAGGGGATTTAATTCCTATTGGGTATACAGATTCTGATTTTCAGTCAGACTCTAACTCTAGAATATCAACATCAGGATCTATGTTTACTATTGGAGGAGGGGCAGTCATATGGAGGATTATCACACAATCTTGTATTGCTGATTCCACCATGGAAGCCGAGTATGTAGTCGCATGTGAGGCTGCTAAAGAGGCTGTATGGCTCCGCCAATTCTTGATTGACTTGGAAATGGTTCCTGATACGAATAAGCAGATCACTATCTATTGTGACAATAGTGGAGCAGTGGCTTATTCGAGAGAACCAAGAAGTCATAAGAGAGGGAAACACAGTGAAAGAAAGTATCACCTTCTAAGGGAAATTGTGCATAGAGGTGATGTGACAATTACCAAGATCGTGTCAGCAGAAAATCTAGCGGATCCCTTTATATAGGCTCTTCCACAAAAGAGTTTTGATGGGCATCTAGAGAACATGGGGATGAGAGATATGACACATTTTCTATAGAGCAAGTGGGAGATTGTTGGGATTATGCTCGATAGCAAGAGTGTAACAATGTATTTGACAATCTTTTCATATTAATAAAGTGATATCTAGTTTAACAAATCTTATAGCATTTATAGTTTAATTACTATAATTGTCAAAAGTAAATAATCATAAGGTCAAAAGATTATGAGAAGAGAAGAATTGTTCATACATCTAGATATGTATGAGGTAGACACAATTCTTTAGTTAGTCTTGAATAATTTCACAACTTAAGATAAAAGGTTAGACGCCTTCATCTTGTCAAAGTTGTAGATTCTTTTGCTAGCATTTGAATGGAATCAAATGTATTATGATAAGTCAAAAATCATCAAAGTGAGGTGTCTTTGGGCAAAAGAATCTAGTGCACTGGGTGCATTGAATAGGATCACAACAAAATACTTTATCTAGAACCGTCAATGGATACAAGTTTTCATTTGAAGACAATCGAAGAGTCTATCTAAATCCTGAGATAAATGATGGACTTATGGTTGCAAGTGTTATCATTTGAGCTATCAATGTGTGCGATTATATAGCATAGTCTATCCTCGATAGTTTGGTGGTATTCATTTGTAAATAGATAGAGGACTTCATTTACATATATGGACATCGTGGCTCCATTCATTAAATGAGAGTAGAATACCATCATATGGATGTTTTGAGGTATTGGATATTAAATCTTAACGTTAAGTTTTAAATAGTGTCTATTGAAACTTGGCTTCTGGACAAGTCAAAATATCCAAGTTCAAAATGTGGTCGTATGAGTAAATACGGTAACTTGGGGAGCTATAGGCGGTCTATGAGCTCTTTACGATTACTGGTATTCTTCACGAGGATACACTTTCTCCAATAAGGTTGTCCAGGGTATGAAGAAGTAACATCAACTTATTCTATCTTTATGTAAGAGTTCAATTTTAGTTCTTTAGTGGAATGAACTAAAATTAATAGATTAGACCTAAGTGAATCTTTTATTGATTGTGATTGGATTGTGTTTATTGGAGCTTAAATTTAGATAGCTAGCCAAGATCCTCAATCCATACGAACTTGCATGGATCACTTGGCCTAAGCTTGTACAAAATGTTGACAAGATTGTGAAGAGATGTGTTACTTGTCACAAAGCCAAGATGCATGGGAGCAATGCTGGAGTATACACTCCTTTTCCAATTCCAGCAGCACCATGGGAAGATGTGAGTATGGACTTTATTGTGGGATTGCCAGGAACTCAAAAGGGTAATGATTCACTTATGGTGGTGGTGGACAGATACTCTAAAATGGCTCATTTTGCTCCTTGCAAAAAGACTTTAGATGCTACTCATGTTGCTGGCCTCTACTTCAAGGAGAATGTTAAGCTCCATGGCATTCCAAGAACAATCACATCTAACCAAGATTCAAAATTTTTAAGGTACTTTTGGAGAACATTTTGGAAGAAGTTGGGAACTAAGCTCCAATTCAGTTCATCTCACCACCCACAAATGGATAGACAAACTGGAGTTGTTAACAGATCTTTAGGAGCTATGCTTAGAAGCTTGGTGAAGAAGAATGTTAAAGAATGGGAAAGCTTGTTGCTCCATGCAGAGTTTGCTTACAATGGTTCTACCAGTCAAAGTACTAGTTGTTCTCCTTTTGAAGTTATTTATGGTATGAATCCTATTGGCCCTTTGGATCTATCTCATATTCACATCAATGATCATTTTAGTGGGGAAGCTGATGAAAGAGCTAAATACATCAAGAAGATTCATGAGCAAGTTAGAAACAAGATCTTGAAGCAAACTGAAAAGTATAAAAAGTAAACTGAAAAGTATAAGAAGCAAGCTGATAAGCATCGAAAGAAAGTTGTGTTAAAATAAGGTGACCTAGTATGGATTCATTTAAGAAAGGAAAGGTTTACAAACAGAAAGTTTGCAAAACTTCAACCCCGAGCTGATGGACCTTTCAAGATTGTTAAGAAGATTAATGACAATGCATACAAGGTGGAGCTTCCAGATGATTATGGAGTTTCAGCAACTTTCAATATCACAGACCTATCTCCATATTATGCTGATGAGCCACTAGACTCGACGGCGAGCCCCTTTTAACCTGGGGAGAATGATGCACTTGAGCAACCCAACATGATTGCTGAACGTGGACTACCCAATATGAAACCACTTGAAGATGCAAATGAGTCCAACATGAATTATTTTAATAAGGAATCAACCCAATTCGGTTTTATGGTTCAAGAGGTAATTAAAGTCCAAGATTTCTCATTGGATCAGCCCACTATGTGGTTTAATTACTCAACCAGCCACCTAGTTCCTTAAAGACAAGTAATTTGGTCTAATTATTAATCTCTTGAAGTTTATTTATTGGAAGTTATTATTATTTGTTTCCCATGCTTGGAGGGTTGTTCCAAGAATAGTTTTAATTTTGTTTTATTTCCTATGCTTGGAGGGTTGTTCCAATAATAGTTTTTATTTTGTTTTATTTCCTATGCTGGAGGATTGTTCCAAGACTAGTTTTTTATTTTGTTGTGTTTCCCATGCTTGGAGGGTTGTTCCAAGAATAAATATCCCCATTTTCGGATTTGAAAGGCATCTTTTCAGATGATCAAAAATTAACCTTGTTCTTGAGTGTTTTCTCAAAAGTTCTTATCTCTTTGGTGGATTCCTTTGAGTGGTGAGCTTATTTAAGTTCTTATCTTTATGGTGGTGATACTCTTAACCTTAAAGTAGTGAACTTTGTATTGTTACTTGCTGTTTGAACACCAAACGGTATCTACGTGCGTGCATGCAATTGTGCATATGTGTGTGTGTGCATGGGTGCATGCGATTGTACGTGTGTGTGTATGCATGCATGCATGCAAGCTATAGTTCATTCGTGCGTGCATGCATACGTGCATGCGTGTGAGCGTTCGTGCGTCCGTGTGTGTGTGCATGCGTGCGTGTGTATGTGCGTGCGTGTGTACGTGCGTGCGTTCATGCGTGCTTGTGTTCGTGTGTATTTGCGTGATTGTATGCATGCGTTTGTGTGTGTGTACTTGATATGAACCTCACCATGAACAGTGAGACCCGGAACTAGTATATGGTAGCAAGGATTATTTCTAATTCAAGTTTTTAAACTAAGAAAATAAAAAGGACCGCATCCCATTATCTATATGGAGATAAGAACCAACGGTATCAAAAAGGTTGTAGATGCCACACTCAAGAACAGTAAAGAAGGTGAGCGATAAATCAATATTTGAACGTTACAAGGTAGAACCTTGATAAGTTAATAGTTCAATGAAGAACCAAGAGAAAATTCTCTCAATTTTATTTCAATTCATGTCTAGTCTCGTCTTAAAATTACATCAATTAGTCCCTTTTATACTAAAATATCTAAGACCTAAAAAGGGAATAAATATTGGACAATTTAATGTCTTACAATCAGGAAAATAAATACATACAAATTTAGAAAATAACTGAAGACTAAAAACTAGCAACTAGTTGACTTGTCCCTTATTTGGAAAGTTGAATTTGGGCAACAAATCAACCATTTATTTTAGGAAACAAATCAACTCTTTATTTGAGAAATAAAATATGGAATATGCTGAAATAGGAAACATGCTGAAATTGGATTCTCCTCCAAGCATACGTTGCTCAAAATATAGGAAATATGTTGAAATTCAGACTACTCAGCTCAAGTCTTCGTGCAATAAGATAGATTGCCGAATTTTGACATGTTGTAATCTGTTTTAGAGGACAGAGTCTTTATAGCATCTATAAGGTTCGTCTTGAGCTTTCTGAAAAAAATATTATAATAGACGATCCGACCTCAGTTGCTCTCTATAGAGGCCCACGAAGATCAACCCGGATTTGGTCTTCATGTGGGCTGAAATTGGACTTCAGTAACTCATAATCAGCCCATCATTAAATACTTCTTCGATCCTCCTAGCCCTTTCAATTGGCCCAACTGGAACATGCAATAGATCCTTTTATGAAGCTTCTTGATTCTCATCAGTACTTATGTGCATGTGTGTGTATGTACGAGCGTGCGTACTTGCATGCGTGCATATGAGCGTGTGTACTTATGTGTGTGCATACGAACATGTGTACATGTGTGTGTGCGTGTGTACTTGCATGTGTGTGTATATGCATACGTGCGTTTATGTGTGCATGCGTGTGTACGTACGTACGTGCGTGCGTGCATGCGTGGGTGCACACGTGCATACATGCATGCGTGCATGCATTCATACGTGCATGCATACACGTAAGCATGCGTTCGTGCGTGCATGTGTGTGTACGTTCATACATCCGTGCTTGTGTTCGTGCAAGGGTATGTGCATACATGTGTGCGTATATTCGTACATATGTGCATACATACTTACGTACGTATATGCATGTAATCGTGTGTGAGTACCTACATGCATATGTGCATACGTGCATGCGTGTTTGCATGAATGCATGCGTGTGTACGTACTTGCGTGCATGCGTACTTACGTGCGTGCACACGTGCACGCATGCATGAGTTCGTGCTTGCCTACGTGCGCTCGTGCATGCATACGTGCTTGTGTGCATGTTTGTGTGTGTGCCTGCATACATTCGTGATTGTGTTTGTACGTGTATGCATGTATGTGTACGTGCGTGCGTGTGATTGTGTGTATGTGTGTGTGCATGTATACGACCGTGCATCTGTATGTGCGATTGTACATACGCTCGTACGATCGTACATATGTACGTGTGTACTTGTTTGCATACGATTTACGTGCGTCTGTACTTATGTACGATTGTGCGTGCATGCGTATTTGTGTACGATTGTGCATGTGTGCATGCGATGTGTTCATGTGTGCTTGTGTGCATGTGATTGTGCGTTTATGTGTGCATTATTACGTGTGCGTGCATGCGTTCGATTGTGCATGTGTGTGTGCATACGTGCGTACAATTGTATGTGTGATCGTTCGTCTGTGCGTGAGATTGTGCATGCGTGCATGCGATTGTGCGTGTGTACGTACGTGCGTGTGTGCGTGTGTATGTTTGTACATGCGTTCACCCATACTTGCGTGCATGTGTGCGTTTGTGCGTGTGTACATGTGTGCGTATGTACCTGTGTGCATACGTACGTGCGTGCGTGAGTGCATGTGTACAAGCATGCGTGCGTACGTGCATACATGCATGCGATATGCGTACATGTGTGCATGCACGTATGCAGACGTGTACGCCTGCGTGAGTGCATGCTTGCATGCAAGTGTACGTATATGCTTGTGTACTTGCATCCGTGCATACATTTTTGTGATGGTAAGTGCGTACGCGCATGTGTACCTACATGCATGCTCGCGTGCATACCTACGTGCGTACGTGTGTGCATGCATACGATCGTGTGTGAGTACCTGCGTGAGTACATGCATACGATCATGAGTGTATACTTCCACACGTGCACACGTTCATGCATGCTTATGGGTGCGTGCGTGCAAAAATGCTTGTGTTTGTGCCTGCGTGCGTGCTTTAGTACATGCGTGTATACTTTTATACATGTGTGCCTACTTACGTGCTTACGTACTTATGTGCATACGTGCATGCATTCGTGCATGCATAAGTGCTTGCAGACGTTTGTTCATACGTGAAAAGTCCTCATTTGTTGATTGGCTTATTTCGTGAACAACCATATTGTTGGGGTTCATGAAAGGGTAGCTTAGGCTCTTAAGACCTCAAGAGGAGAAGTACCAAAGGTAAAATTCTTGTGCTTACTTACTTTGAAGAGATAGTTGCACACACTCACAAATTCATGCATAACTCTTGATCTTATTTGTTGAGTGTTTTCTTGTGTGCATTTTAGTTTACATGACTCTTGTTGACCTATTTGCATCTTGCTATGAAAGTTGTATGTCATGCTAGGCATTAAAATAGGATTCAATTTCATCACTATTGAACTTATTGTTTTGTGCATTTGAGTGTTGAAAAAAAGGCCTTGCGCTGGTGGTGCGCTACTCGACCAACGCACCTCTCCAGCGCAACTTTCACAATGGATCGCCGCTAGTCATGCGCCACTAAGCTGTGATGTTGCACCAGCGCGTAGTTGAAAAATATGGGCTTGCGCTGGTGGTGCGCTACTCGTCTAGCGCATCCTCACCAGCGCAAACTTTCTAGAGAATCTGCGCTTGTGTTGCGCTGCGGGGTTGCACCACTCAACCAGCGCCTATTTTAAAAATAGGTTGCGCGCTGCTCGACCAGCGCATGTCACCAGCGCAAACAGAGGAAGCTGGAATGTTTTTTCCAAAACGACTTCACTTTGATTGGATCTTATATATATATATATATATAACTCAACGCCTTAAGGTCGTGTATGAGTTCATAATATCACATTTCTTCCTTAGAACACATTTCAAAGGAAAAACACTTCCAAGAACTCATTTTTATTCACTCAAAGCATTCCCATGTGCATCAAATCTTCATCTTGCATCTTCTAAGTTCATCTAGAGTGCATCTATGGATAGGGTTGCTTCATCACATCTTGTTTGGTAAGTTCTTCATTATCTTCTTTCAAGTTAAGTGTTTTGCTTACTAAACCATCTATTTAATTAATTGTATTATCTTAGAATATTTCTAGATACAAATTAGAGATTGTTGTGATGCCATGATAGAGTGTTGTATTGTGATAGCTTCATAGGATTGTTTGATCTATGTTTAGCTAAGCTATTTGAACATGTCATTTAGCAGTTGATATCTAGGATTGCATTAATTGTCATCTCATTATCCTAGATAAGCATATAGGGTTTCCTAGCCTTGTTTGTTCATTGAATATCACCATATATTCACTTAGGACACTTTATCTCTTCATTGAGAAGTAAGACTTGTGTTGCTTCTGGGGGTAGGTAGCTTAAAGCACAAGCATGATGAACTAGGTTCACTTATACCGGGATTAGGTAGTGGTGGAGGATTAAACCGGGATTAGGTTGTAATTCCTTTATCATTAGTGGATTTGAGGTTCTAGTGTGGCTTACTCATCAGCCCATGTTTTTTCCCATTTGGAGGGTTTTCACGTATATCTCAAGTGTTTTTACTATTTCCACATTTATTACACTTGTGGTATCTTTGTAACTAGATAGGGGTATTTTCGTCAACTTGACTCTTAACAAAAATTGGGTAAAGGTTAATTAAAATCTATTCACCCCCCTCTAGATTAATATTACACACCATAATATTTGTTTCAATTGGTATCAGAGTATGTTCCTAGACATTTATAGGTGATCCTTGCTCATTTTGGTGTGTGTTGCATTTTGTTTGTTTGTGTTGACCATTCATACACTTGCATTCATATCATTCTTTCATACACACAATGAGTGGAAACGGTGGCAATGAGGGAGCTTCTAGCACTAGACCTCCGCTCCTTACCGGGTTGAATTATGCCTCTTGGAAAGGCAAGATGGAGTCGTACATATGCAAAATTCATGACAGGGCATGGTTGGCAGTTGAAGATGGCTACACTCCACCCATGATGACTCCCGTAGATGGAGGAGATGATGTACTCAAACCAAAGGCTCAATGGAATGCACAAGAGTTTGAGGCTTCAAAGTGGAATAGGAAGGCAATGCATGCCATCCTTTGTGTAATGGATGATAACCAATACAAGTTGGTTCAAAATACTAGGATAGCTAAGGAAGCATGAGACATCCTAGAAGTTGCACATGAGGGAACCGACGTGGTTAAAGAATCAAAGCTTCAAGTTCTCCAAACGCAATTCGAATTGCTCAAGATGGATGAGAACGAGTGTTCAATGATTTTGAAATAAGGTTGATGGACATTGTGAACCAAAGTCATCAACTTGGTGATCCTTATTCGGATAGGAAGATCAAACAGAAGATTATGAGATCTCTACCCGATAGGCTTGAGTCTAAGGTGATGGCTTTGGAAGAAAATAGTGGTTACAAGGACATGAAGCCAAGTGAAGTTATTGGGAGGCTTCTAGCATATGAATCTAGGAAATGTCCTAACCCCACACCATCAAAGAAGCAAAAAGATATTGCTTTGAAAGCCTCCAAAGTTAAGAAGGAGGAAGGTGATGACTTGGATGAAGAGATGGCCTTGCTAATGAAGAAGTTCAAGAAATTCTACAAGTCCGAAAAGAAAGGCTTTGGATCCAAGGGTCAAGACTTAAAGAAAAAGGCTCCCTTCAAGAAGTTTGAGCCTAGAAAAGAGAAGACCGAGAAGAAAGGAGTCCAATGCTATAAATGTGGTGGAATAGGTCACTTTGCCCCGGAATGTGCAAATCACAAGAACAAGAAGAAGGGAAAAGTGATGGCTGCCACATGGAGTTAAAGTGATGACTCTAATGAAGGAGATGAGTCTTCGGATGATGAAAAACTCTTGCCTAACTTCATAGCATTTACATCCTCTCTTAGGAGCAAAGATGCTAGTGAAGAAGAGAATGATAGTCAAGAGGGAGACTACTCAAGTGATGATGGATCTTCATCACAAATCACAAATGAAAGTGTGGATAGGATGGATCTCAAGGACTACATGGCCAAGTTTGAGAGCTCAAGATTAAAGAACAAGAATGAGATCAAGAGATTAAAAGAAGAAAATTTAGACCTCTTAACTCAAGTTGACCAACTAAATAAAGAGTTGGAAAGATCTAAGAGGAGTGAAGAAGGGTTGAAGAAAGAGCTTAAAGATGCTAGAAAGTTGTTGGCCAAGATAAACTCTAGCACCAAGAAACTTGACCACACGCTAGATGTTGGAAAAAGGCCAAGTGACAAGAAGGGGCTTGGGTTTGAAGATGACAAAATGTCCTCCTCTCCAAGCAAGACCATTTTTGTAAGAAGCATGAACTTCAATGGGTCCTCTTCTCATCAAACTCCTAGGAAGAAGCTTGATCTAGAACAGTGTTCAAGTAGTGCTCAAGTGAATGTGGAACTAAGAAGCCCCCCTAAAGCTCATCCTACACGGGCTCCTCAAGTTAACCTCCCTCAACTAAAAGCTCACAAAGGGAAAGCACCTATCATGCAAGCTCAACCAAGGATGCAATAAAGTCTTGCTCAACCACAAAGAAGGAAAGCTCCTCAACAACAAGCAAGACAACCACAAAGACATGGGAAGGCTCCAATACATTCTCAAGGATATAGTATAATTTCTAACTTTTTACCTACATGTCATTTTTGTGGTATTGTTTGTCATATTAGACCAAATTGTTTTAGGTATATCAATTTTTGTAGGATTGAAAGCATGATAGAAAAGAAAAAGGCTAGAGCCATGAAGCATGATCCTAGGACATCTAGAGCCCTGATGCATGATCCTAAGAAACCTAGAGCCATGATGCATGTCACTAGGAAAAGTGGAACACCTTTGCATGATCCTAGGACATTTAGAGCCCATGTACAATTGACCACTATGAAGAAAAATACCGCACCTAAGTGGATTAGAAAGGATTAACACATTTGTCATGTTGCATAAAATTGCTTTGAAAGCTCATTCTTGTGATTTTTTGTATTTGGATAGTGGGTGCTCTAGGCACATGACTGGAAATAAGAGTTTCTTTGAGACTCTTGTGATGGAGGAGGGAGGAAATGTCACCTTTGGTGATGGATCCAAAAAGAAGGTCAAGAAAGGGAACAATTTCCATTCCCGGATTACCTTCCTTGTCCAATGCTTTGTATATTGATGGCCTAAAAGCCAATTTGATAAGCATTTCACATCTTAGTGATGATGGACTCTCTGTCTTGTTTAGGAAAAATGATTGTTCTATCCTATATCCTAATGGACAAACCTTGTTAAAAGGTATGAGGTCTAGTGACAATTGCTATTGTCTTGAGGCTAGAAGTGTCTCTTGTAATGTGTCCAAGGATGAACAAATAGAGTTGTGGCATGAAAGACTTGGTCACATGAACTTTAGGGATCTAAAAATCTTAGATAAGTTCAATGTTGTGCGAGGCCTTCCTATGCTTGGGAAAAAGGTTAATGGTGTTTGTGGACCTTGCCAACAATGGAAGCAAACTAAAAGTATGCACAAAAAGGGCAAGTATATAACCACAAAAGAACCTCTTGAGCTTCTCCACATGGATCTTATGGGTCCTATGAAAACCGAGAGTTTAGGTGGAAAGAGATACATTTTTATTTGTGTAGATGACTTCTTTAGGTACACATGGACCTATTTCCTTAGAGAAAAATCTGAAACTTTTGACAAGTTTAAAAAGCTTTGCTCTAAAATCCAAAATTAAATGAACTCCAAGATTAAAAGCATTAAGAGAATTAGGAGTGACCGAGGGAAGGAATTTGAGAATGCCCACTTTGAAAACTTTTGCAATAGTCTAGGCATTTCTCATGAGTTTTCGGCTCCTAGGACACCTCAACAAAATGGAGTTGTTGAGAGGAAAAATAGGGTTCTTCAAGAAATGGGCCTTGTGATGTTGCTTAGCAACAATGTCCCTAGGAATCTTTGGGCCGAAGCCGTCAATACAGCATGCTACATAGGCAATAGAGTTTTTCTTAGGCCCCATACTAAGCAAACCAACTATGAGTTATGGAAAGGTAGGAATCCAAATGTTAGCTACTTCCACACTTTTGGAAGCAAATGCTACATTTTGAATGACTGTGATCAACTTGGCAAATTTGATGCTAAGAGTGATAAAGGTATCTTTATTGGCTATGCCTTGAACAGTAGAGCCTATAGAGTTTTTAATCTAAGAACTAGGACGGTAATGGAATCATCTAATGTTTTCATTGATGATACTAGGCTCAAAACTAATGACCATGAGGATGAGGTAGATTTAGTTGATGACTCCCCTTTGGAGAAAGTAGTTGATATCTCTAATGTTGAAAAGGCTAATCTTGATGATGACATAGCATAACTTAGTGATAGGATTCCTCACTTGGACTCAAAAGAACCTGCTCCATGGGTTAGGAAACTTCATGACAAATATTACATCATTGGCAAAGTTAGTGAGGTTGTTAGGACTAGGCGTCAAATGGCTAATCTTATTAGCTACACTTGCTACACCTCTCAAATAGAACCCAAGAAAATGGATGAAGCCTTGAAAGATGAATTTTGGGTTCTTGCTATGCAAGAAGAGCTTAAATAATTTGAAAGGAATGAGGTTTGGACTTTAGTTCCTAGGCCTAAGGACACTAATGTGATAGGCACCAAGTGGGTATTTAGGAACAAATCTGATGAGGATGGCAACATTGTGAGCAACAAGGCTAGGCTTGTAGCACAAGGATACTCTCAAATTGAGGGTATTGACTTTGAGGAGACATTTGCTCTCGTTGCTAGGATTGAGTCCATTAGGCTTCTTCTATCCATTTCTTGTTTGCACAAGTTCAAATTATATCAAATGGATGTTAAGAGTGCCTTCCTCAATGGTTTCTTGCAAAAGGAAGTGTTTGTTAAGCAACCCAAAGGGTTTGTGGATCCTCACCACCCTAATCATGTCTATCACCTCAAGAAAGCTTAGTATGGGTTGAAACAAGCACCTAGGGCTTGGTATGAGCGTCTCACCCAATATCTCATAGACAATGGCTACACTAGGGGTAGTGTTGACAAGACTCTATTCATCAAGAAAAACAAATTGTAGCTTACATCTATGTTGATGATATAGTCTTTGGCTCCACCAATGACACCAAAGTCCAACAATTTGTTGATGTCATGTCTTATGAATTTGAGATGAGTCTTGTTGGTACGTTGAGTTACTTTCTAGGTTTACAAATTAAGCAAATGGATGATGGGATTTTCATATCTCAAGCTAAATATGCCAAAAACCTAGTGAACAAATTTGGCCTTGAAAGTGCCAAACATTGTGATACACCCATGAGTACCACTTTGAAGTTAAGCAAGGATGCTAGTGGTAAAAGTGTGGACCAAACTTTATATCGTGGCATGATTGGTAGCTTGCTCTATTTGACCGCAAGTAGGCCCGATATCTTCTTTAGTGTGGGTGTAGGTGTGTGTGCTAGGTACCAAGCGGATCCTAAAGAGTCCCATCTCTCTTCTGTTAAGAGAATCATTCTATATGTGAATGGGACATCCAACTATAGGATTCGGTACTCTTTTAACATTAATGCTAGCATTGTAGGCTTTAGTGATCCAGATTGGGCAGGAAATTATGATGATAGGAAAAGTACATCGGACGGTTGCTTTTTCCCTAGGAACAACCTTGTCTCTTGGTTTTGCAAGAAGCAAAATTGAATTTCCTTATCCACCGCTGAGAGTGGATGCACACAACTCTTTTGGATGAAGCAAATGCTAGTCGACTATGGATTCAATCAAGGTACTCTTACTCTCTTTTGTGATAACATGAGTACAATTAACATTTCAACGAATCTGGTTCAGCATTCTAGGACTAAGCATATTGACATCCATCATCATTTCATTAGAGAACTAGTTGAGAGCAAATGCATTGTACTTGAGCATGTATGTACAAATGATCAACTAGTGGATCTATTTACTAAATCCTTAGATGCTACTCGATTCAAGACTCTTAGTAGATCTATTGGGATTTGTTTAATAGAGTGATGTGTTGTGGTCTTTGACCTCATATGGGGAACTCAAGCAAAGAGAGCTATTGTATACTTGTTGCATGTAATTTTTCTTAAATATGTTTATGCCTTTTTTTTGATTGCTTGAGTAGCTTAGTTGCACTTATGGTATATTGTATTTTCTTAAATAAGTGTGAACTTTGTTATGATTACAATCCATGTCATATTTATGTTTAAACAAGCATTTTTGGGCAAGGAGATATACATTAGAAGTACATGTTGAATGACCTATAATTATCTCCATGACATGATGATTCTTAAATGACATGCTAATGAAAAATGATAAAGCATGATTTGTTGATTGCAATTGTTAAATGCAACACATTGTGTGAAAATATTAGTGAGACTAAAATGTTTAATCAATGTCTCTCTTTCTTTATTAGTTGAACATGGCTATTATCATACGGGTATCCTCTCAAAAACATCAAATAGGGTGCAAAGTTGCTCATGCCTTGTTTAGCTTTTAAAGTTGGACATAGTGCCTTTAAAACTTGATATTTATAAGAACTATATATCCTTGCTTCTCTCATGACAATTGGTGAAATTGGTTCGAATTATATTGGAAATCGTTGTCATTTGCTTTGCCAAATACCATTGTTTTTGGACTTGAATGCAACATGTCTTATATGCAAAGCACTTTTTGATTCACACATTGTCTTCAAATAAATCTCCTCATGTCTCTCTTATCAATTAAGATTGCATAAATATGGCTTATATAATTATGCAACAATCTTGTATGCTCATTTCTTTCTTTGCCTTGAGTGACCCGGTTGGGAACTTCTCATTTGCCTATATCATGACAAAAAGGGGGAGTAGCATTGACCTAGCATTGTATGTTAGGGGAGTAGCATGTGTTGGCTTTTAGGGGGAGCATTGCATGAGTGTACTTGTTTGAGGGGGAGATTACATGTAGGGGGAGTAACCCGTCAAGGGGGAGCATTGCATGAGCATTTCATGATATCATACTCATATTTCTATATGCAAATGATTTTGTTTTATATTCACTTGATCATCTCACATGCACTTGGTTTGGAAAGAGTATTTGTGCTTGCCTTGTGTGTAGGGTTGATAGTTCTACAAGAGATTGAAGACTTGAAGCTCTTTTTATGTTTATCTCTTTGTAATGTAGAATATCTTCCCGGTGTTTTTCTATTTTGTTTTGTGAGGATTAATGTGAGTGGTGATTTTGTCACGAAATAGCCAAAGGGGGAGATTGAAAATTCCTCATTTGTTGATTGGCTTATTTCGTGAACAACTAAACTGTTGGGATTCATGTAAGGGTAGATTAGGCTCTTAAGACCTCAAGAGGAGAAGCACCAAAGGTAAAGTTCTTGTGCTTACTTACTTTGAAGAGATAGTTGCACACACTCACATATTCATGCATAACTCTTGATCTTTTTTGTTGAGTGTTTTCTTGTGTGCATTTTAGTTTACATGACTCTTGTTGACCTATTTGAATCTTGCTATAAAAGTTGTATGTCATGCTAGGCATTAAAATAGGATGCAATTTCATCACTCTTGAACTTATTGTTTTGTGTATTTGAGTGTTGAAAAATAGGCCTTGCGCTGGTGGTGCGCTACTCGACCAGCTCACCACACCAGCGCAATTTTCACAGTGAACCGCCGCTAGTCATGCGCCATTGAGTTGTGTTGCTGCACCAGCGCGTAATTGAAAAATATGGGCGTGCGCTGGTGATGCGCTACTCGTCTAGCGCAACCTCACCAACGCAAACTTCCCAGAGAATTTGCGCTTGTGTTGCGCTACTGGGATGCACCACTCGACCAGCGCACGCAGAGGAAGCTGGAACGTTTTTTTTTTAAATGACCTCACTTTGATTGGATCTTATATATATATATATAACTCAATGCCTTAAGGTCGTGTATGAGTTAAGAATATCACATTTCTTCCTTAGAACACATTTCAAAGGAAAAACACTTCCAAGAACTCATTTTTATTTACTCAAAGCATTCCCATGTGCATCAAATCTTCATCTTGTATCTTCTAAGTTCATCTAGAGTGCATCTATGGATAGGGTTGCTTCATCACATCTTGTTTGGTAAGTTCTTCACTATCTTCTTACAAGTTAAGTGTTTTGCTTACTAAACCATCTCTTTAATTAATTGTATTCTCTTAGAATATTTCTATATACAAATTAGAGATTGTTTTGATGCCATGATTGAGTGTTGTATTGTGATAGCTTCATAGGATTGTTTGATCTATGTTTAGCTAAGCTATTTGAATATGTCATTTAGCAGTTGATATCTAGGATTGCATTAATTGTCATCTCATTATCCTAGATAAGCATATAGGGTTTCCTAGCCTTGTTTGTTCATTAAATATCATCATATATTCACTTAGGACACTTTATCTCTTCATTGAGAAGTAAGACTTGTGTTGCTTCCGGGAGTAGGTAGCTTAAAGCAAAAGCATGATGAACTAGGTTCACTTATACCGGGATTAGGTAGTGGTGGAGGATTAAACCGGGATTAGGTTGTAGTTCCTGTATCATTAGTGGATTTGAGGTTCTAGTGTGGAGCACTCATCAGCCCGTGGTTTTTCCCATTTGGAGGGTTTCCACATATATCTCAAGTGTTTTTACTATTTCCGCATTTATTACACTTGTGGTATCTTTGTAACTAGATAGGGGTATTTTTGTCAACTTGACTCTTAACGAAAATTGGGTAAAAGTTAATTAAAATCTATTCACCCCCTCTAGACTAATATTACACACCATAATATTTGTTTCAATGCATGCGTACGTGTGTGTGCATTCGTTCTTGCGTGCGTTAGTACATGTAATTATTCGTGCATTCGAGCGAGAGTGCGTGAGTGTATACGAATGTGCGTAAGTGTGTGTGCGTGAGTACATGTGTGCTTGCATGTGATCGTGCAAGCATTCTTGTGTCCGTGCAAGCTTGAATGCATTTGTGTCTGCGTGCACGCTTGAATGCATTCGTGCGTGAGTGCGTACTTGTGTGCATGTGCAAATAAGAGCGTGCGTGTGTACGTTCTTGCATTAATACGTGTGTGCGTGCGTACTTGCATACTTATGTGTGTGTGAGCGTGCATGCGTGGGTACGTGCGTGCGTGCTTACTTGCGTGGGTATGTGCATTCGTACTTAGGTCCGTGCTTGATTTCCTGTGAGGGTGCATACTTGCGTGTAATCGTGCGTGCGTACGTGCGTGCATGCGTGCGTACTTACATGCGTGTATGTATGTTTGCATGAGTGCATGCGATCGTGTGTGCGTGCATGCGTTCATGAGTGCGTGCGTGCGTGTGTACTTGTGTGTGTGCGTACGAGCGTGTGTACTTGTGATGAGGACCAGCCAGTTGATAACCATTCGACAAAGGTTAGAAAAGATCCAGATCCTTTAACCATTCATGGAAGACCAATGACAAGAGCTAAAGCTAAAAGGATGAAAGAAGCTTTAACTTGTTAAATGGAAAGCATTTGGAAGGAGCAAGCTAGTTAAGATTTGGTCAAGGTTCTAAGGATGCAAGAAGAGTATAAAATGGTTAACATGTTTCAAACAAGTCCAAATCACGAAGAAAAGAGTCTAGTCTTGTTAGAATGAAGTATTCTAGCCTAACTTGAAGAATAAAAGGCCATTCGGTCATGTTGGGTTTTATGGGATTATTTTATGATTAGTTTGTGTTTTAGTTGTGTTGGGTTTTGTAGGCTTATTTTATGATTAGCTTGGCTTTTTATGTTGGGTTTTATTTTGTTAAGTGTGAGTTCATGTGTTCTTTGATTAGGAATAAGGAGTTACAAATGCTGAATACTTTATGACCATTATTCATGGTCTAGATGTCATTTAATGGGAGGTTACACATTTAATGGGCAGTTATATTTGTGTTGTATTGTCCTTGGCCTTTGTTCTATATAAACAAGGCTGTTTTTTCTATGTAAGGGCAGAGATTTGAGTAATACAAACTTATTTGAGCACTTTGTGAGTATTTTGTTTTTAAGTTCTTGCATGAACTTTGGAACTTATCAAGCTTATTCAGCTTGTGGCGTTCAACAACCTCAAAATCTTTGTTTTGCCTTTAAACGTTTCAAACTTCATAGTTTCTGGCGTTTTGGGGAAATCAAAGTGTTGTTCTAGTTATCTTTTATCATCATTCCATTGATAAAGTGATTAGAATAGTTTCTCTTACTTCAATCTTGAACGATCGGGTTTGTTTCAATTAGTTGGAGGGTGTTAAATTGCATTCCATATGTATCATAGCTCTTTAGCTATTGGGGTGTATGGTTGCTATGTTAATGATTTCCATCATTTTGGTATCAAAGCTTGGCTCAAGTTTGAGGTTTGCATATCCATTTATTTGTTGTTCTTTTAGTTTTTTTTTCTAACTTTCTTTTCTTCTTCATCTTATAGCATCGTATCTATAATTCATCTTAATTGTTGTGCTTCTTGAGGTTATTATCATTCTTCTTTGTTTTCGCACACACAAAAAAAACAAACAAAAAGTATTGCGGATTCAACGAATTCTTGCAAAATTCCAAAAATCTTTCTTTGTTCATATCATTCTTGTTTTGGTTTGGGAAATATTTAAATATTGTCTTCTTAACCAAAACAAACAGAATTCTTGTTGGGATAGAAATTTATATTTCAGTACTAATCTTTGCTTACTTTAAGTGGCCTACATTTTGTTTGTTTTTTTTAGACCTACCCAATTTCACTCCGTTGAATTTGCCATAATCTGAAGGGATATTATTCATTTGGTCCCTAAGTTTTTTTGAATTATTATTATTTTATTCATTTACTGATTTTTCGTTGGATTGGTCCCTATATTTTAAAAAACTGCTCAATTTGATCCTTCTATAAGTTGACTGGTAGTCAAACTTAACGGACGGGGGGATTTTTTCATCATTGTTCGATGTCATGCCACGTGGAATAATAATAAAATGACAAATAAAAAAATAGATATATATATATAATAAAAATAAATTAATATATAAATATTAGTTAACAAAATTAACAAAAGAACAATTACAAATTTAAAAATTAAAATAAAAAATATATATCTCTCTCTAAAATCTAAAACAAATCTCAGCAAAACTCAGCCACCTATAAAATCCTCCAAATGTTGATCAAATCATCTCTCTTTCTCTCGATCTCTCTTCAAATCCAAAATCCATCTCTCGTTCTCTCTCTCTCTCTCTATCTCTCTCTCTCTATGTCAACCCACCTCTCTTCTGGGTTTCATTTCTAGTTTGGTGGCTATTGATCGATTCATTTCTGGTTTAATAAATTTATGGGTTTCATTTTTGGTTTAATGGTTGTTGATCGAACCATCTCTCTTTCTCTCACTCTCTCTCTTTCTCGATCTCTCTTTAAATCTAAAATCCATCTGTCTTTCTCTCTCTCTCTCTGTCGACCCACATCTCTCTTCTTTTTGGATCTCTCTATCTCCTTTCTCGGTCTTTTTCTGACCTCTATGACTCAAATACATCTCCCACTGGTCGCTACGAAACGAACCAAGAACTGGTTCGAGCAAAAACTAGGTTCAAACCAAAAGGAACCCAGATTCGGTTTGAACTAGAACTGGATTCTAACTGAAACGAGATAATTTTAGGAAGTTTGAGCTTTGTTTGGCCCGACGGTGGTTGTATTTAGGAATGGCGACGACGGCGGTCTGGTAGGTGGGTTTTGCATGATGGATTTAGGGGTTGTATTGAGTTTTCTATGTTTGGTTTTGGTGTTGGGAGGTGGAGGGCTTTGTTTCAGTGTTGATGGTGGTTTGAAGAATTTTTTGGGTTTTCTAGGTTGATGATGGTTGGAAATCTATTTGGTGGTTTGGTGGTTGTTGAAGAAGGTGGTTTGGGTGGATGACTAGGTTGCTTCGATTTAGGGTTTCATTTCTGATAATTTTTTGGATATTTTTTTGATAAATTTATGGGTTTCATTTCTGGGTTGCTTCGATTTAGGTTTCAAGCTGTTGTATGGTGGTGGTTATGGCTGTGATTGATATCGAATTTAGGTTTGAGTTTGGTATGGTGGTTGATTTCGAGTATGAGTTTTGTGGCTGGATTCGAATTAAAGATGGTGGCTGGGTTTGAGTATATGTTTGGTGTGGTGGTTGATTTCGAATTTGGTGGTGGCTGGGTTCAAATCTGGGCTTGGTCATGGTTTAAATAAGAACATAATTTTTATATTTCTTTTCCTTTTAAAAAAATTAATATATAATTATAAATAAAATAAAGAAAATAAAAGGTTTTATTTTATTATTTTTATTTTAAAGTTAAGTGTAAAAACGTCATTTAATATTTTCTGTGACTGTTGACCGTCAAAATTCTTGTCAGAAGGGACCAAATTGAGTGGTTGTAATAAATATAAGGACCAATCCAATGAAAAATGAATAAGTGAGTAAAAAGAAAATAATTCAAAAAAATATAGGGACCAAATGAATAATATCCCTAATCTGAATTGTTTGTTTAAAAGAACCTTAGTTAATCTAAGAACCCAAAGAACAAAACAAGAGAGGTGAAAGGCAAGAGTGGTGAGATTAGCATCGAGAAAAGCCAAATAATTGTGTGAAACACGAGTGGTGTGAATCAACTCTTTGAGAGAAACACGTGAGGGAGTGATTGTGAGGTTGTTCTAACTTTTTTTTCTAGGTTTTAAGCATGTCGAACAAAGATAAAGAAGTGAGTTCTTCCTCAAATGATCAAGTGATTCAAGCAATGCAGCAACAATTTGAACATATGTTCAAAGTGATGGGAGATGTGAGAGATCGTCTAGAAAGACATGATGAAGCAATTACCAGATTGCAAAGAGAACCACGACGTGGAAGACAACCAGCCTTTGTCAATGATGTGTATGATGGTGGAGAAGACACGAGTGATGACCAAGCTACCATCATTGGTCTAGACGTTAATCCTAGAAGACAAGCTAGGAGAGGACGTTTTGATGGTGTGGACCAAAACATAGGCAGCATCAAAATGAAAATTCCTCATTTTCAAGGGAAGAACAATCTGGATGCCTATTTGGAATGGGAACGAAAAGTGGAGTTGATCTTTGAATGTCTTAACTACTTGGAAGAGAAAAATGTAAAACTAGCTACTGTTGAATTTTGTGATTATGCTATTGTTTGGTGGGATCAATTGTGTAAAGACAGGCGTAGAAATGGTGAAAGACCCGTAGAGACTTGGTTGGAGATGAAACAAATCATGAGGAGGAGATTTGTCCCTAGCCATTACTATAGGGATTTGTATCAACGGTTGCAAACTTTGACACAAGGTTCCATGAGTGTAGAAGAATATCACAAGGAAATGGAGATAGCCATGATAAGGGCTAATGTGGAGGAGGACCGTGAGGCCACCATGGCTCAGTTTTTGAGTGGGTTAAACAAGAAAATTGTTGATCTTGTGGAGTTGCAATATTATGTGGAGATTGAGGACATGGTGGGTTTGGCCATGAAGATTGAAAGGCAGCTCAAAAGAAAAGGCATCAGGTATGATTCAAAACCTTATTCAGGTTCTTTATCTTCTTGGAAACTGAATTGGAGTAAAAAAGGATTATAAACCCATTGTTAAGCCTAAAATTGATGAAACTAAAAGCAAAAATGAAATAGGCAGCAAGGGTAGAGGTGAGAATCAACCTAATCAAACTAGAGGCATTAAGTGTTTTAAGTGCCTTGGACATGGTCATGTGGCACGTGAATGTCCTAATAAAAGGGTAATGATCATAAGGGATCGGACAATTGAATCAGAAAGTGAGAGAGAGGATGAAGATGACATGCCACATTTAGAAGATGCTAGTGATGTAGAGTATGCTAGTGGAGAAAATTTGGTTGTACAACGCACACTTAGTTTGCAAAGTAAAAATAATGAACATGATGAGCAACGTGAAAATTTGTTTCATACTCATTGTTTGATTACTAACAAGTTGTGTAATGTGATTGTTGATAGTGGAAGTTGTACAAATGTGGTAAGTACCTTGCTTGTTGAGAAACTTAAATTACCTACTATTAAACATCCAAAACCATACAAGTTACAATGGTTGAATGATAGTGGTGTTGTGAAGGTAAATTGGCAAGTGCTAATTTCTTTTTCAATTGGTAGATATAAGGATGATGTTTGGTGTGATGTGGTACCTATGTATGCTGGTCAAATGTTATTGGGGAGACCATGGCAATATGATCGAAGGGTAATGCATGATGGGTTTAAAAACCGTTATTCTTTGATCATGGAGGGACATAAATACCAACTTGGACCTTTGCCTCCAAAGACAATTTTTAAAGATCAAATGCGTATAAAACAGTAATATGAAGAGCTTGAATCTTCATTAGCTGAAACTTTGGGATGGGTGCAAGAAAGAGAGAAAAAAAGGTGAGTTGAGTGGTAAAAATGAGAGCAATGGGAAACACAAGGGGAGAGAAAACAAGGAAGGCTTGAGTGAAAGAAAAATGAGTGTGTATGCAAAAATGTGTGATGTGAAGAAAGCATTAAACATGAGGCAGCCCTTACTTGTACTTATGTACAGGGATGTTTTAATTGTTTCTAAAGAAATTAACAAGAGTTTGCCTAGTGTTATTGTTGATCTTTTGCAGAAAAATGAGGATCTCTTTCCCGAAGATGTTCCTAATGGTTTGCCACCAATTAGAGGAATTGAACTTCAAATTGATTTCATTCCGGGTGAAAGCATACCAAATAGGCCAACATATAGATGCAACCCCGAAGAGACCAAGGGAATCCAAAAGCAAGTAAGTGAGCTTATGGAAAAGGGATATGTACGTGAAAGAATGAGCCCATCTACGGTTCCTATTTTGTTGGTGCCTAAAAATGATGGTTCTTGGAGAATGTGTATTGACTGTCGAGCCATCAACAAAATCACGGCAAAGTATAGACATCCTATCCCTAGGTTATATGATATGTTGGATGAATTGCATGGTTCTTGTGTGTTTTCAAAGATTGATTTGAAATATGGATATCATCAAATAAGAATGCATGAGGGTGATGAATGGAAAACCGCTTTCAAAACTAAACATGGTCTATATGAATGGTTAGTAAGCCTTTTGGCCTAACTAACGCACCTAGTACTTTTATGAGATTGATGAACCATGTTTTGCGTGCTTGTATTGGAAAGTTTGTAGTAGTTTATTTTCATGATATACTTGTGTATAGCAAAAATTTAGACGAGCATGTAACACATTTAAAGGCTGTTTTTTATGTGCTTAGAAAAGAAAAGTTATATGCTAATCTAAAGAAATGCATTTTTTGCACTAATGAACTTACTTTTCTTGGTTATGTTGTTAATGATAAAGGAATACATGTTGGTCAAGAAAAAGTTAAAGTAATTAGGGAGTGGCCGAAACCCACTTGTGTTAGTGATGTAAGGAGTTTTCATGGTCTTGCTAGCTTTTTTAGGAGATTCATTAAGGATTTTTCTACCATTGCTGCACCATTAACTGAATGCATCAAAAAGAATGTGGGATTTAGGTGGGATAAAGAACAAGATGATGCTTTTAACTTGCTTAAACACAAACTTAGTTCAGCACCTTTACTTGCTTTGCCTAACTTTGCTAAAACTTTTGAGATTGAGTGTGATGCAAGTGGAATAGGTATTGGAGGAGTCTTAATGCAAGAGGGCAGACCCATTGCATTCTTTAGTGAGAATCTAAGTGGAGCAACTTAACTACCCGACATATGATAAGGAGTTTTATGCCTTGGTGAGAGTGTTAGAGACATGGCAGCACTATCTTTGGTACAAGGAATTCATTATACACACCGATCATGAGTCCTTGAAATATCTCAAAGGATAAGGAAAGCTAAGCTGTAGGCATGCAAAGTAGGTAGGGTTTATTGAATCTTTTCTATACTTCATCAAGTACAAACAAGGTAAGGAGAATGTGGTTGCCGATGCTCTTTCTAGAAGGTATGGTCTAATTTCTAAACATGATGCAAAATTATTGGGTTTTGAGTACATTAAAGACTTATTCGATTCTGAATTTTGCTAATGTTTATGGGGCATGTGGGCAAGGGGGTTTTGACAAGTTCTTTAGGCATGATGGTTTTTTTTTCAAAGAAAACAAGTTGTGTGTTCCTAGATGTTCAATAAGAGAATTGCTTGTGAGAGAGGCACATAGTGGCGGGTTAATTGGGCATTTTGGAGTTAAAAAGACTTTGGGTGTGTTAAGTGATCATTTCTTTTGGCCACACTGTTAGGTTTGTGAGTTATGTTGGCATTATTCTATATCAAAACAACATTTCTTTTGTATTGTTTAGTTGTCTAGGATTCATGATGATTCAAGCTTCAAAGAATAAATGACAACTATTCAAGCAAGTTCAAGTCTTCAAAGGGAAAAGCGCTTCATGATTCTAAAAAGGTATATTAAAACCTTTCTTTTCTCTTTCAAGGCTAAGGTGCACACACACACAATGCATACATTTGTGTCCCTACATCATAGCGCATCATTTGGTATAATACTTTCACACACTTGAAGTTGAATGCTCATGCATTGGTATGGAAATAACATCTTTTGGAAAATGCATGATTGAAGACTATCACTATGTAGTTTGCATTCTTGTGTGAATTATGTTTATATGTGTATATGTTTGTATAACATGGATATTGAACTTGATTTTAGTCTTAAAACATTCTTGATTGAGTTCCAGTCATTTTGGTTACTCATACTATTGATTTCAAGTTCCAAGTCAAAAGTTATGATACTTTCCATTCATGTTGTGTACATTGTCTTCGTCTTCGTATATCGAGTCAAATTCTTATTTTCTGGGTTGATTATATGTCCATGTCCATGAGAGAGTTATGGTTTGTAATCCAAAAACGTATTCGAATTCCGAGTTCAGAGACCAAAGAACGGTCGAAAAACGCGAGAGGAGTGCAAGGGAGGTGCTCTTGGCCAAAGGTCATCAAACGGTGCATGCCCGAGATGGTGCGTGGCCATCTTGGCCACAACTCCTTGCTGCCCCATGATGCCCATGTGCCATCTCGGGGAAGCATTCTCAAAGAGGTTAGTTTGGTCCTTTCATGCTCTTTAATTCCCTCTCCTTTATATATCTATTCTCTCTCTCTCATTTGAATCCAAGGAAGAAGAAAATGTAGTGCAGAAAATTTCCAGGTTTTTTTTCTCAACCTTGAATCACCATATCTCTCTCATTTCTTATCCGATTTGAGTGATTCAAGTTGGAGAAGTTTTGTATTGAAGTCCTCTATCATCTCCAAGCAACCTTGAAGTCATTTGTTCAAGGTTTCTGGTGGATCGCACCATTTTCATGACTGTACTCGAAATTGTCAAGGTATTTGTTTATCTTTTGATTTCCTTGCTTCTAATGCTCAAATACCTTGGGTCTTCTTCCTACTTGTGTGTATTTGACTTGAAAATATGTTGATGAGTGATAGATCTTCAATTAAATGCTAGTTGTGCTTAATTAGAAACTTGATTGTGAGTTAGGTTTCAATCAAACCTATGTTTTCACATGATTGTGAGTTGTATTGTGCTAGCATCTTATCTAGGACTATTTGTGCTTTGATTGACTTTATTTTCATGATTAATAGTCTTATCATGTGCTAGAACTCATTTGTTGAATAGATCTAGGATTAGCACATTAGATTTTATATTTAGCGTCTATTAGAGTTTAATTGACTATTTTGTGAATATATGCTCTAAATGATTGCTAGAGATTTGATTGATCATATCTTGTGTTTCTAGCATTTTTCTGTTAGTACTAAAGTCTTGAATATGTACTTCATGAACTTGTTTATTTCAAGCTTTACTAACATGAATAAAACCTAGGTTTAAAGTGTCTGTTTTGAAATTTGGAATGCTCTAGATTTTTTTTATTCATGCATAAGATCTAGACAATCTTGTTTTGTGAACTTTATTGTCTATGTCTAGATCTTCATGGAGTGTACCTAATCCATACATTTCATATGCTCATGCATCATCTTGTGTGATGTCACTTTTGGATTATAAACTAGAAAATATACTTTGTGTGCTCATTGATTAATTCTAGTTTCCATAGAATTTGTTGATCATTTTATTCTATGTTGCGTGCTTGTTTGCGTTTGCATTCATGATCACCTAGATGCCTTGTGAGAAGAAAGTCTTGACAATAGGTGTGAGACCTATGTTGTTGAGCAAGAAAGTCTTGGCAAGAGGTGTGAGACCTTGGATTGTCAATCAATCTTGACTAGAGTCGGGAGGACTCAGATAGTCGAGCAAGAAGTCTTGCCTAGGGTCGTGAGGATCTGGAAGGGTGAGTGAGGAAGTCTTGACTAGAGTCGGGAGGACTCAGATAGTTGAGCAAGAAGTCTTACCTAGGGTCGTGAGGATCCGGAAGGGTGAGCGTGGGAGTCTTGACAAGAGGTGTGAGGCCTCAGATTGTTGAGCATGAGGGCAACATCTTCATGAGTAGGATAAGAGGGTTGTTTCTAAGTGAAGGGGTCACTTGAGAGATTGTACTTTTCTTATCTACTAGTGGATTTTTTTTACCGGTGGTTTCTAACCCGTGGATGCTTCATCTTCGGAGGTTTACCACGTTATATCTTGTGTCAACTTTTCTCTTTCCCTATCTCTCTTGTATTGTTCATTGTTATTTGAATAATGTGGATAGAACTTTATATGTAAGTTGACTTCCTTACACAATATTGTTTGTGTATGTTAGATAACTTTGTATCTTGTGATATTCCTTTCAAGTTGTAAAGTATCACATTGTAATACTCTAAGTACATCTTATGGAATTTTATCTACATTGAATATATTTGTTCATAAGATACATTGATTCTTGTTGTATGTTTTGTAGACTAAGAGTGGAGATTTCAGCATACATGAATATATTGTTTTCTCATAACAATCATGTTAAATGTTAATTTGTATGCTTATCAAAGTTTTGTCACTAGTCTCAAAATATTTATTAAAAGTGAGTGACAACCTATTCATCCCCCATCTAGGTTGTTTAGTATAACCTTGTACATATTACTTTCACACATATGAAAAGATACGTTGAGAAAATATGTGAGAGATGCATTACTTGCAAACGAGCTAAATCTAAAGTAATGCCTCATGGGCCGTATACTCCTCTTCCTATCCCTAGTGAGCCTTGGGTTGATATATCAATGGACTTTGTCTTGGGATTACCTTGGTCAAAAGGGGAGAGAGATTATATTTTTGTTGTTGTTTACAGGGTCAACAAGATGGCGCATTTCCTTCCTTGCCACAAAACAGATGATGCAACATTTGTTGCAGGGCTGTTCTTCAGAGAACTTGTGAGGTTACATGGAATTCCAAGGCCAATTGTGAGTGATAGAGATGTGAAGTTCCTTAGCCACTTTAGAAAATGCTTTGGAGAAAGTTGGGTACAAAATTGTTGTATTCAACCACTTGTCATCCACAAAGAGATGGACAAACAGAGGTGGTAAACAGAACTTTATCAACGCTTTTGTGGACCATAATTCAAAGGAATTTGAAGAATTGGGAGGAATGTTTGCCACATGTGGAGTTTGCTTATAATCGAAGTGTGCATGTTACAACAAACCATTCACCATTTGAAGTTATGTATGGGTTCAATCCATTATCTCCTATGGATTTACTACCTTTACCTTTGGAAAGGGCTAATTTGGATGGTAAGCAAAAAGCTGATTTTGTCAAAGACTTGCATGAAAAGGTGCACAGACAAGTTGAAAAGAAAACTCTACAATATGAGAAGCAACACAACAAGGGTCAAAAGCATGTAGTATTTGAACCTAGTGATTGGGTTTGGGTACACTTGAGGAAGGAAAGATTTCCTAGCCAACGAAAGTCTAAACTCATGCCAAGAGGGGATGGACCATTTCGAGTCCTTCAAACAATCAATGACAATGGATACAAGCTGGAACTACCAAGTGTGTATGGCAATGTTAGTGCAACATTCAATGTTTCTGATTTGTCTTTGTTTGATGTAGGTGATGAAGGTGCTGATTCGAGGATGAATCCTTTCGAGGAAAGGGGGAATGATGAGGACCAGAAAGTTGATCACCATTCGGCTAAGGTTGAAAAAGATCCAGATCCTTTAACCATTCATGGAAGAAGCCTTAACTTGTTTAATGGAAAGCATTTGGAAGGACCAAGCTAGTCAAGATTTGGACAAGGTTCTAAGGATGCAAGAAGAGTATAAAATGGTTAACATGTTTCAAACAAGTCCAAGTCAAGAAGACAAGAGTCCAACCTTGTTAGAATGAAGTATTCTAGCCTATCTTGAAGAATAAAAGGCCATTCGGTCATGTAAGGTTTTGTGGGTCTATTTTATAATTAGTTTGGGTTTAATTATGTTGGGTTTTGTGGGCTTATTTTATCATTAGTTTGGGTTTAAATTGTGTTGGGTTTTGTGGGCTTATTTTATGATTAGTTTGGGTTTTAATTGTGTTGGGTTTTGTGGGCTTATTTTATGATTAGTTTGGGTTTTTATGATGGGTTTTATTTTGTTAAGTGTGAGTTCATGTGTTCTTTGATTAGGAATAAGGAGTTACAAATGATGAATACTGTATGGCCATTATTCATGTTCTAGATGTCATTTAGTGGGAGGTTACACATTTAATGGGCAGTTATATGTGTGTTGTATTGTCCTTGGCCTTTGTTCTATATAAACAAGGCTGTTTTTTCTATTTAAGGGCAGAGATTTGAGTAATATAAACTTATTTGAGCACTTTGTGAGTGTTTTGTTTTTAAGTTCTTGAATGAACTTTGGAACTTGTCAAGCTTATTCAGCTTGTGGCGTTCAAAAACCTCAAAATCTTTGTTTTGCCTTTGAACCTATCAAACTTCATAGTTTGTGGCTTTTTGGGGAAATCAAAGTGTTGTTCTAGTTAGCTTTTATCATCATCTATTGATAAAGTGATTAGAATATTTTCTCTTACTTCAATCTTGAAATATCGGGTTTGTTTCAATTAGTTGGAAGGTGTTAAATTGCATTCCATATGTATCATAGCTCTTTAGCTACTAGGGTGTATGGTTGCTAAGTTAATGATTTCCATAAACTTACGTGTGCGTACGAGCGTGTGTGCTTGTGTACGTGCGTGTCTACTTACATTCGTACGTGTGTGCGTACAAACGTGCGTGCGTGTATGCATGCGAGCGTGCATCCATACATGTGTGTGTTTGTGTGTGCGTGTGTGATTGCGAGTGTGCTTGTGTGCACGTGTACGTATATATGTACGTGCATACATACGTGCATACATACGTGTGTATGAGCGTACGTGCGTGCTCGTACGCATGCATGCATGTGTAAGTGGATTCATGCAAGGGTACATGCGTGCATGCGTACTTACGTGGGTATGTGTGTGTGTACTTACGTCCGTACTTGCGTTCGTACGAGGGTGCGTGCATTCGTACTTGCTTGTGTGCATGTGTGAAAACTTCCTTACGTGCATGCGTACATGAATGTGATCGTGTATAAGTACCTGCGTGCATACGTTCATGCGTGTTTGCATGAGTGCATACGTGCATGCGATCGTGCATATGTACTTACGTGCGAGCACAGGTGCATGCATGCAAGCGTTCGGGCGTGCGTACATGCACACATTTGTGATTGCGTGTGTGCATGCGTGCGTGTGTGCGTATGTGCTTGTGTGTGTGCTTGCGTGATTGCGTGAGTGGTTGCATAGTTTTGTGCATGCGATCGTGCGTGCGTACTTCCATGTGATTGTGCATGCGTGCATGCTTGTGTGCACATGATTATACGTGTGTGTATGCGTTAGTGCGTGCATGTGATTGTGCGTGTGTGTGGTTTTGTGAGTGCATGTATGCGATCGTGCGTCTGTACGTGTAATTGTGCATTTGTGCATGTGATCGTGCATGCATCCGTGTGTGCATTCTTGCATGCGATTATGCGTGTGTGTGTGCGTACATACTTGCTTGCGATTTTACACGCATGCATGAGATCATGCGTGTGTGCGTGCTTGTGATTGTGCGTTTATTTGTGCATGTTTGCGTGCATGTGTGCGATTGTGCGTATGTGTGTGCGTTTGTACGTGTGTGGGATCATGCATCTGTGCGTGCGATTGTGTACGCGTGTGTCCGATCATGCATCTGTGCAAGAAAGCATTGGTGTCGTGCGATTGTACGTGCATGCGTGCGTGCGTGCGTGCGTGCATTAGCGTTGGCGTGCGTGCATACGTGCGTCCATGCGTGCATGCATACGAGCATATGTCCATGCGTACATGCGTGTGTGATTGCATGGGTGCGTGCGGGCGGGCGGGCATGCATATGTATGTGTATGCGTGCGTACGTGCGTGCCTGCGTACTTGTGTGCGTGCGTGTGTGTGTGATTGCCTGCTTGCGTGCTTACGCGCGCACGTTCATGCCTGTGTGATATGAACCTCACCCAGAACAGTGAGGTCCGGAACCAATATATGGTAGCAAGAATCGTTTATAATTCAAGTTTTTAAACAAAGAAAATAAAAAGGACCGCGACCCGTTATCTATATGGAGATAAGAACCAACGGTATTAAGAAAGTTGTAGACGCCACACTCAAGAATAAGAAAGAAGGTGAGTGATAAGTCAAAGTTTGAACGCCACAAGGTAG
The DNA here is from genome assembly GCA_032871835.1 of Dipteronia dyeriana. Lineage (NCBI taxonomy): Eukaryota > Viridiplantae > Streptophyta > Magnoliopsida > Sapindales > Sapindaceae > Dipteronia > Dipteronia dyeriana. Next base: position 35,448,878 of record CM065295.1, on the reverse strand, counting down.
AACCTTGATAAGTTCACAAGTTCTACGAAGAACCAAAGAGAAAATTCTCTCAAATTTATTCCAATTCAAAATCTTATCTTAAAATTACATCAATTGGTCCCTTTTATACTAAATATCTAAGTCCTAAAAAGGGAATAAATATTCGGAAATTAATGTCTTACAATCAAGAAAATAAATGCAAACAAATTTACGAAATAACTAATAAAAACTGGCAACTAGTTGATTTGTCCCTGATTTGGAAAGTTGAATTCGGAAAACAAATCAACTCTTTATTTGGGGAAAACAAATAAAATAGGGAATATGCTAAAGTAAGAAATATGCTGAAACTGGATTCTCCTCCAACCATACGTCACCCAAAAAGTAGGAAATATGCTGAAATTCGGACTGTTCAGCTCAAGTCTTCTTGCAGTAAGATAGATGGCCGAATTTGGACTTGTTGTGATCTGTTTAAGAGGACAGGGTCTTCATAGCATCTATAGAGCTTGTCTTGGGCTATCCGGAAACATAATATAATAGATAATCCGACTTCAGAAGCTCTCTATAGAGGCCCACGAAGTTCAGCCTGGATTCGGTCTTCATGTGGGCCTAATTTGGACTTTAGCAACTTAGAATGCCCATCCTTAAATGTTTCTTTGATCCTCTTGCCTCCTTGTAATTGGCCCAATTGGAATATGCAATGGATCCTTTGGTGATGCTTGATATGAACCTCACCAAGAACAGTGAGACCTGGAACCAATATATGGTAACGAAGGATCGTTTTCTAATTTCAAGTTTGTAAACAATAACAAAATCGTACCGCGATCCATTATCTATATGGACATAGGAACCAACGGTATCAAGAAAGTTGTAGACGCCACACTCAAGAACAAGAAATAATGTGAGTGATAAGTCAAGGTTTGAACGCCACAAGGTATAACCTTGATAAGTTCATAAATCTATGAAGAACAAAAGAGAAAATTTCTCTCAATTTTATTTCAATTCAAGTCTATTCTCAAATTACTTCAATTCGTCCCATTTATACTAAAAATATCTAAGATCTAAAAGGGAATAAATATTAGGTAATTAATGCCTTACAATCATGAAAATAAATGCAAACAAATTTAGGAAATAAATAAATACTAAACTAGCAACTATTGACTTGCTTCCTAATTGGAAAACTAAATCTGGAAACAAATCAGCCCCTTAATTTGGGAAACAAATCAATTATTATTCCTTGAAAATTAAAAGGAAATAAATCAACCAAAGTTGACTATTCTCCTAGCTTGTGCCACACGCCCAAGTCTTCCTTATTCGGCCCAATCAATTGCCTTGATGACATTAATTATGCCTTGGTCTTCATGTGGGCATATCTTGGACTTTAACAATTCAAAATCAGCCCAAGTGTCTTGAATTAGGCCATTTAGTGCTTCTTTGAATCTCTTAGCTCTTGCCCTTGTTATTGGCCCAACCGAAACATGCAATGGATCATTTGATGACTTCTTGATTCTCATAAATGCTTCTTGATTCTCATCATTTCCCCTTTCTTCAAAAGGATTCGTTCTAGAATCTTCACCATAATGTTGTTGACAGCCTACGACACTTCATCAAAGCCTTACGAATGAGAAACACCAACACTAGGCAAGGAATGGTTAATTCCATTAGTACAAAAATAGGCCTCTTTGTACAAAAATACAATAATTGGCTGATTTGAAAACAAGGCCTTTTTGATCTCACTCTTTCTTGCATAAAAGCTCACTTGTTTTCTCTTTTTTTTTTCTCATCAACCTCTTTTTCTTTTTTACCTTTTTTTCTTTCTCTGCCGTTTTTAACTCTCTTTCTTTTGAACTCCCACACTCCTTTTTTAAATCTTTTTTTTTAAACCTCTATTTTTATTGAGTACAAAGGAGTATCTAGTTTACCAAGGTTTAAAATTGTGCATTAGAGAGATGCTCATCCTTCTCTCTAGATTTCCTTGCTTCCTCCTTCTAATCCCAACCCATTTTCATGGTGGATTCTTCTTCATCCATGGCTTCCTCACCTAAACACTCATCTCTTCCTTACTTAGGTTCCATCAAACCTTCTTCCTCCCTCTCTTTGGTCCTCCCTATGGATTCTACCTCGGAAAAGCCTCCCATTTTAGAAAACTTTCCCCCCTCCATTTATAGTGTTCTTCCTCCAATTTCTACCATGGAAGACCAACCTCTTTCCTCTACTCCTAAAGTCTCCTCTGCTGGGGTTATTTCCATTTTAAAACCCAATGTTTCTATTAAGAATAACAATAAGTCCAACAAAGAATGGCATCTTTCTAGCTTGCCCAACCATGGAGGAGCTGGTTCTAGTGTTCTCAGTACAGCTGCTATAGTTCTCGAATATATCCTTTGAGCTTCATCTCCTGCAGCTATTATAGGCAACAATGGAGTTCTTGAAGGTTCAAATTTGGTGACCCCTCTCCAGAACATGATGGGAAAGAAGAAAAGGGCCCATGGACCAAGGTATTAGGGCTGAGAAGCCTACTTATGGTGCTGAAGAGCCAAATCAGCCTTTGTCTACATTTGGTAATGCTGAAAAGCCTACCTCTAAAATGGAAGCTTGTCCTTCCAAAATGTAAAAGGTTCAAAAATGGTGGCTCCATTCAAGATTGTGAGAGGGAAGAAGAAAGGGACCAAAGATCAAGGTAATAGCTGATATAAACCTCACCAAGAGCAGTGAGACCCGGAACCAATATATGGTAACGAAGGATCGTTTTCTAATCAAGTTTATAAACAAGAATATTATCAGACCGTGACATGATACCTATAAAGAGGTAAGAACCAACAATATCAAGTTAAAGATGCCACACTCAAGAACAAGAAGGAGATGTGAGTGATAAGTCAAGTTTTCAGAACCAAAAAGAGATGAACTCTCACAAATTTTTTATTCAATTCAAGTCTTCTCTCAGATTACATCAATTGGTCCCTTTTATACTAAAAATATCTAAGACCTAAAAGGGAATAAATATTAGGCAATTAATGTCTTACAATCAGGAAAATAAATACAAACAAATTTAGGAAACAACTAGTTGCTAAAAACTAGCAACTAGTTGATTTGTTCCTTATTTGGAAAGTTGAATTCGGGAAACAAATCAACTCTTTATTTGGGGAAAATAAATAAAATAGGGAATATGCTAAAGTAGGAAATATGTTGAAATTAGATTCTCCTCCAACCATATGTCGCCCAAAAAATAGGAAATATGCTGAAATTCGGACTGCTCAGCTCAAGTCTTTCCGTAATAAGATAGATGGCCGAATTTGGACTTGTTGTGATCTTTTTCTGAGGACTGGGTCTTCATAGAATCTGTAGAGCTTGTCTTGGGCTTTCTGAAAACATATTAAAATAGACGATCCAACTTTAGATGCTCCCTAAAGAGGTCCACGAAGTTCAGCCCGGATTTGGTCTTCATGTGGGCCGAATTTGGACTTTAGCAACTTGGAATCAGCCCATCATTTAATGCTTCTTTGATCCTCTTGCCTCCTTTTAATTGGAACATTTGGAATATGCAATGGTTCCTTTGGTGATGCTTCTTAATTCTCATCATGTGTGCGTATGTGCGTGCATGTACGTGTGCGTATGTGCGTGCATGTACGTGTACGTGCATCCGTGCGAGCGTACGTTTGTACACGCACGCATGCGTGTGTCCGTGCATGCTTGTATGCATGTGCAAGTTCATGCATGTAAGCATGGATGTGTGGGTGTGTACTTGCATTTGTGCTTGCATTCATGCGATGGTGCATGCGTGAGTGAGTGCGTGCGTCTATTCAGGTGAGCATGTGTGCGTACGTACTAGCGTGCGTGCGTGCGTACGTACCTATATGCATGTATGTGTGCGTGCATACGATCGTGTGTGAGTACCTGCATGCATATGTGCATGTGTGTTTGCGTGAGTCATGCGTGCATACAATCGTGCATGCGTACTACTTTGCTTGCACGCTTGAAAGCATTCATACATTCCTGCGTGCGTGCGTGCATGTGTGCGTGCATACGTGCTTGTGTGCATGCTTGTATGTGTGCTTGCATGTGTGCGTTAGTGCGTGCAAGTGTGTGTGCGATCGTGCGTGCATACTTGTGTGCATGTGATCGTGCATGCTTATGTGCATGCTTGCGTACTTATATGTATGCATGCAAGCGTGCATGCGTTCATGTGTATGTGTGTGTGCTTCATGTGTGCATGCGTGCTTACGTACATATGTTCATACGTGTGTGTGTATGGGTACTTGCGTGCGTGCGTACATGCGATTATACGTGCATGCGAGCTAGCGTGCATGAGTGTATACGATTGTGCGTATGTGTGTGTGTGTGTGAGTGCGTGTGTGCTTGCATGCGATCGTGCATGCATGCGTGAACACTTGAATGCGTTCGTTCGTGCGTGTGTGTGTTCGTGCGTGCTTGCATACGTGCTTTTGTACGTTCTTATGACGAGCAAGCGTTCATGGGTACGTGTGTGCGTTCTTGAGTACATACGTTCATGCGTTCATATTTTCATGCGTGCATATTTTCATGCATGTGATCGTGCATGCATACTTGTGTGCGTTCGTACGATCTTGCGTGCATGTGTGTGTGCGTGCATGCAATTGTGCGTGTGTACGTGTGTACGTGTGTGCATACTTGCGTGAGATTATACATGCGTGCATGCGATCATGCATACCTGCGTGCATGTGATTGTACGATTGTGTGTGCGTGATATAAGTCAAGAAAATGAAATCATGAAAATGAACATAAATAGTTGATATAAGTTCAACTACACGACCTTTAAAAAAATGTACTATTTTTTATTTTCGGGATTTTGTTTTCTGTTTCTCCTTTTTTTATAACGAATCTGACCAAACTTTTTTTTTTTGTAACGAATCTGATTTTTTTTTTTAAAGATCAAACAGAATAATAGAAGAAAAAGAACAAGGATAGATTAAACTTGATTTTATAAACTAAGCTTTGATACCAATTGATATGAACCTCACCAAGAACAGTGAGATCTGGAACTAATATATGGTAGTAAGGATCATTTTCTAATTCAAGCTTATAACCAAAGAAAATAAAAAAGGACCGCAACCCGTTATTTATATTGAGATAAGAACCAGCGATATCAAGAAGGTTGTGGACGCCATACTCAAGAACAAGAAAGAAGGTGAGTGATAAGTTAAGGTTTGAATGCCACAAGATAGAACCTTGATAAGTTCATAGTTCTATAAAGAACCAAAGAGAAAAATTCTCTCAATTTTATTTCAATTCAAGTCTAGTCTCCAATACATCAATGCGTCCCTTTTATACTAAAATATCTAAGACCTAAAAGGAAATAAATATTCGGTAATTAATGTCTTACAATCAGGAAAATAAATACAAATAAATTTATGAAATAACTAAAGACTAAAAACTAGCAACTAATTAATTTTTTCCTTATTTGGAAAGCTGAATTTGATAAATAAAATTTGAAAAATGCTAAAATTCGGAAGGCTCCAACCCTAGATTGTATCTCAAGCCTAATTCGAATCTTTATTAGGAAATATGCTGAAATTCAGACTCCTTAGCTCGAGTCTTATATATATATTTTTGTTACATCTTATTTCTTAAACTTCTTGTGAGTGTCCGTCTAAGTAAAAAAAAAGAACTGAAAGAGTGAACAAATAGTGAAAATAGGCAAGAGAGTGTGAGCTCATCGGAGGGTAAAAGCCAAAAGATTGAGTGAAACACGAGTGTGAGTGCCACCATCTTTGAGGGTCAAACACGTGAGGGAGTGTTTTGAGAGGCTTACTTGCTTTCTTTGTTTTGCAGGATTAAAAAATGTCTCATGATAAGAGTAAAGACTTATCCGACGATGCACTATAAACGATAGATCTCAATTTTTTATATAAAGCCATACAAAAAAGTATGGAGTGGATGGAGATTAAGTTTGGTGAGGTGCATGATTAGATAGACAAAGTGGAGTCTAGTTCACAAAGAAAGCAGCCATTTAGGGCTTCTAATGTGGAACAAAGAGAAAGGAACCCACCTAGGGATAACTTTGAAGATGATTATGGTAATGACCTAGAAGAGAATGATTGCATGTCTAATGTGGGTGCGGGCAGATTTTGGCGTGGAATGGGAGGTAGAGGAGTTAGGTATGGGAATAGAGAAGATAGGTATGGATAGAGGATTGATAATAATTTAGGTAATATAAAGGTGAAAATCCCAAGTTTCCAAGGTAAAACTGATCCCGAAGCTTATTTGGAATTGGAAAAAAGAATAGAATTGGTGTTTGACAGCCATGACTATTCCGAATTGAAGAAGGTGAAGTTAGCTGCCATAGAATTCACTGATTAAGCTATCGTTTGGTAGGATCAATTGATTGTGAGTAGGAGACGGAATGGAGAAAGGCCTATTGAGACTTGGGAGGAGATGAAAGTCATCATAAGGAAGCGTTTCATTCCAAGTCACTATTATAGGGGTTTGTTTCAAAAATTTCAAACTTACTCAAGGGTCTAAGTGTGTTGAAGACTACTACAAGGAGATGAAGATAGCCATGATTCAAGCTGATATTGAGGAGGACTGAGAGGCTACTATGGCTAGGTTTTTAAGTGGACTAAACCGAGACATAGCAAATGTGGTGGAGTTGCAACATTATGTTGAAATGAGTGACATGGTGCACATGGCCATTAGAGTGGAACAACAGTTGAAGAGGAAGAGTTATACACTAGTTGGGCAAAATTCAGGTTCTTCATCATCATGGAAGATGAATTTGAGCGAGAAGGATGACCAACCTAGTTTCAAGGCCAAGGCCGAACTTTCCAAAGATCAAAAGGCCGGAGGCACATTAAATCAAGGTAAATCAGATTCTCAACCTTCTAGAAATCATGACATCAAGTGCTTTAAGTGTTTGGGAGTAGGTCATATTGCATCTCAATGCCCAAACAAGAGAGTAATGGTTTTGAAGGATGATAGTAATATAGAATCCGAGGGTGAATCTGATGATGAGTCCATGCCACCTTTGGAGGATGCAAATGACATTGAATATCCAGTGGATAGAGAGTTTTTGGTGGCAAGGAGAGCTCTTACTGCTCAAGCCAAGGAAGATGATGAGGTACAACGTGACAATATTTTTCATACTCGCTGCCTTGTTAATGATAAGGTATGTAGCATGATCATTGATGGGGGGAGTTTTACTAATGTGGCTAGTACAATTTTTATGGAGAAATTGAATTTGGCCACTTTGAAGCATCCAAAACCATATAAGCTACAATGGTTAAATGATAGTGGGGAAATCAAGGTGACTAAACAAGTGTGCGTGTCATTTTCAATTGGAAAGAACAAAGATGAAGTCCTTTGTGACGTGGTACTAATAAATGCGGGCCATATCCTTTTGGGGAGACCATGGCAGTTTGATAGGCATGTGACGCATGATGGGCATACCAATAGATACTCCTTGGTATCAGAGCTTAGGCTTCTAAAACCAGGTTTTTTTTTGGGTAAATAAATAGTATCATAGAAAGAATGAGGGAATGTACAAATACATGGGACATACCCCTGGAAGAAAGCGACACAAAGCCCAGAAACAAAGATCAAACAACAAACTATCTAATAAGAGCTAAAACAAAGGCTTTACAAAGAGCACTTAGCACAACACAAGCCCACACAACCTAGGGATAACTAGAGATGAGAGGCTAATGAGAGGCTAATTCTTCAACTTGATAGAAGAGAGTCGACAGTGAATAGTATCTGTAATGATCTGGAAACCTCTCCACTAGACTTTCGAGAGCTTTTAAAAATACTACAATTTCTCTCTCCAAATAAAATAGACGGCAACTGGAAGATAAAGTTTTTTCATCACGATAGAGGGGGAGCTCCCCTTCCAATGAATGGACACCCATTCAATAAGATCATTCCAGCTAAGATGAACCCAATGACAACCACATTTATTCAAAAGTTGTGTCCATATGGCTTAGCTATACAAACACTAAAAGAAAAGGTGAGCATGAGTCTCGGCTTGAGAGTTACAAAGGACACACGTAGTAACAATTTGAGGGTCGTAGCGCTGAAAATGATCAAAGGTAGAAAGCCTACCTTTAATAGCCAACCAAAGGATGAAACCCATCCTCGGGATATTCTTCGGGAACCACACAATTTTATACTAAGAAACAAAAGGATGAAGGGTTCTAAGAGACTCCATAGCAGACGCAGCTGAATAAATGCCATTAGAAGAAGGAAGCCACAGAATTCTATCATCTAAAGTAGAGTTTGGGTTGTAAGAAGGCATACGACTCTGAATTTCAGCAAGATCAATGGACATAGCAGCAGACCATTTCCAATTATCATCAAGAACAATGGCATTAACCTTAGCATTGATAGAGAGTCCGGAATCATAAATAACACAAGAGCTTCATTTCGATTGAATAGGGCCATCCGGATGCCAATTATCAAACGATAAGGAAGTTTTCAAGCCATTACCAATGATGTGCTGAATTAAAGGATGGGAAAAAGGCCTAAGAAGAAGAAGTTTTCTTGTATTCCAAGAACAGGTATGAGGAGCTTTCACCTCCCACAAATTGGTACCTTTGAGGAGATAGGCTTTGATCCAAGAAGTCCAAAGATTACTAGTGCCATAAACCAGAATCCATATATGTCTAATCATAAGTGCTTTATTCCACAAAGAGAGGTCCTTGATTCCAAGACCACCCTCTTTCTTTGGAACACAGATATCAGACCAAGCAATCTTAGAGCTTTTGCTGTTAACCTCAACCCCATTCCATAAAAAACTTCTGAATTTCTGTTCAATGCTCTTCAAGACTCTCTTTGGAAGATAAAGGTCAGAAGCCCAAAAGACTTGAATACTAGTTAATACCAAGACAATAAGTTGAAGACGACAAAACAAAGGAAAGACACCTATTTAACCAAGAAGAAAGTCTACTCAAAACCTTATCCACAAAGGGAGAGCAATCACGAAGATTCAACTTTGAAGAGAAGATAGGAATTCCCAAATAACGAATTGGAATAGAGCCAACCGGGTAACCAAAAAGGTTGATGAGCTGCTGACTAATAGCAATGGGCACATCTGAAATGAAAATGTTGCTCTTAGCATGATTAGCACAAAGGCCCGAAAGCAAAAATAACTCATCAATGGCTGACTTGAGCACAAGAGCTGAATGATATGAACCAGCATAATCAGGTCATCCATAAAAGAAAGGTGGGATAGCTTTAATTTATCACACCGCCAATGATATTTGAAGTTAGGAGTGTCCATAATATGGTTGGCCAAAAGCTTAGAGAGGACATACATAGCAATAACAAAAAGATACGGAGACATAGGGTCCCCTTGCCGTAGGCCCTTCTTTCCAGAGAAGAAACCAGCAAGATCACCATTAAAAGAGATAGAAAACTTAGAAGTAGTAAGGCAAGCTTTAATCCAATTAATGACTTTCAAAGGAAAGTGAAATGCAGCAAGAGTGTCAAGCAAGAAGCCCCAATCCACCATATCAAAAGCTTTCATTAAGTCCATCTTAAGAGCCAACTTTGGCATATCAGCATCCTTGTGGTAATCCCTCATAAGCTGTTGAACAAGAAGAATGTTGTCCCCAATTCTCCTACCTACCACAAAAGGTTATTGGGAGGGGCTAATAATGTTCGGAAAACAAGGCTTGATTCTACTGGCTATGATCTTAGCAATGATCTTGTATAGAGTGTTGCAATAAGAGATTGGTCTGAAGTTCGTCATCTTACAGGGATTAGGGACCTTGGGGACCAAAGCAAGAATCGTTACATTGAGCTCTTTAAGAAGAAGACCAGAATGAAAGAATTAGTGAATAGCATTAATAACATCATCACCAACTATGTGCCACGTCTTCTTGAAGAAATGAGCATTAAAACCATTAGGACCAAGAGCCTTATTAGGGTGAAGAGAGAAGCAAGCCTCATGAATCTCATCATTTGTAACTTCTCTACTCATGTAATCAGCTTGATCATTGGAGATGTGTTTATCAATAACATTTCTCAAAGAACGAGAGCCATGTCTAGAAGGCATTGAGCAACCAAGGATATTTTGAAAGTGACGAATAGCTTCTGATTTGACATTGGTATCTCCTTCAATTAAGGAACCATCTTCACCAAAAATTGAGAGGATCTTACTCCTATTGCGTCTCTCCTTGATGCTTTTGAAAAAATATGAGGAATTACGATCACCAGCCTTGAGCCATTGAACTCTATATTTTTGTCTCAAGAAATCCTCCACCAGCTGAAGAGCTAGTGTATAAGAACTCATAAGCTCCTTCTCTTTAATTCTTAAGCTTGTATCAAGAGGCTGAAGATCAAGATTTCTCTGACATTCAACAAGAGTAGCCTTGACCTCAATTGATTTAACAGTCACATCCCTAACCGTATTCTTGTTAAGGGATTTTAAAGCCTTCTTCAAATTCTGGAGCTTAGAGCAAAGTTGAAATTGCTTGTTTCGATGAAAATTCTCCTGACAACTCTCACTTAAAGGAAGAAAGTCTTCCCTTTCCGTTAGAAAATTGAAAATTTTAAAAGGGCAATTCTTCTTATTACCCTGCAACCTAAGTCTAACCAAAGAAGGGTTATGATCCGAGATGCTAGGAGGAAGAAAAAAGGCTTCAGAGTGCTCAAACTTGGCCATCCATTCCTTGTTAACTAGAACTCTATCCAACTTTTTAGAGATACATCCATTGGTTCTTTTATTACACCAAGTATGGAGGAAACCTGAGAAACGAAGGTCATCTAACTCCGCAGACTGAAGACAATTATCAAACTCCTCTAGAGCTACTAAAATTTTGGAAGAACCCCCAACCGATTCTTACACCCTCCTAGAGACATTTAAGTCCCCAACAACAATCTAAGGAGTACCACCATACTGGAAAACACACATGTTATCCCAAAGAGCTCTTCTAACCTTTTCATCATTAGAACCATAAACAACGGAAATATTAAATTGTTCATTACTATCCAAAATACAAGCTAGACAATAAATGACCTGATCTGTTTCACTAATTTTGCTGATCTTGAGAATCCTAGGATCCCATCCAACCAAAATTCTACCAAGATCATGACTGTTGTAATTGTCTAAAATATCCCAATCTTTAAAAACTGAATTGACAACAAGAGGTTTATTGGTCTTTCTTACTCTTGTTTCAACTAAACAAACAAGACTTAGCTTTTGATCCAAAAATATCTTCTTAACTTCTAATTGCTTAGGGGCAGCATTAAGGCCCCTAATATTCCAGCAAGCAAAATTAATCATTGAGAGATAAAGAAGACTTCACCTTAGCCTGAGAGTTACTTTCCATGCCTTTCTTAGTAGCCTTTGACAGCCTTTTCTTCTTCTTCTTCTTCTTACTAGAAGTTTCATAGGGGCTGGAGAGCCCAATATTAGGGACCCCATCAATATTCTTGATCTTTGTAAGCCAAAGGGAGTGATCCGGAGAGGCTGTGGTAAGAGAGTCATCTTCACCACATAAATTACCATCGTCATCAACAAGAGCTGAAAAATGGTTGGAGGTATCAATGACATTTTTCTTAAAAGGATCAGAGCTATAAATCTGAGTAGACACATTGGCATCACGGATAGTAGGCTCAATTTCAAAAATACACTAAGAAGTAGCTTCATCACCTTTCATTGTGGCTCCGGAAAGAGGCAAATGCTCAAAGGCCTCTAGAGGTGTAGAAACAGAGGTAACATCTCTTCTATTAACCATCTTCCACTCTTGCTTCGGTTTGGAAGGAAGATCCATATAAGAAGGGGATTGCATAGTCTTGAGCCTAGGGCAAGTCACATCAGAATGACCAAAAGACTTGCATTCAGTGCAGATTTTAGGATTCCATTGGTTTTCAACAAAAATTTCAAATTTTTCACCCTGATTTGGATACATATTATCTCCCATAAAAAGGTCAAAAGAATCAACCAATTCATAAGTGGCATCTATTTCAATGTAAACTCTAGCAAATGAGATTCTCTTCATAGATTCTGTTAGACTATCAGCATAGAGAGGCTTGCCAAATGCACTAGCAATATAGCTTAATCCCTCTTCAGTCCAATATTTATGAGGAATATTGAAGAGCTTAACCCACACTAGGAATTTAGAACAAGTATCTCTTGTTAAAATGAGCCTAGGATGCCATTGCTTGAGAATCAACATCCTTCCTGTAAACAACCAAGGGCCTGCTTCCAAAACATTAGAACAAGCTTCATCATCCGAGAATTTGAAAAAATAGAACCCTCTTCTAATTAGCTAGAACTTCTAGCAGACCACGGCTGCCCTAAATACGAATGGCAATATTTTTGACTAGAGTGAAATGGAGCTTCTTCTCAGTAAAGTGACTTACCAAGAAATTCTTCCATGCCTTAGAGCCATCATCATCAACTTCCAAGGGAGGGGAGACACACGTTCTATTTCCACTCTGAAATGGTGGGTAATATTTTAGGTTCATAGGCCTTCTAATGAGACCATCCACATTAGAACCATAGTTGTCACCTTTAAGCACATTACAATAGGAATTATGAGCTGTTTCAGGAATTATAGGAGAGGGACATTTAGGTTGACCTTCAGCCTTGTTTGAAAAAATAATAACCAAAGGATAAATGGTAGGGATGTCTTTTCATTGCTGAATATCAGAATGCCCGAATGAGGCAACACCACCAAGCTAGAAATGCTGGCATTCAACATTTATGGAGGAACAAGCTTTTCCTTTTGAGGCTAGCTTTTGGGCATTGCCTAAAGAGGAAAAAGGCACATGTTGCTGCAGCACATCATGCTTTAGATTTTCAGTAGGCTTTTCAAAGTTGTCACCTTGATCCTTGGTCCCTTTCTTTTTCCCTATCACATTTTTCGAGGGAGCCACCATTTTTTAACCTTATACATTTTTGGAGGGACAAGCTTCCACTTTAGAGGCAGGCTTTTCAGCATTACCAAACGTAGAAAAAGGTTGATTAGGCTCTTCAACACCACGAGTAGGCTTCCCAGACCTACTACCTTGGTCCATGGACTCTTTCTTCTTTCCTATCACGTTCTGGAGAGGGGTTACCCGATTTGAACCTTCAAGAACTCCACTGTTGCCTATAATGGCTATAGGAGATGAAGCTCGAAGGGTATATTCGGGAACTATAGCAGTTGTACTGAGAACATTAGGACCAATTCCTCATGGTTGAGGGCTTTGATTGAATCAAGCTTGGGCAATCTAGAAAGATGCCCTGCTTTGTTGGACTTGTTGTTACTCTTAATAGGAACATTGGATTTTAAAATGGAAATAACCCTAGCAAAGGAGACTTTAGGAGTAGAGGGAAGAGGTTGGTCTTCCATGGATGGAATGGGAGGAAGAACTGATGAAAATCATGAAGTCATCAAATGATCCATTGCATGTTCCAGTTGAGCCAATAACAAGGGCAAGAGCTAAGAGATTCAAAAAAGCACTAAATGGCCTAAAGCAAGACATTTGGGCTAATTTTGAATTGTTGAAGTCCAAGATAAGCCCATATGAAGACTAATGCGTAATTAATGTCATCAAGGCAATTGATTGGGCCGAATAAGGAAGACTTGGGCGTGTGGCACAAGCTAGGAGAATAGTCAACTTTGGTTGATTTATTTCCTTTTAATTTCCAAAGAATAATAGTTGATTTGTTTCCCAAATTAAGAAGCTGATTTGTTTCCAGATTTAGCTTTCCAATTAGGAAGCAAGTCAATAGTTACAAGTTTAGTATTTATTTATTTCCTAAATTTGTTTGCATTTATTTTCATGATTGTAAGGCATTAATTACCTAATATTTATTCCCTTCTAGGTCTTAGATATTTTTAGTATAAAAGGGACCAATTGATGTAATTTGAGAATAGACTTGAATTGAAACAAAATTGAGAGAATTTTCTCTTTGGTTCTTCATAGAACTATGAATTTATCAAGGTTCTACCTTGTGGCATTCAAACATTTACTTATCATTGACCTTTTTTCTTATTTTTGAGTGTGTCGTCTACAACTTTCTTGATACCGTTGGTTCATATCTCCTTACAGATAATGGGTAGCGGTCCTTTTTATTTTATTTATTTATAAACTTGAATTAGAAATGATCCTTACTACCATATATTGGTTCCGGGTCTCACTGCTCTTGGTGAGGTTTATATCAGCTGGTATCAGAGCTTAGACTTCTAAAATCATGTATAACCTATCCTTGTTCATCTTCGTCTATTTTTTTTTCTGATTGATTTAAAAAAAAAATCAGATCTGTTACAAAAAAAAAGTTTGATCTACTTTGTCCTAAAAAAAATCATATCTATTACAAAAAAACCAACTTTGTTATAAAAAAAATCCCGAAACAAAAAGTACAATTTTTTTTAGGTCGTGTAATTGAACTTATATCCATAATTTTTATTCTTTTCTGGTTTTCGTGCATCGATAAAAAAAAAGTCTTTCAAAGGAGATTCATCAAAAAAAGATAAAAGGGGGGAACCATCCTTTGTGCTACAGTTTATTAAAAATATTATGCTGAAGATTCGAGGACGAATCATTTTGAGGTGAGGGGGAATGATGAGAATCAAGAAGTTATCAATTGATCCATTACATGTTCCGGTTGGGCCAATAACAAGGGTAAGAGCTAAGAGATTCAAAGAAACACTAAATGGCCTAATTCAAGACACTTGGGCTGATTTTGAATTGTTGAAGTCCAAGATAAGCCCACATGAAGACCAAGGCGTAATTAATGTCATCAAGGCAATTGATTGGACCGAATAAGGAAGACTTGGGTGTGTGGCACAAGCTAGGAGAATAGTCAACTTTGGTTGATTTATTTCCTTTTAATTTCCAAAGAATAATAGTTGATTTATTTCCCAAATTAAGGGACTAATTAGTTTCCAGATTTAGCTTTCCAATTAGGAAGCAAGTCAATAGTTGCTAGTTTAGTATTTATTTATTTCCTAAATTTGTTTGTATTTATTTTCATGATTGTAAGGCATTAATTACCTAATATTTATTTCCTTTTAGGTCTTAGATATTTTCAGTATAAAAGGGACCAATTGATGTAGTTTGAGAATAGACTTGAATTGAAATAAAATTGAGAGAATTTTCTCTTTGGTTCTTCATAAAACTATGAACTTATCAAGGTTCTACCTTGTGGTGTTCAAACCTTGACTTATCACTCACCTTCTTTCTTATTCTTGAGTGTGGCGTCTACAACTTTCTTGATACAGTGGGTTCTTATCTCTTTATAGATAACGGGTCGCTGTCCTTTTTATTTTCTTTATTTATAAACTTGAATTAGAAACGATCCTTGCTACCATATTTTGGTTTTGGGTCTCACTGCTCTTGGTGAGGTTCATATCAGTTGTATCAGAGCTTAGGATTCTAAAATTAGGTTTAATCTATCATTGTTCATCTTCGTCTATTTTATCATCTGATTTTTTTAAAGTTTGATTAGCTTTGTTATAAAAAAAAAATCAGATCTATTACAAAAAAAAATTCAGCTTTGTTATAAAAAAAATCTCGAAAAAAAAGTACAATATTTATTAGGCCGTGTAGTTGAACTTATATCAACAATTTTTATTCCTTTTCTTGTTTTTGTGCATTGATAAAAAAATGTCTTTCAAATGAGATTCATAAAAAAAAAAAGATAAAATGGGGGAACCATCCTTTGTGCTACAGTTTATCAACAACATTATGGTTAAGATTTGAAGTTGAATCCTTTTGAGGAGAGGGGGAATGATGAGAATCAAGAAGTCATCAAATGATCCATTGCATGTTTGTGTTGGACCAATAACAAGGGCAAGAGCTAAGAGATTCAAAGAAGCACTAAATGGACTAATTCAGGACACTTGGGCTGATTTTGAATTGTTGTAGTCCAATATAAGCCCACATGAAGACCAAGGCGTAATTAATGTCATCAAGGCAATTGATTAGGACGAATATGGAAGACTTGGGAGTGTGGCACAAGCTAGGAGAATAGTCAACTTTGGCTTATTTATTTCTTTTTAATTTCCGAAGAATAATAGTTGATTTGTTTCCCGAATTAAGGGACTGATTTGTTTCCAGATTTAGCTTTCTAATTAGGAAGCAAGTCAATAGTTGCTAGTTTAGTATTTATTTATTTCCTAAATTTGTTTGCATTTATTTTCATGATTATAAGGCATTAATTATCTTATATTTATTCCCTATTACGTCTTAGATATTTTTAGTATAAAAGGGACCAATTGATGTAATTTGAGGGAAGACTTGAATTGAATTAAAATTGAGAGAATTTTCTCTTTGGTTCTTCTTGGACCTCAACAGAGAGCATCTGAAGTCGGAACATTTGTTATATTATGTTTTCGGGAAGCCTAAGACAATCTCTATAGATGCTATGAAGACCCCGTCCTCCGAAACAGATTACAACAAGTCCAAATTCGGCCATATATCTTATTGCGCGAAGACTTGAGCTGGGCAGTCCGAATTTCAGCATATTTCCTATTTTTTGGGTGACATATGGTTGGAGGAGAATCCAATTTTAACATATTTCCTACTTTAGCATATTCCCTAATTTATTTATTTTCCCAAATAAAGAGTTGATTTGTTTCCCGAATTTAACTTTCCAAGTAAGGAACAAATCAACTAGTTGCTAGATTTTAGTCCTTAGTTGTTTCCTAAATTTGTTTGTATTTATTTTCCTGATTGTAAGGCATTAATTGCCTAATATTTATTCCCTTTTAGGGCTTAGATATTTTTAGTACAAAAGGGACCGATTGATGTAATTTGAGGGAAGACTTGAATTGAAATAAACTTGAGAGAATTTTCTCTTTGGTTCTTCAACGAACTATGAACTTATTAAGGTTCTACCTTGTGGCATTTCAACCTTGACTTATCACTCACCTTCTTTCTTTTTCTTTAGTGTGGCGTCTGCAACCTTCTTGATACCGTTGGTTCTTATCTCCTTATTGATAACGGGTCACGATCCTCTTTTTTTATTCTTTTATAAATCTGAAAGTAGAAAACGATCCTTGCTACCATATATTTGTTCCGGGTCTCACTGTTCTTGGGGAGACCCATAACCAATATATGGTAATGAAGGATCGTTTTCTAATCAAGTTTATAAACAAGAATATTATCGGACCGCGACCCGTTACCTATAAGAAGGTAAGAACCAACGGTCTGAAGAAAGTTATAGACGCCACACTCAAGAATAAGAAAGAAGGTGAGTGATAAGTCAAGGTTTGAACACCACAAGGTAGAACCTTGATAAGTTCATAGTTCTATGAGGAACAAAGGAGAAAATTCTCTCAATTTTATTTCAATTCAAGTCTATTCTCAAATTACATCAATTGGTCCCTTTTATACTAAAAATATCTAAGATCTAAAAGGGAATAAATATTAGGTAATTAATGCCTTACAATCATGAAAATAAATGCAAACAAATTTAGGAAATAAATAAATACTAAACTAGCAACTATTAACTTGCTTCCTAATTGGAAAGCTAAATCTGGAAACAAATCTGCCCCTTAATTTGGGAAACAAATCAACTATTATTATTTGAAAATTAAAATTAAATAAATCAGCCAAAATTGACTATTCTCCTAGCTTGTGCCACATGCCCAAGTCTTCCTTATTCGGCCCAGTCAATTGCCTTAGTCTTCATGTGGGCTTATCTTGGACTTCAACAATTCAAAATCAGCCCTAGTGTCTTGAATTATGCCATTATAGTGTTTCTTTGAATCTCTTAGCTCTTGCCCTTGTTATTGGCCAACCATAACTTGCAATGGATCATTTGATGACTTCTTATTTCTCATCAAGAACACTAAAAATTTAGGGGGGGGGGGGGGGGGGGGGGGGGGGGGGGGAGTTTTCTGAAATGGGAGGCTTTCCCATTGTAGAATCCATAGGTAGGACCAAAGAGAGGGAGGAAGAAGATTTGATGGAACCTAAGCAAGGAAGAGATTAGTGTTTAGGTGAGGAAGCCATGGATGGAGAAGAATCCACCACGAAAATGGGTTGGGATTAGAAGAAGGCAGCGAGGAATTCTGGAGAGAAGGAATTCTAAAACCAGGTTTAATCTATCCTTGTTCTTCTTTATCTATTTTTTTTTCTTTTTTCTGTTTGATCTAAAAAAAATCAGATCCGTTACAAAAAAAAAAGTTTGATCAGCTTAGTTATATATATAGAAAATTAGATAAAAAAAAAAGATCCTAAAAAAAAAGGTAAAACAATTTTATTCGAAGGGTCGTGTAGTTGAACTTATATCAACTATTTTTATTCATTTTCTTGTTTTCATGCATTGATTAAAAAAAATGTCATTCAAAAGTTGTAAAGTTCTCATTTGTTGATTGGCTTATTTCGTGAACAAATCACATTTTTGAGGTATTATGTTAGGGTAGCTTAGGCTCTCAAGACCTTAAGAGGAGAAGCACCGAAGGTAAAGTTCTTGTGCTTACTTGCTTTGAAGAGATAGTTGCACACACTCACATATTCATGCATCACTCTTATTCATATATGTTGAGTGTTTATACTTGTGTGCATTTTGATTTAAATGACTCTTGTTGATTTATTTGCATCTTGTAATTAGAGTTTTATGTCATGCTAGGCATTATAATAGGATGCATTTTCATCACTCTTGAACTTGTTGAAAATGCGTGTTTGAGTGTTGAAAAATCAGGTTGAGCGCTACTTGACTCGCGCACCTCACCAGCGCAACGTTCCAGTGGAACGCCGTTAGTCATGCGCCACTGAGTTGTGTTGTTGCACCCGGGCAAAGTTGAAAAAAGTGGGCATGCACTGGTGATGCATTACTCGACTAGCGCAGCTTCACCAGTGCAAACATTCTAGAGGATTTGCGCATATGTTGCGCTACTCGTCTAGTGCCTATTGCAAAATTAGGTTGTGTGCTGGTGGTGTGCTACTCGACCAGCGCACACAGAGGAAGCTGGAGCATTTTTTCCAAAACGACCTCACTTTGTTTGGATCTTATATATATATATATATATATATATATATAACTCAGTGCTTTAAGGTCGTGTTTGAGTTCAGAATATCACATATTTTCCTTAGAACACATTTCAAAGGAAAAACTCTTCCAAGAACTCATTTTTAATCACTAAAAGCATTCCCATGTGCATCAAAACTTCATCTTGCATCATCTAAGTTCATTTGGAGTGCATCAATGGATAAGGTTGCTTCATCACATCTTGTTTGGTAAGTTTTTCACTATCTTCTTACAAGTTAAGTGTTTTACTTGCTAAGCCTTCTCTTTAATTATTTGTATGCTCTTAGAACATTTTCTAGATACAAATTAGAGATTGTTGTGATGCCATGATTGAGTGTTGTATTGTGATAGCTTCATAGAATTGGTTGATCTATGTTTAGCTAAGCTTCTTGAACATGTCATTTAGCTTTTGATATCTAGGATTGCATTAATTGTCATCTCATTATCCTAGATAAGCATATAGGGTTTCCTAGCCTTGTTTGTTCATTGAATATCATCATATATTCACTTAGGACATTTTATCTCTTCATTGAGAAGTAAGACTTGTGTTGCTTCCGGGAGTAGGTAGCTTAAATCGCAAGCAAGATGGACTAGGTTCACTTATACCGGGATTAGGACGTGGTGGTGGATTAAACCGGGATTAGGTTGTAATTCATTTGCCATTAGTGGATTCGAGGTTCTAGTGTGGCGCACTCATCAGCCCGTGGCTTTTCCCATTTGGAGGGTTTTCATGTATATCTCAAGTGTTTTTAATATTTCCGTAATCTTTATACTTGTGATTTTGTTGTAATTAGCTAGGGGTATTTTCGTAAACTTGACCTTTAATGAAAATTGGATAAATTTGTTTAAAATTTGTTCACTCCCCCCTCTAGATTAATATTATACACACCATAATATTTGTTTCAAAGGTGATTCATCTAAAAAAGATGAAAGGGGGGAACCATTATTTGTGTTGTAGGTTATCAACAACATTATGGTAAAGATTCGAGGACGAATCCTTTTGAGGAGAGGGGGAATGATGAGAATCTAGAAGCTTCACCAAACAATCTATTGCATGTTTTAGTTGGGCTAATTACAAGGGCCAAGAGGATCAAAGAAGCATTTAATGATAGGTTGATTATGAGTTGTTGAATCCAAGTTCGGCCCACATGAAGACCGAATTCGGGCTTAATCTCTAGTTCCTCTACAGAGAGCATCTGAGGTCAGATTGTCTATTATAGTATTTTTCTAGAAAGACAAAGATGAGCCCTACAGATGCTATGAAGACTCCATCCCCCGAAACAGATCATAACAAGTACAAATTCGTCCATCTATATTGTTGCACGAAGACTTGAGTTGAGAAGTCCGAATTTCAACATATTTCCTATATTTTAGGTGACGTATGGTTGGAGGAGAATTCAATTTTAGCATATTGCCTATTTCAGCATATTCCTTATTTTATTTATTTCTCCAAATAAAGAGTTGATTTGTCTTACAAATAAAGGGCTGGTTTGTTTCCCAAATTCAACTTTCCAAATAAGGAACAAATCAACTAGATGCTAGTTTAGTATTTATTTATTTTCTAAATTTGTTTGCATTTATTTTCCTGATTGTAAGGCATTTATTGCCTAATATTTATTCCCTTATAGGTCTTACATATTTTTAGTACAAAAGGTAACAATTGATGTAATTTTAGACAAGATTTTGAATTGAAATAAATTTGAGAGAATTTTCTCTTTGGTTCTTCATAGAACTTGTGAACTTATCAAGGTTCTACCTTGTGGCGTTCAAACCTTGACTTATCACTCACCTTCTTTTTTATTCTTAAGTATGGAGTCTACAACTTTCGTGATACCGTTGGTTCTTATCTCCTTATAGATAACGGGTCGCGATCCTTTCTGTTTTCTTTGTTTAAAAACTTGAATTAGAAAATGGTCTTTCATTACGATATATTGGTTCTGGGTCTCACTATTCTTGGTGAGGTTCATATCACCAAGTGTCTTGAATTAGGCCATTTATTGTTTCTTTGTATCTCTTAGCTCTTGCCCTTGTTATTGGCCTAACCGGAACATGAAATGGATCATTTGATACATCTAGCTGCCTTATTCTCATCAAATTGAGCGTGTATACTTGCGTGTGAGCATGAGTGCCTGAGTGAGCGTGATCGTGCGTGCGTGCATGCTTCTGTGAGTGTGTGCGTGCAAACGATCATACGTGTGTGTCCGTGTACGTACGTGCATGGGATCATACATGTGTGTGTGTGTGTGTACGTGTGTATACATGTGCATACGATCGTGCGTGTGTGTGATTGTGTGCATACATGAGCACGTGTGTGTATGTGCGTGTGTTCGTCCGTGCGTGGGTATGTGCATGCCTGCGTACATGTGTTTATAGGGGTGTGCGTGTGTGCGTACATGCCTATGTGCATGCCTGTTTGTGTGCATGCGAGCATGTGTGTACGTGCGTGTGTACAAATACTTGCATGCACACGTGCATGCGTATGAGCGAGGGTGCATATGTACCTGCGTGTGTACGTGCGTCCAAAGGTGTGTGCGTTCATTTTTGCGTGCATGAGTGCCTAAGTACATGTGTTCATACGTGCATGTGTGTGTTCGTGCATGCATGCATGCGTTCGTGTGTGCGTGCTTGCATGTGTTCGTATGTGCATACATTAGTGTTAGCATGCGTGAGTGCATGGGTACATGCGTTCGTGCTTGCATGCGTGTATGAGTACGTGCGTGCATCCGTGCGTACATCCGTGTGTGCCTGTGTGCTTGTATAAGTACTTACGTGCATGCATGAATATGTTTAGGCGTGCGTATATGCATCCGTACGTGTGTATATGTACTCACATGTGTACATACGTACGTGTGTGCGTGAGTGCATGAACCTGAGTAAGAATTCTTGCATGAACGCTAGGGTGCATCCGTGCATGTGTGCATGCATGCGTTCGTGCATGCGTTCGTGCATGCGTGTCTGTGTACATGCGTGCTTGCGTACATACGTGTGTGTGTGTATGAGTAAGTGTGCCTACGTTCGTGTGTGCGTGCATTAGTGTTGGTGTGCGTGCATATGTGCACACGTGCTTGCATGCTACTTGTGTATGTATGTGCATTTATGCATGTGTACGCATGCATATGTGTGTACGTGTATGCGAGCATGCTTCTGTTCGTACATAGGTGCGTGTGTGCATAGGTGCGTGTGTGCATGCGTGCGTGCCTGTATGCGTGCATGCGTACGTGCATGCGTGCATGCGTACGTGCATACGTGCATGCGTGCATACGTACGTGCATACATGCATGCGTGAGTCTGTACGTTCGCATGTGTGAGCTTGGTGCATGCGTGAGTGCGTGCTTGCTTATGCGCATGCTTGCGTGCGTGCACATGAGCGTACGTTCTTGTGTGCCAGTGAGCGTTTGGGCGTACGTGCACACGTGTATGCCTGCCTACATGCGGGCATACGTGCATACGTTCTTGTGTATGTGCACGGGGGCTTGTGTACGAGCGTGTGTACGTGCATCCTAGCGTGCGTTCGTACATGCACGTAAGCATTGGTGTGTTTGTGCATGTGTGAATTAGTGTTGGCATGCGTGCATACGTATATACACGCACGCGTACGTGTGTGCATGCGTGCAAGTGTGAGTGCTGCATGCATGTGAGCGTGCATTCATGCCTACATACTTGTGTGAGCGCTTAGGTGCATGCATGCGTGCGTGCATGCGTGCGTGCATCCATGCGTATGTGCGTGCATGCATGCATACTTACGTGCGTGCATCTATGCTTGCATGTGTGCATATGTGCGCGTATGTGTGTGTGTGTTAGTGTGTGTGTGCGTCCGTGTGTGCGTGTATGCATTAGTTGTTACCTGCATGCAAGCTTGCGTTCGTGCATGCGTGCATATATGAGTGCGTGCGTGCATGTATGTGTGAGTGCATTATTACATGCGTGCAAGCAAGCGTGCATGCGTTCATGTGTGGGTACATTAGTTTTGGCATGGGTACGTGCTTGCGTGCGTCAATACTTGCGTGTGTGCTTGAGTGCCCATGTGCGAGTGTGCGTGCTTGAGCGTATATGTGCCTATGTGTTTACGTGCAAGTGAGCGTACTTTCACGTGTGCCTAGAATCTTTTGGGTGTGCATACGTGCGTGCATACGTTCGAGCGTACATCGCTACGTGCACGCGGGTGTTGGTATGTGTGTGTGTACGTGCGTGAGTGCATTCGTGCATGCGTGCATTATTGTTGGCATGCGTGCGCACGTGTGCAAATACGTGCGTGTGTACGTTTGTGCGTGCATGTGTGTGTACGTGCGTGAACGTGTGCGTTCCTGTGCATTTGTGCATTTGTACGTGTTTGCATGCGTACATTTATGCGTGCGCTCATGCGTACATGTATGCGTGAGTGCATGGGTGCATGCGTACGTGCGTACGTACTTGTGTGCGTGCAAACGTGCATGCCTGCGTGAGTGCATGCATACTTGCGTGTATGTAGGTGTACGTACATACGTCCGTGTGTGTATGTATATGCGTGCATACATACATGTGTGCGTTCTTGCAAGCGTGTATACATGAGTGAGTTATTACATGCGTACATGCGTGCATCAATACGTGCATGCGTGCGTGCCCATATGCTAGTGTGCGTGCATGTGTGAACGTGTGCGTTTTACGTGTAACTACGTGAATGCATGTGAGCATACTTTCGTGCGTGCCCACGAGCGTTTGGACGGCCGTATACGCGTACGTTCATTCGTGTCTACCTACGTGCATGCGTGCGTGTGTACGCACGTGCATGAGTTCGAGCTTACGTTGGTGCGTGCACGTGAGCGTTGGTGTGTGATGAGGACCAGCCGATTGATCACCATTCAACTAAGGTTTGAAAAGATCCTGATCCTTTAACCATTCATGGAGGATCAATTACAAGAGCTAAAGCTAAAAAGATGAAAGAAGCCTTAACTTGTTTAATGGAAAGCATTTGGAAGGAGCAAGTTAATCAAGATTTGGTCAGGGTTCTAAGGATTCAAGAAGAGTATAAAATGGTCAACATGTTTCAAATAAGGCCAAATCATGAAGACAAGAGTCCAACCTTGTTAGAATGAAGTATTCTAGCCTATCTTGAAGAATTAAAGGCCATTCGGCCATGTTGGGTTTTTTGGGCCTATTTTATAATTAGTTTGGGTTTTAGTTGTGTTGGGTTTTGTGGGCTTATTTTATGATTAGTATGGGTTTTTATGTTAGGTTTTATTTTGTTAAGTGTGAGTTCATGTGTTCTTTGATTAGGAATAAGGAGTTACAAAAGCTGAATACTTTATGGCCATTATTCATGGTCTAGATGTCATTTAGTGGGCGGTTACACATTTAATGGGAAATTACATTTGCGTTGTATTTTCCTTGGTCTTTGTTCTATATAAACAAGGTTGAGTTTCTATGTAATGACATATTTAAGTAGTATAAACTTATTTGAGCACTTTGTGAGTGTTTTGTTTTTAAGTTCTTGCATGAACTTTGGAACTTATCAAGCTTCTTTAGCTTGTGGCGTTCAACAACAATAAAATCTTTGTTTGCCTTTAAACTTATCAAACTTCATACTTTGTGGCGTTTTGTGGAAATCAAAGTGTTGTTCTAATTAACTTATATCATCATTCCATTGATAAAGTGAATATAATGGTTTCTCTTACTTCAATCTTGAACGATCGGGTTTGATTCAACTAGTTGGAGGGTGTTAATTTTCATTCCTTATGTATCACAACTATTTAGCTATTGAGGTGTATGGTTGCTAAGTTAATGATATCCATCAGTGTGTGCATGTGCTTGATTGTGTGTATGATTGTTTGTGCGTGCGTGCGTGCATTAGTGTTGGCATACGTACAAGCTTGCGTACTCACCTGCACGAGATCGTACGTGAGTGCGCGAGTGTGTGCGTGCATGTGTTCGTGCGTGCGTGCGTGGGTACGTGCATGAGCATGTGTGTGCCTGTACATGTGTACGTGTGTGCATGCGAGCGCGCATTCATGCGTACCTGCGTGTATGAGCAGTATTAAGTGGACCTAGTCCAATTTGCTTACGCTTGAAGCAACCTACTCCCGGATGCAATGCAAGACCTACTTCTCTTAAATGAATAGATAAACACCCTATGTGAATATATGATGATATTCAAACAACAAATAAGGCTAGGGTAGCGGTATCAGAAATCGGCAATGCAAACGATGAAGCGATAATTGCTGCATTTATCAACAACCTACAGAATGGATGGTTATTTTTTGACCTGAGAAAAGCCCGTCTGACCAGATATACAGATATGATGGACATGGCAGGAGGATATGCATACACTACAAACATCGAATGTGCACTATTGTCTATATGTTAAGGGATTTGGATCTTCTCCTAAGCTAAGGTTTAACTAAACTTTTATGGATCCATTGACATGTGACTTGATGGTTTCCTGACACCTTTTTATCAGAAATTTTGGCCTGTAGTGGGAATTCAGTAACAAAGGCATGCTTGGGGGTCTTGGCTTGGAAAATGTTAATCAGACGTTGATTGTTCTCATATCGAAGGTAAAACAAGGTGAATCAGTAACTGATTTCTGTCCCAAACAAACGACACTATATCTCTCAAATAAGGGTAGGGAGTTTTTGGTACATTCCACGTAGAATGAAGCCAAATGGTACTAGTTTTAAGGTTACCTTCCTGCATCAACGCCTTCTAACTCTTCTCTTTCTCATGGGTGCATGGTGCGTGCATGTGTACGTGCGAGCGAGCGTGCGAGCATGCGTTCATGAGTACATGCGTGCGTGAGTGCATAGGTCCATGTGTGCGAGCATTTGTATGTGCGTGCGTGGGTGCGTACGTGAATGCATGTGTGCATGCGTGCGTACATGCATGAGTGCATGCGTATGTGCGTACATGCGTACGTGCATTCATAAGTGCATGGGTGTGTACATGCCTACGTGCGTGCGTGCGTGTGTGCCCATGTACTAGCGTGTGTGCTTGCGTGGGTGAGCTTGTGCGTGTCTGTTTGCGTGCCTCCGTGCATGCTATGTTCGTGTGTGCCCAAGAGCGTATGGGCATGCATGCTTGCCTGCGTGCGTACGTTTTTCCTTGCATACGTGTGTGCATGCATACGTCCATTGGTGTGTGTGTGCGCATATGCGTGCATGCATTTTTGCATTGGCGTGTGTGTACGCGTGTGCATGCATGCGTGTACATACGTTTGTGCGTGCATGTGTACGTGTGTGCATGTGTGTGTGCTTGCGTGGGTGCAGTAGTGTTGGCATGCATGAATGCATACATGCGTGCGTACATGTGTCCATCCGAGTGTGCATGCATGTGTGCGTGCATGCAAGCGAGCATGCAATCATTCGTACATGCGTGCCTGAGTGTATGGGTGCATGCTTGCGTGCGTGAGTTCTTGCGTGTGTTTGTGCGTGCGAGCTCACGTACGTTTATACGTACATGCGCATGTGTGTGCATACGTGTGTGTGTACATGTGTTCATGCATACGTGCGTGCGTGTGTGCTTGCATAAGTGAAAGTGAGCGTGATTTCTAACGTGCACGCGAGCGTGCATTCGTGCATGCGTGTGTGCTTGCGTGCATGTATGCATATGTGTGTGATTGTGTGCGTGCATGTGCTTGTGTGAGTACGTGCATGCGAGCGTGCGTTCATGCATACATGCATACATGAGTGCATGGGTGCGTGCATGTCTACATTCATACGTGCGTGCGTGCGTGTGTGCGTACGTACGTACGTGCGTATGTACGTGCGTGCGTGTGTACGTGCTTGTGTAAGTGCGTGCATACTTACGTGTGTGTGTACTTGCGTGCATGCAGGCGTGCGTACATGTGTGTGCGTGTGTATATGCATGCATGCTTGAATGCGAGCGTGAGTTCTTACATGCACGCGAGCATGCGTTCGTGCATGCGTTCGTGCGAGTGTGGGTTCATGCGTACATGCGTGCGTGAGTGCATGGGTGCATGCGTACGTGCGTGCGTGCGTACGTATGTGCGTACGTGCGTACGTACATGCGTGTGTGCTTGAGTTTGTGCGTGCCTGTGCGCGTGCGTCCGTCTGTGCACGTTTATTACGATCCTCTTCGATTTGTGTCTAAGACCGTTCTATGGTCTGGTTTAAATGGAAACCGCGACCCAACACTGATACGATCGTCGATTTATGACTAAGACTAGTCTATAATCTGGTTTGGATGGAAACCGCGACCCAACACCTATAGCGAGATACGAACCTTTCTATAAGGAAGTCGCCACAATCAAGGATCGGAAACTTGATTGATAAGTCGGGAAGGAACGCCACAGGAAAATTCTGATAAGTTCCAATTAGTTCTTAAAGAACAAAAGAGAAATTGCTCTCTATTTTTTTATGAAATAATCGACTGCCTCTTATTGAAAGAAAATGTACAATTTATAGTACTAAGGCCACAGAAGACCAGCCTTAGAAATCCCTAGAAATCCGAAGATTTATTACAAAGATTCCTGAAATTGTGCCCAAGGCAATGAAAGAGGAAATTTGACAAATTAAAAGCATTATTAAATAAGGTAAGTTCGGCCTCAAATCAAGGAAGTCAATCTTGACTTTAATTCCTTAATATCTAAGCCTAAAATTGTGAAAGATAAAAAAATAAAATTGACATTTATTCATTCCTAAATCAGCTCCAACGCCTATTGACTTTCTTGGACTTGAATCATGTTTGTTATGGGCTTAAGATTTCTTTCATCACCTTCAGGGGGTGTCCACGTGCTTGCTTGAGCCGAAATCCCTTAAATCAGCCCATTTAATGCATTTTGGAACTTCTTGGCTTGTGCTCTTATAACTGGACCAATGGGAAATTGAATTGGATCCGCATTCCATGATCTCGTGCTAGCCACGTCCTCATCATTTCCCTCTTCTTAAAAAGGATTTGTCCTCAAATCAAGTTCATCACCTACACCAAAAGGACTCAAATCAGAAACATTGATGGTAGCACTTACATTATATTCCCCATGTAAGTTCAACTTGTATGCATTGTTGTTGATTCGTTCCAAGACTTGGAACGGTCCATCCCCTCTAGGTAGTAACTTGGATTTCCATTGAGTTGGAAACTGCTCCTTACGCATGTTCAACCAGATCCAATCTCTAGGTTCAAAGACCACCTATTGCCGCCCTTTGTTGGCCTGTTTTGCATATTGCTCAGTTCTTCTTTCAATGTTGAGTTTCACTTTCTCATGGATCTGCTTTATAAGTTCAGCCTTTCTTTTTCCATCTAAATTCACATGCTCAGACAAAGGTAATGGAGATAAATCCAAAGGAGTTAAAAGGACTAAAACCATAAACAATCTCAAATGGTGAAAATTTAGTAGCATAGTGAACAGAACGATTATAAGCAAACTCAATATGCGGCAAACAATCTTCCCATATTTTAATGTTCCTTGTAATAATTGCCCGCAACAAAGTAGATAAGGTCCTATTTAATACTACTGTTTGGCTGTCGGTTTGAGGATGACAAGTTAATGAAAACAACAACTTAGTTCCTAATTTACCCCATAAAGTCTTCCAGAAATAACTCAAGAACTTAGCATCTCTATCATAAACAATTGTTCTAGGTAAGCCATGTAAACCAACAATTTCTTTAAAGAATAGCTCAGTAACATGTGAAGCATCATCAGTTTGTGACATGGAATAAAGTGCGCCATTTTTTAAAATCTATCCACAACAACAAAAATTGAATCTTTCCCATGTCTAGACCTAGGTAAATCCAACACAAAATCCATTGAAATGTCAATCCATGGTTCACTAGATATAGGGAGAGGGGTATACAAACCATGGTGCTACACTCGGGGATTTAGCTTGCTTACAGGTGATACATCGTCCACAAACCCTCTCAGTGTCTCGCTTCATATGTGGCCAATAGAAATGTTGTTAGGTTTTAGTTTGTGTTTTCATTAATTCATATCAACATGAAGTTTACTTGTAATGATTTAGTTGTTTAGATTCATGATGATTCAAGCTTCAAAGAAGAAGGAACAACTAGTCAAAGCAAGTTCAAAGTCTTCAAAGAGAAAAGATGCAATATGGTTCTACAAAGGTATTCTAAGACCTTATCTTTCTCTTACAAGGCTTAGGCACACACACACACACACAATTCATACATGTGTGCCCCAGCATCATTGTACACCATTATAGGCACACACATATAATTCATTCATATGTATCCCTGCATCGTTGTGCACCATGTATAACACATTCACAAACTTGAAGATGAATGCTCATGCTTTGTTATGAAAAATAACATGCTTTGGAAAATCCATGATTGGAGACTATCTCTATGTAGTTTGCATTCTAGTGTGAATTGTGTTTGTATAACATGGATATTGAACTTGAATCTAGTCTTAAATCATTCTTGATTGAGTTCTGGTCATTTCGGTTACTTATAATATTGATTTCAAGTTCTAAGTCAAAAGATACTACACTCGAGTCAAATTATTATTTTTTGCGTTGAGTATCTTATATGTCCATGTCCGTGAGAGATTTACGGTTCGTAATCCATAAACGGATTCAAATTCCGAGTTCGGAGAACGGTCGAAGAACGCGAAGGAAGTCAAGGGAAAAAGAAGACAGCAAAGCTCTTCTTTCCCGAGATGGTGTGTGGCCATCTCGGGCCAGAAGGCTTGCTGCCCCAAGATGCCCATGTGCCATCTCGAGCAGCAAGCAAGGTTGGCTGCTTCTTGTCCCTATTGGTAATTTCATATGTCCATTTTCCCTCTCCTTTATATATCCCTTCCCTCTCACATTTCATTCTAAGAAGAAATTGAAAAACTTGAATGCAGAATTTTATCTCTACATTTTCTCACCTTCCAAACACCATAACTTCTTCATTTGAACTCCGATTTGAATGATTCAAAGTGGAGAGTGTTTTTCTATTCATCCTCCATCTTTTATCTGAAGGTTTAAGTGAGTTTATTGCTGTTTTTGGAGTCTAAACTCATAAAAACGGGACTGCACCTAAATCAACAAAGGTATTGATTTTCTCTCAAAGTTTTCTTTTAAAACATGGTCAATTGCCTTGGGTTTTCTTCTTCAACATATATATGTGTCTTGTGATTGTTTTGATTTTAGTTTTGAACTCATTTAAAGCTAGGTTGAGTTTCAATTGAAATCTCACATGTTGAGTTAGGTTTTGATTTTGCCTATGTTTTCACATGTTTGGGATTGTATTGTGCTAGCTTTGATTCTGGGACTATTTGATGATCTTTGATTGATTGATTTTGTGAAAAATAGTTCCTCACATGTATTAGGCTCTCTTTGGCCAATTTCTCATAATGATACACGAGCTTATGTTCTTTTGAGCTATTCATGTTCTCTGTTGAATCTATGAATAGGAATATGCTCTAGAACTTTAGCTTTTATCAAAATGACTTTGTCACATGATTTTAGCATGTTTTTGGTTTATGAGATTTAAACTTGATTATGTGTTAATTGAACATATCTTGTGATTCAAGTTTTATATCTAAGCATGTATCTAGGTTGTAATTAATGTTGAACATATCTGACATGATCAGATGGATTAAAAATGCATGATTGACTATACTACATTTGATTTGTGCATTCATGCTCATGTCTAGTAATTTCCATAAGATGTGTTGATCATAACATTCTTTCTTGTGTGCTTGTTTGCATTTTGTATTAATGATTACCTAGATTCCTTGTGAGAAGAAAGTCTTGACAATAGGTTTGAGACCTATGTTGTTGAGCAAGGAAGTCTTGGCAAGAGGTATGGTACCTCAGATTGTCAAGCAATGAAGTCTTGACTAGAGCCGGGAGGACTCAGATAGTTGAGCAAGAAGTCTTGCCTTGGGTTGTGAGGATCCGAAATGGTGAGTGAGAAATTCTTGATTAGAGTCGGGAGGACTTGGATATTTGAGCAAGAAGTCCTGCCTAGGGTCATGAGGATCCAGAAAGGTGAGCGAGGAAGTCTTGACCAGAGATGTGAGGCCTCAGATTGTTGAGCAAGAGGGTGACATCTTCATGAGTAGGATAGAAGGGTAGTTTCTAGGTTAAAGGGTCACTTGAGAGCTTGTACTTGTCTTATCTACTAGTGGATTTTGTTTGTCGGTGGTTGGCAACCCGTGGATGTTTCCTCTTCCGAGGTTTACCA
Organism: Dipteronia dyeriana; assembly: GCA_032871835.1. NCBI lineage: Eukaryota > Viridiplantae > Streptophyta > Magnoliopsida > Sapindales > Sapindaceae > Dipteronia > Dipteronia dyeriana. Next base: position 35,417,842 of record CM065295.1, on the reverse strand, counting down.
CATTATATCTTGTGTCAACTTTTCTCTATCCCTATCTCTCTTATATTTGTATTTGTTATTTGAATACAATGGATAGAACTCTTTATGTAAGTTGACTTCCTTTCTATAATATATATTGTGTATATGTTACAATTACTTGTTTGTATCACACTTTACTTGTTTTATATATTGATTAAGTATCTTTAATTGATATATATATTGTGATACAAGCAATCTAGAGGGACAAACTTTTGTTTGTTTCTAAGGGAGTCGAAAAAGGTGTCTAACCTATTCACCCCCTCTAGGTTAGCCTTGAGCATTTAACCGTGTTTGTAGTTTCAATTGGTATCATAGCAGGACACTAGATTATACTTAGTGTGAGTCCAGGTAATACATTCACGGTTTTTTGCAAAGCTTTTGAAGTCATGGTTTTACAAGATGATGTAATGGCGGAAGAAGCCTCAAATACTAGGCAACCATTACTTCGAGGCACTAACCATGGGTATTGGAAGTTGAGGATGAAAGCCTACATCCGCTCTATTGATGAAAGAGCTTGGATGGTAGTGGAAGAAGGTTATAGTCCTCCTATCAAGGTTCAAGAGAATTGAACCATGATATTCAAGCCAATGAGTGAATGGACAACGAATGAGTTTGAGGTTGCTAAGTGGCATCATCGTGCTATGAATGCCATCTTTTCAGGAGTTGATGGGCATCAATTCTCCTACATTCAAAATCTTGAATCCGTAAAGGAAGCTTGGGATACTCTCCAAGTTACTAATGAAGGAACCTTAGCGGTGAAGAAATTGTGGTTTCAAATGTTGGCATCACAATTTGAAGGTTTAAGTATGGGTGAAGAAGAAAAGTTCGAAGACTTCCAATTCTGGCTTCTTAACATTGCTAACCAATGTCAAGCACTTGGAGTACCTATCTCAAAAGAATGTTTAAATTGGAAAATCTTTAGGTCTCTTCCTAAGAGATTCAAATCAAAGGTGATGGTCATTGAGGAAAGCAAGGATATGGATAGTATGAACATTGATAAGTTGCTTGGGTCTCTCCAAACTTATGAGATGTGCTTGAAGCCAAGGATTAAGAGTAAGGGAATCGCTCTTAATGCTATTGAGGAGGAGAGTGATGATGAAAATGAAGAGATGGATCTTTTGGTTAGAAAGTTCAAGAAGTTTCTAAAGAAGAATGCCAAACCTAGAGGCAAGTCTTCTAAGGAAAAGAGAGTTAAGAAAACATCATCGTCAAGGAATGAGAAGAATAGTCAAGCCATGAACAAGAAAGATGTTCAATGCTACAATTGTCATGGTTTCGGTCACTTTGCTAGTGAGTGCACCAAGAAGCCATCTAACAAGGACAAGAAAGGCAAAGTGTTGGCGACTACTTGGAGTGATGATAACTCTAGTGATAATAAGAGCTCTAGTAGTGAGTTTTCAAGTGATGGAGAGTTGGTGAGCAACTTTTTAGCTCTAACGGCTGCTCATTCTCCACTAGATATTGATGGTACAATATCTTTGAACAGGAACTTTGATGCAAATCATCATGGAAGCTCTAGTTCCATTTCTACTAATCTTGAGTTGTTGGAAAAGATAGAAAAGCTTGAAGAAGCTAGAGATAATGCTCTAAGAGAGGTAGTTGAGAAGGATGATTTGATCAAGAAACAACTAGATGAGTTTGTGATTGTCACTCGTAGACTTCTTGGTGAGAAATGTGATATTATGAAGAAGTTTAGAGAACTTGAAAAGATAAACCTTGAGAAGGATAATGTGATATCTTCTTTGAAGAAGAGAGAACAAGAATTAATAGAAGAAATAGACACGGCTAAGGAGGCCATCAAGGACTTAGTGAATGATTCGGTAAGTGTGTCTAGTGTTAGGAATCCTGTCAACTCTCATAGTGGTGAAGACGACTTTGTAGTTGAAGAGGAGCTCTTGGAAGCACCACTTCCTACTAACTTGGATGAAGTCGTGATTGATAAGAAACCACACAAGAAGAGAAGATCAAAAGCCAATAAGAAGTTGATAAACAAGGTATCTTTGTAAACTCCTAGTGAAGTTGGTTCAACTCCAAAAGGTACAATCTCATCTCTTATTCCAATTTGCCATTATTGCAACACAATAGGTCACATTAAGCGTAGGTGTTATAAATATATTAAAAAATGCAAATTAGGAAATGAATCTAGAGATAAGGAGATTAAACTTTAACTTGAACATGCTAAGGATTTGAAAGTTGAAAAACATGATAATATTGCTAAGCATGAGAAGAAGTTGTGGAGTAGAAAGAAAACTAATCTTGTTCAACTTGACAAAGCTTGTGTTGGAAATGTTAAGGAAGAGTGTGTTAATGATATTCTTGTTAATCAAGTCATTGAAGGACTTTACTCTAGATTTAACATTGTTGTCAAGGATGATATTGGAAATGTTTGTATAGGTACACCCAAGAAAAAGTGGTTCAAGGGCGAGTGCTCTTATCACTAATATAAGAAGCACATGTGAGGTAGCTTTGAGGCAATATATCAATTGTGTTGAGAATTCTTGCTTGCTAGCTTTGAATACTTCATGTATTGATATGAACTTGGTTATCTCACATCATGTTGTTATGATGGTCAAAATTTGTTGATTAACTTTAGAGAAGTTCTTTTGATATATGTTTTGATTGAGTTGAGATATTATGCTTTTTATACTCTTGTTGTGAAACATCGTCAACTTGGTGTCATGAGGACATTTAAGGCAAGAGTGCTCATAAAAAGGGTGAAAGTATGATATTTGGTGAATATAATGTGTAAAAAGGTATCTCTATACTCTAATGCATGTTCTCTTAGATATTCATCTTTTGACTCAATTTTTGATATACATCTCATAGCATGTCATATTAGAGAATTTTGTATAGCATACATATGGTTCTCATTGACATTTGCTATTTTAGGATCTAATTTTTGATATTGTTCACATTGATCTTAATTTTGATGATTGTTTATGTATAGTATATTGAGTGGCATTACTTTTGAAAATATGAGCTTCATATTCTTTGAAAGCTACTCATTAGAGAAGTAATGATCTTGAATAAGTCTCTACTTATTGCTTTTAGATCATGTGCTTATGAGCCATAAAATCTTGGTTTTCATAAATTGCACCTTGATTCTCTTATATGTTTTGCTAGTAGGTTGAGTTTACTAATATGTAAACATTGGATACACCTTGAAGTTTTTGTGCTTAAGTACATTTAAAATGACCTATGGTTAGTATCCATTTTACTTCTGCAAATACATAGAACTCAACGAGCACCTTCATGGAAAGAGTTCCACACATTGGTTGTGAAATCTACCCAATGTTGGAAAGAGCTACACCATTGTGATGAGTGAAAGCCATAATGAATTGAATTTTGTTTATGTTAAAAAAATGGAAAAATCAAAGAAGTGTTGAAATAGAATCATAAAAAAAAAAATCTTTGATTCAAAGCCTTTAAAGAAAAAAGGAAGGCTTATAAAGGAGTATAGTTGAAAATCAAATGAGCTCGGGTTGAAAAACAGAAATGGGATGACGAGCCACATGCACACACACGCGCTCATATGTTGAAATCCATTCTTTTAAAAGCAAAAATTCCGGATGATAATCGGTTTGACTTTTTATGGAAAAAGCTTAAGATGAATAGTTATTGGAAATTGTTACCATGTTGATTATTAAACTACTTCTTGATATATTTTTGAAGCATATCTCTCTCACACACACACTTTGTTTATCAGTATGATGATATTTTAGCAATTGTTGAAGAATTATGAGAGAACTTGAATAATCTTTGTGTATCTCTCTTAGCATATGAAGCGTATTTTGTTGATATTTCTTTAAATTGCTTGAATGTGTGATTGTGTGAACATTTTTGTGAACTTTATGCTATCATTGATTTTAGTTATAGCGTTTATCAAGGGGGAGCATTGTATGCTAGACAATGTTCTCTTTTATGATATGTTCACATGCTTCATTTTGTTATATGTTGGTATATTTTGACTTAATGATACTTGTAAGATATTACTCACTATCTTTGTCTTGCATGATGATTCATTCTTAAGTCATATGTCTTTGTTTTTATATCTTTGTGACTAATATGCTTGTTTTGTCTTTCATTCACTTTTGTTGTATGTATATAGCATCTTATAACACAAGAACAAATGGGAAGAACTAAGATTACTGGAAGTGGAAATCAATTGAATCCCGTTGTGAAAGCCAAGTTTACATCAAAAGGATCCAAATCTTCAAGGATAAAAGATTAAAGGATCTTTGGAACTAAGAAGATATTTCAAGAGAGAGGCATTCACTTTGGTAAGTGTAAAGATTCTTATGTTCTTAAGTGATTAAAGGATAATCTTGGGTGAGCATGTTAGGAATTGTGAATGATACTCTTGTTAGAGAGTTTTATCTTGAATATAGAGAAAGTGCCACCTTATTGGATGCCTTGATAGAGATTAGGGGTGTTGTGTTTAGAGTTAACCCAGAAAACATTAACAAGTTTCTTGGGCTATCTAATGATATAGATTCTAGTTTTCTAGATGTGGATGTCATTGAGAATCTTAATATCATGGGTAAAACTCTTTGTGACAATGCTTCTTTTAAGTGGAAAGGTAGAGCATATATTAGTCAACATGAGTTAACTAAGGTTAGTGCATTTTGGCATCTATTCATTTGCACTAACATTATTGGATCTTCGAATTCAATTGAGTTGAATAAGGACAAGATCAAAATAGTGTATGCCTTGGTGACTAATCAACCTATAAACCTTGGAGATCTTCTCAAGTATTATATTGATAGGGCGACTTTCTCTACTAGAGGTGATAAAAAGCTTGCATTACCGGGGTTTATAACTTCATTATGTTTAGCTCGTGGGGTTAAGAGTAGAGAAGATGATGTGTTAGTTCGACCATTGAAAAAGTATTGTGATAAACGTGTGTCATACATGTCATATAAGAATAAGGGTAAGACTTGTGATACTTTTGGACTATTTAGTAGTTCTCAAGTTGATAGTCATGTGATTAGCACAAATATTCTTCCGGATTGGGCTTTACAGTTGAAGGAGAAGGTTGATGATCTTAGTGCTATAGTTGTTCAACAAGATGCTAAGATAAAAGAGTTGGAGGAATGTATTGGTTCAAGCTCAAGACAACCTCTAATGCATTATGTTAGATCAACTACTCGCACAACTTTCTTTGGTGGAACAAGTAGCTAGTATTTGAGTCTTGTGGTATACTTCTTAACTTTTGGCATCATTTCATGTCAAAATGGGGGAGAAAGAGATGCCAGTTACTTAGTTTCTTTTTATGTTGTTTTTGTGAACTTTTGAACTTTCAATGGCATGTAATAATTAGTCTTAAGATTTGGTTAAGAATTCTTGGGTTTTGGCATGTATTAAGGGGTAAATACATGTATTTGTGGACTTTATAGTATTTTCTTATCCATATTATATGTTGCCATTTATTGTTTTTCTCTTGTATATGCATTGTGCTTTGAGATGATTTGTAGGTTGCTTCAAGAGAAGATCAAGAAGAAGTTCAAGAGTTGATGAAGATTAGTTATAGGAATCTTACTCATTGTAATGTGAGGGAGTGATTTTGTGACCTATCTTCATTTTTATATTTGTAGTAAATGTATAGGTGTTTTGACATGGAATTTGCAAAAGGGGGGATTGTTAGGTTTTAGTTTCTGTTGGCATTAATTCCATATCAAAATGATGTTTACTTGTAATGATTTAGTTGTTTAGATTCATGATGATTCAAGCTTCAAAGAAGAATGAACAAATAGTCAAAGCAAGTTCAAAGTCTTCAAAGAGAAAGGATGCAATATGGTTCTACAAAGGTATACTAAGACCTTATCTTTCTCTTACAAGGCTTAGGCACACACACACAATTCTTACATCTGTGTCCCTGCATCATTGTGCACCATTGTGCACCATTGTGCACCATTATAGGCACACACATACAATTCATTCATATGTGTCCCTGTATCGTTGTGCACCATGTATAACGCATTCACACACTTGAAGATGAATGCTCATGCATTGTTATGAAAAATAACATGTTTTGGAAAATGCATGATTGGAGACTATCTCTATGTAGTTTGCATTCTAGTGTGAATTGTGTTTGTATGTGTATATGTTTGTATAACATGTATATTGAACTTGAATTTAGTCTTAAATCATTCTTGATTGAGTTTCCATCATTTCGGTTACTCATACTATTGATTTCAAGTTCTAAGTCAAAAGATACTACACTTTCAACTCATGTTGCATACATTGTCTTCGTCTTCATATATCGAGTCAAATTATTATTTTGTAGGTTGAGTACCTTATATGTCCATGTCCGTGAGAGAGTTACAGTTCATAATCCGCAAACAGATTCAAATTCCGAGTTCGGAGGCCATAGAAACGGTCGAAGAACGCGAAGGAAGGTCAAGGAAAAAAGAAGACAACAAAGCTCTTCTTTCCCGAGATGGCGCGTGGCCATCTCGGGGCAGAAGGCTTGCTGCCCCGAGATTCCCACTCACCATCTCGGGCACCAAGAAAGGTTGGCTGCTTCTTGTCCCTTTTGGTCATTTCATATGCCCATTTTCCCTCTCCTTTATATATCCCTTCCCTCTCACATTTCATTCTAAGAAGAGATTCAAAAATACTTGAGTGCAGAATTTTCTCTCCAAATTTTCTCACCTTCCAAACACCATAACTTCTTCATTTGAACTCTGATTTGAGTAATTAAGAGTTGAGCATGTTTGTATATTCATCCTCCATCTTTTCTCTAAAGGTTTGAGTTAGTTTTATTGCTTTTTTATAGTCTAATCTCACAACAACGGCACTGCACCAAAATCAACTAAGGTATTGATTTTTTCTCAAAGTTTTCTTTTAAAACTTGGTCAATTGCCTTGGGTTTTCTTCTTCAACATATATATAGGTCTTCTGATTGTTTTGACTTGAGTTTTGAACTCATTTAAAGCTAGATTGAGTTTCAATTGAAATCTCACATGTTGAGTTAGGTTTTGATTTTGCCTATGTTTGCACATGCTTGGGATTGTATTGTGCTACCTTTGATTCTAGAACTATTTGATGATCTTTGATTGATTGATTTTGTGAAAAATAGTTCGTCACATGTATTAAGCTCTCTTTGGCCGATTTCTCACAATGATACATGTGCTTATGTGTTTTTGAGCTATTCATGTGATTTGTTTAATCTATGAAAAGGAATATGCTCTAGAACTTTAGCTTTAATCTAAATGACTTTGTCACATGATTTTAGCATGTTTCTGGTTTATGAGATTTAAACTTGATTATGTGTTAATTGAACATATCTTGTGATTCAAGTTTTAGAACTATGCATGTATCTTGGTTGTAATTAATGTTGAACATATCTTACATGATCTAGATGGATTAAACATGCATGATTGACTAGACTACATTTGATTTGTGCATTCATGCTCATGTCTAGTATTTTCCATAAGATGTGTTGATCATAACATTCTATGTTGCGTGCTTGTTTGCATTTTACATTTATGATCATCTAGATGCCTTGTGAGAAGGAAGTCTTGACAATAGGTGTGAGACTTGTGTTGTTGAGCAAGGAAGTCTTGGCAAGAGGTGTGAGACCACGGATTGTCAAGCAAGGAAGTCTTGACTAGAGTCGGGAGGACTCAGATAGTTGAGCAAGAAGTCTTGCCTAGGGTCATGAGGATCCAGAAAGGTGAGCGAGGAAGTCTTGACAAGAGGTGTGAGGCCTCGGATTGTTAAGCAAGAGGGCAACATCTTCATGAGTAGGATATGAGGGTATTTTCTAGGTGAAGGGGTCACTTGAGTGTAATTGTCTTGTCTACTAGTGGATTTTTTTGC